>JAUCRC010000003.1:6720000-7320000 GCA_032399595.1 Tetragonula carbonaria
AGCGAGGGATGTGGCGAGAGGGGCTAGCTGTCCACCGGTAGAAGGATAGCTTGGCAGGAAGCGGGTCGAGGAGGGTATTACGGTAATACCCACAGTGTTTCCAGGACGGCGGGGTAGGCGTAACTAAATTTCCATATCTTGGCGATTGTAATGCGCATTTAGCGGCGAACGACGACGTCGACGACGACGACGATAGATCGAATTAGCGTTTCGGCCTGGTTCCCTTTTCCCATGTTTACGTTTATACTTTCTAATTTCGTTGGATCGACTTCCTTCTTCCTCTTGTCAAGTCCGAACGACTTTGTCGACTGCGTCGTGGGGAGGGGGAGTTTATCGGTGCCGGAAGCACGACGAGCCCCCGTGATTTCGCATCCTTCCGTTTCCGATCGATCAACCGACCGGGCCGAAAGGTCAAGACAACGAGAGAAAGAGAGAGAGAGAGAGAGAGAGATAGTTGCGCTTCGGCTATAAATTCACGCGTTCCCTGTTCAAACCTGTATTTACATGCACGAGTAGCGACGTTTGATTGGCCGTGACGTCGACGCTTGAAAGTGGTTTGCCAGCCCCTTGATTGGATTCTATCCTGGACACAATGAACTGTACATCGTACGATCCAGCGTAATCGAACCAGGACGTCGACGCTGAGTGAGAGGCTGCCAGGGGGAAGAACGAGAAAAGAATATCAGCTGGATTATTACGGAGCGTTGTACAAAACCGTGAAAAGATTCCTCTAATCTTGATCGATTCTCTCTCTCTCTCTCTCTCTCTCTCTCTTTGTCCTGTACTCGCGCTCGCAAGGCCGTTTCGATTAATCTCGTCGTTTGCACGGGTCGCGTGTTTGTTAAAAATTGTTCCGTCGGTTATTCGGGGCGGAACGATCCCTCGATGTTTATCAGAATCCTCAGTGGCACCACCACCGCGCACACCGCGTGAAATACAAAAGCCGAAGAGAGGTAAAAAGAAAAAAAAATAACGTCATCCGAGGAGTAGGCGAACTAGGCCGATAGAGCGGGATAAAAGCGAGAAAAAAATCAAAGGAACAGGGAACGATCGTACACATTGGTCACGTTCCGAGGGTGCGCTCGCACATAGTAGTTTGATACTGATTGACGCTTGTTCGCGTGCTCGCGGCGGAGGGGATTAGCGATCTGACTCGTGCCGGGCAACCGAGCCTGCGCGTTCACCACGCTACTACGCTTCGCCGCGGCCGACTCGATTCGTACTCGCCGTGACTTTCAAGATTTTTTTCTCCCCTCAGCTTCGCTAAGTAATATTCTTTCCTCTTCTCTCGCGTACGACGAAAAACACGGGACGAGGCTTTTTCTAAGTCGAAACAACGGTCAATGGGAACACAGTATTATGGGAACAATCGTATCGTTTAATCGCGCGGCAATTTCAATCTCGGCTTCAATCTCTTTTTCCAATTAATCCGTGTCTGGCGTGACGCGCTCGACAGACGGTGGCTCTCGATCGTGTCGATTTTACGCGGCGGGGGGGAGGAATAGTTGAGAGAGGAGGGAGCGGAGGCTTCGAATTCGACCGGGTAAGTCGATCTCCTTTTTAGCGGCACGCCGACACCACTGCAGCCGTTATATAGTCCTCGTTTCGGTCTCGCGGGTATCGGAGGCAGAAACGGAGTGTCGTCTGCCGAGGCGAGAAAGCGAACCGTGGAGCAGTCGCGACGGGCGAGAAATCAACAACGTGAGCGGACGGACGCGCGTGGCACTGGGGGATACACACAGCGGGAGCAGTAAACGCGAGGAATTCGAGGGGGGTATGTACGGTTGGCGAAACCGTCCTACAGTCGCTTGAGAAATAGGTAAAACGAGAGACAAACAGCGTGTCGGAGAGGGTGGGATAAGAAAATAAGGAGGAAAAGGAGGAGGAAGACGACGACGACGACGACGACGAAGGGGCGGAGGTGGGGAGAGGGGAGTCGGTGGATAGCATGAACGAGCAACTACGGCGATTCTCGAGGAGCGGAGAGGGTCGGAGAAGGGATTTGTAGAACTCGAAGGGGCTCGGGGATCAGTAGGTTGGTTCGAGGGCTTGGTAGGAAGGGGTGACTGTACTTAGTTAGCGGACAATGCGGCCCCTAATGAACAGCCAGGGGCGGCTGGCAGAGCAGCCACTGGAGCACGCCATCTAGTCTGAGACAGACAGATTACGTTGCGTAGCGTTATACCGCGTTATCCTCCCCCTGGCTGTTGCATTCGAGGTTCGCATTGCGTGGCAATTTCGATTACGGCCGACCGTTTCGTCGTTTACGACTCGAGTAAACCCGTATCGACGTTCTCAAGTACCGGCCCCCTGCCTCCTGAAACCGTGAAAACGTTCGCTCGGCAACTCGGATTGCGACGCATCGACGCGTCTTCGATGGAATTCGTCGTACATACACACTCTCGAGACTGACGGAAGTGACAAGGTGATCGTACGCGTTGCGATCGGAAAGAGGGGCAACGATGCGCCCTGACTTTCAGCTTTCGGATCCTCCGTGGATTGAAACGTTTTTCGTCGAGGGGGTCGATAATATCACGGAGAAGCGTCAAGCTGTCCCGTAACCGCGTAACACGGTTAACATGATGAAAATGGATTTCGACCGGCGCGGCGTGTAAATTAATCGTAACTTGCCGTTGGGAAACTTTTGGTAACGTCGTTGGAAGTTGAGGTTAACTAGAGCCGCGTTGCCGCCACTGGGACGAGCGAAACGAGCGAAACGTTCGCGCGCAGATTTGAACGTCTTTGCGGGATCGTCGTAGTCGGCGTGGGCGAGAAATACACGCGGTTATTAAAAAGAAACGGGAAATGTGCGAACGACGCCCGCGAGAAATAAAAAAAAAAAAGAGCAGCCAGAGCATCTCGACGTGACTTTACGACGCCGATGTGTAACAGTGTGCAAACGCGATGCACCAAACGCGACGTGTATTTAAAACTTCAACGTTGCAAACACAGCGGTGCAAAACAGTGACTTTTCTCGTCCAACGTCGGTGGATAACGTCGGTTATGGGAGGAGCGATGCGCGTCAGCAGCCGCGAGAAAGAGATCAAAGAAAGGGGGATAGAAAAAGCGGGAAAGGGAGAATGTATAATCGGGGTAATACAACGACGGCAGCGGTGGTGATGGTGGTGGTGGTGGTGGTAGCGTTTCCGCGGCAATGGAAGAAACGAGCCGCGTTACGGCACGATTGAGATCCACTGGCTGCTGCGGCGGTTGTAATTGGATTCAATTGTCCCGCGTTAAATCAGTGACTGCACTCTCCTGCCAGTTCTCCATTCTGCGTCTATCCATCCGCTACTCCTACGACACAGCTCATTGAAACGAGTCGGGTACAGCGCGCTCGGAAAACCGAGTCCTTCACGACGTTCGCGGAAGCTTGAAAAGAGCTTCCGCCGACGGTTCCGCCGTCGCATAGAAAAACACCGATTATTCGCGTAAATCTTTGTCTCGGCTGCGAGCGGCGAACGTTCCGATTCACGCGTCAGCTTGTTTTTTCAATTAAAAAAAAAAAAAAATCGTCCGTTTATTTGCTGCTCCTAGCGCGCGTTTTAATCGTTCCAGTTGGACTCGTCCGACTCGTTAAAAGCGAATAACGAGATAGGACTGGTCTTTGTGAAACGTTTCTCTCTCTCTCTTTTCTCTTTTCTTTCTTCCCCCCCCCCCCCGCCCTCTGAAAAAAAGGTTGATCTCACGTGAAATGTTAATTTTCGATATCGGGTCGAAGAGATCGAACAGATCGGAATTTTGGAGAATTGAAAGTCTCCGTTGAATTTTATTTCTCTTCGGGGATGTCGAAGAACGCGAAACATCGAGAGACGAGGTCTCGCAGAAACGTTAAAAATCGTCGTAATTACATTTCTCGGTGAATCGGCGAACGGCCGAAGCGGGAAGAGGTAGATTGCTGCCGCGAAGCTTTCGATTTTTTTCAGAATCGCGTCGAAACGGAACGCCACTTATCGAATACTCTTTGCTCCCGTGCTCGCGTATCGAGAACACACGCTAAGCGGGTAATTTTGCTAATGGCATTGCCGCGTCCTTTGTATTCCACGCCATTTGTATCTTCGCTTTCCTTCTGGCTACCGTACTTCCGGAAGCATGGTTCGCGGATGGCTTGCGCACAACCGTGTGCGTACTAGAAGAACAGAGAGTGGCCTGTCTGTCTCGTGGCGCGCGAGAAGGAGGCTTGCCACTCACCACCCTTTTTTGCATAAGGGGTTGCGTGAGCGCGCGTCGTCTTGATTAACGAAAATTCCAAGGCTTCCGGGAGCTGGTACACGGAACGCCGTAATTCTCCGGGCTCGGAACCACGTGGATGCAACATAGCTGCAAATTGGCAAGACCAGGTTCCTACCGGTTGGTAGTTATAGTACCAGTTGTACGATCTTTCGCGTCGCGATCTCGCGACTGTTCGCGTTCAACGCGGCGAAAGGGCTCACGGTTTATATAATTATTTCGCAGAATTTCGAGCGTGTCATTATCGTTAACAAGGATCCGCGAGACGAGGGAAATTGCGATCGAACGTACTGCTCAGTACTTACGCGCAATCCATCCCGACGTCCTTAGTTATTAATGTTCTCGATACAATCTCGAGGTTAAGCGTTACACGCGTATATAGCTGATTGTACATAGCTAAAATAGACAAATATAGACAGCTAGAGAGAGAGAGAGAGAGAGAGAGAGAGAGAGAGAGAGAGAAATCAATCGATTTTCGCGATTGCGTAGACATCGAATACGCCGCAGGATTCGAGCTTGCCAAACGGAATTAATAAGAGTAAATTAATAATGAAACGGGACTCCACTCCGGCCGTGTTTCTCGCGTTTCCCGATTTAATCTCTTTGCGCGTAGCTACTCGGCATTCGCGTACAAAAGCGAAAGACTTTTCAGTTGCGAGCCCGGCGCAACTTTAATGAAAATAGTTCTTACGTTTTTACCTGCGAGTCTCGAGGGGGGTTTACGCGACCCGTTAACGAAGATTCTAATTAAGCGAACCTCCCACATCGCGGCCTTAACTCACGCCCGTCACCTACCCTCGCATCCTCTCTCTGTTTCTTTCTTTCCTCACCAACGTCGTTCTCGTTTTCCAGAGAGAATCGCGTAAAGAATAAACCGCGTCGTTGCTCGCATCTTCCCAATCTCAACGTCGTCGTCATCGGACATACGTGTGTACACACATCGATGCCAACGTCGATATTTTCCATTGGAACGATAGGTCATTGTACCAGACGACGGAATAGCGTCTCGATAAATTCTCGAATGTTCGCGTTTTAAGCTTCTTTCGCGCGTCTACGCATCGACGTCGCGAGCGACACGGCGAGCATAACGAGCAAACAGGTTGAGCAATCAATTTAATTTCTTTCTTCGTTTCACCTTCTCTCCCTCTCTCTCTCTCTCTCTCTTTCTTTTTCGCCATTCCACCTCGTCCTCGTGTTCCTTCATACGACCGCCTCCTCCTTTTTCTCCTCTCTCCGAGTCCAGCTACTCGTGTGACGTAGCCTAGCTGTTAGTAGTTAAGAGCAATGGTTATAATGAGACCCCATTACGGCGCGACTTTTAAAATCTGTCTCTGACAGCTGGACCACGATGGATTATTCTTTATCCGCGGGCAACAGTTTATTTAAAAGTAACGAGACCCGCACGGATAATGAGCCGTCCTTCTTTATTTCCATCCGCGCGCGCCTGTCTATGAACCTCTCTCTTCTACGGGAGCGAGAGAGAGAGAGAGAGAGAGAGAGAGAGCCCGGCCTCGCCGTTTCTCTTATATGGCAAGCGTAATTGAAGTTTGTATCCAACGTAATAAATGTCCTCCGCGTGTACCGTGTAATTAATAAATTCCGGGATTAAAGAAGCTCGCGCCGTGGAGCGTCGCGAATTCTACGGAGTTCTGGCATAGTTTCGCCCCGAGAATCTTCACCCCTTGCTTTTCTTCGATTTGCCGCCGCCGCCGCGGCTGCCCGACAATGAACGTTCGCGGCTGGCTCGCCGCTCTTCAAATACGAAACCGTTAATTCCGTCCCGGAAGAGTTCAATTTCGGCGGCGCGATACTTTCTCAAAAGCCAAGGGCCAATCCGCGCGGGATCGATCTGGCGCGGCGTTGATCTTTGGAAAATCATTCGTTACTCGTTCGAGTTTTATTTTTCCAGACGACGAAGCGACGTCTCGAAAGCCGACGAAAATGACGAATTGACGAATCGCATCGGATGACAGCGTCCTCGTCCTTCTTTCTTTCTTTCTTTCTTTCTTTCTTTTCTTCTCTTCTTCTGAGACCTTGTGTTGTATATCTTGGTGCGTTTCATCAGGGCCTCGGTCCGCTCAGATCCCTTTTAATTATCGGGGCCGAATAATCGCTCGTTTAAAGCGAAATTAATGGATTCCCTCGGTGCCAGCAGGTGGGTTGATGGTGCCAGGGGCTAGATTTATTTTCCCTCGTGCCACCTTTTACCTCGCCATTGCTTCCGTCGTCTTTTTCACGGCGTAACGACGAGGAAACATATGAAGGACGGGGGGGGGAGGGAGGGAGAGCTGGGCGCGGAGGAGGAAGGGCGAGGCAGTAACGGCGCCATGGAATCTCCATAATTCTGGCTTACAGAAAATGACAGCTTTTAGCGTTGATGCACAGTTTATACCGGGCGTATTATTTTAAGTGGCGCTGTCTGTATAATTCAAGACTCGGGGTGCACAGACAGAGCGAGCGAAACAGAGGAAGAGTCTGTGGTATCAAATCTGTGTGAGAGAGAGACAGAGAGAGAGAGAGAGGGTTTGGGGGATGAGAACGACAAGGGAGTAGGGGGAGAGTCGTAAACGAGAACGAAATAGAGAGAGAGAGAGGGGGAGAGGAAGAAGCGGACCATGCGAGAAAACAAGATGAAGAGAGCGGTAGGATGAGGTGGAAGGCGAGTGAGAGGTGAAACGAGAGAGTGCGGGTGTTGTAGGGAAGGGGCGGGAAGGTCGACGCGGTAATGGCATCGTCGTGTCGCCAGCTTAAAGCTCCAGTGATTCTCAATCACGCGAATCCATTCTCCGTGTCCATGGCGTTGGTGCCAAGTCCGCGTCGCGGATGAAACCGTCGGTGGCCGCGCTGGAGACACTTTCCGCCCCGTCGATGCCGACGTTTCTTTCGAACTACTGTAAAATAAATAAACTCGGCCAGCGCGTTCTTCGGCGTTCTCCCCGTCGTCCTCTTCCCCTGGCGTTTCCCCGCCCCGTCTGTCCGTCTGTCCTTCTTTCACCTATCCCTGGCCCCGTTTACCCTCCCGTTGCATCGAATTTGAATTCGTTCACGAACCGGATGAAACGCGGTCGCTCGCGGCTAGCTGGTACGCGAGCATAATGGACATCGGCGAAGAAAGAGAGAGGGAGAAACAGCGAACGTTCGAAGGGAGAAAAAGGAAGAAGTGGCCTGAATAAAGAAAGAGACGAAGAGAGAGAGAGAGAGAGGGAGAGTGAAAGAGAGGAAAAGAAACGTGCCTAGGCGAAGCGAAACAGAGAGAAAGAAACGAGCAGAAGGGGACCAGCTGCGGTTTCCTCTAATCTTTGTACAGCCACGGCCCCACCGAATTAATACGAGAGCCTCGAAGAAAAGATAAACATTCCCGTGAATACTCAGGGGTATACGGGGTATATGTATATATGTATATATATATATATATATATATATATATATATATATACACATGTAGCACGCACATGCGGGCAACCGTAGGCAGCAGCATGTGCTTTGCCGGCAAGATGTTTTGACCGACGAGATCCCGTCGTCACGGATGTCGTTTCTGCTTAATTGTTCGCTCTCCCCTTCGTATCTTCCTTCTTGGTTCCGTCGAACGCGCACGCCGACAGGATGGAGCCGACCGCGGCCGCGATATACGGACTGCTCGCCGCCTCTTGCCCCGACATTTAGGACCATATCTCATTGGAGACGCGTTCGTAAGAGCGATGAGTAATAACACATAACATTCGTTACACGGTGTTGACGTCGATTTCACGAACGTGGGATACGCGTCGTGTTAAGAGTTAATCGAGTTTGAACTCGAGTAATTTCGTAATTCGAGGGTTTCGACGGGATCTTCGCACGCCGAAGAAAAAAATTTCCATCATCCTTCGGGAATAGACGTGTTTAACGACGTAAGTAACTCGAAAGGAATCCAACGCGTGGTCGTTGGTTAAGGCCTCGAAAATTGGGTGGGGATGAGCGACGATAGGGAAGAAGAAATCAAAGGGGACGAGAGAGACAGTAGCGAAAAGGGGCTGACAGGGTGAGACGGAAATAGAGAGGAACGAACAAGGACGGGCACGATGGAGAAAGGGTGAGACAGAGATGATGAGAGAGAGAGAGAGAGAGAGAGAGAACGAGGGCTGATAGACGTAGGCGCCGGCCAAGTTGCGCCGCTGATTGCACCACAAAGGGTGCAATTATGCGGCCCTCCAGCAATCACCGCGCATTCTGCCCACCATTTGACCCCTCGACACCCCTCGAGCCTCTGAAATCCCCTCCGCATCCCGAGGTACCTACCTATCGTCCCGGGTACATAGGCGGCACACTGCGAAGCACGACAGACATATCACCGGTCGGGCCACCGTCGCTTTTTATTTAAATGCGCCCCCTCGACGAGTCTACCACCCTGAATGCCCCACGGAGTCTATGCAATTTAACCTGGAGGTGTCGCGAGAAAAAATCTGTTAATGAACGATTGTCGGCTACTGGGATTCGGATGAAAATATCCTGAAAATTGGACGCCTTTCTTTCCTCCTTTCTTTCGTTCGCTCGTTCGTTCGCCACCATTCGTATCATTCACCCCGGCTCATCGTTTGAATTCGCGCGACGATCAAACGTTTATTCACCGGTCTTGCCGGTCGCGTGCCTCCTCGCTAGATAATTTATGTCGATGCGTTTTACGGTTCGATCGCGACAATTTCGTCCATCTTTCCAGCCTCGATCCTCTAGGGGAATTTATTTCCACGCGAGATCTATTCGCGAATAATGTTCCGTACGACGAAATGTATCACGTCGCACGCTGTTTGATTCCAAGTTTCGACGCTTGGCTCGACGTTCCGACGAATATACGGTTTGTATTAACAGACGCAAAGGGGAACGAACCTAATTTCTGGTTTTTTGCCTATTACGCGAGAGCAGTCACGACGCTGCGCTGTACCGATTATGGAGAAAGGGTGAGCGAAGGACGTGGAAAAAACGGCCGTGAAAGAGCGGAGACAAGGGCCGCGGAACAGACAGAGAGAGAGCGGATGAAAGAGAGAGGCACGATATCGTGAGACGGCGAAGGAGGTACGACGGAAGAAACGTTCCAGATGTGTTGCCGGTTTCAGAACAAGTTCAGAGTCAAGTTGCCAGACCTCCACGTCTCCACGGTGCAGCGCGGTGCGGTGGACGTGGCTCGCAGGCAGGAAGTGCCGCATTAAAGCCGCTAATCTGCCTGTTTTCATGGCTCTCCCGTTGCTCCTCGCGTCGCTACCGCTACTCTTTCCCTCGCTTTTGCGCCCTCGCTCGTAAAACGTGTGTTCATGCCTGTGATTAAGGAAAACGTACGGTCGGACGATCGATACGCGGATGAATGTCAGCATTGGGATTGGTAACAAACTTATTACGCGATCACGCGATAAGGAGACCGTTTACCGTCACTGAGAGAGATGGTCCCGTGACGTTACCTACATCCTATTACCGTGACCGCGGATTCATCGTGGTGAATCGATTCCGATCCGATTCCGTTCAGGGTTCCATCGTGTGAGAAACGAGGACATTCTCGCTGAGGTTTTTTTCTTTCCACTCGGAGAGTATTCCTTCGCGTTGTCACTTTCTCGCGCAGTATATTTCGAGACGTGGAGAACAGATAGAGAACGGAAGGGCCATGCCTCGGACCAGGTTTAAAGTAAATTTTAAAAACGTATTCGTCGGGGACCCCGGACGAAAATCTCTCCCAACGGCCCGTTTCTGTAATCCGAGGACATTAATTTGTTGGCAGGACGGACTTAAGAGTGTTGACCCGGCGCGGTTCTCCCGAGGGACTCCTTGTATTTTCTCAGGTTATCTGGGAAGAATCCGGGAAACGGCGCGGAAACGTGCCGGTCAAATTTTACGCTTCCGTCGAAACACGAGGGGCGGTATCGTCCTCACAACTGTCTCTTCCAACTTTTCAAATATTGATTTTTCGATTTCGCCACGTGTTCGTCCAACGTTCGTCGGTCACGATCGTCACGATCGTTTCCTTCGAACGCGCACGTCACCGAGTTCTTGGATTTTGTCCGAGCTCTCGTCGTTACAGAGAAGAACGAGCAGACCTTCCCACTGCTTCCCACACTTGTACACCTATATACACGTATGTCGTTACATCGTTAGTTACCGATACGAATTAGAAGCTTCCAACCGGCGGAAACCCCAAGGGATATTCCGTTACGTTCGATTGGAACGAAAGCGTAAAATCGGCGGTCTCGTTTGCAAGGGTTCTTCTTCAGGGAGCAGAAGCGCGGCGCGGCAGCGGCGCGCGTATCAGTGCTGTCGGTGGCAGAGATCCAGGGGCAGAGGTGGCTCGCAAGCAAGAACGGGCGGGCAGGACGGGAGGTTATTGCCTGTTGGGTGATTTATCTAGTAATACTAGTCGACAGGCCACGAGGCCGGGGCACCAGGCATGGGGGCAAACCCGTGCCTTCTACCCCTACCCGTGGGGCCAACCACTGGCACCGGTGGAAATTAAAAACTCACTTTATTACACGTCTCATTCTGTGCTACCCTCTCCCCCTCCCCTGCCTCTGCTCTCGCGCCCTCCCCCTCCCTCCCATTCACCCGCTCGCCCTCGACAGAACCGTCTATACGATCCTCCTCTCTCCTTTCCTCTTTTCCGCGCTCGTCTCTCGGCCGCCACCGCGCCACTCTCCGCTCCGCTCTCTCGTCACATCCTGGCTGCCGCCCCTGCAGCGCCTCGTTCACCGCGGACCGACTTAATATGAGGCCGGCCATACCTGATGGAACGAATATTATTAAAGTTCGCCCGCACGCGAAACCCGTGAAATATCGCTGCTCCCTTTCTCCCTTCCATCCCCGTCCAGCGCGCTCCGCGTCTCTTCTCTTCAGCGCCGTTTACACCCTTCACCTCCTCTGCACTCTCGGCCCGCTGCCTCTTCCCTCACCCGGGCTTTTATTATCTGCCTCTAGCTTATACTCGAGACGGTAGCCAACTCCCAGAAGCAAAAATAATCACGGGTAAGCCGCGATGTAAATACGCTGGGCCTCGCTCGCCCTCCCCTCCCCCCCCCCGCTCCGCCGAGACGACCCTTGTCGTCTCTTACGTCTCTCCCGCTACCGTTCCACGATCACCTCCTACTCCTCCTTGTTTCTCGCGTTGCTGCCGTACTCTCGAACCGAGTCCTTTCGCTCGGGTTTTCCATTCGCGCGAGCGGGGTACGTTCACGATTTTTCAAGTTTCCGCGAAACCGGATGAAACGCGGCGACGCGACGGTTCGAAGAGCAGCACTTGGCTCCCCGCTTACTCGACGGTGTTCCGTAAGTAACGGAACGTAACGCGATGGATTATTTATGATTCTATGCTTTTATCTGTATTACCTCGTCCACTGCGGCTCCGGCTGCGCCGCCGTCGCCCGGTCCCGCGCTTATGTATTAAGAATGCTTCCCTACACCCGTCACCCGTCACGGAAAACCCGCCAGCCTTTTTTCCTCTGTAATTCCAAACGATCCCCGTCCCGACTTCCAGTCGAATGTTTCGTTCGACGATCTTTCACTATGTACGTACCACGCTCGCTGGTACTTTTAGACCGTATCCAACGAACTCGAATGCGATCATCGTGCTCTTCACTCGTCGAAACTCGTTACGGCGTTATCCTCTTCACTCGAGCGTCGCGCGTCAGGGATTCTTCGACGCTCTGGAGCGAAGAGCGAAACGCTTCATTCTTGTTTTTCTACGCGCGATGTTCAAACGTTGCACGCGTGACGCCGCGACTTGTCGGGGCAAAAACGGGACAAGAAACGCCTGTTGTTACGTCGACTCGTTGAACCGAGCGTTATTGGCCGGTTTGCCGCTGATTCTGCCGCTTCTTAACCGATGACTAAATTTGAACTCTCGGTCGAGGGAGGAGGAGACGCCTCTGTATAATCCGCAGACAATCAAGATCGGTCGGGGCAGAGCGGGGCGGGTAACACGATTGATTCAATTTCCAACGTAAAGGGAGCGGTTACGGAGGGAAAATTGAAGGAGCACGTCGATCGGGCTCAAAACGGCCATACTTGGAACATACTTTTATCTTATCGAGGAGACATTGGCAAGAAACGCGAGCTCTCCTCTCCTAATCACCTCGCGTCGCAGCTGCGACGATTTCTTTCCTCTCTTTCTTTTCCACCTTCGGTCTCCTCCTTCTTTTTCTCTCTCGCCCTCTCTATATCGAGTGCCTACGCATTCGTCCGCACGCGTGTGCAACGCGGGTGCCCGCGTGCATAGACCCCGATGTCGTACCCGTCGGTATCTGGCTCGTTTTATTAATGTCAATAAGGCAATTATCGTCGATGAATGGCGTGGGCGGGTATCTTGCTCATACCGCTGTCGTGCCGGGTTACCTGCCTCCGGTATCGATGGCTACGAACCGATGTTTTTAACGCGACCGAATGGAACAAGCAATGCTCGCCGCACGACGCAACATCCTGTCTCTGATTTTCGTTTCGAATCTATATCGAAAGATCGTTGGAAACGCTCGGATCGAAGATGTATTTCGACAAATGTTGTTGCTTAATATTTCGCCGGCGGTTGGCAAGCAGCAGCAGCATCAACGACGAAACAAACCAAGTCAAACGTAAACGTGAAAGCGAACGAACCCAGGAGGTGACGTGACGTGACGTGAAGTGACGTGACGTACGTACGTAGTTTCCTCTGCGTTGTCGTTCTTCTCGTTCGAGCGATTGCGCGCGATTTCGATCTGTTCGTAGAGTGTCAACGTTGGTGGTTAGGACAGCGGAGCGGATAGCGACCACCGAGCTGGGGGGGCCCCTGGCTTATTGAAAATTATCCACGGTGAACGCGTTTGAAAACTGATTCCTTTCGGCTGGCTTCTTGAACGTTTGCGCGTTACTCAGCGCACTCGCTGAACGAAATATACCGTAGGATGGGGAGAATAATATAGGAAAGAGGGGTTTCTCCAGTCTCCGCTAAGCAATATCCATCCACCCCACATGCCTGCCTGCCTGCCTTCCTGCCTGCTTGCCTGCTTCCCTGCCTGCCTGCCTGCCTGCCTGCCTGTCTGCCTGTTCGTATTATCGGTATGTACAGACGGGCTCTCAGCAATTTATCCATTACGGTCCCAGTCGCGCGCGCACTATTATTGCATTTTTTGAAATTATTGCTCTCCCGGCATCGACGTCGCACGCCACCATCTTGATTGACAGGCTGTGCGCGCCTTTATCGCGTACGAGCGCGATACCCGTGTGGACCGTATACATATATTTATATACGCGTGCCGCATCGATTTATCGTTACGATTTTTCGAACCGCGAAACCGTAACCGTTTATCCGGCCGTTTTATCGATAACGAAAGACGCCCGTTACCGCCCGAGAAATCGTTTACAGGCTGCCGATCGAGGCTAATGCCTGTGTACACGACGCGAGCAACGCAATCTCGAACGAGATTCGTAAACGTTTGCTCGAGTTGACGATCGGTTCCCGATCTGTCGTGGAATTTTTGTCGAAAATGAACGTCGTAATTTCGACAGCTGTCGAACGGTTAAGCCATCAACGGGACGAAAACGAAATATGTGCCCGGTATATGTATAATGCAACGGGGAAAACCGAGTTCTCGGTTTTTTGGGAAACGCCGCAAAAAACGCGCCGTTGTGAATTTGTAAAAATTGCGAGGACGCGGCGTGTTGTTCCGTGTCCGTTATTTTCGTGCCAAAAATCTTTACGCGTTGCACTTTTCATTTTTTTAAAATATTCATGTCATTGTTGTTGTACGGCAACGTTCAACTTGTAATTCAACGTGCGAACGCTTCGTCGCGTGAAATATCGTCTCGCCTTAATTGAGTTTCGTTTAATTTAATTACCGTACTCTCCGTACTCTCCCGTACCTTCTTCCCCGCGTTGTCTACGTCTATTTGATCGCTGTAACTTTACCAGTTTAACCAAACTGGTAGTATTTGTTCCAAGGTTCGCGCTCACTTACGCAGATCAATTCTCGCGCCTGATGCGCCGCGTCTCTCGTAACTCGTCGATCGTAAAGATCGATAATTACGTTTACAAAGGCGACGTATTATTAACGAGCTGGCGCGGAGTTTTCTCGTCAAACAAACCCCTACCTCGCCGTTGTGTGCGCGTTTTATCATGGCCGATATTTCCATGGAGGCTCTTAGGGGACGCGTACGTGCGTAGACTCAATTATCCGAAGTGTGTGCCCGAGTCTGCTTGCGTCCGAGGAGACTTGACGGTAGCGGAAAGAGGCGGGCTGAAAGGAGAGCGCGGTAATACATCGTGTCCGAAGCAACTGGAAGGATGTACGAGTTCGTTTGGGGCAACGGGAGTCCGCAGAGGCTCCGGTAAAGGTTGGCACGGTAAAAAATTCAGAGGGTGAATAAATCAAGGAACGTCGCAGCAACAGCAGCAGCAGCAGCAGCAGCGGTAGTAGCGAGACGAGACGAGTAGAGAGCGCACGAGAGAGGGCACACAGGCCCTTCGTACGATGCACGAAGACCAGCAAGCTACCAGCGCACCGAAAAGTGCGCCCGATGCGCCACGATCTCGACGATCCTCTTCTTTTGTACATACTTTATGGCGAATAATGCGTGAAAAGGGACGGGTCGGTGGCCCTCGCGCGCGCGCTCGCGTCTCGTTTCACCCTGGACATTCCCACGTATAACGTTCCAACGTAATCCTCTGATCCGTCCTTAGACGGGCACGATGATTTAGGGCACCCCTTGCACTCCGCACGTTTGCCGGTCTTCTATTACAGAAATACGATTAGCCACGCTCTCGGCATATGTATATCGGTGCATTGTCGCGCGTTCAACTCGTATCCCGTATCTCGTTATTCCTCGCTCGAACCGACGCTTCGCTCGTTTTTCACTCGGTCTTTGCTTCGCCGTTGACGAGAGTTACGTACCTCGCGGAGTAAAGGACGCGTTCCGAGTCTGACGATTCGGAATTCGGAGTTCGGGGTAGTTTTTGATATTTCGAGTATACGTACGCCAGGTTGATAGTATTGATTCACGATTAATTCGAGATCGAGTCGTCGAACGGTGGAGAGGTCGGTAATTACACGACGCTATAAAGTAATGCCTGATACCTTTTACGCCGCTATCTATTTGAGAGAAAAAGGATTAAGAGGCCGGACAAGAAGGATTGAGAGAAGTTGCGCAGACGGGGTGGGTTGTCAGGCGGCGGATGGAGGGGAGCGGGAAGGTGAAAAAGAGAGGAAGAGACACGAGAGAGGGAGGAACGTATCTATACACAGTAGGTATAGATCGTACCGTATCGTTGAGTAAGTTGGAAACGGAGGGTAGGACGCTCGGGGGGATGGTGGCTCATCTTGTAATGGACTCAGAAGACAGGCGAGTCGGCTAATGGACCCCTGCTCTTCCAGAAAAGCTCTCAGTATCTGTGCCACACGAGACATCGACTGATGCCATCGGGCTGCGTCCTTCCAAAATCCGCAACGCGTATCCGGTAGCGAGGCTGAGCGCTACCGCCACCGGATACGGCGAATCGCCCCGATTCCTCGATACGGCGCGTCGCGGAAATACAGCGACTCGCGCTATTTTTTCCAGATCGATCCGCCCCTGTCCCCGGGGTCGGCGCGACGCGTATCGCCTAATAGGCGAAAAAACTGACCGGTTGTTTGCCGAGTTCACGCTCGAAAAAATATTTGACGTTGCACGGAGGATGGCCACGGATACCTACGTGTTTGGATAACGGGCAGCAACGGGACGGATCGTGTACGAGGCTCGCGTTGCAGGCGGTTACGTGCAGCACACCGACCAGCGAACAGCGCGCTCTCGCTGCGTAAATATTTTTCCGCGTAGATGCAAAACGGGCCGAGCATTTTTAAGAGGGCACGACGCGCGCTGTCGCGAACTACAGGGCGAAAGACCGTTCGCAGACCGTTCGCGAAACGTTTAATCGCGAGAACGCGTGCACGTGTAACTAGCCGCCGTAACTCACGGCACGGGAACAAGACGTTCGGGAGTAATTAACGAATAATTGAGAACAGACAATCGACCGGAATGAAAATATATTCGATTCGCGTGTGCGTTGGCTCGCGTGTCACGGAAAGATGGAAGATCGTAGAGGTAGACGAATAGAAGTTGCCTCGCAGACGGACAGGAGGGAGAGAGAGAGAGAGAGAGAGAGAGAGAAAGCAGCTTTGAAAAAGGAGAGTCAGTCAGAGGTAGTGGAGCTACTCTCATCTACTCCCACCGAGTCGCACGATCTTTCTTTTTATCCTACGCCAGTCGTCCTTTCCCGGTCCACTCTTGAGAATAACGTCTACCTCCGTTGATGGCCAACGCCACTTGAGCGGTACTAATACACACGCCCGGGCACACTCCACGTAGCTGTCCGGCCGATGTCCGATACATCAGGCCCATGCATAATAAATCCACGAGAGCGGAGCGTGCGGAGCGCGAACACGCGCGCTGCCTTCGCCCGTATTGGACGTTGAGAGCGGAACACAGACAGCGAGGATGCACTTCGAGTCGAGTGGGAACTTTGAAGACGGGGCTCGGCACATCTCTCTTTCTCTCTCTCTCTCTCTCTCTCGGCGCGTATGTGTTTGTCCTCTTGCTCGTCGAGAATCATCCTCCGTCCAGGAGGATATCAATATCCGGGCTCTGTGTTCGCGTCAGCCAAACTTGTCCGTCGAATTTTTGCAAATTCGCTTCTCGTGTCCGGCGCGGAATTTGAACGTGAAAGTCGTCGCAAATCCAGTATTTTCGAGTAACAATCTCTCCCCTCTCTGCAAGAAAGAGATACGAGCGACGAATTTCCTAAAGAGAAACTTTTACGTCCGGTACATCGAGAAACAAATACGTAATTATCGTCGGGGATTCGTTAACGGGAACGGACGTTGAATCGCGTTCCCTGTTTTGGCGCAACATCCCGGCAATTACCCGCGGGAACGAAGGGGTGTATCGCGTGACTACGGGAAATTTAGGTTTTATCGAAGAAAAGCTCGATCGAATTTAGAAGTTGAAACCAGCGCGCGGGGCTCTCTCTTAATTAACGAACGCTAAATAAATCCGTTTCAGGAAGCGAAACTCGAATGGGACGGGCACACGGGGGCTTGCGGGTGGCAGCTGTAGAATTTATTTCGGCATCGACACGGAACGTTTCTTCGGGAGACAAGAGAGCGCGCGCTCGCCGGTCTGGCCAGGCGAGAGAAAGAGAAAGAGAGAGAGAGAGAGAGAAAGCTAACCAGCTAGCTAGCCGAGTGCCGTTTAGTTTAATACACGTAACGCTACTCTCCGGCTGCTTTTTCTCCCAAATACTCTACTTCCAACCGATTCGAAGTAGTATAAGTCGTGGACAAAGTAGACGGCGTACAGAAAACCTCCATTAAAGTCCCTAGAAGTGATTAGTACCTTTCCCATCTTCCACTTTCCCCGCCCTCTCTCTCTCTCTCTCTTTCTCTCTCTGTTTTCTCCATCCTGATCTTTCCCCGTCTCGCATTCTCTCGTCCTCCGTTATCTCTTCGTATTCGTTTCCCGCTTCTCTATTCCCTCGGATCTTTCATCTATTTCTTCGATCTTTCGCCTGGCCACGATCACGAGTTCGTCGTTCGCGAACGCGTCGCGCTTTTCAAATACTCGTAATGGACGTGAGAAGATCTCGTCTCCGATCTCTGTCGAAAAACTGTCCACCTGTGCGTTTGATACGTCTTGTTCATCAATTCGTGAAAAAAATTCGTCCCCCCCCCCCTCCGTTGCTTTCTCGAGTGAGAAAAGCGACACGGGACTCGCGTCGATGAGGTTCTCGCCCCGGCGGGGACGTTCCGTTGTTGGCCACCGCGAGTTAAAAGCACTCGGCTGCCGGACCACCCCACGATATTCTACGAAATTAAATTCAACATAGAGAGTTTTGTTCCAGATTGCAGACGAAACCTGGCAATCGCCCCAATTTCGTTCCGTTCTCGCGAAAAATAGAGGGAAAGGGAACGTTGTTGTACGTACGCGCGCGCGCGCGTGTATGTGTATGTGTATGTGACAGCGATGACAGTGATGTCGGTGAACAGGGTGGACGGGGGAGAGGCGAGGAGGAGCAGTGGAAAAAAAGGGTGGATGCGGATTGTAAACCGACGCGTCGAAATCCCGATTCGAAAAATAGAGCGGCGCGTTTCCCGTGAACCGGAAACTTGGCGGACGTTAAATTTAGCCGCGCACCGATCGGGAACGGGGGTTGGGCGAATCGGTGGGCGGAAGACCGAGTGGGTAAATCGAGGACGAAACGTAGGAGAAATGTATAAAACGTCGAATCGAACAAGTTTCAGAGAAATGTCATTTCGCGGGAGTAATCCACTCTTCTCCCTGATTTAATCAGCGGCCAGTCATAAATCAGCCGGTAATTAAAAGAGACCCATGGTCGATGGTAGGTAGTAAACATGGCCTAATCCATTTCGCTTCGGGGTGGCTCATAGGTGTGGATAGTGATGGGAGTGGGGAAAAAAAGAAAAAAAAAGAAAAGGTCGTAGCCTTTCTAATTTAATCTGGCGAATGATTCCGTGATTCTCGAAGCCGGCGGCAACCCTTTCATTACTTACGTCCCCACCCCTGTCGCACGAGGTACCCTCGCGCGCTACCACGCCAGCACCCGAGCCTCTGTTCCTCGCTTTGCCCCGCGGACACCCCCAAGAACCGGCGCAGAACACTAAATCAGCGACCAGTGTAATTTTTGTAATGGGAGGTGTGGCCTCGTAGGGGTGGTAGACGCGTCTCCCGCCGGGAGAACCGGACATATAGTAGGGATGCCATCCCTGCGTTCGGCTCGCGTCGAGGAATGGTAGGGTTCGTAGGGGCGATTTTAGGGGTGGAATTCTACGATGCGAGCACGCCGCTTCGGTGGTTAATCCTCCGTCGCTATGTCTCGACTCGGGTTGCGATCCACCACACGATTTCTTCTCTCCTTCTCCCTCTCTCTTTCGCTCTCTCTCTCTCTCTCTCTCACACTATCAGTCCCTTCTTCCAACCCTTTCCATCTTCTGTCGTTTCATTTTTCGTTGGCCTCTCTTTCCATCTAGCTCCATCGCGCGCGTTTGCACACACACAGAAACACACACACACACACACACACACACATTTTCATTAACGATTCAAAGCGATTCCTTCGTTGGTTTATCCTCGAAAGGACGGTAATTAGAGACACTTCTGTTCCTACGAGCGATGCCCGCGTGGTTATTGAATCGCGCATCGCGGAAACGATTCCATCGGGCTTTTCTCCTTTGCCATTCCAACGACCCGCATCGGTCGACTTCGTTATTCCCGCCTTTAATTAACTTACATCGAATATACAAGTCAAATGTCGAATCGTCGATCGACCTCTTTAAAAAGGGGGGAAAAAAGAAAAAAAAAGAAAGAAAAGAAAAGAAGAGAGAGAGAGAGAAAAAAAAGGTAACAAGAAAACTTATTTCTCTTATTTCTCTCGTTCCCCTTATTTCTCTCGTTCGATCGAATCCGCGCACTCGACTCGTGGGAACATATCCCGGGGCCGATACCACTCCGATGCTTTGATCATCGTCTTAATCGACTTGAAACGCGAGTCTACCCCCGCCCCCCTTCGCCGCTCCTCGTTGCCAAGAATTTCGCTCGAGTAGCAGTTAAACTGCGCGGCAGCGTAAATGGTTCGATGATAGGCGGGAGTGGGGCAGCGAGTGCGGGTTGCGTTTGATGGCGGGTGCAAATACGGGTTTCGGCTGGCGCGCGAGTTCCTCGGGTTCGAATATATATACGGGTGCGATGACGGTCGAGTGTGACTGATGTGGAGTGGGAAGACCGTCACCGGCGGGGAAGACGTCGGGGTGGAAATCTGGCGCGCGGTGGGAGTGAAAGTGCGAGAGTGGGGCGACCGGAGGGGCAAGAGTCGGGAGAAGTGGGGATTTATCACTTTCGGTGGCGTGCCGCGGTCGCACGCGGTGCTCGGTAGTTTACAATTGACCGCCGAGCAGGCAGTTTCGTGACTCTTGTCGCCTCTTCCAAAATTCCTCCGTTCAACTCCTCCGTGTTCAAGGGACGCGATATGCCTCGTTCCGCGACAGAATAAGCACGAGATTTTTCGCGATCGGCGACAACATCCAACGTCCGACGACCCGTGTATATATTCGAACGAATTTCATGGAGAGGCGAATGACAAACAGTGAACGTTGTTCTGTGCAGCTGGTGTAGTGTCACGTGACGGAGGGAATCCGGAGAACCGTGCAAGGCACAAGCTACCCGTGGAAACTGGCTCGAGCTTCGAATTCTTTTAAGTAAGTTTTTGAACATTTTCGTTACTCGTCACGCAACAATGATTTTCAGTGACACTCGACAAAGTCGTTAGATCTTCTTTTTAACATTCTTTTCTTTCTTTTCTCTCTCTCTCTCTCTCTCTTTTTAATGTAATCGCTAATTGGAGTGATAGAAACGAAACGCGAGAGAGGAATTGGAAATGTGGTGTGTAATTCAAATTTCACAAGTTCCACTCGGTCGGTCCAGTCGGTCCGAGCGCGATCACACGTTCAATTTAACAGGGGCTTCCGGTGAAAACCGCATTTGCCCTTTCCATAGTGGTGCGATTAACGTGCGCGCGCGCGTTGTTCCCGCTCAATCCGCGTAGTTCGAAAATTGTTATAAAATTCCGCGTAATCCGCTTTGCATGCGAAAGGTGGCAAATGAAAAAAAAAAAAAAATGAATGGTCGAGAGACAAATGGAAGGTAAAAATTACACGCTACCTCGATATATTGCGCGTTAGACCAGGCGAGCGGTCTGCTATTATCGCCTCTGATTTTTCTTTTTTTTTTTTTCTTTTTTTTGTTTCGTCGGTCTGATTGGCGCGTTTCAACCGTGACGGTTGAGTCATCGTTGCTGACACGGTTCGCGAATGCCTGTCCTCGTCGCCGGTGGCACCGAAAGCAACGCAACGCGTTCGTATGGTTGCCGTTAGCGATACCGATTCCTTACAAGCGAGCTTAATCTGCATCCCGTCAAATGCTGGCACATTGCTGCGCTAACACTCACAGCGTAAAGGTGGCGCTCGATTACTTTGTTGTTGGCTCGCGGGTGACCGGGGAATTCTTTTCAATCAACGCGCGAGTGGAATTACCGCGCGAGACGCGACGTTTCCACGTTCGCGGCACAATAACCCGTTGTTATTACGAATGGAGCACCGACCGTTTCGCTTTAATTGACTCTGATACGCAACGCCAGCCGATGTTTATCCCCCTCGCGCAAATTGTAAAATTTCATTCATGTACGGCGTACTATCGTAGGCGATCGATCTCGGAATCAAATGTCTACAGTTTTAATTATTTCTACGCGCGGGATCGATGCAATGTTGGCTTGTAAATTAAATCTCGGGACGTATTTAACACGTAACAGACGGGAACAGTTAAAATCGCGGCGAAATTCAGCTTACGACGTCCTAGCTACTCTGTTTGATCATCGAGGTATCTGATCGAATATCTTATCTATCTGTCTTTTACTCTTATATCTATATCTTCGGTTGGTTTCTCTCTTTCTCTCCCTCTCTCTCTCTCTCTCTCTGGCAAGACGTTCGCGTCGTGGTCGTGATCCACCGCGACCGGATATCTAAGGGGCTGTCCGTTGGTCGTGCCGAGCGGACAGAAATGCGAGGTTATCCGGTCGTTTGAATTTCAATAATTGGCGCCAGTTTTAGTAGCGGCGGCGGTCTCGTTAGTCGCCCTCCCGAACGGAGTGACTTAATTATTTCGTTTGAAGTCCGCGGGAGACGAACAAGGAGTGGAGAGAGGAAGGTGGAGGCTTGACGGTGGTTGAGACGATGGCGGAGGAGGCGGAGGAGGCTTTTGGACGATGAACAGCCAGGCTGTGCGATCGTCTCTGTGTGCACGTACGGTACGTTGGGAGGCATGGCTCCGTTGCGCACACAGTTCACAAATAAATTGAGAAAACTGGAGCGAGAGAGAGACGGTCGGGCGAGGCAAACGTTTATTTTACACCGACAAATTGGTGCAGCTAATTAGCTCCGGCTAAAAGCAGAAGTATGACCGTGACGCCGCGACTCGTGTCGCGTTGCATCGATGTTGCTGCTGCTGTTGCTGCTTCTGCTGCTACTGCTGCTGCAGCAACGACAGCTATATCCGCGCCACGTGGATGTAACAACGTTTCACCGTTGCAGCCTAGAGACGCAATTGTCTGTTGCTTTTGTACGCCGCTCGAATTGAATCTGGAGCGCTTGTGCGATAATGCCGCAATTAACGCTCTTTCGATTCTTTTCTGCACCCTTCACTTTTCGCTTCTTTTCGTTCTTCATTGTTCGTTACGCGTTAAGGTACGTCAGACACACTTGCACCTGTATAATGGGTAACAACGGTTCTGTTTGTCAAGATAGGATACGATGAAATTACGATGAAAATGATCGAACGTTGATTTTCCAAAAAATAATCGAACGCTATACGTTCTCGCGACGAGGCATATACTTATCGGCGTTACCGAAGAAAGTTATAGGGGATCGCGTCAGTTGCGATATAATTTAATAACGCCGGCCACGCGTAATGTCTTTCGACACGCGTCAGCGATAATTCCGAGGCGAATGTCCAATAAAAAGCCACTTTGCCCGATCGAAATATCAAATGTAATCCTCTTAAGTCGGGTGCACCGGTCGAACGTGTATCTCCGGGACTGACCATCGTACGCTATCCTTTTCTCCTCT
The DNA here is from genome assembly GCA_032399595.1 of Tetragonula carbonaria. Lineage (NCBI taxonomy): Eukaryota > Metazoa > Arthropoda > Insecta > Hymenoptera > Apidae > Tetragonula > Tetragonula carbonaria. The sequence goes on from JAUCRC010000003.1 coordinate 6,742,872, forward strand.
TCTTCCGCCTCTCGTTTCCTTTCCCCTGCTTTCTCTCTCTCTCTCTCTCTCTCTCTGACTTTCGTTCGAACCTCTCCGCCCCCGTCTCTTCCCAGTTTCGAGGGAACGTTCGGTTTCTCCGTCCTCGTCCCGTCCACGGCGATTCACCCGCGAACTTCTAAGTTAACTTCTAACCCCACACCCCTCGTTCGCCCCTCACCCTCCGCTTGCCGTCCCTATCCAGAGGCGTTGCTTTTACGGCGATTGAAGCTTCCCGTGGGTCCTTGGGCATTCCGCCAGGTGGCAGTGCCTCGTCCTTCTCGTCCTTCTCGGGCGTCGGCCACCGATATATATTCCATTTGCAAGAGATTTCTCCAGCGAACGCTCGAATATCTTCTCCGCAATCCGCGTGATTCTTCGCGTTCAACGTTCCTCTGGAAACGTTCCTGGGAAATCGAATTCGTCTTCGCGCGGTCGCGTCCGCTCGAATTTTTCGCGTGCCACCTTCTTCCGTTCGCCGCGAGCGGAGCGGCGGGCGGACGGGCGAGGAGGGAGGGGAGGGTCCGCGGTCGCACGCGAACGCGAATATAATTATAATCGAAACTTTAATTCGTTCTGTTCGCCAGTCAATTAGCCAGCCATCCTGTTTTCACCGTCCTTGATGAGAGGTAATCGAATGGATTACGCGAATTTCGCCAACGTCGGTCGATCCTACGGAGCCGGGAGATCGTTTGCGGCGAGCAACGGCGAACGATTTCCGGTGGCGAAGATTCCCGCGCGAGGTTCGATCGAACGTACATACACGCAAAACCAGGAGGCACGTTAACCGCGTGGACAGAGCAACGGAACGAATAGACAGGATAGAATAGAACGAAGGGAGAGCCGAGCCGGACAGTGGAAACGCGCAATATCGGTCTCTCCCCCTGCCCGTCCCCCTCCTGATCATTAAAGAACCATTTGCAGTTGCACCGATGCCGACCGACGTTGAATAATTAACCGGCCACCGACTAAAATCGATTCATTAATTAATAAAGCGGCTACGCTCGCTTCTACTAATAACGCCAGTCCACAATTGAATAGAGATCGCGTTCATTAACTGTCCATGTACTATTAGCAGCGGTTGCGGTACATTACGAACGAATCGAATCAACTGACCAGAATGATCGAGTTTACCAGGCCGATAAACAATTTTTCTGCCCGTGCCCTCCTCTCTCCCATCCCTCCGGTCCTCTCTCTCTCTCTCTCTCTCTCTCTCTCTCTCCGAAGAGTTACCGGCCGATCATACGCGATCGTCGTCGTCGTCACTCGTCGTCGTGCCACTCGTTATAACTTTTCTACGTGTTCCCTCCTCCGCCCGATCTCGTTCCGATTCGCGGGATTACGGACGAGTTCCTTCCACTCTGAACCGCGAACAATGACGGCTCGTTTCGTGTCACCGGGTTAAAAAGACTTTGTTCCCTTTGTTAAACGTTTCTCCTATCGCCTCGACACGGCTGTTCGCTATCGGTCGTCGCCGCAGCTCTCTACCCTCTCTGTCTCTCTCTCTCTCTCTCTCTCTCTTTCTCACTCTCTTTCACCCTTCGTGCCGCGAATTTTCTTCCCCCGTCCGTTTCCTCCACCCATCTTGAACATAAACGAACAAGGAAGGAAGTTCCTTCCTCTTGCTCGCGAGCTCACCAGATCACTCGTTCTGTCTATCTCTCTCTCTGTTTGTCCGTCTTTGTTTCCCTCCACCCTCGTGGTTCTCGATTTCTCCTTACCTATCCTCTTTCTTTTTCCTGTTTCTCCTTCTCTGGTAGTCGTCGGGCGTGCCGGCTATTGGCCAGGATATCTTTCGATTATCAAGAGTATCCGTAGCTACCGCCTTAGACGAACGGGCGCCGCGCCGTTGTCTTCTCGGCTCTTTCAATTAATGTTTTGATTGATTTCGGACCCTTGCCCGGAGGCCGGCCCTCCTCTTCCGCCTCGCTCGCGTTCGATCCTCCTTGAGCGCACGATTCTTGCCTCGCCGCCACCGTTGCCACCGCCGCCGCTGCTGCTGCTGCTTCCTGCGCCCGCGTCATCGATCTTCATATTTACCTTTTAAGCTTCTATTGTCTCGTTTATTCAGTTCCGCGTTATTCTTATTCTTGCAGCGGGCAGCGGGCAGCGGGGCAGGTCTTTTACCGAAGACGCAGACGTTCTTTTGTAAATGAGAAATCGGCTCGATGATTTGCCTCGGATCCTCCTCGTTTATTCGTTAGTTAATTGGCTCGTCACTTTGGAATGTATTAACGTATCGAAACATTTCGGACGGAGAAAGTACCTGTCATTCCGCTGGTCCCCGTATCTCACATCGATCGACATTAAAGCGACGGATTGAAAGAAAATCTCGCCGAGCCTATGGCGAACGAACGAAAGAGAACCTGATATTCATGCGTATATACGAATATTAATAATTCTTCTTTGTCTGAAATGTTGGTAATATTCTCCAACCGAAACTCTTCAAACTTCCTTCCGTCCGTATTATGGGAAAATTAAGCTCGTCCAATCCCTAAAATCGCCTTGCACTAAAATCTCTCGCACAAAAAGAATCTTCTATGTCGCGTAATAGATTTCTGAAAAATCTATTAAAAACTTGCGCCGTACGAGTCGCTTAAATCAAAGAGCCGGGCGATTTAAAGCGGTTTCGGGAGGAAAGGGACGGGGATAACCGTTAGCCGCAGCTTTCTCCCCGGGATTAACCGAGACTTCCGCTTCCGATGCTCTCGTGTACGTGCCGCGTCCACGCGGAGAATAGACCCCCTGGTTGGCGGCTGTTTGGCAGCGTATTCGAGGAGGCGGCGACGCTGCAGACGACCGGCATCGTCGACGTCACGCGTAGTACACCACCGAGGTAAGGGAACCAACGAGAGAGAGAGAGAGAGAGAGAGAGAGAGACTCTCAGCCGTCTCTCGTCGTTCGAGAGACGGTCCCTCGGAATCGGTGTTATACCGGTGGCTGTTTTATTGCGAGATTTGCGGCGTGGCCTCTCCGTGTAACAAGACTTACTGAGATCTTAATAGAATCTGAGACCACCCCCTCTCAGCGAGTCCCGTAGCACGGAGTAACGCCGTCTTCGGCTACAGCTCCGTAGCTTCCGTTTTCTAACTCTCTTTTCATCCTTCTCGCTTTCATCTTTCTCTTTCGCTCGTCTTCTCCGTTTCCCTTCACCTCGGGCCTCTCTTTCCACCGTACGAAGCTTCCTCTTTCCGCCAGAAAGAGTCGTTGCCGCTGTCTCTCTTCGGTGGCTCGGCCTTTCTTTCGTTGGAGAAAGACGGCGCGAGAATGGAGTTGACCCCGACGCTGCATCCCTCTATCAGGAAAAGGGGTGCTTATTCTAAGCGTATATAAGAGAGGGGCAGGAGAATGCCCGGGGTGGGCTGTAGGGTGATTTATGAATATTGCCTACCGAGAAAAGTGTATCGCGCCGCGCCGCGTCGATTTTACCTCGCCGGCACCGGAGGACTTCGAAACGCGTACGCCAACTTTCTTCCATAACATTCTCGTCGTTCCGATTAGCGGCAGCCTGGCGAAATGGAAAAGGGGCGGGATTTTCGAGAGAGGGATACCTCGGAAATATATATACCGATTCCGCGATCGAGAATCCCCCGTCTCTCTGTCGCTACGGTGATTTCGATCGTTTCGGCTCGCCACCTCCCTGATCGAATCTTTTCACCGATCTGATATTCGATCTCGTCCGCTCGTCTCCGCTCGTCTTGACAAAGAGCTCGACGCGGAGCAGAATTTCATGTTTTTCGCGAATAAATCACCGGCAATTGTTTAAACGAATAAACGGGACAAGGATGCGCGTCCGCGTTTACGCGAGGAATTCGATAGCGATATTGGCCCCGACGGCGATCGGCGAGATTGCGCAGACGCGATCGCTGTAAAGCTCGCTTGGGTCGCGCCGCGCTATTCTTCACCGTACGACGTAATTAATTTTGCGTTTTATCGTGGCATCGACTATTAATTACAGGCGGGAAACGTGAGTGCAGCCGGCGACCGTGCCGCCATCGCGCTAAATGAATGGTCCTTCGGCCGACAATAGAGAAACCTTATTAATAAATATGCGCGGGGTATATCTTGACCGCGCGGCGCGATAATGGCGGTCGCGAAATTCGAAACACGCGTCTCTGTGTCATCTGGCCCGGCCGCCCCGATCCACGTGAACGGAATATTCGCTACGGGGCTGTTTTCTACCGCGAATATAAACGTGGCAAAAATAAACATTACGCCGGTATACAGTCTGTTCGAGGGGTTGTACAGTCCCGCGTCCAATAATGGTGTACATCCACTCGAAAACGATTACCGTGATTGTTCTAGCGTACGAGGGCTGCCGTTTTCCGAATTTTCATTCTCTTTCTTCTATCCTCTCTCCCCGGTGGTAATGAAAATTTTTTTCACCGTACGATACTTTCGACGTTGCAACGAGGCAAGTTTTGTTAAAAATTTGTATAAAATGTGATTTTTGCTACGTATCAAAAGGAACGATCAATGAAAAGAGGGGGGGGGGAGGGAACTAGAAAGGGATAAAAGTGTTAAATATGTGAAATGAACGTTGACAAAGACACGCGTTTGAACTCGGTAAAATGCATTTTTTTCCATGCGCAGTCTACTGCTGAAAATTACGTCGAGCCTGACAACCTTGACGAGGAAGACGGCTACGACGTCACGAGTAAATATCTACGTGTGTACGCACAGCAAAGAGTTACAGACGCTCACGGCCGTCGATGATTGCTGGGTAAAAAGCAATTTTGTATTTTATACCTCGATTGAAATTTATCATATCGAATCTGGCAGGGACAAAAATATAAGTTTAAATTGAATTCTCGTCCTCCCCTATCTACGGCGACATCCACGTGCATCCGCCTACCATCCATCCCTGTATTCTTCGTATATCATCGAACAATTCTATTTCGCTTTTCTCCAGCTAACCTCAAGGCTGTCGCTTTCTTCGACACGTCGTCGCTAGCAACGGCATTGCGCGAACATTGTTTCCTCGAGGACGGTTTAATGGGAGCCGCGTCAAGCGGTGAAACGTTTCGTATTGATGCGCGATTGTACATTTTCAGCGAGCGGGAGCGAAAGGCAGCGAAACTCGCTGTGGGGAGGAGGACTCGCGACGTTCGAGGAATTCAAAGTCGGCGCTCGGATATACCATTATCTCGATCTCGAGCTCGTCGTCTTTTCGCGCGATTCTCTTCCCTTTTGATTCCCCAGTTCCTATCATCGTTTACGACTTTTCCCCCGTTGATTAAACAGAGAAACGTTCGAGTAAAACACGACGACGAGGACGACGCGCAACGGAGACGAAATTCCGCGGTTAATTCGCGGCGATAATCGCTAACGTAGTTGCCGGCTAATTAGCGCGAGGCTTCGAAAATATCTGGACGCGGAGATACGACGCAGAGCAAGGAAAAACAGAGCGGGAAAGAGATAGATTTGCGCCGAAGCGCGAACCACGGAGAGACATACATATACATATATACATATATATATATATAGAAAGAAAGAGAGAGAGAGAGAGAGAGAGAGAGAGAGAGGTTAGAAGAATATTTTATAACGAGCTCTCTCGCTACGAAGACAGCGACGACGGTACGGTTGCCAGTGAGTATAACGGTAAGATCGGGAGTAGATCTGTCTCCCCAGGAAGCTTGTTAGGCGTCGGCGAGCTCCGCTATCTTCTAATTGGCGATATAATGATTCTGAAGGATGGAATAGCATGGTCCTGAAGGGGCCGAGGAGCACCCTACTCCGTACCATCCCTTGTTAGGGGTGAAATTAAAATTTGGCTCTACCTATCTTCCTGCCCCTCTCTCTCTCTCTCTCTCTCTCTCTCTCTCCCCGTCCTTCACCGTCTTCCTCGGCCACTGTTCCAACTTCAGGCTTCTTCTCTCTTTTCCACTTCATTCACCTCGTTTTGCCTCGTCCTCCGTGTGTTTCCTCCCTCTGTCTCCTTTTTAACTTCGCCCTTTGGTTATCTCCTCTCCTCTCTAACCGGCTGGATTCGTTATGCGACCGCTGTGAAATTTATACGTTTTCCGAGGTAGTCGGAGCGATGTATTCGAACGCGAGCAAACGCGAGGCAGGCGTCGTCGTTCGAATTTCGAGGTCCGCTTTTAAAATGCGTTTTTTTTTTTTTTGCAATGGAGAAGCGTGTTCCTGGTTTTCTCTTCACGCGTATTACAGTTCGTATGGGGCCAGTTTTCTTCGTCAAATCTCTGTCATACACACCTGTGATCTTCCCCGAACTAAAGGACATACGCCTTGTTACTCTTCGTTAATTGTCAATCAGGTACTTGATGAAAGAAACAAACGACGAATTGTCGTTCCACCGTATGATACAATGTAATTTTAACAGATATATTAAAATAAAAATCTTATCTTGCAAAGCAAAAGTATCGCTGTCCGTTGTATAAGCGCGTGCGTGTCAAGAAAATTCCACGTTTAGAAAGCCTCGGTGTCCAAGCATCGAACCAACGCGATTGCATTTCGCCGCGGCGTTATTTCCTTCGTTCTCTCGTTTCCGCCTGAGCGTCGTCGAATGATCAAGGAACGGATCCGTGGTCGGGCGGCAAACGATCTCGTCCTAGGCGCGAATTTCCCAGAGAAGCGGAGCCGAGCGAAATTTCTGGGCGGCCATAATTGCGACGATTAAACGCGTCTTCCTCGGGACGTGCTGGTTAATTGGACGAGTCGGTTCGAAAGTGCTGCCGTATCAGCCGGCGATTTCGTTTTATATCACCGGAAACTATGACCGGTGAAATCAACGCCGGGGCCGCCAAGCAGTTAAGCGCCAATGCTTAATTAAACGTTAATCTGGCGCGCGCGCGCGCGCGCGACGTCGAACGAACGAACGAAAGTGGCGGTACGTCGGGGATGGTGGTGGCTGGTTGGGACTTGCGAAGAGGAACGCGCAAGGGCAGAGACGGGGCCGAGACGCGGGGGTGTGTAGCCGAAGCGAAATTAAGGCTCGCCGGTTGATTCGAATTCTCCTTGAGAAATTTCCTTTCCCCGAGAACGCCCTTCGTGCGCTCTCTAGTAGTTACTAAACTGGTCGTCTCAATTAGCGAAACTTGCAGCTACGTTACCGACTTCCAATTAGTCATAGGTTGCAAACTGTATCGCGCTTACTGGAGCGAGACTAATAACTTCTAGACCATGAAATATATGCATAGATACACGATGCAAATTAGTGGTACACGGCCGGGCGGACGTTTATGAAATACTTATACGGAGGAAAAATTTTCGGCCCCCGCTGATTAATCTCACTCGCTCTCCAAACGATATCACAACTCTCAATTAAGTGTATATTTCCTTACCTCCGCCTTTTCCTCCTCTTTCGATACAGAGTTTTCTTTTCATTTTCTTTTATTTTGCCGAGTGAAGTTTTTTCAACGTTTCAAGACGCGAGACGAAACGAAACGAAACGAAACAACGAACGTACGCGCGTCCCCGGGATCCGGACACGTCCGCGTGTTGGATCGAGTCGGTGCAAGTCGGTGGCGGTAGGTGCGCGTGCCCGACACATAGCCACACGTATTCACCGACGACCGTCGATCCTCGGCGAATTTACGAAGGCCCTTGTCGCGCGGCTGATAATTACAGGCCTGGTCTCAATTAGTAGAACTTACGTCGCTAGGGTCCAATTAGACGTAGGCTAGAAGCTACACCCTGTTTGCTCAAGTTTGCCGTACCTATGCACCACCGTCCGTCGGATGGGGTTGCTGACTGCCCGTCCTGTACCTACCAAGCCTGTTGAAGGTGTCTTTTTCCTACGCTAATGACTAATTAGCAGCCTCTCCACTTCACAGTATAATGACACGGGATACAGCCTTGAGCCGTCGGCTGGGATCATTATTAAACCCCGAAATTGCAGCCGTGCCTGCCGCCTCGTGTTATGCACCGCCTCGTGCCCTGTACTTTGCCCTCTATCCTGCGCTCTAGTCCCTGCCCTGTTCAACGGCAGTTCGCGCGACGCACCGTGCTCACTCGTCTCGATCCACGGCTCGAAGGACACGCGGCAAGATGCGGAACGTGACTCGACGAGGACGAGGGTGCGTTTCTGATTTCCCCTCCTCCCCCCTCCTCGTACGCAATTTTCTCCTCTCCCCTTTTTTCTCTTCCCTTCTTTCGTCCCTGTTCGTATTCCATTTTCTGTTTCAATTTTAGTTTTTCCTTCAACTGTTGTACATTAGGTATATCGTTTTTTTTCCTTTCTTTCTTTTTTACCGCTCCGATCTCTCTTCCAATCTCTTCGAGAGATTCGACTCGAGGTATCGAGTTTCACGGAATAAGAAGTACCTGCGAGATTACTCGTCTAATTGCTTCGACGTTAGACGCGACGTTAAACTGTTCTTGCTTAATGCGTATCGATATTCGTGCATCTGTACGAATGCGACAAGACCGCCGAATTTTCAGCTTTCATCTTCTCAATGAAAATCGCGTATATTTCGGTGAAACGTATATTTCGAGCCGTCCAATAGTCCACCGGCGAACCTCGGGTTATTACACGATGTCTCTCTCGCTTATTATACAACGGACAAATTCGTTTCGTTTTCTCCGGGATAATACGTTTCCACGGTGGCCGCGCGGCCGGAGATCCCCGCACTACATCAAAACCGTTTCTTTCTTCTTCCAACGCTGCTTCTTTTACATTTATTTATTTCCTAAACGTCCGTCCCCGCTGGCTACTTTATATTTGACATTTTTATTAAACCCAGCCGGTAGCGGCCCGGTCCGTGTCCGTAGTAGCGACAGCGCGCGTATCTCAGGGACGACGAGCGGTGGGGGGGGGAGGTCGCACGAGGCGCACGCTATATCCCATATTGCTGTTAGGGTAGTTTCGTAATCTCCCTCTATATCGAGCGAATAAAAAGTCGCATCCGCTGCTTATTTCGTCGATGGTCGACGCTCGTGTCCGGCTTCCGACCCCTGCGTCGCGCCGGCTCGCTCCATTTCTCCGGCTTTCGTGTGTGCTCCCACGAAAAGACAGTCGGCGCGGAAACGACGATGGGATCCTGTATCGTGTGTGCAGGACCACCAGCACGCTGCGTCACCCTTCATAAATCAACTTTTCACTTTACGATTCCGTTACGTCGAGGAAGGCGACGAGCGCAGTCGCTCTTGCAGTCGTTTCTTCCATTTCTTTTCTCTTTTCTTTTTTCTTTTTTTTTTTTTGTTGTCGCGCCAGAACAATTTTCACGCGGTCGACCAACGCCGGCTTCGAGGCATCCCACGGAGAGTTTTCTCACCCCCTTGGCGCAGATCTGGTCGGCGCGGTCAGTCGGTCGCCGATACACTCATTGTGCATAGTCGCGAAATAATGGCACGGTAAATTGACGGGATTAATTCAATTTTGTCTAACGCGTCATCAGGCCCAGAGTTTCGATAACGGATGCACCTGACAGAATTGGATATTACCCGCGCCTGACAAATAAACGTACACCCAGGAAAAGTTCGATCGGTACGCGTTACCCGCTTCCGCTCAGAGACTTTCGTACTGATACTACTGGGGGTGGTTATACATACACACGTATATCGTGCACCGAGAGCAGATCCCGTATGGATCCATGATCGCGATGTTGATTTCACATCCACGCGTCGTTTCTGCGACAACCGTATCAATCGAACGTACTGGAGCAGCGCTGCTCTATCGTGCAGAGAGAGAGAGAGAGAGAGAGAGAGAGAGAGAAGCGTAAGAAGTCGTTCGAAGGAAATAGAGAAACAGAGAGAAGGAGAGAGAAAAAGAAAGAAAGAGAGAGAGAGAGAGAGAAATAAATCCGGAGAAAAAATGGAACGCACAGATCGTTTGACGAATCACGAGGCGCCTCTTGGATACCAGCGTAGGTGGGGCCAAGGGGATACACGGTAGAGGGATGATGTTTTTTTCCTCCGCGGCGCCTCTTTAATTTGCCCTCCAATTAACGGACGGGGTCCTATTTGAAAAATACCTGCCACGAGGACTGGCAATTATACTCCTTCCTTTTTTTTTTTTTTTTTTGCACCACGAGCGCGTTATTAGCGCTATCCGTCGTTCCTCTTGCTCCTCCTTCTCCCTCATCTCCCACACTCCTTTTCTCCACCTCTCTTTCTCGTCATCCCTCCAACTTCGCTCCTCCACCTCTTTTCTTCTCCCGCTTCGCCAAGAGAGAGAGAAAGAGAGAGAGAGTCGAGCTGTTTCTCTTCGTTCCCACCACATCCGCTCGTCCGCCTTTCACCCGCGCTCTCTGTCACCCTCGTTTTTTTTACACGCGTGTGGCCGCGTTCGCGTATCCGTATCCGCGCGTCAGGCTTGTATGGGTGTTTTTCACGTGCGTGCGAGGCGCGCGCGAGTGTGCTGTGGTGGTCGAAACCGGTGGGCGAGAGGGGTGGCATCGCGAGACGGCGATGAGAAAGGGAAAGGAACGCAGGGACAAACTGTCGGGAAGAGGGAAACGAGAGACAGAGGTATAGGGAAGAGTGTGGAGAAGGTAGCACCGTGAAGGGTTGGAAGAGGGGGGAAGTAGAGAAGGAAGAAGAAAGATAGAGAAGGTGGGGAGGGATGGAGTCGGGGTGCTGGCGAGTTAGAGGAGTGGCGTTTATAACTCGTGCCCGGGTCTCCAAGCTTTGAGAAGGCCAATTAGCAGCATAAAGCTACAGCTCGGCCCCGGGGCCGAGGATGTTTGTATGTAATAATGGATTGTTACTCAAAGTATCCGGCTAATTAATTAAGCCCCCGCGCCTCGCCGTGCAGCCACTCACCATTTTAGCCGGCCGTCCTCCTTCCCTCGGATCGCCTTTAGAACGCGTTCGTTCGTTCGTTCGTTCGTTGCTGCGAATGTGGTTGTCCGTGTTTCTCTCTCTCTCCCTCTCTCCCCTATTCGCGCTGCTTTTCACCCTCGCCGGGCCAAATCGGTTTGAACGATCGATCCACCCTTCTCCGTGGATCTTTGAAACGCGGCCACCGAATGCTGCGCCGGTTCGTCTACGGCCCAACTACCTCTCGCGCCCATATCGACGCTTCTTGTCGATCGAAATCTGGATCATTCACAAATTTTTCAACACGCGTGATATGTGAAATTAATCTTGCCAGTTGTTCTTGTTATATATTATACACTAGTAGAAAAAAGGGGAGTTTGTAAAGTTCAACAGTGGAATCGATCCATCGAAAATCGCGAACACGAGTGATTTGACGCGCGACGTTGGACGACCGGTTCAACAAACGTGAATCGATTATTTCGTTACCACTACTTAACAGACGCTTGTAGACGACGCGCAGTATTCGGTCGATCTAACTGGCCAAAAAAAGTCATGTAAATGGACGGATTTCGTTTACGATTCCCGATTATAATTTTGTAATCAGTAGAGGTCCTCAACTTTGAAACGATATAAAAAATTTTTGCAAATGTTTACGAGATAACACGTTTTTTATAAGAAACGAAATATTCGTAATGGAACGAGCTCTTGGAAGACGTACTCGACGAGAATTTCGAGGCAATTATATCGAGAACTGTATGAAAAATTCTATAAATCCTGGTTCGACTTTTAGCCACCTTGATCGGTCGAACACCGCGGGGCTTGTTACGAACGCACAATGCTGGCGAGACATGATTCGCGACATCGCGAATCGATTTAACGTTCTTGTTTCGTGTTTCAGACGGCGTTCTAGCCGAAATCACGATGACGATGGACGTGAGCAAGTCGGAGCCGAGTAAAAATGGCGCGACGCAGCACGAGTGCGCTGGATGCGGGAAAGCGATCACGGAAAGGTAAGATACCGATTGTTTGCAACTACTATTCTATCAATATACCTATAAAAAAGAAGAAAGAAAAGTCAGAAAAAAAATATAACAGATTAAACCCGAAAGTATGATAGATTAAAGAATCGCAATTGCTTAAAAAAAAAAAAAAAGAGAAAAAGAAAAAGAATTAAAGAAATTGTGTGATTATCAGTAAAGAGGCCAAGCCTCTTGCGGAAACCGCAGTGAGAAAGATCACTCTAGAGCACGATAGGTTACTGGTCGGTAAAAAGGAAAACTGTGGTCGGTTCTTCAGGTATCTCCTCAAGGCCATGGATCTATTCTGGCACGAGGACTGTCTGAAGTGCGGGTGCTGCGACTGTAGGTTAGGAGAAGTCGGTTCTAGTCTGTTCACCAGGGCCAATCTTATCCTCTGCAAGAGGGATTACCTCAGGCTGTTCGGCAATCCGGGACACTGCGCGGCATGCAACAAACAGATACCACCGTTCGAGATGGTTATGAAGGCCAGATCGAACGTCTATCATCTGGACTGTTTCGCCTGTCAACAGTGTACACATCGGTAAGTTATTACACGAAAATCTTTCTATCCGCTCCCGGTTTACGCGTCCGTAAACGTCGTCGAGCGTTCGATCGCTTTTTCCGCTCGACGCTCGGCTCCTGTTTTTACGTTTCTCATCTCGTCGAGATGAACGACGACGCGCAACGAAGGGAACAAGGGGCTGCGAAAGTGCGCATGCAAAAGTAACAAAGACGGGAACAGACTATCGGGGGTGAAGGAATGGTACAAGGGGGTGCAGAGAAATACAGGGGACGAAAAGAAAGAAGCGAGAGCGCTGGTTTGCGAGAGGCACAAGTCCGCTCGGGAGTTGCTTTACAGGTCAGCTGGGAAATCACCCTGTGCTCTATCCGTCGCGCGACCTCTTCCTCCGCTTGCGCCAGCATTCCATGCACCAGCAGGAGGTCAACTTCTCGTTGTATTATTCCCTGCCTGGGTGGTTCCGTCCACCCCCGCCTGTTATCGACCCCTGAGACCAGTTATGTAATTATCCAGATACTGCTGACATTTTTGTATCATATTGCTCGACGCAGGCAGGCAGGCAGGCAGACCGAGACGACGCGACCCTCTTCTAAATGTCGAACCGGAGGTTCGTGACTTTTTTTTTATTCTCCCGATTGCATCGAGGTTGCGGCGTCGAGGTGAACGACAAGACGAAAATTAGAACAAAATTCGCAGATCGAACGAGCCGTCGACGAGGCCTTTATAACGTTTCGATCGCGGAATCACTTGGGAGGAGGTTCCATTTCGTATCGCTTCGTTTATTGTTCGCTGTCCTCTCGTCTTTCGACGATTACCCCCTTCGCCTCGTCCTCGTCGACGGTCATGTTTTATTAAAGTTCCGCAATTTGGCTCAAAGCGATCTTTCTGCCCCTCTCCGCTCCCGCCGGGGTTGATCATCCGGTCTCTGCCATCTGACGCGTAAATTACAACGAACAGAGCGGCGAGTAATTTGCCCGGATGCGAAATTTTATTGCCGCCGGTAACGAGGCTCGAGTAATTTCGCGACTTTGCCACCACCCGTCGTCTCTGATGGGTCCGTGCCGCGATTCACCGCCGCCTTCGACGTTCGCTACCGCTACCGCTGCGAATGCAAACAAAGAGACGTACGAATGGAAACTCATTGTCAGAGTATGAGAGAGAGAGAAAGAGAGAAAGAGAGAAAGAGAGAGAAAATTCTCGTGAAACACGAGATGAGCAGCAGCGACAAGAAATCGCGGCAGATAGAAACTAGAAGAGGCAGACGAAGCTGAAACGAGAACGAGATAGCGGATGAGAGAAGAAAAGAATAAGCTCTCGATGGAAGCGGGACGGTCAATGTAAAACGGTGAAACTATGGGACCGTGGCGAGACACAATGCCGGCTTATTGACGAGACGAGAAAGGTTTCGAGGGTAGCAAAAGTCGGGATGGTCTCTGGCAGCGGTCTCCGGCTGGTACGTAAGGCTTGGCGACGAGAGAGAAAGAGAGAGAGAGAAAACGACGCGAGGAGTGGAGAGGTCGAGAGGAAAGGCCGTCGCGCGGCGCGCGCGAGGAACGAGAGGGAGAAGGCGAAACGGAACAGGAGAATGTAGTTTGGAGCCAATAACAGTGGCTCGTCCAGGCGTGCGACAAACGTTGTACAGCTTCTCAAACAATGCGAACAAAAGAGCATCAATTTTACGTTTTTATCGCGTGGCATTGTCTGTCTTCGACAATGGGCCGAGCGGGCAGCGACGGAGCCGCGCGCGCCGCGCTCTGCCCAAAGCAGTGTCGCGTTCATCGCGGTTCAACCGACTTCAACGGAATCAACGAAAACCTGCCTTTGTCCCCGTGATTCACCCCCCCCTCCCCTCCCCCTCCTCCCTCCGCCTGGTGTGCCAGAGAGAGAGAGTGTGTTGCACACCACCCGCGTTCTTGCGGTTCGTTGCTTGCTTTTTCGCTGGGACCTCGGTAACCAATAGCCTCCGCGATTGCCCGTTTTCGCGGTGCCATTCGTTTCGAAACGAATCGCGGGATCGACGCGCGGGTTTCGGAACGCCAGCCTAATTTCTGTCGCAGTCTACGGGGTCGTACGACGTTCACGATAGAACGAAATACAATAATAATAACGGTTCAAAAGTTTCGGTTTACCTTCCGTACTTACGTTTAATAACGGCCGCTATATTGTAAAACCGGGCAGACACGTTCGTTTCCTGTGCACGATGCACTGAAAAACATTCTAACCAGGGAAATCGCTATTGATATTAGATCTATATATTTGACGGGTGGGGCCAATATCCAAACTTCTAGCCAAGCCAGGCAAGGTAACGCGTGTTCTCGATATTCGTGCAGTTCGTGCGAATTTCTTTGACGTCAGACCGAGGTCTGAATCTTCTCGTTGTTCCTTCTCATCGTTCGATCCTCCCAGTACGGCGGGATATTTTAACAAATGGCTCCGTGTGTGTGTGTGTGTGTGTATATATATATGTGTGTATATATGTGTATATATATATACATATTCGAGAGAATGCAAGACCTACAAACCGTCTTTCACTTTAACCAAACGAGATTGCCGACGATTAGATTTCATTGGTAATTTAGCGTACCGCCAATCCCGCCAATTATTCTCGTTTGATCGAAGCCCCAAACGTTCCGTGGCCCGGATCGAAACGATTCCGGGCGTTCTCGGTCGGATTTAGATATTTCCCGTGGTAGGGGTGGAGAAACTGTGTGCGCGCTCTAGAGCAAAAGAGAGAGAGAGAGAGAGAGAGGGTGGATCGTTTCCAATTATTTCGTCGGTAAAAAACGAGCGGGTGAACTCGAGGAGGGCAATTATACGCGGGGCGCCGCGACGTGTAACGCGACGACTTAGAGTTTGCAATTAAACAGCAACAATTACACGGGGTAACTTTAGACTGTAATAACACAGAATAAAGGGTTGCCGGTGGCGGTGCCTAGCCTACCACCCTCCTGGTTAGAGGATGATTTACCGATCCAATTAGATATCTCTCTCTCTCTCTTTCGCTCTGTCTCTCTCTCCCCGTGCCCTGTACCAACACAATCTACTTGCACTCGTGCGCGCGCGAGTAGAGACAGCGTTCCACTTACGCGCGTTTGCTCGGTGCGCGCGTGAACGAATACGGGGGGAGAATACGCGTCCCCTCTCGACGTTTCTTCGATCCTCTCTCGAGAAGACGTCCGGTCAAATTTAACGACCGCCCAGTTAATGCCCTCGCCTCGAACTACAAATTGCAGCTCGCCGCGTCGCGTCGTTGGCGACGTTGCCCGATTCTTCGTGCTCCGGGAATCGCGCCGTATCGAACCGTCCGATCGAGAGCCACCGGCCCCGAGAAATTGAAATCACCCGTGTATCGAAAATTACCACCCTCTCTTACCCGGCGAGAACGGTGATCGTTTCCACTGCGTACGCGTAACCTACGACGTCGCGTAGAAGACGGTTCGTTATAACGCGTCGCTGACGGTTAAATTAGTATTATAAGAGACATTGCAACGGACATGAGAACCAGTTTTATTGAAACACACGTAGGTATAACCGCGGTTGAATACGATTATTAGCTAAAACTACCGTCGTGTCACGATCCTCCTACGGGCATCCGTGTGATACGCATTTCCAACCAGTTAACACCGCACCGCTGGAAACTCGATACCTGGTCCTTCGATTTTACATTTGTACCCGGTTTCATCAGTTCGATGAAAAAAAAAGAACCAGAAGAAAGAAGAAAAAGGCGATGAAAAGAGAAGGAGATTCGAAAACCTGTACTTACAGCATGAGCGCGCCATTAATCGCACGCCGTGCGGTTGTACGAGCTGATACGCTTAATTTGCCTGGCAACGCCTTGCATCTGGTCGAGGAAGAGAAAGAGAGAGAGAGAGAGAGAGCTGTTTAATCCTCTTTTCTGCGCCGAGGAAACTCGTCCCGTCGCGCGGCAGACGCGCAAATTAAACCGGTAACGCTGGCACGGGCCCTCGGCGCGCGATCGCGACACTGCGACGCCGCGCATATGCAAATTTTATTCAAGAAACCTGTGTGTCCCTTCAAAAGAAAAAGATTCGCAGAGCGCAACGGCGAACCGGTGAATGTTTTATTTCGCTGGGCGTTCGTCGAGATCAGGATGCCCGGTAGAACGTTGCCGGCGATGTTACAACTGCATCGAAACACCGTACCGTAAAGCGTACCGTCTAATGGGGTCACGCATTGGCACCGGTTACTTTATTTATTTACGCGATAGCTAGCTTCCGGGGCTCTGCTCGTCCGTTTCCCACTGGCAGCCGGACGTGTCCGATTTTTCTTGAATTCTCGTGCGTCCAGGGCACCCTTTTGGCTTCCGCGACTGCTTCGGCGACCCTTGTTAAACATTCAACCGTGTAGCGATCTGAGAGACCGGCGACTCTTCTCTCTTCTCTTTCCTCTACAGATTGAAATTTTCCACGCTAGACGAACTACCAAGCTTCTCTCGTGTCTTTGCGTCTGGATCGCTCTATCGATTCTCCTCTCCGGCTCCGCGTGTAAGCTTAATATTTTAAGTGGTTTGTTGTCACGGTTCACCGTTGCCGAGTTGCAAGCGGACGCACGGCCATCCCTCTGCTGCTGGACTTGGCTTTGTCTCAAACACCGTTGCTAATGCAACGTTGAAGATTTATTAAGAGAACGTATGTCTCTTTAGCTACGGTAAGCATTTTGTTATTTGATGCTTTTGTCACTGTTTCTTCGACTATATAGGGGATTGGTGATTTCTCCCTTGGTTTCGTCTCAGAGACTGATGCAAGTTCACTTTGCAGTTTCACGTTAATTTAAAAATTTTTAAGTCCAAGGTTATTTAAAGGTTCTATCATAAACGCGTCTAAATGTCTTTTTTCGTGTGGGATGGAAAAAGAAAGTAGAAGATTCCAGACCTTTTCCTACGTAGAAGATTCCAGTGACCTTGCATCCGATTCGTCTCTTCAACCAGTCCAAGTTACGTCGGCAGGAACGATTTTCGTACGATTTTCACTAATTTTCACAAGAAGATATTCAGTTTTAGTTTTCGCGAAACACCCTGTATATTTTCAATTTCTCTTTCCTCTCTTTTTTTTTCCAATCGTTTGTTCTATCGTTAGTTGGAACCCATCGCACGTAACTAGGAGAATCAAATCGAATATTTTTACGTAGCTTTACTATTGTATAAAGAGGAGGGTGTACATTTTGTTCTATTTTTTTTTTTTTTTTTTTGGTCTCTTCTCAAAGATACACAGGCTATGTCGCGCACAGGGTTGGCCATTTGTCAAACCGTATCATATAGGGCGGGCTTAATATCTATGTAATAACGCGGACAATTAGCTGGGAGGATTAAACAGTGCGTCGAAAACGCTAGATTCTAGATGAAAGCGGAAAATCAGCCGAGTGCCGCGCAGAGCGGTATTGTGCCGCGACAGACAGCTGCGAGAATTAGAGGAATAGGATTTACGCGGTATTATTCGCGCGATCATAATAGACGCTCTGGAACGAGTGTACTCATGCAACAGTATAATTCCGGGCGGGATCGTAGTTATGTGAATATCTGCTTCGATCCAGGCTCCGCGGTGGAAAGAATGTGACGCGAATCCGTTGTCGTACTTGTCGCCTCGCATTCACGGCATATTACTACAGAAAAAGCACGTGCACGGGAATTTTAATATCGTCAAGTAGTATTCAAACTCTCTCTCTCTCTCTCTCTCTCGAACGGCATTGCTGACCCATAAAAATAAAATCGACTCTGTATCCGTGATAGACTACGCGTTTAATCGTCTCAGATGACGGATACACTTCCGATGACAGAGTTTTTGATCCCGCGACTGCGTGCTCGAATGCAAGGAACACGATCGAGAGTTTCACGCGATTTCTCTGCAACAGATCGATCCGACCGAGGTCGTTCTTTAATCACGAACGTGCACGATCGGATGGGATTGGAGAAGCTGGCCGTAATAACGGGCCACTTGAAACATTGATCTGCCACGAACCAGAAGTAGAAAGGATCCAGGACACAGAGCGATCCAGATTCAAAGGCACTGCTCGCCACGTTCGGTAAACGTGATAACTGTTTGATTACCAGACAGCCAAATTTAACTTGTCATTCGACTTACTAATCTCTCGGATGTAACGTCACATTTATACGAGCATAGGTTGAAAGGCCGATCTAGCTTTCGTCGTAGACGTTTCTAATTAAAGAACGAATTAAGTAATTGATTAACCAACCGTGTCTCTTGGATGCGACAGTTTATCATTAAGCGAGGATGCGCGGAGATTAACACGAGGAGTATATATGAATTAAATAAACAGCCGAATACTTGCAGAATTTTTTTTAATACCGCGAAGGAGCAACGTGCCGAGAAATCGTTTTCTAGAGTGAGCATACATCGAGAATGTCAGATCAACGTTGAATGTTAATCGGTTATTACGGGCAGTAAGATTGGAAATTTCACGAAAAGAGCGAGCTTTCGTCAACTTATCCGTCGATCAAGTGTACGAAATAAGTAGCTGAGGATGGTTAGACGTCAGGCGATTGACAAGGAACAGAGGGGAACACATTGAAAGTAGAAAGTAATTGCAACGCAACGAGAAACGGTCTCGCGTGGCGCAAGCCAGAAACCAGCAGGTGACGATCAGCTGAATACCGGGTAGAGAGGAAGAGCTATAGAAGTGACAGACAGCTCAGCGAAAGAGAGAGAGAGAGAGATAGAGAGAGATAGAGAGAGAGAGAGAGTGAGTGAGGGGCGGCGGAGGTGGATCAGAGTACAGCGTCATTTAGCAGACGACGCGTATAATGGGGGAAACGAGCGAAACCCGGTATAAGCTGTGCTCGTCGGGAATGGCCGCGCGCAACGCGATAATTCTATTTGCCGTACGATTATGAGAGTATCTGCCTCGAACCAGACTCTGCTGCTCTCGTATTTCGCTCTCGTATTTCCTACCGGGATCAAAGCGGATGTGAGACCACTCGCGGACAGAAGCCCGATAATAATTATTTGTCCGACACGTTGCGATACGCTCGTTATCCACCGCTCTCCTCCTGCCACCCTCTGTCATTGTTCCTCCTCTTTTTTTCCCCCTCCCGAGTTTTTATTTCTATATCCTTTTTTTTCTTCTTTTTTTTTTTTGTAGCCCCTTTTCTCGTTTTTTTGTTTTTCCTCTCTCCCTCTCATTTCCTTTTCATCTCTCTCGTCATTGTGACGATCAACCGATTATCGACGAGCTATGTACCGGGGACGCGAATGAAAGAATCGGTATACACCGCTTTCGCTGGGCGTTTTTCTCGCCGAAATAATGCCCAGATTTGCCTGTTGTTAATTGGTAGCAGTTGTCAAAGAGATCGCCAAAGAGAATGGCGAATAAGAGGCCATAGAAATTGAGAAAACCTGCGCGGAACACGCATCAGAGAATCGATCGGAGAATCAGATAAATAGTTTGATTTATTTAGCAAAATCAGAGTGTCAAAATGTTTGACCAGCAACTTCGACGAATTTATGAAACAAGTTCCGCGCTTCTCTACAGAATTTCCAGAAAATATAAATCTTCCTCTTTGAAAGTTTCCTATAAGCATATACTGTTTCTTTTTTTTCCGTAACATTTGAATATCTCTGTCACTCCAAAAATCGTATCCCCCGAACTAAGAGACTACAAATCTTGTCTGTTACAATATCGGATTACACTGGTAGATTTTTCGAACTTGAAACGAACAGGAAATTGAAACGCGCAGTCTTATGAAACGCGAGTTTGAATTTTCAACTTTTAATTCTTCCAATTGAAAGTTACATAAATACAAATTATATGTAATGCTTTACATCTGACATAATATATAACGTGTATCATAAAATCCAATTAACATCAATTTACCAAAGGCCAAGAAGAAAATTGTAAAGCAAAGGTTGGTCGTTCAGCTGCAGCGAATGTTCGAATAGATAGAAAGCCGTGTAACACGTTTCATCGTACGAGAGAACGCCAAAGGGAACTGGTAAATAATCGAACGGCGGTTTTCTCATAAAAATGAGAATCAGGTTGCCAATGTGATTGGCCAAAGTCGGAGAGTCTCTGACGCGGAAACGGCGCGCGTCTGACCTTTGCGAGAAATTCTACTTTTAGCTGGCTGGCGGATCTCGCAAACGTAACAGGTGACGAGAGAGAGAGAGAGAGAGAGGGAGAGAGAACGGTGCGGCCACGCGCCGGAGATCTCGCGAGAGAGATGGTGGTCCGATTGCGAGTGAGAGACTGGCGGACGCCTACAACACAGTAGCACTGTGGTTTTATCGTTGCAGGTTTTGCGTGGGCGATCGGTTCTATCTGTGCGAGAACAAAATCCTGTGCGAGTTCGACTACGAGGAGAGGCTCGCGTTCGCCAATATGTCAGTACAAACACCGGCCACACTGGCGTACATCAAAAGGCAACTGCCCCCAGCGCCGACGCCGCCTGGCCAGAACATGCATCCGGGTCACAATCCACTGCAACCTCATCAGGGACTTGGCCAGTCGGTGGGTCAACATAATCACGTGTCGAACGTAAGTTAAGAGAGGATCGGTTACCGTTTGAAGCACGGGTTGTTTCACGCACGCGTGCGTAAAAGCATTCGACGCCTTAGTCGCTGGTATGTCAGGCCGCCTGATGACAGGCGGAGAGGCCGGCCATGTTTTAATTGAAAACTGCTGCACGCCGGAAGCTTTCGTCGCGTGATCGGTCTCGTTCGCCGACCCCGAGGGACCACGATCCGTGCTTTGCTCCGATATCCTTACTCTCCAGTTTGTTGTTTTCGACTTTGTGCTCGTCGTGGCTTACGGGGTTTTTTCTTCTTTTTTTTTCTTTTTTTTCTTTTTGGAAATTTTTGTTTTCGAAATTACTACGCGATTATACGATGTAGCATGTGAAGGGACGAAAAGCACGAATGGCTAAAATTCTGCAGTTATTTTCGAAAAAAATATACGTATTGTAGAAAAATATACATATACAAATATGCCATGCGATTGGAATTTACGGAGATATTGCGACTTTGTTCATTTCTCTCCTTTAACTTGTGGTTAATATCTTATTTTTATAAAACAATTAAATTTTTATTCTTTTTGTTAATTTTTACCAGCCAATTCGTCCAGCTACGAACAGTGAATTTTCACGTCCTATCTCTTTACACAGTTTAATTAGCAGGCTCATTACAGTGTTTGTGATGATAAAATTTGCTGGATACAATAATGTTTCATCCAACTTCTATTTTCTTATACTTCATTAATAAAAACATGAGTCCAGTCTGTTAACTTGATTTCAAATCCATTAATGACAATCCAATTTATAGCGTGAACCCGAGAGAAGGTAACGCGATTAACGTGACTGGTTCTCACCGGAAACGATTACTTTGTGACGCAGGGACAGATGTCGGGGAGCACGCCGATGGTGAACGGGACAGCCATAGGCGTCGGTGGACCTAGAGCACCGGGTGACATGAACAACAACGGGCTATCGGGGCCAGCCCTCGGGCCGGTGAAACCACCACCGATGTCTATGCAAGCTCCGACCAGCTGAAACGAGGTGTCACCCCCCCTGAAGAAGCTCAGATGTCTCAGCGGTTATTGAGGCTATTGACGCTGACCGACGAGACGAACGAGAGACACGGAGAGAATACGGAGAGATATACGGACAGAGAGATGAAAACGTCGTGACGAAAGTGAACGCGAGGAACCAGAGTGATAGACAGAGAGAGGGAGGGAGAGAGAGAGAGAGATGGACGCGTGACACGTGGAACGGTGAGAGAGACGTTGGAAGAACAGAACGCGAGGGAGAAAACGGAGTTCGTTCGCGGCGAGAAACCAGAAACGGGAGGAGAAACGAGAGGACGATCTCCGCTCGAAGGATCTCGAGGATCCTTCGAATGTCGGACGATCGGGTACTTCCGTTTCTCACTTCGG
Organism: Tetragonula carbonaria; assembly: GCA_032399595.1. NCBI lineage: Eukaryota > Metazoa > Arthropoda > Insecta > Hymenoptera > Apidae > Tetragonula > Tetragonula carbonaria. The sequence continues at coordinate 6,765,051 of JAUCRC010000003.1, forward strand.
GCAAGAATTCTCGCTTGCAGATGGGGAGTAATCACTGTGATCGCGAATTATATGAATAAATTTATGGAAATGGATACGATAGAAACTGCACACGAGACCGTCGTGTGGGCATCGTGATGACTGCGAACAGCGTCTTGTAATATACGGTACAACACGTAACATGATAAAATTAGGCGATTTATGTAAGATACGTTTCTAGCGCGGAGATTAGAAGCGCGTGAGGCGAGAGGATGCAAGGTATGACAGAGTGAAAGAGAGAGAGAGAGAGAGAGAGAGCTGGAGCGAATGGAGCAGAGTTATCTTGTAAATATCTGTATCTGTCGACTCTGCAACTACCGAAAGACTATCAGTATACGCAGACCAATCGATGAATAATTTCCACGGTTTCCTCGCGATTCGTCGGCATTCGACGTTCAAACGACTGATCCGAGAAGACGAGTTTCCGGCAGAGTGGTGAAAGGAAGTCGTCGTAGGTTTGTTCGTAAGTTACTGTTTGTTGTTTCTTTTTTTCTTTTTTTTTTTTTTTTGTTTCAATTGTATCGTCGGTTCTAGTCCGTGATTCGACTCGGCAGAACGAAACGGCCAAGTTGCGATCGAGAGACACAGCGCCGTTTTGTTCGAGCAGAGTCTGGATCTGGCGCGAATGCGACGAATCCCGAGACGAATTCCCCCCCCCCCCCAAAATCTCGGTATACGAGGCGCGAGCAAAGGCGTACACGATGGCTGATACCAAAGATTAACGATGTAAGTTTCGATGCCCCTCGGGAGAGCAAGTCGACGTTCTCGAATTTCGAATATTCCTCGCTCGGTGATAATGTAGCCGCAACGGTTTGCACGGCGGCTTCGCTGAGCGTCGCGAATGAATGCATCTTTAACGCGGTCTGCGATCGAGAGTTTGCGAAACGGGGGGCTTAGTCGCGGCTTTACGCTTTAACGCCAAAAGACGAGCGGAAAAAACGGTCCGGGCGATGAAAGGAAAAAAAAAGAAAAAGAAGAAAGAAAAAAGAACTGAAGACGGAAGAATGCTGAGGAGCAGGAGAAGAAACAAGAGGAAGAATCAGGTAAACCGGCGAACATCGATACCAAAATATGGCTGAAAATCCGATAACCGTTGCGTGCGCTGATAAACGAAATCCGTTTTGAATCATCGAAACGAAGCAGATCACACCGAAACGCGCCACGATCGCGATCGTGCCGCTCGCGCGAGAATTCGGCTGACCGTGTGTGTTTCCACGGACGACGAGTTTCATCGCCCCTCTGTTACCTCGGACAGACTCGAAGGGACGTCAACAGTCGACGACGATCGTTTGATCAAACGACGGGCCACGCGGGACGATTCGAAGAGTCGCGCTGATTCCACACAGGAGGACACAACAATTCGAAACTACCGATTCGATTAAGTACAAAAAGAGAGGTTACGGCGAGGAGGATGTGCTGCGAAGCGGGCGTAAGGCAGAAGCAACTCGCGGGAGCGAAGAGGACGTAGGATGAGGAAGGACGAATACCCATACGAGTGTTCCGCGCTCCGATACGCGCGACGCGAGCCGAACACACTTTCCTCTCGTTTTTCTTTCTTTCTTTCTTTCTTTCTTCTTTTTTTTTTCCTTTTTTCTTCTTCATCCATCTGTATATAAATATCATTTATTAGCGCACTATTAATATATTTACCGCCTCTGTAGGGGCTCCTATTACTACCGAGAAAATATAACATTCTTATAAATACAAGCAAGCAGTGAGTTTCATGCGTGTCTTCATTTCTCGTTTCATTCCAGGAGCGGCCAGTTTCATAGAACGCCGAGTACCATACACAACGCCGTCCTCCTGTTTATTCCTCTATTTACGACCTTTTTCCCCGCGACGTTCGCTTCATCCCTCTCTTCCCTGTCCAATCTGTTTCTCTTCAACGAGAAAGCGAAATCGCGGCACACCGTGAGAAGAAATCCACTGATTTGTGCGGGCCGTTTTGTCCGCGCGATACAGCGAAGCAGAGGCGGCCAGGAGGTGGGAGCCGGGACAGAGCCGAGGGTGGGATGGCTGGAACGAGGGAAAGGGGTGAGGGTGAAACAGGCAAGGGGAGGTAACGCGATTTCCCTAATGCCTTCCAGCCCACGGAGTTGAATGTTATTATGCACGGTGAAGACTTTATAATAGGACGTTGAAACTCTTTAAAACTCGCGGAGAGCGGATCCTCTAACCCCCGCCGCGCTGCCCCTCGTTCGGGGCGAAAGGGCTCGTCACTTCTCCGACACTCGAACGATTTTCTTAGTTACACTCAAAAATTGAGAGGCTCGTTGCGGGCCGCGTCGTTCGCCCCTTTGGATTTTGTCGAACCTCTAAAGGATTCCCTTCTATCGAACGAATCGCGTCGATCATCTTCCATCAGTGTCCGAGTATACGCATATCTTTTCTTTTTTTATACATGAAAAAACATGAATATTTCCCTGCGCGTAGAAAATATTTTCCTTCGCAAGTATTATTTAACACACGTAATATTGCATTTCACGTTTCAATTAACGAGATACCTGCGAACGTTTTCGTTACAAATTATGTTAATGAGAAACGAACACAAAGTTCCTCCTATAAAAAAAAGGACAAAAAAAACAAATTTTACATCTTTAAAAGTATAGTGAAACGCTAATAAACAGCAAAACGAGCCCAAGAAGACGATTTGCGTCGCAATCTCTCGCGTCGAGCGCGCCAAAATTAATCGATCAGCTCATAAGCAGAAAGTGACACGAGTCGCCGATCGTCGGTGACGCTTTCCGGCCAGCCTCAACAACCCCCTTTGTCTTTGATCGCATTAATCACGTGGAAACTGCGCGCCCGGGTATCCACCGCGCGGTGGCAGGAGAAAGAAAAACAGAACCCCTTAAAATAATCTGGCCCGAAATGAAATCAGCCAAGGCAATTTCCAGCCCCTGTAGCCAACGGTGATGTTAACAGCGCCGGCGGTTTTATCCATCCACTCTCTCTCTGGTGCCATCCCTGATTCGAGCGCGGTGCAACCGACAAATGACGATGCGGCAACCCCCCTCGCGGCGGCCCACGGAATTAAAGATCCCGAGATAAGGGTGTCATCCTTCGCTATGCATTATGTGTTCGGCAAAAAGCTCCGGGTCCCCCCCTCCCCCTCAAGCTATCCTAACACTCTGCGTCTCGTTCTCGCCCGGTTTCGCGCATCTTCTCACCCCCTCGCCACCCTCTTTTTCTACCTCCTCTCAATTTCCTCTCTGTCCGTTCTCTCTTCCTTTCTCTTACCGCACTTGGTCTTCTCTTCTCCTCGCCTCTCTCCTCTTCTACGTTCGTTGACTCTGTTTCGCCCGAAGAAGATTCCAATTAATCTCCCTCGTACTTTTTCCACTCCCCAGTTGCCGCGTGCGACGTTACCGCGATGTGAAAGTTACGCTTTATTCCACCGCAGCAGCAACTCTCGCCGGTGGGAACCACGTTTCACCACGTTGGACAGATGTATCGGTAAGTTTCGATCAAATTATCAACGGGTTCGGGTTCAAGCAAGGTCGATCGAAAGTGATCGTGTCTCGCGATTGCGAGGTCATTTGCGCACACTGATTGCCGAAGGTCAAAGTATCGCGCGACGCAGCAGAATCAAGGAGGGATTTCCTAAAAGTGTGGAAGATTTCTCGGCTGGATGAAGCGCGTTTTCATTTTCTTATACGTGGCCCTTGAGCTTGTCAAATTTGCGACAGAGCGCGAAATTCGATTCGGTTGTGCGCCGATCAGTAGCGGTGAAACAAATCTCCCTCGTCAGCGTCATCGCGCTTGGATCTGTCTATCGCTCGACGTTCTGGCGAAACTCAGCTACTATTCTGTTCGCCATTCCGATAGCCAACGATTCGTCCTCCTTCTTGCCCGTTTAGCGACCCTGTACAGTCCCGATAGCGGGTATCGATGCACTCGAACAATCCCTCCTATCTCGGCCAAGTGTGTTTTTATTTCCTGTTAATTGATTTTTTACACTCCGATACACCCTGACGAGGCTGCTCCTTTATGGCGCGGCGCGCGTTTTGTCGCGTATCCATGGAAATGGTCCCGCAGCATCGGCAGCTACGATATTAACGGGGTAGATACCAAGAGGGAAAAGGGTTCGCGACTAATTGAAATCGCGATGTTCCCGTACTTCGGTCGCGACGTACTTTCTTTCTCCTTTGTTCTTTTTTCTTTCTTTTTTCCTCTGCCTCGCAACAGCCAAGCAAGAAAAAAGATGAAGGGGGGAAGGAGGGGAAAGATAAAGAGAGATAGAAATCGGAGCTGTTCGCGAGCGAGGGTGAGAGTTCAGCGACTTCTTTCTTGCCGGGACAAGCAAACTGGCTAGTCCACTTTCATACACGAGAACATATAAAATCGCTTTTCACGAAACACCCCTCGTAAACTTTCTTTCCTACGCGTTCGCTATCTTCGTATCGCCATTCAGCTTCCCTGTCCCCGTGCCGAAAACTCGCACGCGCCCGCTCGTGCACGTTCGTGTTACGCGCGCGCGCGTGTGTACGTGACGTTACCACGACACGCTTGGAACGTCGGCGAAGTAGATTTTTCCTCACCTCGATATGATTAATATCCCTGCGAGATAGGAGGGTGCCGGTCGAGTGAACGAAGATAGAGGGAATCGGGGGGTAGAAAAGTTGAAGGTAAACTGGAACGAAGAAAGAAGTCGGAACGGAAGTAGGGAGGAAAGAAAGAAAGAAAGAAAGAAAGGGAGAAAGTAGAAAGAGAGAGAGAGAGAGAGAGAGCGAGGATGGGGGCAGAAGGAAGAAACGAGGGAGAAAAAAAGAGAAGGATGACGGAGGGTGAAGGTAGCCGAGGTAAAAGGGAACGGTTATGGGCCTGGTGGTCGCTTGCCGTACAGCAAATCCCCGTCAACCGCATTCAATTACGATGTTATCGCGAATACAGATGACGGTTATTTCCTTCGGTACACCCTATACGTAACGTTCGCGATGCGGCGCGACGCAGGGCGACGCCAACGTCGCTTCTCCGTCCAAAGTTAAGGCAGTATATCGTGTAATGGTGGGTTGGCCGGTCGCCTGTGTGATTGCTTTAGGATGCGCGCCGACAATACACCGGGATAAAGCGACTCCGATTTCGACCAACGACAGTTACGCGCGCCATCCTTCCGCGCCCCAACCCCCGTCCACCCGATATTACCTCGTTATTCCTCTTCTGGTCACCCTTCTCAACGAATTTCCACTTTATTCCCATCGATTCTGCCATCGTCTTTTTTTCTTTTTTCTTCCCCCCCCCCCGTCAGATGCAAAGATTTTGCAAACAATCCGAAAACGCAAATAATTGAAACTTTCGACGCGCGATCGATCGTTAATTCGATGCACTATCCGAGCGAGAGCCGATCAACCGGAAGGTTAGCTCGAGGATCCACGGCTCGGAGGAAGGGGAGGCGTCGTCGCGCGAATCGTGAGAGGCGATCGGCCTCGTGGATTTCGGAAACCGTGTACCGCGTCACTTTTCGGTACACGGTTTGTCGAGCACGACGACACCGAGGGCCACCCTCCGCGTTTTCGAGCGATAAAACTTGAAATACGAGCGCGCATGCCGGTCGAACGTCTATTCGCCTCGAACCGAAAAAGGATGTCCGGTTCATAACACGGCGCGCTCCCGTGCGCCCCGTTGCTTCCGTGAGTTACTTTGCACGCCGCTTTCAAAAGGAACCACCCAACCCTCGCCACATTGCCGGCTCATTCTCCAACCCTCTCCTCTCTGAAGGAGGTAGAGTTTTCCATCATCGAGCGATCATCAAACGCGTACGCGAATGCAACGTTTGAAAATCAAGAACATCCTTCGTTTAATCAATCTCTACGGAATCTCTGTCGCGTCAAAAATCTGCTTCCGTATAATTCGCTGAAATGAAAGCGATAATCGTAATGTCGCTTTTAGCAAAATGAAAGACAGGAGAAAGCAAACGAGACAACCGGGAGAACGAATTTTTGCCATAATCGGGGTAAATTATTTAGCTGCTGATCGCGTTGCCGCTCCGAATTTCTGCTCAACCACGACGATCCACCGTCTTATCTTATTTTATCGGTTACGGGTCAACGGTGACGAAAACGCGGTTAAGACGTCGTTCTCGAGTCACAGTTCCGTTCACGGCTGCCATCGTGACGCCTAGCCTCCTTCTTCTTCTTGCTCGCAATTCCCGCTAAATATACGCTTATACATTATTCGCCGGTTATACGTCGCGGCGTCGAGCAAATAATTCGGCCGCGGGCACCGCGGGAAGATCGATAAATTGTATTACATAAATAACGATCGCGCGTGGCGTCGATGTTATCCCGCAATACGTTAGAATGAACTATCTTGCGCCGAATCGCGGATGATACCCGTGATCTGTGGCGCCTGACTCGGCCAACCTAACCAACCGCCTCCGTTGCCAGGAATTATAGTACAGCGGCATTCTTCCCTGCCTAGAAATGATCCTCGATATTTTTCTTCGATACGGCGACAAACGTGCCGTTAGATCATTGTGATACGAATTTACGAAGTATGACACGCGTGCATGTCAACGCACCAATTAAAAATTAAAAAGCGGTCGTTTTTTCACCAACCTTTTCTTAAAATACAACGAAACATTAACAAATCTTGAAAAAAAAAACACAGAAAAATGTTGTTTTATGCAAAAAAGACTAAGGTAATTGCACCGACTTCGCTTAACCGAGTTAACTCGGCCAACAAAAGAAAAAAAAAAACTTAAGAAGGATCGAAAAAATATTAAAAAATAAGCTTTTAGTCTAAATTTACGAAACGACACAAAGAGGAATGTCACATTCAGCACACATATATCTTGTTTCTTTGCGAACCGTTTTATTGTTTTCAATAAAGATAGCTGACAATCACGAGGCAATAGTGGGCACAAAATGCGCAAGCGTAAACGAAAAAGCTGGTATTTACTTTGGGTCGCAACTTTTTTCGGATGAGAGGAAATAAGCACAACACTGTCTAACGAGTATATTTAGTTGTATTTATATAGAAAACTGCAGGTCTCTGGCGCGCGGAAAAAAATCGTTTTCTTAACTCGGGCGAGTGCGTTAAGAGGTTAATTACATGCAGAAACAAAAATCTAAATAACAGTTTTTTTTTTATTTAAAGCTTCTTGCGTCTTCTTAAAGCATTATAATCTTTGTTTTCCGAAGATGAGAGTAAAGTTGAAGTACAAATTTTATTCTACAAATGTGTAGGGTGGTACAATGGGTTATAAGAGGATTTTAGGAGAAGAAACATTGAAATCGGAAAAAAAAGGGAATAAAATTTATTCGTCCGACGTTTTGTTTTTGAAAAAAATCAATTCCAAAATTTTATCTGGCACTATTCGGTTTGAATAAGGCTTGACTTATGAATTTTATCTCGTAGTGAACTGATATTGCTGTCAGTGCTTGTGTTCATAAATATTTCCAATATCGTGGAAATAGCGTTGAAATTTTATTACTTCAAAAATTGTTGGAAAATGTTTCCCATCATGTCCGATACACAGTTGTGCCCTTTTGAACAGTGTGCAACGTGTTCTGCTGCTTTATTGTGTCAAATGCACGAACAATCTTTTCTTTTAATTGCTTCTCTTTCAATGCTTGTATCTTCATCTTGATATACAACATGACTTGACATGACTTCATGAAAGTATTAGATAAAATTGCTGGATAAAATTTTACGGTAGACTCTCTCGAAAGAATTTTATTCTTCCTTTTCAATTTATTTTCTCTCGTAGAATCACCCTACGTATGTGCAACTTGTATCAAGTCATTCACTTCAAGGATTTCTAAATTCGGTTTTCTCGAAATTGGGGTCCCAAGTGATTTGAGATTTACTTTTATTTTTCTTGGCAACGGAGAATTTTCGTCGATGTTCTAGATTAGGGATAGACACTTATAGAAAGCTATCGGCGATACGCTCGACTGTTCGGGACTGATCGAAGGCAATAATCGCGCGTAAGCAGGGCGTTAAGGGCAAGTTAGTTGTCCGTAAGCCCCCAAACTACGAATTAGCGCGGTGGGCCATCGCGGAGAAAGTTTCGGCGCGGCGCCGTACTTCCGGTAGCCCTTAACCACCAGGATACGAATACGAAGGCGCGAGAACGGCGTCAGAATTGAACTAAGAATATTACCGCTGGGAGGGCACACTAATTGCACGTACTAATTACGCGGCCATGCTAACGACCACGATATTTCAATTTCAGGCGACAATGGTCACGTTCTCGCTTGCTAAAGGGTTAAGTTTAGATATAAGGGCCGAATGCCGGCAGATTTATATCGTTCAGCTTGACTAAGAAATCTTGAATAAATTCGAATAATTTTCACGTTATCAACTTAACTCCTTTTTTTCGTAGCTTTTCCTCCCTTGTAATAATATACAGTGGCGTGCGAGATTGTTGCAAGTGCAATTTATTTAGAATCCGTAAGAATTTTACATTGGCTTATTTACCAATTTGAGACTTATGGCAAAGTGTTCTACACCCACTGTTAATAATAGTTAATATCAATTATCTACAGCTTTGCACGCACCATCATTTTTCTTACTATTTTACTTCCGTGAAGCATCCTGTATTTCGTTTTTACAGCATTAACTATCGTAATAAAAAAAAAAAGTAGGAGAAAAACAAATACTGTATAATGTATTTGTTTTAAACACTCCATAAGTAATGTCGTGTTCTTCATATTTAATTACCATCTAGTGACAATAAATTTATTATAACGTAACTTGTATTCAAGTTAAATGTATTGACATTTAGTGTGCTTATTATTAAATTATATCATAGATTAAAACTGTATTAACTGTATTAACAGTGTCAAAAAACGACATTACTTGTGGATAGCCCTAACATATTTGGTCAAATTAGGAAATCTGAATTGAACTTTAACACGAGTCTAGCTCTCTGTCGCGAGACAAGGGCAGGGGAGTAGGGAGAATCGTTCGAAGAATAGGATGAAAAATCGGCTGTTCGGTGATAAACGGCAAGGTGCCTCGGGCAAACGTTAAACGCGTCGATATTTCAATTTTAATAGCGGTCACGTTTGCGCAAGTAATGGAACAGCGCGAAGTGTACACACCGATTAAAGTATGTCCCAGGGAAAAGTGGTACATGCTAATTAGCCGACGATACGTAGCGGGGTGCGCGGTCGATGTTAACTACCTCGATATATTCCGAATTTAGGGGACAGGAGTTTCGTTTGCGTAATCAATAGAGCGCGAGCGGGCGCGAAACGCTGCGACGCGATTGAAGAGCCAGCCGCCGGCTGCGAATTGGATATAATCAACGAGAAAAGTGGCGACGATATTTTCATTATCGTTCGTCCGTGACGTTTCAACAACAACACAGGGCTTCGCCCTGTTGTCATTTTCGCGGCGATCGTTCGAAAACATCCGGCAAAACCGAATCTGTTGAAACTCGGCGAGCACCGACGCGTAGGAATCAGCCGGTTTTCGCGCGTCGATGTTTCTCTCGTTATTCGTATGAATCTCGTCCAGCTTGCCAGTGCCAGTTATTCCCAAATAAAACGACGAGTCGCGTCGAGCAATTTGCGCGCGTGTCGCCCGCGATTGAAAAGATTCGAGCCGGGCGTTCGCCTTACATTTCCCCCCCGGCCGCGGGGGGAAAGTAGAATACGTTAATGTCGTCTCGTTTAAGCGAGGCTATTTAACGAGTTTTTGATGCTGAAACGAGTTGTCGGGAATAGAAAATCTGTAATTACCGCGTCCTCGCGCGGATGTAATTTACGCTAATTAACTTGAAAGCATTTTCTCTTTTTTCCTTTTTCTTTTCTCTCCTTTATCGTCGGTGTGCCGCCTCTCACTGTTTCTCGTGCTCGCCTCAGATCGTGTTTCAGGCTTTCCTTTTTGTCGTAACTCGGCTGCGATTCCATAATTTGCTCGATTCCATAATTGAGAGAGAAAGAGAGAAAGAGAGAGAGAGAGAGAGAGAGAATTGACTAATCGAATGACGCAGTAACCGCCCATTCCTCGTGGCTAGAACGAGCGGATCGCCGTGGTAATAAGACGATTCTCTCGTCGAAAACGTCCCACTCAAGAAAGAACAGAGAACGATCCTTCTCTTTCGTTCGTTCGTTCGATCCCAGTTCCTTTCTATTTCTCTACTTGGCTGCTACTAGGCGCGCGTCTCCTTGGCGTTTTCTCCCTTGGTTCCTTCGTTTCAACGTGGCTCGTAAGCCCGACGGGGATCGTTCACGATTTTACGAGGGACTAGAGTCGAGTATCGGTGGGCAATTATCCGCGAAACAAACAGGTCCGCGAGGGAAAGTCTAACGACTGCCGGGGTCTTCCCAGCGATTACCTCAAAGCAAACCGCCTAACAAGACATTGTTCCGAATAGCTTAGCCATTCTACTCCGGCGTGGCCCTTTTCCACCCTCACACCCACTCCAGCGAAACCTCTTCCCACATAGAGAGAAGAACCACCACATCCAGCGGGACGACCGAACCCGGCAGCAGTTAACAACCCTGGTCTGGCGACGGTCGTTAGCAACCAACCTCATGCACCACCATCCGTACCCCACCTTCGACTTTCTCGCTCTCCTCTCCTCTCCTCTCTTCTGGCTCGTCTCGTTTCGTCTCTTCTCTTCTCTTCTCTTCTCTTCTCTTCTCTTCTCTCCTCTCCTCTTCACCGCATCCAGCACCGTCGTCTCCTAATTCAAATCTGTGCTCCGTTACCCGCCGCTGGTCTGCGGACGCTGATGAGCGTGCAGGAAACGTCCGTGCATCACGGAAACAGTCCGTTAATAGCGCGCACCATCCCCCTGTCAAAGGTTAAACGTTGGTCCGACGTCGTATCGCTCCTTTCCTTTCTTCCAGCTCGAATTCGCCCCGTTGTCATTCGACCAACATTCGATTCGTTGAACACTTTCACTTAAAACCGGCGTTCAAATCGGATCTTTGCCCTTTTCGTGGGCGTCATACACTTCCATTACACAAGTAATATCGTAATCAAATTGATTGACGTAAGATTCTTTCTACAACACGTGCAACGATTCTATCAATTTGTACTCTCAAAGGTGTAAATTTGCATAAAAAAATTCGCTGTCTGATGTAAACGACAATGCGACGTTTTTCGTTTCAAAGTTACAAGACGGCGGCTATTCTATGAAACAGAGGCAGAGAACGCGTAATTCTGAAATATCACTTTTGAAACACTGGGGATTAAGAAAGTCTTTGCACACGCGCGGGCGAGGGGGGGGACGAAGATAATGTGGAAAATAACTGAAACGCACGAACGTGCCGTTTTTCCTTCGCTTTTACCTCCGCGTCTTCGTTAGATTCGCTGATCAAGATACATATATACATATACGTACATACGTGAGCAGAAGCCAGAAGGCGTAATGAATTAAATGAGCCGCGCGACACTTCGCTGTTACTCATTAATTAACCAAGTGTGTTTTCCAACAAGAACCGCGGAAGTGAGAAATCATACAGAGATATAAATTTCCCTCGTAGTATCTTATTCTTCGAACTAAATCTGGCTATAGAATCATCTGGTCGATGAGGCACCAAGAAACCTCGTTTCCGATAAGAACAAGGCGAGAAAAATAGAAAGAGAGAGAGAGGGGGGAGGAGAGGACACGGTCGACCGGTAACTCGCTCCTTTAAAAAAGTTCTTTCGAGTATATTCGCGCGTTAACGGCATTATCGCCGCCGCGATAAAATCCCCCGGGGTGATAATATATTCCGGCAGCCAGGCCGAGGAAAAAAGAAAAAAACGAAAAGAAAGAAAAATACAGATTAAGGTATCCTAAGCACGGATTTAATGCTTATTTATACGCCGCTAAGCACCGGCATTACCGGCGTATTACGATCCTAGGCAGTCGCGCGAACTTTTTTCACGCCTTCCTTCTCACGCCCGTCTCTCTCTTCTTCTCAATCTCTCACCGCCGCGAATTAGCGAGCCGCGATTAATTTTGATAATTCGCAGATGCCGCGAGTAGCACCGTGAAAACCTCTTCTCTCGTTCCGCAACGCTCACTCACAATCAGTGGAAACTTTACGTTTGCGATTTTATCGTTGCGGTTCCACCAGGTCGTTAACGGACCTTGAGGTACGACTTCTTTTCTACGGTTCGACGGTTAAATCGAAGATTACACGGGTAACAAAGAGACGGAGACGCGGAGGGGGGGGCGAGAGACGCGAAGACGAATCGGTTTACGAGGCTGTCGGATCCGAAGGATCGGAGCGTGCCCCGTACGAGACTTCCCTCCGAAACCTAGCGAAACTTTCTCGAAACGTTGGTTGGTTTTCCCTCTCGGTCGCTAGCCGAGTTTTAAGTATTTGATTACCACCCCGCACAGCCGTAACGCGTTCGCGTTCAATGAGCCACCGTTGCTGTTCGTTGGGTAGCTGGAACGCCAGCTCTGCACGCGATTCGAGCCACCCTGCTCGACAGACTTACGATACTTTGTTACTGCACCGTTAATTTTAACGTCTCGTACGTGCCACCGATTTCTCCCTCCTGGCCTTCTCGATTCTCACCCTCGTCTACAAAAAAAAAGGCGCGTAAATTTCTATCTTTATCTTTCGTAATTTTTCTCTTCCGTTCAGTGGCGACGATTGTCTCGCGATCGAAATCGACGCGCGAGAAATATACGAGAATCGAACGTAAAGTGATTCCGATTCGTTTGATTAAAATCACGTCTGTCACTTGAAACGCGGATGGAGGAAAATCGGCGCGCGGACACCGTAATTATCCGTCCTTCTCCGCGTAATCGGTAAGACGATCATCGACTATCCAGCGGCTTGATTCGGTGTCGTTAGAGGGAATGCTTTCACGCCACCCTGGGGAGCGTCACGACGGAGGCATTATCACCGGGTAAGCCTACGGAATTAATATCAGAGCTCCCTTCTATCTTCGTGCTATCTCGCGATACAGCGCTTCCATAACTTTCCAGTTTTAAACGGCCGCGGAGATAAATCGAAGATCGCGGCGATAAACGCACGATGGAACGGGAGGCAATTTCGCCGTGATCGACGTTTGAATAATAATTTCCAAATTCCCAAGTTTGGTGGTTAGTTAGTTTGGTGAATTGAACTATGACGTAATTCTGTGATATATTCAATATATAGTTAAATATATTACAGTCAATTAAATACATCGTGGATAATTAAACTATAATGTAAATTATTTATCGTTTGTATTTACTAAAATGTTTCATAAATTATTGTTAGGACAAGAATTCACGTTGGCGAATCACGTTTTTGAGGCTATTCACATTTTGCGACAAGATGATAACGAAGCTTAACTAGCTAATAGTAATAACATCGATGAATTAAACGAGTCAGGGCGAACAACAAGTCGAACTTCACTTGGACAATTTTATTAATTCAACACAGTTGCAACGTGTGAAATTGAAATTAATTCCCGTTGCATCTGCCATTGATACTTCAAATTGCCTCAGATGAAATTAATTTTGGGGGAGAATTTGCCGGGAAACGTATAATTGCTTGTGTCGTTTGCACTATTTATTGGAAGGAATTAGAAAAATTAACGGGGGCGGAGCAGTTTATCGGATTTCTAGGCGAGCTAGTTCAGCAACGCGAGCGAAGCTGCGCGTACCTATATCTCGCGGCGATTATGAAGGGTGTCATAATGTTTCTCACGAAAATCCAATTTATCCGAAAAGCTAGTCGATACGGTTGGATCCGCGTTTCGATATTGCGACGCTCGTTAATACCGCGATTCTCTTCCGTCACTTTAATAGATGTCGCCGTGGAAAATCAATTCGTTCCAATTTGCCTAGCTTCCTCCCCCTTCCACTCTCTCTCTCTTTCTCTCTCTCTCTTTCTTTCTCTCTTTCTCTTCTGACTCGTTTCGATTCTCCGTTGCTCTCGTGGATGATAGGTATCACGGATCGCGAGTGTGACTTGACGCGTGCACGACGCGCGGCCTGGTTCGTCCTTAACGAACGAGAGCGTCTCGGCCAACACGCGCGTGTGCACCCGGTTACTGCTCGTCGGCAGCGTTTATTCTTTTTTGTTTCACGGCGTTTTATTTACTTTGATCCTTCATGGTTCACGTTATAATTTTTATTGGCTTCCACACGTCGACAATATCCGTTTCGAGCACTCCGACGAAATGAATTGCAATATTTGCCGACTAAATTGGCGGGCATATTTTCGAGCGGATGGATCGATCGATTGGAAAGCCAATAACGAACATTTTCGCGGAGGCGGCGGACGAGAGGGAACGAGGATGGGGGGAGGGCGGAACGACGGAGAATGATTGATTGGTATCCTTTTCTGATCCTCGAATTTTTTCGCGGTAATTAAACGGATCAAGACCCGACGTCGTGTTGTCGAGGAGCTGAATAATATTTATATTATATATCGCACAACGCTTCTTGGACCGCGAGTTACAGGATTTGAAAAGAACGCCAAACTTGCGTTCCTCCCCCCCCTCGATCTCGTGGAGTATCGATGAATTCGCAAAGTGTTTCGAAAGCTGGATCGGAAGCTGGCCCGGTTGATTGAATTGTTCGAGCGGTCAATAGAGAGTCTTTTGTTTTCTTCTCTAATCGATCGTGGATGTCGGACCGATAATGAGGCACCGGTGACCCGTTTCCTTAATATATCACGTCAATAGGAATTCTTCGGACCCGCAACTTCCACTTGGCGATCGTTCGTTATTTCCAGACGATCGTTGGATTCTCGAAGCGAGAGTTACGCGTTGCCGGAGATTTTCTAACTCTGAATGAACAAAGGACGATGGAAACTAATAGCCAGTTGGGAAAATGGCGCGGTTGGAAAAACCGGCACGGACGGAACGAGGAAATCGGAGGAACGAGCGGATTAGGTCGTAGGTATAGGCCTCCGGGCGGCAGTGAACCGATCGAAAGCCTGTCGCGTAACGGCGTGGCGCGGCGGCGGCGGCGACGGCAGCAGGCTGCTACGTCAGGTCCACGGAGTGAAGTAAAATGGACTTGAAGGGTTATGGCCAGCCATCCGTGGGCTTATGGGCTGATCGCGACCGATAGAATCAGCGTTCTGCCTCCGTGCTTTTGCTCATAATCACTTTTCGATTAATTAAATTTTACGCCCTCTGTCGTCGATAAACATTAAATTTAACGGGTCGCTCCTGCCACGCCGTTACTACTCGTTACGGTCTATAAGCGCGTCGCTGCCGCCGCCTCTCGAAAACGCGCAACGCCACGCACACCTATAAAACCCGACACGTTGCCCGTTTTTTTCGCTACGCAATATCGCTCCTTTTATTTCCATTTTTTTCTTCTTTTTTTTCGTTTTTTTTTGTTTTTTTTTTTTGTTTTTTCACGTTCGTACCGTTCCTAATACTTCGTACCGCCTGTATCCTGTTTGCGCGATATCAATTTCGATCGTGTGCACGCGTCGGAGGAACGGAGAGGACGAAACGGAGAAACGTATCGCGAGAGTTCGCAAGGGCACCGACGAGCGGCGACGAGCGGAGGGTGAACGGAACCGGCCGAATCGCGGAGAAGGACGAGTGTTAATTGGATCGAGCTGTCTGCAAGAATATCGGTTCAATTAAGAATGGTAAGTGGTGCCGTTAATTTGAATTCCTCGAAGGCCTCGGCCCGTTTCCTTTGGCTCCCGCGACGCGGCCTCTCATAAATATGCGCTCGATAGTTAACCTTTTTCTCGTCGCTTTCGTCATTCATGAGCCTCGAGCTCGCCGAAGAAATCGAGCGGATAAAGCGGGGAGACTCAGTCGATCGAATCGTTTCCTCTTTATTTCACTGATCTCTCTCTTGCGCCCATCTCCTCCTCCTTCCTCCCTCCCTCCTCCACCACTGTGCTGTGGCGGAGTTCGACCGGAGCAGCCGAATCATTGTACTCTGCTTGGCAAAATCGAGGAACACACAGAGACATTCTGGAGTCTTCGCGGGTATCCGTGAGGCGGCGCGGGGGAAAATCTGGCGAAGGCGGTAATTAAATTAATTAGCCTTCTTGAGGATGCAAGGATACCAAGACCGGCCAAGAAAGTCAGCGGAACGCTGCGATGAAGAGAGACGGCCGGCTCCGCTTCTTTTTCCTTAAAACGGTCTTAATTATCAGGGAATTTTCTCCCTCTGTTTCCTCCCCCTGTTTCGACCCCACCCTCCCTCTCTCTCTCTCTTTCTCCGCAGCTCTCTTTTCTTCTTGTTTTCCTTTACTTCTTTCGCCCCTGTTACCCCGGTAAATTCTCTCTCCTTCCTGGCTCCTCTCGTCGTCCTCGTCCCTCTGCCTGCGGAAGAGAGGCTGCGAAGCCTCGCCCTTTCCTCTTCGTTTGCGCTCACACTTCCTGTCTCGGTCCTTCTTCCGGCTATTTATTAAGTTTTTACTTATGGCGGCGACTGCACAACAATCGTCCGAAGCGAGCAGCCGGCCGATCGGATTCGCGCGTTTCCACGGCCGGACGAAACTTTCGCCGCTCGTGGCCTGGCCATGGGACGGCTCACTTTCCATGAAAGAAGCAAAGCACTCAGAGTAATTAGAAGCGGAATTATATTCCGCCGCATCCTGTTTCAGTTTATAAACAAGGACTCTTAAATGAAGTTCCCTCGGAAGAGCGGGCCGCTTTAATGCCCCAACGCCACGCGTTCATGTGTTCTCGATCTCTGCCGTTTCTCTTTTCTCTTCTTATTCCTTTTACCATTGCCGCTCGACCTGCCTTTCGAGTTCTATCTAGACCTCATCTTGCGTGGAATTTTGCGTCGTTCCGATTCCGATTTGCGCTTCGATTTTTTTTTCTTTTTCTTTTTTTGGAGAATAACGCATTTTTACGATCTTTCAAATATCGATGAACCGACAGTGAAAAAAAAAAAACAAATTTTTGAAACAATTGTTTCGGGAAATTTGTAATAATTAATAGAATTAACAGAAAATTGTTCGATGTTTTCTTTGCACGTAGTATTTTCGTACGTACTCTCTGCAATTTTTCCGCACGTGAACCGGCCGTACTTATCGTACGTTTTTCACCTTTCGTCAATTGCACGTTTCGTTTGTTAAATGGACGTGGAACAAATTGCAAGCAGATTTCCCAGAACGCACAACGCGAAATGATGAAATCCGACGTGCTGGAATTTCAATTATAAAACCATCTGCGGTAATTAAAGGGCCAAGCGACCGTGCACGATTTCCCAAAGACGCGTATTGTGTTAACTTTCTGTTATTAATTATTATTTTCCAAGCGTATCGATTGGCTGGCACCGGATAATTGGACCCACGGACCGTTAATAATGCAGCTTCCTCGTTGAGTTAATATTCATAAATTAGCGTTACAATAGAATTTGTTACGCGTACAACTACAGACTCGCCGGGGACGACGGTACCGGCGGTCCAATTTCGCAGAGCGGCTTAAAAACCGGTATAAAGTTACCACGGGACGTTGACGCGGGATTCTCAAATCGTCTTGCGTGATTTTCGCGTGACGATTTCATCGGGGGAATCGAGTTTCAACGAGGTGTATATTCAGGTCGTTTAAACGCAACAAAATTAAATTCGATACAAGTTGCGTCGTAATTGTGAATAATATTATCGTGAAATGAATCTTTAGGCAATTACATTTTACCATTCGTTGACGATTTTGGATCTCTTTCACCGTTGATAATATCGATGAATACACATGTTTCAAGCACGTAGATTTTCCCAGAGCAAGTTAGTTCTTCCAAAATTGCGTTAAAGATTAAATAAATCTTATTTATTCGTTTGTGTAATCTGTATTATATTACGAGCAACACATAAAATGAAGCAAAGAGAAGTTTTTATTTTATCAGTTTGGCAATTTCGTTTGTTTTATTATTATTATTATTAAACTTTATTATTATTATTATTATTATTATTATTATTATTATTATTATTAAAGTTTTATTAAAAATTGTGTAAGGAAATTAGTAAAAACTAATTAAACTAGTAAAATTTCGCTAATGATGTTTCGTCCTATAATTTTATTTCATTGGTCACGAAATGAAGCAATAACAAGTTTTTATTTTATCAATTTCGTTCCCTTCATCGAACCGATTGTTCAAGAAAATTTATCAGCACTTGCGGAACTTTTAACTGGTAAAATTTCGCTAATGATGTTTCGTTGTACAATTTCAATTCATTCGTTATGAAACGAAGCAAAGAAAAGTTTTTTATTTTATCAGTTTGGCAATTTCGTTTGTTTGATGAAACAAACCAATTGTGCAAGGAAATTTATCAGTAATCGCAGGGCTCGTAACTGGTAAAATTTCGCTAATAATATTAGTTCGATTACGTCGGGCGACCCGCGTGATATCACGACGCTTAAGTGGTTAAGCGTTTGGCGCCAGTAGAAACGGCGGCAGCGCGAGTCGGCCGGCGTTCCTCCGGCATCGATCTCTCGGTGTTATCGAACACGCGTGCAACGCTGAACGATCCCAGGGGAGTCGTAGCTCGATACTCCGCGCCGGCAGCCTCGCCGCGCGACTGCAAAATTAGCGGGAAGCCCCTCTACTCGAGGCTGTTCTCTCCTCTCCCGAGGAGAGAAGTTCCAACTTCCTAAGCTCGACCTAAGTTCGGTGCTTCCGCCAGGCCATTCGCTCCTCCGCGCTTCCTTCGCGATCTCTTCCCCTTGCTGCCTGAGGTATTCGCGAGTCCTTCAGCTTACGGCTCCTCGTTCCCCAGACGCGAACAACCGATGGTCCCCGCGAGTCGTAGACAGAGAGAAAAAGAGAGAGAAAGAGAGAGAGAGAGAGACACGCGTTTTAGTTTTTAATGATTATTGCGTCCCAACGCCCTGGTTGGGCCAGGTAGCTAGACATTAGCCGACGCGACGGTCTCCCTTTCGCGCATTTGCATATCTTTCCAGCCGTTAGGAATTGCCTGCTGGCTGCTTTCGCCCGCCCTAACCAGGCTATATCTACTTGCACGGACGTACTCCAACTTTTAAGCCCTTCGCTACGTTTCTCTTGCCCCTTTCTCTCCTTTTCACTTTCTCTCTCTCTCTCTCTCTCTCTCTGTCTCATGTTTCCTTCTCTTTTCTTCGTTTTACCAGCACACAACCATCCCCTCCATTTCGCATTGTTCGCCTTTGCTTCTCTGTCTCGCTTCTCCGCGTCCGTGTCCTCCTTTATGCGCGCGGCAGCCGCGCTTGTAATTTCTCTCTTCCTGGTCCTCCCCCGCCGCTGCCTTCCCCCTTCCTTTAATGGCACTCGGTTTTCGAGTGCTTTAATTAACGTTTTGTCAGGCGTTCTTTAATTAGGCCGCTTTTGGAAAAAAGAAGGAAAGAAAGAAAGAAAGAAAGAAAGAAATCAGTCACCGCGTGTGAGTCAGTGTACCGCGCCATGGGCCACGATCTGTTTCTCTCGCTGCTTCTCTCGCTAATCGTCCTGATGCCCGGAACCGGATGTTTGCCCCTTCGATCAGCTGCACTGCCGTGAATCAACGATCACCGGATCATGTGTGTGTTTCGCGTGGAAGATTCCTAGAGGGACACGACGATGTTAATCTGATTGTACTTTGCGATTCCATGGAGAATATTTTGATCTCGAAAGCGTATCTGTTCGAGGAAGTGATCGGGGAAGAAAGAAATGAGAAAAAGATATCGCTGGAACGGTCTAATTTTTTCATCGACTAATCATAATTCATAGAGAAACGATTTATTTTTCAACTGTGTAATTTTCAATCAGTCACGGTAGAATTTCCACACGTACAGAATCTACGTTATATCTGAGCCTCTAAAGTATTTCGCATTTCATTAATTCAATTTCACGTCTGGTTGGACAAGACACGTTCACAGTCCACTACTGCGATATTATACATATATCACACAACCAGGAACGTGGTTGTTGAAGATCGAATCACAGGATTGATCAAGATCGAATCAGTTTCGAGGTCGTTCAAAGCAATTGTCAAGATTATTAGAGATTTGTTGCTCGAGATCCGACAGATTCATTCGAGGCCACGGTTGAGATTCTTCGTTTGATAATATTCAGAAATTACTCGGTACGAGTAACAAGCAAACCGATCGTGCGCCACGTTTTAAAGGCGTACACACACCATCCCGGTTGCACTCGATCTTCCCGCGAAACGTAGTATCTCGTCGAGATGGTACCCTCGGAATCCGTGATTCTCGCCGAGGAACGATTTCTCGCCTGGCGAATGCTCACGCCCCATTAAATTTTCACGCCGCGATCGTCGAAATTCGCGAGTACCGTGCTCTCTCTCTCTCTCTCTCTCTCTTCTTATCGTCGGAACGAGCAGGTTCATAACCTCCTCGTATCGAGCGCGGTGTGGTTTACACGTTATTTAGCTTGCCACGTAAGATTGCCCCGGCGAAACTATTGTCGTCGATCGGTGGCTGAAAACGGAACGCGTTCGCCATCCGTTCACCTTTTCCCAGACTCTCGGCGTTACGCGACTCTAGTTACGATCACCGAAGAAACTAGTTTCTCTCCCCCCTTCCTCCCTCCTTTCCCTGGTGAAACTAACCCCAGCGAGCGCGCTACACGGGGGTGTTTCGTAAGCGGCAGCTGGATGGAGGAGGCAGGTGGAGCGCGGCGAAATGGACAATAGTTGAACGGCCGTCGCCGCGGACCCCTGTATAGAGATAATATCTGTATTTCATTAACATTATTCTCTGTGCGGTAGACTCGGCCCGTTTCTCTGTGTTTCGTGCACACGACGACCCCCGACGACGACGAGGTAAAGGCACTCGATTGTGCGTTCGAAAACCCTTCCACTTCGGCAGTGTCTTTCGCGAAACGCGAAACTCCTTTCGAACACAGAAGCCTATGCTCTCGGTAATTAGAAACCGATTGCGCGCGGGATCTCATTTAAATTTCTGACTCTTGCCGGGGAAACGTTCGCGCGTCCGCCCCCTCTTCGTGCTTGGCCCACCGTTTTAAACGATTCGACATTTCGTTCGTGTAGCTTCGACGACTGTCGGATATTATTCGCGTATATCGCGAGAACGCGAGTACGTTTGTTTGCTCGTTTGAAAAGCGACCAACTAGCAAAGAGACACCACGGGATGGACGAACAGTCGATGATCTGATTGTAAGTCTAGACAGAATTTGGCAATTGCGCTAAGGCGATTGATTGGTAGACAGAGGTAATTCAATTCAAATTTGGGTGAAAAAAGAATTTGAATCTTTCTGTGTTACCGGAGCAAGTGTTTCATGCCCAAATTCCGTAAGGAGTGACCTCGATCTGACCGAAATATGCTGTCGTCATGCTCACGCGTTAGACATGCTCGTAAAGAATGGAAATGAATAATCAAGAAACAAATTGCCATTGACGTTGAATCGGAGATTTAGAGAGAGAGAGAGAGAGACAGAGAAAAGGGAAAAAAACAAAGCTAAAAATTCTAGACGAGAGAACGAACGAGGGATTCGCGGCGGGCCAGAAGCAAATCCGGTGGAGCAATGTGGCGGCTCTGGGGCGAGGAGGAGGAGGAGGAGGAGGGGGGCATAGTTTACCGGGATCGTTACGGAGCAGAGCCGCGGAATTCAATAGCAACAAACTCCGGCCGCGGATATTATTCGGCAGTAAAATTTTATTTCGCCAGCATTTATTGGCGCGTTCGTAAAGCCGCTCGGCCGGACCGGCCGGCCTCTCTACGCCCGCGTTTATTTGATAACGACAAATTATTGTTACGAGAAAAAATGGCGGCTGCCTCTCACACTCTGCTGCCCCTTTCGTTCCCCTTGGCGCAGCACCGCGCGGCGTTTCGTTTCGTTGACCGGCTCATTCTCTCTCTCTCTCTCTCTCGGTCTCTCTGCAACGGCTCTCTGCACCGGTGTGCACGCACGCGGAAGGATAAAGGAGAGAGGGTTGAACGCGCGGTGCACGAGAGGGGAGGAGAGGAAGGAGAGGAGAGGGTTGGATTTGGGCCTGAGCCCGAACCGACTATCGGGCGACGTGTCCGAACGCTAATCTCTCGATATTTTAGCGGCTTTATATTTTCACCGGTTGCACTGGCTGCTGCCGCCGCGGCCCGATCCCCCGAGATATCTGCAGGTAAACGTACGACAGGCATATCATTCCTTCGAGCTCTCTCCTCTTTCCTTTCTTTTCCTCTCTATCGTTGTGTCTCTCTACACTGCACGTTACTTCCACCCCAACCCCTCCACTCTACGCCCGTACGAATGCTGGAACAAAAAAAAAAAAAAAAGAAAGCAGATTACCGGGAATATCAGTAAATATACACGACGAACGAAAAATTTTTTTTGAAACGGGAGCAACGGGAACGAGACGTGTATTAAGCCGTAATACGTCTCGTTACGTTGCGCCAGTCAACTCCATTATCGAATGCCATTGCTGGCACGCGTGTACACGTGGAACACACTCGTCCCGTGATACCACCGCGGATAATCACTGCCAGCGGATAGATTGTCGCGCGATATTTTTCCAATTCGCGGCAGGGATTTCACGTGTCAAAAAATGGATGGCGTATTGCGCGACGGCAGGAGAAAAGACAGGTCGATCGCAATGGGAACACGAAGTAGGTAGAGAGGAACAGGAGCTGGAGGAGGAGAAGGAATTCTGGCGTCGGGAAACACGTTAAGTTGTTTCGCGTTACGGTTGTGTTATGGGACATTGGATACGGCGCGATACAGGGTTGCCGCGCGAGCGAAGCGAAGCGAAGGGTGCATCGTGCTCCATATAGGCACGCGGATATATCCTGGCTGCCGATGCTGCTCGCTGCACCTGATCCTGGTCGGCTAAATTGATGATATAATCCGCCATAACTCAGGATTACCGCGGAGGCCCGAGTATGTGCCGGTACGAGCGGAGAAGCCGCGCACCCTTCGGGGATCGCACCGCGAATATCGAGCATTCTGAACCGTCGTGTTCTCTCGCGACGTTACCCAATTCGTCGCGTTCTTTCTGCTGCTGTTGCTGCCAGCCTCGAGACGTTTGTCAGCTCGTTCATTTTTATTAACAATCGCCCTTTCGTCACGGCTGAAGCTGCGATATTTCTTTCTTGGCCGAAAGAATTCTTTTCGAAATATGCGAGTCTCTCGGAGGACACTGTGGATGGCCAATTGTTTAACTTCATCATGTAAGCGATTAAACGCTGACGTCTTTAAGAAATCGCACGAGTGATAATAAAATTTCTGATGTTCGTGTTTGCCGAGTACGTTTCAGATTGCGGAGTTAATCAATGTGGCTTCTGAAACGGTTCGTATAGCGGTCTAGCGAGTAAGTAAATCGCACTCCAATGTTCACGGGTTGCATGACTTTCGTTCGTTACCGCGCTTCCTTTATTGCACAGCTGGATTGTTTAACTTATAAATAAGCTGCGGACTTCTATGCTTTCACGAAAAATTCTAACGTGCTAGGATAGAAACGTATAGAATGCACGTAATGCAAAGTACATTGTACACGTATATCGTACAGACCTCCTTGAATTATTCTCGCAAAAATATGAAGAATATCATATTTCATAAATATCTTTGCTTTATTTATAAACAATTAGACATTCAATATTTTACGCTGCCCTGTGTCAAAAATATCCCCATAAGAGATTTCCATTGTTGCAGCTCTCTGGCCCGACTTCATCCAATTTGAACGCAGAAAGTGATCGTCGAGTCGCAGTGACGAAAGTGCGGATCTCATTGGAATTTCCAAGCGACGTTTCACATTGTCGATTTATAAACTTAATCCTCCGCGTGTTCCGGACGTACGTCCATGCACCGTAACAATGTCGGGAGAGAGAAAGGAGAACGAGGGAGGCACGAACAACTGGCGTTGTCCTCCACAACGGAACCAACGTGTCCAACAGGCTTTTTGACTCTCCCCAGCGACCTGACGACCGTCTCATGCCTCAACGATTGTACACCGCTATCTCGCGGAGGATCATTGCACCCCTGCGAGGCTCTTAGGTACAGTAAATGGCGGCACAGCAAGAGGGGCTGAATCCATGCCAACTCGCAGCCACGCTAGCTAGCAAGGCGTTCGCCTCTTGCTGCCTGACGTTGTGTGTCGACCACCAGGCTGCTGCTGCTGCTACTGCTGCTGCTGCTGCTGCCAGCCTCGAGCTATCGCAAAAACCTACTTACAGCCCGTGCACACGCTCTCGTGTGCAGTTGCTGCTGTGTGTACTACGATCAAGTACCGTGCTCGAGGTGGGACGCAACCCTCGAGGTTGGACGACCGGTTTGTCTCATTGTTATCCAACGATTCCCGCGAGAGGGTGGAGGAGAAGAAGAAGAAGGGAGAGCTGCAGAAGAAGAGAAAGAAGAAAAAGAAAAAGAAGAAGAAGGGAGAGAGAGAGACTATGGCTCGTCCAGACTTTCTGCGGACAACGTTTATAGCAGGCGGCGTGAGTTACTGCTAAGGCCTCGTTAGTTCTGTGGTCCGCAACTTCCGGCGGATCGGCGTCCCTCGACATCCACAACGGCGGCGACACGGAAAAAAAAACCGACGAAGACGAACTAATCGGCTCTGTCTTTTTCTCTTTCTCGCAGTTTTCTCTCCCAATTCTCCTTGGAAAACTCTCGGCTGGATTATAGTTGGCGTTCATTATGGCGAGCTTCGACCCGTCCACGAGTCCCGCGTTATTTAACGACCAACGCGGGCAACTTGTAACAAGTTGTCGCGACGAACTAGTAACTAGATTTCAATAATCTTCCCCCGGAGGGGGTTTCCGATTCGACGAGGCGCAATTAACGCGACAACGATATCCTCGGTCCTGGCACGGAGTTCAGAGAGGTAGAAGGAGGTAGAACAAAGAATGACAAGGGACGAGAGGTGAAGAAAGAGAGAGAAAAAAAAGAAAGAAAGAAAGAAAGAAAATGTGTAAACGGGATCTCTCGAACGTATGGCACGGACGCTTAAGTCCCGCCATAAATATCGCTCGTTTGCCGGTGGCGCGAATCATGAAGCACGACCAGAAAAAATCCGTTCCTCAAACACGCGAAATGTCGAAATTTACAGCCTTACGTTCGCAGGAGCGGAAGGGAGAAGCGGCTTTATGCAGATTTGTACCTAGACACGGGGCGTGAAATTTGTCTGTGGTGTTTGCGTCTCCAGCCCGCCGTTACACACGGAATTAACGAATTCTAAAATATTTTTGTTTGCCCGGCGTGAGCATCTACTCTCTTTCCTTGTCGCTTCTCCCGTTTCACGCGTAACGGAGATTAGTTGCACATTGCTCCAATGATTGCAAAGTCCGAGTTCTCCGTGAGATCTTGTCACTTAGTTTCGGCGAAGCTAGAAGAAACGGAGAAACGCTAGAAGAAGCAAGTTTCACGAGGTTTGCGTCGAACACGATCACCCGAGACTCTGTAAAAATGAACAGACTTGGGAACAAACTTCTCAGTCTGAGAAGACCTGAATTGTCATCGGCGAGATTCGCAAGTGACTCGCTGGGAAAAATTCTCTCGCAGCGAGCTTATTCGTGGCTTTTTTACGAGGATATTCCGGCATCCTAACTTCCGATACGCTGTCGCATAATCGCGTTGTTCCCGAATGAGCTGCGTGGCAGCGGCCTAGATACGAATCGAACATGGAACAAGCCTCGAAAAAGGCTCCTCTATGACGTATATCGCGGCTCGGTTAACAAAGAGCCAGTCGACAAGTGGATTCGACACGGTCGCGAGACCCGCGTTATTCGATAACATCGTCTGAGACGATGCACCGGCTGGCTGAAGCTGGTTTCACGACTCATAAACTCTCTTTCGTCGCCTTGCTATCGACGTCCTTGGCCCCCTATTGCCTTCGATGGCGTTATACCCGGCTCGCGGTCGAGAGATCGACGATATTTTTCGAGTTATTCGCGGCATGCGGTTCGTTTGTTTCTCCCGACGAGGAGATGGAAAATGGAGATTATCGGGAAAATCGGTTAGTTTTGTCGACTGATCGATCGGTTGATAGCCTGTTGATCACTTATAGTTACAGTCAGTCATTTTTATACTTTTACGAAATTTCCTTGATTGCGTATTATAATAAAAACTCCACTTTGGATATTACCATATGGATTTTTCCATACTGCTGTACATATTCCTCAGATTCCCTACAAACGCGTAAAAAGAAATACGGTTCATGATCGATCCCGCGACATTGGCAATTTCACGTCTTCAAATCGTGCTCGAGTAAAATTACTCGAGTGTCGGGGCACGCGGCGGAGGAGAATTAGACGCCATGTTGCGCCGCAGTTGTTGAAAAACATCAGGCAGCAACGATGGATAAAGGTGGCAGCGATAGCAGGCCGGGGGAATTTGCTTGTATCTCGCCGGCTGACGAAAACCGATGACAAAGTTGCTTCTCGATAATGTTTCTTTAGTCTGAAGGGGTTGTTTCACGTTAAGGCTTCGGCAGTGACGCCATCGCTGGCACTCTTGCTCGGTATGTTAATTAACGGTATAAGCTTCCCAAGCCACGGGCCCGTAAGGAGCCCTTTATATAACTAATTAGTACCGCTGGTATTCAGACTATTTACTTCATTTGGCTCGGCTTAGGCACCGCTACATCCAGCTTTTATTTCCACCCCTCTCGTTCCGTCTTTTCTCCTCCTCTTCCCCTCTCACCCTCAATGTCATCCTCACCCTGCCCGCCGCGTGTGTCTCGCCTCCCCCTATCGCATAGTTATCGCTATTCTTACTTTTTGCCCGCTGCCAGAATAATTCCGCGACGACACTTTGATCCCCGTTGCAGCGTCGTCGCAGGACGCCATTGTCTCGCGCGAGTTTCGCCTTTGCCAAACGAGCCTCGTCGGCATATTGTTCGTTAATCGACGGCAATCGGGATTGAAGTGAATCCAAATGGCGTTTCGGTTTCGTTGATCCTTTGCGGCTCGTTCCTTTTCGTTCTCGCGACTGACGATGCGTTTCGGTACTCGTGAGTATTTTTGGGATGATGGTGAGAAACGTAGAGAATACTCTCTGCACTGACTATCAGTCGAAAGTGTTTGGGAACACGTTGTACGCATTGTGAAACGCACGAATCTTCTAATGTTAATTGAATGATTTCCTAAAATATTTTGGTACATTGTGCGTAGAGAATGGGACGTGTCTGCAAGTCTATCAGAAATATTCAAAAGTCTCTAAAATAAAGAGTAACATTAATTTGATTGAAACATACGATAGACATAGAATAACTTTTTTCTTTAAAGGATACTGAAAAAAAAAGTTTCATCTATATTGGATTCTTTCCGGTCTTTGCATAATGAAGCGGACGGTCTAGTTAATCCATGCACGTATAAAATAGCAAAGCGGCAGAGTGCTTTATTAAATACAATACAAAATTCAATAGGGATCGTTCAAGCGTGTTTTCCATTGCGAGTCTGTTTCAAACAGCAGTGGTAAATAGAGAATCGTTGTTAAAAGCTGTAAAGATACTGTGAAACGTCTATCCTTACGTAACGCGGTACTTATCAATGACGGCGCCCGGTAAAATCTGGCCTCTTCCGGCATTACGGAATTTTCTCGGCCGGGCCGCGCGTTCCATCTTCGTCGATTTGGAGCACGAATGTTGGAAATTGCCGTGATAAAACCGCGCGTAAAAGTGTAACAGTTCACGGAGTTAAGCAGTTACGCGAGGTTGGCCTAATAAAATTTCCTGCAGGGATTTCTCTCTCTCTCTTTCTCTCTGTCTGTCTCTCTTTCTCGCGCTCTCGAGTCCTCGATCGTTCCTGGCCGACGAGAGACGTTCGTTCGCCCGTCGTCGGCTGTGACGTTCCAACGCGTTACGTAGACTGCCCCGGCGCATCGATTCGTCCGGTCGCGCGTGACAATCGCGATTAGCCCTCTTAACTCGCCAGATCCTATCGTTCCAATTATATAGGATTATCCGGATCGATACTACTTTGCTACCACTTTTCTCCTCGTAAATGCATCCCGTTTATCCATCGACATTTCCCTCCGTCGCGAGATCTCGCGTCCATGTAAAAATATCACATACGCATACCGGCCGCGCTCTCGAGCAAACGCTCGTCAACGATGCTTGAGATGGGATTTCCTATGAGCGTTCGACGTGTTTATAATCGACACAATAGAGGGGCATGTTCCTGTTTTTTCTATGTTCGCGATTCTACGTCGAATGTTGCGCGCACGTGGAATGAAGTTGACGCAACTTTTCCTCCGTGTTCAAAATCATTTCACCTATTGATGTTGATTTGTTAAGTTCAATTTAATTTCGTCGTTTAAACTGGCCACCCTAGAAAATGCAAATGCTACGTTCGTGAGTCGCAAACAACGGAACAACAGTGACAACGCTTATATTCGCGACTGACGATTCTGACGTTCAAACGCGCGGAACCTTGCGGAACGAGCGGGTATTCGAAGTTTTCTGAAAAGGATTTTCAGTCGGTAGTCGGTCGAATCAATAATTTTCAACGATGGCCTGACGCAGCATGGCGTGTATTATTAATCGCGGCGTTTACGGGCGTACGCCGGCAGCGCGCGCAATTGTTAATTACGCATCCCAAAGGAGTCGACACAGGTTCGCGTAATTAGCGGCCGAGAGCGAGCGAAAAAAAAAAAGAAGAAACAGGGAGAAAGAAAACGGCGAGGAGAATGAAGGACGGCGGCGACGGGGCGACGGAGCGGTGTTAGGGGAGGTTGAATCTTTCGCGGTTGAGCGTGCAGGCCGAATACGCTGGCGGACGACAGACCGACAGGATTAATGACCATCCTTATTATCGTTTGGCCGTGGGTACATGCGCGACGCGGGCAAGTTTCGAGGCTGGCGCGTCTGCGGCGTCGCCTGCCGACGATGCTGTGCAAGATTTTTAATTAATCGATCGAGACGCCAGCGTCGGGCTGCCGTCGTTTGCGGTGCGGCTGGTTCATTAGAGACTCTTAATTAACTTGCGGCGCTCACGCGACTTCGTACAATGGAATACATACATACATATATACACATATATATATGTTTGTATATGTATATACTATATAAATAAATAAATATATATATAATCTACGTGTGTGTGTGTATGTATATGTGTGTATATATATATATATACACACACACACACACACACACACACGCATACATGTATGTGTACGTGTATGTACACGTGTATACAAAGTCAGTGCCAAGTTACGCCATTCAATTACATGTTAATAATGTACACGTAGGCGAAGTTACAGTGGCTCGCTTTCACGCCGGAAACTCGGCAAATCGAATTCACTTTGCACGTTGAAACTGAACTGCCGGGGTAATCTCGCGTAGGCGGCCTACACGCTTCGAGCCTCGACGCTTCCACTACCCAACTATCGGGAATCAACCGGCGAACCGGCATCGATCGATTCGCGGTAATTGCGTTCTCCGCGACTCGAATCTTTCTTCCGCCGACAATGGACCGCGACGTAATTGACCGGGCTCGGCTCGCGTTTCGTACGATTAATTAATAATCAACCACTGCGTCGTCTCGTCGCGGCGAGAAATTGGAACTCGGCGGTCGGGCACACGGAACGTCGCGCATGGTCATGAACAATAAGCCGCAATCGAGCACCGGCACGAAATTTAATCGGTCTCACGTTCGCCGGGTAACGTCGTTCCCCGTCGTCGAAGGAAACATCCACCGGTTGAAGCGTGCGAGCACCTCGAGCCGAACACGTAGTGGGTTAAGGGAGAAAGGTAACACACACGGTAAGTTAAGCAGCGTCACGGGGGGTGAAGGGGAGGAGAGGAGGGGGGAGAGAACGTACGCCCCGTAAAAAATTCAATTACGTGAAACACTAGCCGTGGAAAGAATAAAATCGGGCCAACGAAGCACTTGAAAATGAATTCGCGTTCAATTAAAGCGCCTCGAACAATTTGCCAATGCGATCGCTTTCGTTATTTACCGAACGATAATTAACGATCGCGTCGTTAATCGTGTCTATTTGATTGCGTCTGCTGCGAGTGCGCGTGCACGCGTGCGCGCACAAATTTATCAAAATGTCGGTGAACATTCACGTCCAATAAAGGGATCCTCTAACGATCGGCCACCGCCGCCGAACCGCTCGCTCTTTCACCGTCACGACGCGCGATCCTTTCGACTCGATTCGCGCGTTTTCGCCGCGAATTCGTTGATCCGCGATCCGCGTTTTAATTTGGAAAGATCTATTCAATTTTTTTTTTTTAAATTTATCGAACACTCCAGAAAAATGTGGTTTCGGCTGTGGATTCGTTGGCGAACTTCCACAAAAAGAGTTTATCGCTTATTTTTGAAAGAAACTTCCACTCCGTGAACCTAACAAATAGAACATTCAGAACTGTAGAGTTGTCGACGAGAACAGAACTGTAAGATGTTAATAAAAATCAGTTTATCACGTTCTTCTCGCATGTTACACGCCCTTAAAAAATATAATTAAGTTGCCACTCTTGCTTTTATCGCCCGTTTCTCTTTACTGTACGTTTGCCCGCGATATATCAGCCGCTAGACAAAAAACCGATTCCGGTTTAATTAGCGCGCAATTACCGGGGGATTATTTATCTCGCGTGACAAGTGAAACGGAGATTATTAGAATCTTCTTTGAGAAATAGGCGCGGGGTGGAAACGGCACGCAAGAACGACGCCAAGACTAGTGGAAGGTGGCAACATATGCTCAGACAGGCTTGCCACGAACGCGACCCGTATATATTAGAGGACGACATCGGTGTTTTCCGGCGAGCTGGTTAACCGCACTCGTTAAACGCCCCATAACGCGCCGCCTCTATAACATCGGGCCGCGTTGTTTGTCGAATTGCAACTTATGCGCCCTGTTGCAACGCTTTTCTCTCTCTCTCTCTCTCTCTCTCTTTCTCTCTCTCCTCATTGTTTCCCCATGGACAAACCATTTTAACCGATATACTCTTTTTTTACTTCGTAACAACCGCATCGAAGATATTTACTGCCATCTAAATATGAAATTCGTTTTCTAAATTGTTTCTAAATTATTTCCAAATTACTTTGGGCTTAAGAATGTACGGGGGACTCTTGAAAAATTCAGTGTTTTAATTTTGATCGCGGCGACGCCAGAAATATTCCAACGGAACGTTCATGCTTAATTTACGAATTACTTATTCATATGGATCGAAAAATAGAACGATAGTTCTTTCGGGGAACATTTTAGAGTTTTTAATTCTTCACTCCATTAAACGAACGCGAGAAATCATCGTTTATATTTAAATTCAAAGAGACGCGCGCCTACAGAAGTTGAAAGGGCCGGTAGAATTGAAACGTTTTCTCCAAGTATTAGCTGAATCAATGGGCGATTTACGAGGCGAGAGGAAGAAACGAACGATACAAAGGAGTTTGGAGGGAGAGAGACAGAAAGAGAGAGAGAGAAAGCCGCTCCGCGGAAGATCGATACGTTGAATCGGTTTGCTGGCGGCTGAGCGGCTCGAAAGACTAGCTCAACAGCTCATAAAAGGGCGCCCGCGGAAAATATATATCGACATTGAAAAGTTTGTCGAACAAGCCCGGCGACATGTTGCCACGATAGCGCCATAACTTAACACCGTCGTCGATATGGGAGACGACCGTCCCTCCGTCTCTCCATGTCTCTCTCTCTCTCTCTCTCACTCACTCACTCACTCTTTTCCCTACCATTCTTTCGATTTCGTCCACATTTCAGCCTTGTCCCTTCATAACGCGTACCTGCGATAGCATGAACTTAAGGGTCGCTCCGCGTGCTGCTTTTCCGAAACGATGGAAATATGTCGCGCCGATTTACAGGCTCCCGTCGACAACAAACGGAAAGAACTTTCGTCGCAGTGGATATTGGATGCAAAGGAAACGACAAAAATATTACGAGGTAAAATAAATTCTCAGTTTTGCTGAAATCGAAATGCTTCGTTTCAATTGTAATCAATATAGTTTGTACATTGTTCGGCATCTATCCAAACATATCACGAGCAAGAGGCCGCTGATACGGCGGAAATATATACGTGAGCGTGTTCTTGTCTGAACGAAACCAACTTCTACCAACTAATACCATAAGTTATATTTAATACCATAAGTATTTTTACCTCTCAAGCCTCGGTCCTTAAACTCCCGTCAACGGTATATAAAACGCGGGGGATTTTCACGTGGAACGTGAATCGCCGAGAATTTGCAAACAGCGATCCGGCAAGAATTCGCGGGAACATCGTTTAGGCGTATCCGGTGCGGCACGATCCGACCAAGATTCTAACCAGCTTATCCCTGGTGGTTGGTCGGATCGAAGCCAGGGGCATAGAATCGAACCGGCCTCGAGTGGGAGCGCATCCACACCGACAAAGTCCATCGAAGACGACAAGCGAAGCGACGATCGGCTGAAACGAGTTCACCGTGGAGCATTCTAGCTCTACCTACAGCCCTGGCAGCCGCTGTAGGCTGGGGTCGGTGCAATTAAGGGTATTAATTAGCGGGTACTTCATGCCCCCTCCCGTCTCCGCTGCCCCAGCCTAGCCCACCAACCACCCCGTGCCCCCCTTTCCCGGACCAAACCCTCTCCTCTCTGCCAGTCCCCCGTCCCCCATCCCTCGCGCTCTCCTGTACGTCGACCCACCCTCGCGTCTCTGCACCCCTCCTCGTGCCGCTAAAGTGCACCGCACCGCACCACTGACAGAGCAATACGGACAAGAGGTATATAGCTAATTACATGATTTTATAGCGGTGTCCGGGGGAGTCGGAAGGGTGAAGCGGGGGTTGGCGCGGCGACGGATGGGGATCCAAAAGGGGAGAGGCGGCACAGAAACACTCAGAGACGTTTGTGACGTCGGTGGCGGCGAGCGGCGCAAGCTGAGCTTCCGGCAAGGGAGGATCGGAGTCGAATACGACTCCGGGAGGAAGGGTTGTTGCGGAATTTTTTCTTCCTCCCCCCCCGTTTTTTCTCTTTTTCTTGTTTTCTCTTTGCTATCCCCTTTCCTTCCCTCTTTCCCACCCCTCTATCGTCGGTCTCCTCTGTCCTCTTGGCTTTCTCTCTTCACTCTTTCCTTCTCTCTTCCTTTTCTTTCTCCTTTTCTTTTTCCCTCCCCCCCCCCATTTTTCTTCTTTTTCGTTCGCCTCGCGATACGACGCGTAGCGCACTTTGTCAATCGAGGCACGCGTTTGGTTCTCAGAGATGCCTGTGATGTTGCGTGCTCCCTTCACGGAAAAAACCACGTCGCCCGACGTCGATGGGGAACCGTCGTGGGGCGCTAATTACCCGGCGCCGAACGCTCGCGTCGCCGCTAAACCGACGCTATGCAAACGATCGCGTCGTCGCGCGCGTGCTCTCGAATGACGTTCGTTCGAACGCCGAGAGAATTCCGAGGTAGGAGCGAGTGGAACCGAGTTCGTACAGTGTCCGTTGACCGGAAGAAGACAGGTAGACAGAGGTGAGAAAATCCGCGAGGAGCTGGCGGCCGATCGAACGAGGCCGGTTCAGTTCAGGCTCGGCGCGGTGCGATCGAGCCACCGATCCATCGGTATCTGCCGGATGAACCCGTAAAGCCCGCGCGATCAGGCCACCGCAGAGGCTAGAGGGAGGATGGGTTAGATATTCATGTATTTAAATTTATTTATTGGCAGGATTTTTGCTTCGGCGAGGGTGTCGTCGGCGGGAAGAGAGAGAGGCAGATGCCTGACCAGCCACATCTTTCTCTCTCTGTCTCTCTCTTTCTCTCTTTCTCTCTTTCTCTCGTTCCATCTTCTTCCATCTTGCAGCCGCTCTGTTAAACCTTCGCCGCTCGACAAGCCCTTCTGGGTAATTTTCCCGCTTAAAGAGATCTCGGCCAATTACGCGGCCTGTCCGACGGGCGTTGAATTTTAATTGGAAAAGAAGGGAGTAGAGACCCTCCTTGCCGGCTCTATTCGGCGCACCCCGCGACCCGCAAACGCGCCCGCGTTCAAGAAGCGTGCGTTGCGGATCCGACGCATCCAACGGTGGTGGGTCCGGTTTTGTTCTTGACGCGACTACGGGCAA
Organism: Tetragonula carbonaria; assembly: GCA_032399595.1. Classification (NCBI taxonomy): domain Eukaryota; kingdom Metazoa; phylum Arthropoda; class Insecta; order Hymenoptera; family Apidae; genus Tetragonula; species Tetragonula carbonaria. The sequence goes on from JAUCRC010000003.1 coordinate 6,798,850, forward strand.
CGTACTACAGGCTCGTCCCTCCTGATGCCAGGAGAAACCAGCGGAAACGCCGCGTGATTCGCGGTCCCTCCGGTGTCCGTGGCAGATTTCTCCTTGGTTTGCCAGGGAATTCCAGGGAATTCCAAATGAGAGGATTTCACCGGGGTTAGCCCGCGGCCAGAAGCACGCCCATTAAGTCTCGCGATTAATCGCGATCTGCTGAATCTCTTAAGCAAATCACGGTATTAGCTATTCAGAGTTATCGGCCCTGCCTGAGCTTCGTCTGCTCGTTCATTTTTCCCCTCAGCCCTCGGCTGTTTCGTCGAATTGACTCGATCGGGATACCCAAAAAATCTCTTTGTTTCTCGATCGAATACGTTGTTTTTCTCGCGCTCGTGAATTTATTTCTGTTAATTTTCTGACACTGTAACCTCGGAGGATTTGTCTCGGTCGAAAATGGTGGTTTCGCGTTAGAACGAGTTTGTTCGGAATAAAAGTTCAACGTGATTATGCGCGAGACGAAAGGAGAGCGTGGCCGAGAGGTGTCGGAATTGAAATTTACAGCTTAAAGATAGATAACGAAACGTTCAAGTAGCTTAAAGGATCGTTTTAAAATGGATTCCGTCGTAGCAAGGCACGGGTGCTGCCACGTCGCGGAGGAACAATAAACCATCTAGCCACCCCCTTACCACCCCCGTAATCAATTTCCTAAAGTATCCACATACGATCACGATCTTCTCTCGGAGAATCACCGTGTTTCTTAACATTGCCTCGCTCTTGTGCAAACTGCACAAATCTCCTCATCGTGTGCTATCGTCGTTCTTCCGTACAAACGGCAAACCTTTCGAGCTTCGAACGGGGAAACGGGTTCAAGTCTGTATTAATCGTACTGTTTTCCCGCGGAGAAAGGGAACGCAAATTTCACACGAATGGTCGTTCGTTCGTTTCATTATTTCCCCGTCCTCTCCCTCTTCGGAATTTTGCTCAACCCTCTGGAGAAAACAAAAGTGCCCAACCTCGTAAGTAACGCGGCCGGTGGACGCATGCGTTCGCAGACACACGCTCCTATATTGCGAAACTTTCTCGAACGCGTGAACGTGCGAAGGTGACTACGTGCGAGAAGCCGATCGACCCAGGGGTAGAGCTAATAAGTATCAAGAAACACGGGGGCCGAAGTTACTTTTAAGAAGTCTCACGTCGTCGTGAGAAAAAAGAAAGGACGAGGCGAAAAGGACGAAGGGAGGGGGGGAGGAAGGACTGCTCGGTTTCCAGGTTTCACAGCGGCGTTCGAACTCGATGGAACACGAGGTTTCACACGGGAGGAGGGGCGGTGGTTGGCGGTGGTAGTTTATGAACGCGTTTCACATAAATTGTCGCGGCTCTTTAAGAAATTGGAAAAAGGCGCGAGTATCCTTGGTGAAACAGCTTGCGTCGAGAGTGGCTCGAGAGAACTTTTTGAACTGCTGTGTGTAGGACACCGGAGCGAAGAGAGAAAGGGGGAGAAAGGAACGCGGGAAGTGCTAGGCACGACGAACACGGGGCTGTATGCTCGTGTGTATGTACACATTGGCGCGCGACTGTGCGCGCGTGTGCGCGAGTGTACGTCGGCGGTGTGAGTGGCCGAGCCCTTCAGAGGAACAACGTCTATTACGAGGCAGAAAAGAGGGAGAGCCACGGGCTTCGAAGCGGCGCGGAATAAAAGGTGACAAGGTTCTACCCGTGGATTTACATAACAGCGCGAATAGATCGGTTGCCTCGGAGCCTCGCGTCGACGAGATGCCTGGTGCTTATCGAGCCTCTTTTTGTGTCTCTCTGTTCGCGTGTTGCATCCGTTCGAGCACTTGTGTAACCGCGAGCAATCTTGCGGAATGTTCCTGCTCAGTTCTCGAGGAGTTAACCACGTAGCCACGGGCGACGAACACGCCGAGTATTACTGCGTGTATTTTACGAAGAAGAATCCGCGTGTTACGTAAAGCCACGAGACCGATGGAGACTCGTCGATACGCGACGTCTTTTATCAATGCTCGTCCAGGAGAGGGTACTTCGAATAGTTATACCAAAAACAGAGGCGAGCCGGAGAGAAACGAAACAAGCGCGGCGCGTTCGTCGTGGCGCAAAAGGAAAATCGATGGATACCTGTGGGACACATTTTCCAAGCAGGTAATCTTCGTTGGCGGACGAGATATTACATTTGAATAAACGTCGCCGTCGATAACCGCGACAGATCTCAAATACGGTATCGATCTACGCCGACTGCCACCCGTAAATATCCCATGGGAAACGTTTGCTAATATCGATCATATTCTCATTAATAGTATATATGCCTTTAGGAAGTGAGACAGGGTGGGAGGATTACGTCTCTTATCGTTTATCAGCGTCTCTGACGGAGTCTCTGACGTTTCGCGGCTTAATCGATGCGACACGAGCGTAATGCGTACGGTTTTTTTCCGGCGTTAAGAAAAAGGAGGAAGAACGAGGAGAGGAGAGGGGAAGAAGAGGCAAATCGAGGGGAAAAAAGCAAATACGCGCACGTCGAAAGCAGACGCGAGCGTGAAAAGTTGGAAAGCGCGCTGGTGCACGCTGATCGCGTGTACACGCGTGTGCTTGTATGTTCGGGAGCGCACACAAGGGGGGTGGCGAACAAAAAGTTTCGGGGTGCGGCGGGCATTTATCTCGGCGGACGATGATAAAGGGAAACAGAGGTTCGCGGCGTGTTGGAGCGAGTAAAACGTAGTCGCGGGCTGCGTCGAATAATGCCTATCACGGAGAGTAAATCGGAATTTACCCCAAATGCGAACGAGCGAGCGAGCGAGCGAGCGAATGAGCGAACGAACGAGCGAATGAACGAACGAACGAACGAACGAACGAATGAACGAACGAACGAACGAACGAACGTGCGACCATATCTCGTTGGGCTCACCCCCTGTGGCCACTCGCCGCGTCCGCCGGTGTTTACCGCAATTATTAAATGTAAACTCATATTTCGTAATTGCCAAATATTGGTGGTCCGATCGGTCGGTCGTGGCTCGATGCATCTCGCGAGGGGATGCTACTGCTCTCGCGCGTTTTCATCCCTTCTCGCATAACAATCCTTCCCGGCGGCCCTCTGAATGAATTAAACCTCGACGAATCGATAAACGGATTTGCCTCGGTGCTTCGTTCCTAGTTGCCACTTTGTGCCTTCTGTCTTTTAATTCTGAAACTCTGCTCTCCGCAAATCGTTCGTTCGCGTTTTCAACAGACTAAAAATTTTTTTCTTCGATATTCCGATCTAACGGATCTTTTCTTTCCATTAGAAAGGAAAAAAAGAGAAAAAGAAAGGAAAAATAACAGCACGAAACAGCGTGAACTCTAAAGGTTCGAAGAAGTTAATCGGATATGCGATTTTCGATAGCGAACCAGGGAGGAGGGAGAAAGGTCCGCGCTGTTGACGAGGGTTGTCAACGGCGTGGCGTCAGCTTGTGTAACTATCGGTAATTAATCAGAATCATCCCCGTATATCGTGTCCGTCGGGTGCGGTGAAGGTAACAGGGAGGGGAGGGTTGGTTTACGGTGGCGATGCCATGTGGTGGTGGTGTTGGTTGCGAAAGGGTAGTTAACCAGTGACGTCACGCCCGTGGCGACATCTGGCCCGGCACTAACCACCGGACAATGCAGAACGTTGAATACTGGACACTAGTCTGGCCCTAATTCTGGATCACGATCAAAATTACCCTTGCGCGATCGCGTCTAGCCTCTCCGCGTCGGCAGCTGCTTCTAATTAATTCCGCGTTCGGCACGTTCTACGACCGCTTTCTATCCCTTCGAAACGACCCGGGCAACGATCGCTATCCCGGAACGAGCGATAAATTTTTTTTAATTTCAAAATTACTCTGGCCGTATTTAATCCGAGATAGCAGACACGATACGATGTCATATAATCACGTCGATTCTCCGATTCTTCCTCGGAGTCATTCGATTTTTCTCTTTTCTCTGTCTGTTAGCGTTCTTCCTACGCTCGTTAGGGTCTAAACAGTTAGGGTAGCACGCAAACTTTCGAAACAACTGAAACGCGAATAGTTGGACGCTTTGGTGCGTAACGCCAGGTTCAAGCACGTTCCTCCATGCTCGTGGCTATCAATTGCGGCTAATCCTTTTCCAGGATCACCGGGAAACTCTTGTCCCTGGTCCCCGTGGCTCTCTCCACGGAGCGCGGTACAACGCCGTTGAAAATTTAGTTGTTAGATTTTCACGTTGCCACGTGAATCTTGGTAACGCGCTGTTTCCTTTTTTTTTTCATTTTTGGTAACGCGCGTTCGCGTAATTGCTCGGCGTTTACGCGTTAATGGCGAGGTTGGTGTCGTTTTAAAAGGGCGAAACGTAACCCCCTGGTGGACAGTTAAAGTCCGGCCGACCTGTGGAACCGGTCATGTATATTAGATACCCAATTCCAGCGGTAATCCAGCCATAAATATCTTTGAATTATATTTTCCACCGGGCTGGACACCATCACGAACGATTTGTTCTAAAAGCTGGTGGGGATGAGGATCGCAGAGAGAGAAAGAGAGAGAGAGAGAGTGAGAGGTACGAGGATTGAAGAGGACGAACAAGCGGCACGAGGGTGAAGAGAGAGAGAGAGAGAGAGAGGACCGGGCTTTATTTAGCCGTTAATCGCTCAATTAAACTGAATCGCTCGAATTAGCTTTTAATCCTGGACGCGGCGGTAACGCAGAGAACGGTGTTCAAAAAATTCGAAATGAAATTTTCAGAACGAGTATCTACGATTTTGCTCTCTCTCTCTCTCTCTCTTTCTCTCTCTTTCTTTCTCTCTCTTCTTCCCCGGAAATCCTTCCCTTCGCCGATCGTCGATGCGTGCCCGCTGATTTTCTACGTGGTTAACAATTTCTCCGACGAATACACAAACGGTGGTGTACTCTCGAGCGCTCTTCTAAAATAATAAACGCGCGGAATTTATTTATCTGTTTGTTTATTTATCCAACTGACCAAAACAGCGTTAATTTTCATAAAATCGCATTTCGACGATAAATTCTCATCGATACGGGGAGAAGGAGGGGGGCGGACAGTGTCGTATCGCGAATGGAATATCTGATGCGTGAAAAAATAGCCGAGCAGCGTAAATATTTAAAATCGAACGGTGTTTGTCAATGGAGGTGGGGCGATTTCGCGGATACTTTCACGAAAATCCGGTTTCCACGTCGAGCTCGCTTCTTCGATACGTGTACGATACTCTGCGTCGTTCGATCAACGAGAGAACGAATGAGAAGCTTTATTCTAGCTTTTTCTTTTATCTTTTCTCTTTTTTCTTTTTTCTGTTTTCTTTTTTCTTGCGTGTGATGGTCGGCGAACGTTGGCACCGACCTTTAGGCTAATCTAATCCCGTTTACATCGCGGCACCGCGGTCGGATTGACGTCCACGGGAATAAATCGGGACGGGGCGTACGCGTGCACCATCGCGGCCGTGTAAATCCACGCTTTCTCCCTGAACAAATCGAACGTCGGGCCTGATGTAAATGAATTCCGCTCTAATTGCAATTATGTGCGTAGCGAGTAGCGCGTAAATGTTCAGCGTTACGCGATATATGACGCGTCACTCACGGACGGGCCGTGCGTCATTGCGAATTTATGAAATAGCGATCGGCTGCTATATCCGTATCGCACTAGTCTTGCCACCGGTCGCTGTCATAATTGCAATCAATAGTTGACGTTATATATAATTGGTCCGCCGAATCGAGACGACGCGACGGCCCATTACGTATTTACTCGCCCTCAACCTCGTCGTCGTTTCCTCCTCGTCTTCCCGTGGACGAAGACGAACGGCTTCGCGAACGAAAGCTAGATCGTGGAACGATCTAACGCGGTTGGATGGATTATACGGTTACGTCAGTCACAGACCATTAATGTTCGTCTGTGCTTGTCAAGTTAATTTTCCGCTACGAGGAACTTTCACGAAGCGACGTACCGGTCGTCGTCATTCGGAATAGTTCCTCCCAAAGTGGGAGCAACGGCTGGAAAAAGCTTCGTCGCGATGGATTTCGGCTGCTTATAACCGGATTACGTTTATTACGGCGTGAACGGCGAATCGATAATAAATCACGTTACAGTCGTCCTAGGCTAAACGCCATTCTCCAAGGGTAAATCATTAAAACGTTGGTAGTCGTGCACGCCAATCAGCAAGCATACCGTGTAAATACGTGATGGAAGCCCCGCTACGCCCCCCCTGCCCCCGTGAATCGCCGGGCCGCGTGCTCTTCCCTGAAATCACACCATCCTCCTAACTGATTCACTGTTTAGCTAGGCCGATTTATTTATCGGTCGGCCGTGATTAGACTTTCGCTTTACCGCGGATGCGCGACCTCGTCAAATATTGGGCGGTTCAGCTGATTTGTTAACGATCGTTCTACACACTCCCCCCCTCCTCCACCATCTCCCTCTCCCACCCCTTCGATAGCAGAAAAACGCTTCACACGCGTCAACGTTTCTGCTTCTTTTCGCGTTAATGCCAAATAACTTCCACCTGTTGCTACAAAAGAAAAATACGTTGGGTCGATCAATGATGCTTGGCTGGCTGGTGTGTACGCGAGGAAATTGCTTCGTCCGCTAATGACGAAGATGGATAGAGCGAATGCAATCTATTTTGTAACACCCGAACAACGAAGAAATAATCCTTGTCAAAAAAGTAATCCCCGAAGGTGCAGAAATCCGTTTCTCCGTAATTCGTGTTTCATTCGAGTTTATTTTACCGAGCCTGTCGTTAAAATTCAAGACCGTTGGAACGAACGATACCACCAACCCCCTCTGGCCTAGCGATTCCTCGTCCGCGACACTTTTGTCCGAAAGTTCGGGCAAAAAGTTCGATGAATAATACGGCGACGGGTGGCATTAACTATCGGCCGGTGTCCTCGGGAGAATCTTCGACGTCGTTAGTTTCCCTTAATTACTCTGCTCGCCTCGCTCACCCTCACTGCCTTCGCCCTGCCCTCGGCTGACCTCCTGTGTCGGTCTCCGGATCGAAGAAGTCAGGTTCGCAAGTTCTCGAAGCTCGGACGGGAGAGAGAGACGGTTCTCACGCTCGTTAGAAGCTTAAGGAAAAAGCACGTTAGGGGTGGGATAGCGTAGGAACGTGGACAACCCACGAAGACGTGCCCCTTTCGGGATGTCCTATCGTCACCCCGAGCTTATTCCGCCCCTTAAGTTCAGGCCACACCCGCAATCATGCGCAGTTTCCACCCATCGGCCAATGAAAGCTCGAGAGCTTGCAAGCTCTGCTGAGCGGCTTTCGAGCCGAGCCACTCCGACAAACACCACGTGCCACGCGGCCGAGTTGCACGTGCGTCCGCGGAGCTGTCGAGCTTTTGCGCGTCGTCGCCGCGAGTCAAGCCCTCCAATAGACGCGTCTTTTCAGCCCACGATAGCCGCGTTCACCGGTTGATTTTTTTCGTTCTCGTTCACCCTCTCGGCCAGACACAGCCCGTCCCCTTTGTTTTTGCGTCCTTGCTCTTCGTTGAAGATAATAGTTTGTTATCGCACAGTTTCGTTCTGAATGCTGAAGAGAAAAGACCGATCTGGCGATCGACGGAGATAGAGAGGAAGACACACTGAGGCGTTCGTGGTCCTGAACGCCTGAACACCGGCGAGTCGAGGCGCGAACACGTAGAAGTCGTAGACGAGAGGCAGTTGAGAATTTCCGAGAGACACACGGGAGAACGTAAGTAAGAGTTATTGGTTATTCCTAGAACGCGTTTCAGGTAGTGCTCGATGGAAATCGAAGGTAGAGACAGATCGTAAGAATCGATCGAGTGACGAGTGGCTGGCCGATATTCAACAGTTGGTCTTTCTTTTATCTTCCAAAACTCGACCCTTCGTGCTCCCCCTGCGTCGAACCCTTAACAGGTTCGCTCTTACGTCACCCTCGATTCCTGCAGCGGTAGATCGTGCCTCTTGGGTAAGAGGTTGTCGACAGCTTCCGCTCGTAAAACAAACACCACCAGGGCGCGGAGACATCTCATTTCTAACTTGTCTTTCAATTTCTTTTTTTTTAACATCGGTCCAATTCATCGTCTTCCGTCTCACTACGAGTAATCCCAATTCATCGCGTTTCATTAGAAAAAGAAAAATAAAAATAAAAGAAAAACAGAAAATTTCATCCTCTCCAGCGAAAGAAATACGTATAATTAAAAAAGAACGCAAACATCGTCTCGCGAAATCTCGGAACGCGTAGAAACGTAGACGAGCGAACAGCAAAAAAAAATAAAGAGCGGGGAAAAAGAAATGTACGTCATCCGGGAGGAACAGACAGCAAGCGTAAAACAACGGAACCGCGTTTATCCGCTTATCCGCGTAATTCTTTTCGCGGTCCGGCCGGATGCTTGCGGAGGAATTCGCGAGCTGTGGCCAGTAGGTGTGGCCATAGGTGTAACATATTTATGTTGTGAACCGGCCGAGTGCGGGCAATAAATAGCGAGCGCACGACCGGCCACGGGGCCAGCAGGGGCTGCGTGGCCGGGAGGTGAGAGAGAGAGAGGGAGGGACGGGAAGCGGAGGGCAGGTACGAAGCGTAGGGGGTAGTTCGTTGAGGCACGGGGTTAGAACGATTACGCTTTCCAAACCCCTGGTCGTTCGACCGAGTCACTGGCACCGCCACTGGCACCACCATCGGCACCACCACCGTATCTACCCCCGCGTCACCCACACACATCCCCGTCCACCTTCTATCACCATTTATCTTTCTCTCTTTCTTTCTCACCAGCCCTGTATCTCTCGCGTTCCGTCCCTGCGTGTATCCCTCCCTAGCCCCTTCGTTCACTCACCTTCACGTTCACCCCCTCCCCCCTGTCCCGTCCACACCGGAGGCTGTACGCCGGCCGAACAATCCTATTCGTTTGTTTCCAGCCCGTATGCACGCATATACGAAGGCATGCAATTTCGGGGTTAGGAATGCGCGAACGAGCGCATCCCAGACAATGTTTGCGGTGGACGGAGGACCAGGCGCGCTTCTTTGGAATATGCCATCGCGGAACGCGGCCGCTTTCGGACGACCATAGGGGTGGTTGCATTACTCTCAGCGCTGTTTGGACGCTCGCAACCCCTTCCAAGCACAGTTGTCGCTTCTCGCGCTCGTTGTTGTGTAACGTTTTACGGTAGGGTTCTGTGTATCTGGGTTCCCGATATGTCGATGATTTCAAGTATCTCAGATTCGTAGATCGTCGAAGGATCGTAGAAAGAATCTAGTGATTCTTTTCAGCGTGCTTCTCTTTGTTCTATTGGATAGTGCGTCGTTAGACATTAAATTCGTTGCATGTTTTTCTATTTCTGAGAAAATACTTGGGAAAACGGTGGTGCGCTTTGCCTGTTAAAGGTATCGCAACAGGTATTTTACCCATTTATACATTTCAATTATACATATATCGCGTTTATTCCAGGTGTTTTCGTATTTCCTTCGAATTCGCCATAATATCCGCACAAGTTCACAAGTCCTACTGACCGCAGAAGGTTTAGAAACTCAAGTCCCGAAGATACGGGGATCTTACCTGACATCGCGATCGAGCAGAATAGAAAATAAGACTTGTAGACAAAATACATGCGTAGCGATAACTCGATGATCAGATGATTTCTGTCTGCAAGAGAGACAGAACGCAACCGCGTGCACAGACACGCGCGAAAGCACGCGCACGCGGCTTTGAGTCACGGCTATGCGGGCCATCTTAGGAAGCGAGCACCCCTCGGCATTCCAGCGATCTCGACCGATCGAGAATCGAAGGATAACAGGAACGCGGTGCCGAGTGGCCGCGTATGCCTCGGCTGTCCTAGCATCCTAATGATGCATATCTCTCCTCGGCCCGTTATGTCTTGAATGTCACGACGATGCGATATCTGGCGGACCGGTATCGGTGGCGAGGCCGTTGCCGGGGAGTCGGCGGGGAAGGGAATTGAACAACGGGAGAAGCACGAAAGCTAGCCGGAATCGGGGGTGGTGTATGGTCGCAATGAGGTTGAGAGCTTGCGGCCGGATGCCAGTCTAACCATGTCTAGCGTACGTTTACTTGCAAGCTTGCCAGACGCTCGTACGCATCGCCAGCATCCGAGCAATGCGGCTCAAGAGTCCGCGTCGTCGCTGACGATGCGCTTCAAGATGCACTCTCTCTTTCTCTCTCTCTGTCTCTCTCTTTCACTCTCAGGAAGGGAAGCATGCTTCTCCTTCGACGATTGGCCTGATCTCCATGAGGTGACGTCTCAGCGTGAACGTGACTTGGCGTACCTAGAGAAGGAATCACGCTGACAGCAGGAACGTAGAAGCTCTTGGGTTGTGCTTTTTCAGTTAATGTTCTGGATGTTAGCTTTAGCGAAGGAACGATGTCGATCAGTGATTGGAGAATGAGAATAAGATGCCTTGATAGGGGGTGTTCTTGGTACTGTCGTATATCGTACTTAGTGAAAAAGGAGGGAATTAGAAGGTTGAAAGATTTCTTAAAAGATGCTTCTTGATCAAATATTCCTGGTCTCTTTATTTTTAAGCAAGTATTCATAACATCACTGTCGCATGTTTGGGAAATATTTTTGAGAAATATTTTTTAGAAGCTATTTGGATAAATGTTCTTATTACTTGCAGAGCACGTCTTATTTAGAATTGATCTGTACGAGGAGTAGAAAGAATTTCTTATGTGATAATTCTTGAACAAGTATTCATATTCGATAGAGAATATTTCACTCATTGTTGAAATATGTCAAGATTAAATATTCTTCAAATTTTCTCTCTGTTTCTCGTTTAAAGTTATTCACTCGCGCGAAAGATAACAAAGGGAAACGCAGCGCGTCGCCACTCCTTCACCTTTGAACGCGTCAATTCTTTTCACAGAGGAGGCGTGGCCGCCGACACTGTGCTCGATGATGAAATTGAAAAAAAAAGAAAGAAAAGGGGGAAAAAAACGAAAAACGCAAATTCCATTTATCATACAAACGCGGACGCGGGCGCACGCAAATGAATTTTTTAAGTGTCCTTTTCGCGAGGACACGCGCGTATTTCGACGCTTTGGCTGCGTTAACCCGGCGAGATTCGAGGACGCGCGATGGGTAATAGGCGGCCGCGAATGAAATTTCCAGCGGCCCCCTGCGCCGACCACCCCTGTGTCGCGCACCGGCACAGGTGTGTGTGCGTACACCTCGCGCATTCCGCAGCGAGATTGCGCAAAAATCGGGCAAAACAAACGCAACTAATTTAACTGCTTTCGAACAATTAATCCGAAGCATTTAATTTAATTGCGCCGCAGCCCGTTGAGACCGGGCGGCAGCGTCAGTTGAAACAACAACCGATGCGAGACCCAGCCGGAATTTTCGGCTCGTCGCGCTGGACTCGAATTCTTTCGTATGCAAACAACCGAAAAAAAATATACATATATATATATATATATATATATATATATATACATGCACGTGAAATCAAACTACGATCGACCATGCACGTCGAAAGATGAAAATCAAATATCGAGTCGACCAGCTGGAGGAAATTGCACAAGTGATGCACTCTTACGAACGATCGAGATTGAACTTCAAAAATATCTAAAACGAATATTATCGTAACGAGGGAGAGAGAGAGAGAGAGTGAAATTAAAGGTAGTTACCTCAATGGAAGAAGACGGAGAATCACGTACCGTAACTGTTTAGGGGAAGGGAGAGGTTGGTGGAAAACGAGCGAGTGGGTAGGTGTAATTAATAGCAAACCCGTATAAATCAGAGACAGGCTGGATGCACGTTGGTATGCGCGGTTCCCGATGCGGGATTATGCCCAGAGGGGCGGTTACCCCACGACCCGCTAATTTTTCAAACGGCCGCCATAATGGTCCCGGCTAATTACTGATTTTTATCTCCGCGAGTCGGTACTGTGAGAAAGAGTCGTTGGACCATGAGGAGAGGAACAAAGAGGACCAAAAAAAAAAAAAAAATGGGCGAAAAAGACGAACGTAGAGACCGAGGGATAGAGAGGATACGGAAGAAGAATTGGATTCGGGTCAATGCTCGTTTTGTATTGCGATTTTAAGCAACTGAGAAATTTGCCCGTGATAACACGTGCTCGTTGGGTATCGAGACATATTTTTAACATCGTAACGATCGAAACTGTCGGAATCGGCAAATTCAGGCAATTAAGAAAATAAGATAGGAGTATTGAAGACACACTTTGAAATTGTTATAATATACTGAAAATGAATCGCGGAAGATCATTACCTCATTGTTGATGTAGTGTTAATCAGAAATAAATCTTTCTTTCGCGACAATGTTCTCGTGAAATAACCGACGCCTAACGCTAATAAAGACTCAAACTCAGAGCCAGCGAATAGTTTCGAAGCTCGTGGCGTTAATACTTCCAATTGCTATTAGGTGGATCCGTTGCACGGAAACTTACCGAATCCACTGGAGGATTGTTGTTCACGTGTACGGGACGTTTCAAGTTACACACCGGTCGCGTATTTTGCGCGGGTGAATACAGCTAACTACCCCCAAACACCTATGTACTTAACGTAACCCATGTAAGCTCACGCTAGAACAAATTTATCCCCCACCTCTCCCCCCTGCCGCTCTGAAACCCCGGAGACGGGCTGCGTCTCACCCGACCATCCACTTCCAGTTCCTTCTCACCCCTCTAATTCTCCCACGGAACACCGATGTTATGAAGTTGTGTTGAACTTTTCGCGAGCATAGTTTGCGGAACACCCTCGGGTGACTGCGAGGCTTACCTTGGCTCGTGACATATATCTATGCGTAGTTCTAACAAACCGTCGGCGAAATTAAGGGCGGGCCGACCGGAGCCAAGGGGTGAGTCATGCAACGAAATTTGTGGAAGAATCGCGCGGACCGCGCGCGTGCCTCTTTTTCGATTTCAACCACGTCCCTCTGGAAAAGTTTGCAATTTCGTATCAGCTACCTGTTGCCCGGCCACGTACCACGTCAATCGACGTGTCAATACGATAATTTTGCTTGAAATTCGCGACATCGACGTGTTTGTTTCGTCTTGGAAATGATGTTATTAAGCTCCGTATGTATATATATATATATCTCTGTACAAAAAAATAAAAAAACTTCTTTTTTCGAGATGTCGAACAATTACTGAGGAAACTATTAGATCCTAAAATATGAGAATTTAACTGATAGTTAAAAGTACAGTTCGTTTGCTTTCTTCTTAGAAGTCTATCAGACGTCTCATTGTCAGTGTAATTACATAGAGGAAATTGCTAGGTTAAGTTTCAGAATTTAACGGTAGAAGTTAGTGTTTGCTGGGTTTTCTCTCGAAGCACCGCGCAAGACGAGGCTTCTTTTCCGAGCGGAAGTGCGCGTACGTGTCGCGTATGCAGCCGAAACAACGCACGCGTTAGGAATTCTCGGCACGGCAGTCGGAGCCAACAGGCCCGGCAGAAACTTACGGGCCAACTTTCTAAGGGGTGGGAGGGAGGGAGGGAAGTAACAGCATTACAACGTTATTAGATTTACCGCAAGCACCTACCCCCGAGGCACTCCTGCACATTACACACATAGCCGTTCTGAAGTATAAGTAACCCTAAAGCAGGCAGAGCCTGGCTCGTGCTCCCGGTGTCTTGTACGTTAAATTATGCGCGTGTGCCTTCCAGGTACGAATGGGAGGCATTCCTTCGTACTCTGTCCCTTTGTTACCCCCTTTCGATCCCGTATTCGAAATTTCAATTGCGAATTTTCAAGAAAGGACAACGTCAAAAGCGTTGAATTATTCAACGCGGAAGGTGGAAAAGAGAGAGAGAGAGAGAGAGAGGAAAGAGCGAAAGAAAGTAGGCAAAAAAGTAGAAAGCACTGGCGGAGATAGAACGGGCAAACAGGCGATAGAACGAGGAAGAGAGAGCGGTAGAAATTTCGGTGCGAGTAGCTATTGAGTAGCTACCCTTAAGATAAGGGTGACTTCACCCCGTCCCTCATACGTTTCCGCTATCTGACGCTAAACGGCATCGCTGCTCGTGGCCTTCCACGTAAAAGGGATGGCCTTGGCAGGATGGTTCTACATAATACGCCGGCACATTACTGTCGAAACCCCATTAGATAAGCGGAATTTAGAACGGCGAGACAGGATTTTTGTACGAACGACGTACGTGAAAAATCACCCAGGACGACCGGGTTTCGCCGCGGATATTTTTCTTCTCGTTTTTGCGTCTGCAGTACGTTTCGAACGAGGTTTCTCCTTTTAATCATCCTGCCTCTTCCCCACCTCTTCTTCCAGTTTCTTTCTATTTATCAGCGTTCCCGTGACGTTGCTCGATTATCGTAAAAAACAGAAACGGCGACCAACGTCTGGAAACGAGATTTCCCAAACAATTCCGCGAGCAAAATTGAAAATCGATCTTCGTCCGCGCGACACGTTTAAAACGGCGAAAGCTTCTTCACGGCGGGACATTCGATCTGTTATCGCGGCGAAACTGACATCAGCGAAACTGATTTCAAAAGCGGGAAGATGAGATCCACGCAACAAAAGCCTTTACACGTCTCGTCCCCCCTCTCCTACCGGCTCATTTAAGGCTAACTGTCCACAACGGGGGTGCAAACTACCCTTATCTGCGGACGTTTATGCCCACGCCTTATCTAGCAACCCCGGACTGCTTCGTGCTTGCTAACAACTAGGTATTCTCTCTTCCAAGCCAATCTCCTTCCTCGACACAAAACGACCTTAAGTTTCACCGTCTCCCTTGCACCCGCCTATCCATGCTTTGTCATTTGTTCGCCTTCTCTTCTCCCGTGCTCCACTTTGCTCCGGGTTTATTTCAATTTCCTCCCGTGTGGTATTTTTAAAATGCCAGCGTCGAAACTGATTTCAAACGTAACTCCTCTTGGAATATTTATACCGTAGGAATGGCAGCTAGATTATTTATTCAACTGAAATTAAAATTGAATTATTTGTTACGTGACGTGATGGAAGATTCACCGTGGAAAAAGATGTCAACGTTCTGTAATTTTCAATAGGACAGAGAATAATAATGATTTTTGCGAGACTATTTCCCGCATTTGTTGGAACTTTACTCGGAGAAAAATTTACTCGGGAACAATGATTAACAGTATTAAAATTAAAAACTCTGAAGGAACGATCCTTTTCACATAAATCCAAGGAACGGCGCACGGAAGAGAGACAGGAAACAATAGATATATATTCGTTAGAAAACAATAGCGCAATTTGGTTCGGCGCAAATCCACAAGAGAAGAACGGAAAAGGTGGCGATACGGAAAATCGAAAGGTACGACATTCCTTATCTGGCAAGTTCCCTTAGTCAGGCTGCTGTCGGAAGAACGGTTGCCGAGAAACTGAGGGTCGCTGGCCGGAGGATGTTGCGGTGAAAACAAAGACGTTACTCGCTCCCTATCTGCGGCTGTAAAATAACCGGCGAACGAGAGGAAAACAGCTCGGGGTAATAAATGAGATAAGTTCTCGGATAGATTCTTGCAGCGGTGGAAGACATTATCGATACGTTTCACCGATCGAACGAATTTCTTTTTTTCTTCTATCGGTTTCCATCCGATCATTTTCCCCCCTTCCTCTACATCTTCCTTTTTTTTTCTATCGTCCACCATCGCTAGAATATGGGTTGAACAAAAAAAAAAAAAAAAAGGGCAACATAAAAAAAAATATTTCAACTCTGCAAGTTTCCTAGATTCTCTCCAATTTATATATTTTTTTTTATTTTTTTTTTTTTTTTTGTTATCATAGGGGAACATACAGGGGAAAAATTGGAATACACGAACGGGGCTCAATTCGTGGAAAATAAAAACACGTTGTTCCCAGCTGGTGCTCGTTCCTCGCGTCCCGGGGAATATTACAAACAACCGGCCGATTTTCCGCTGATTTTCCTGACTGAAACGCGCATAGCCGCGTATTGGTATATCGAACTAATTGGAAGTCTTAATAGCACTCGACGTAATAACGCTGTCGGTATCCGGGCGTGTGCATCATATCGATTGGAATCTACAACGGACCCCTCTTGTTTCCAGCCCGCTCTTCCGTGCACTCGATCTACCTCCGTCGACCGGTAGCGAATCAACAAACGGGACTGATTTGATTTCATTCATTAATTCCGAGCGACTTCGTTCGCTTCGATTTAAGTTCATGCGTACTTGAACGCGTTTTGCGGCTGCGGGGTCGCCCGATGTGACTTGGCAGCCGCAAAACGCGTCGCGCGCGACACCGGCGGCCAATTTCGCCCTCCGCCAGAATGCGATTGACGAGGATATATTTTCACCGAGCTCGACGATTCTAGACGTCCGCCGCGCGATTATCCATCCGGTAATGTTTCCGATATTTCTGAAAGATTTAATAAATCGATTTAGCGAACGCGAAAATAGCCCTCTCGGCTAGAGAACATTTCCCGTTTGATTTAGTATCAACCTGATAAAAACGGAATACATATATATTTTCCGTTTCGGTGGAAATAGAATCCGCTCTCGCGCTCGTCACCTTCGTGATTTAATTAATCATATTGAGCATTGATTTTTAATATTATCTCCGGGTCACGACGAAAATAATTGCTTAAAAGAAAAACTGTAACTCGGGGGATTTTCTCAACTCGGGCGAAAACGATTTCGCAGACAGAATTCCTCTGGCAGTCGATAACCGTGGAAAGAAAGCTACGCAAGGCACCGCGCGCAAAGAGGAAAGGCACGTCTATTGACATCGCGTAACCGTGCCGTGATTTAATATAAACTGCACAAAGCTTCACCTTTGATAGTCAGATATGAAATACTCCAGTCCAGCGAGGAGTGTCCCTTCCAAGACATCCTCCACTCTGCTGGAGGGTGCGTTCGAGCGTCTCGTCCGACTGCATCAAGCAGTGATATCTCTCCCTCCGCCCCCTTGTCTGTCTCGAGGTCGAATATTCTCGTAGAAAGAGGCTCCCAGTCTTTGAGAAACGTACGTGGAATGTGGACAAACGTCACGTGTCCAAATTCCTTTTGAACGTTCACACTCGATAAAATGCGAATCGTAGCGAATTGAGTAGGACAGTTAATTAGAAAAAGATCTTCGAGAGAGAACGGTCTTTTTCACGATTCACGAAAATGTTAAAAATTCGAAGATATAGAACTGTTGCGTCGTTTCCAAAGGAGATTATAAAAGCGATGTAGTTCGCCAGTTTTCTAGTGTCTTACCTCCATCTTTACTTCATCTTACTGGACAGTTAGTATCTGTAATTTTCAACTGTGTGAAAATCCAAACATCTGACACTTTTCTACTGAAAATTCTATACCAACGACTCGGAACCTGCAATCGAAAGGTATACCGATTTCTTTGCCAGCGCAGAGAAGATTAAAACACACAACGTATTCAAGAAGAAAAGTGCTTTTTCCGCGCGGACTCTATGTGCCGTACGCGTAATAGCCGCTTCACTGGCAGACTTTGATCCTTTATTACATTTTTACAAGCGATTACATTGGCCAGCCGCTGGCGATCCTTCGGGGCGACCTTATTTTCCACGGCTGAGGACGATCCACGGACGATCGTTCGGCATGACCTGCCGCCCTGCCACCGCCTCACCCACCCTTCCGTAACGAAGTTCTGACGAAGGAAGATATTGTTCTTGTTTGTAGCGAAGTTAACTCGAGTTCCGACTCAACCGTGGGCTCACTCGCCCCTAATTAGGTTTAAGGGATTATAGAATTGCCTGGCAAAGTCGATTACGAGATTGGAACGGCGGACGCAGCGCGCCGGAAGGGCGGACGACGAAGAAGTAGCCGGAGAGTTTTCAAGACGCGAAGCCTCTGCGAGGCCGGAATTTATCGGATTTCGCGAAACGCGGCGAAGCTAGCTTCACAGAGAGCGGGGGGGGGAGGGTGCAAAATATAATCAAAGGCTTGGGCAACTTTCTCGTCTATTTCATCTTTGAATACCGTTAAATAAGGAGGAAATTATTCCATTTTCTCTCTCCCTCTTCTTCTCCCTCCTTCTCTTTCGCTTGTAACCCGGTGGTTAAAAAGTCATTGGCAAAAGACGATTACTTGCACAAAATTTGTGTAAAATGTCCAGCATTTGGAATCCTCTGGAAGGCTCGCTTTGCCTCGACCAGTTCAAAGCGACCGGGAACTTTTTCATCGAGAAATCAGAACGTAGGTGCGGGATTAGGAGCGGAGGTTGGTGAAGCGAGCCGGCCGACCTCTAATTGATAGCCGTCAAAGTGGTTAACGGAAAATCATAGGTTCCGCGAGAGAGAGAAAGAGAGAAAGAGAGAGAGAGAGAGAGAGACGAGCGTGTGACGAGCCGGGAGCAGAAGGTTGCGGAAGGCGCCGTTGACGGATCAGCCGGTGCTCTGCCGCTGGAAATACAGGGGCGAGTCGCGGAGAAAGACAGCACGCATAGAAAGAGGGAGAAAGAGAAAGTTTGTGTGTGTGTGTGTGTGTATGAGAGAGAGAAGGAGACAGGCAAAGAGAAAGGGACGAGAGTTAGCAATTTTAAACAGTCTCCGGCGACTCGATCCTCCGGCATAGCGGAGTCCGGCTAGTGAGGCTGGGCGTGCAATGATTGATGCCAGGCCGACCGGTATGGAGGGGTGAAAGTGAGGAAGGCTAGAGGATCGGTCCTACGGCCTGGGGAAATTTAATTAACGTAAATGCCGCCGCCACGGCCGGCGTTACACGCCGTGTGTGGCAATCGCTCATATGCAACTGCCCCCTACCCCCAACGATCGTCCCTCTCTCTACCTTCAAACTCATCCCACGCGAAGCCTCTCCTTCTATCGTTCACCGGCCATCCTACTGTTCACCCTCTCGCGATTCTCTCCCCTTCTCTCTCTCTCTCTCTCACTGTCCTTCTCTCTTTGTTCCTCTCGATCTCCTCTCTTTCTCCGTCTCATCGTCGACATGAACACCGCGCGCGCGTTCAAACCTTTCCCCAAGCATATCGGCGCACGTTGCCGCGCGCGTCGGCCTGATCGGCCAGCTGGGGGTTATTAAACGTTGCGAACACAGGAGTAAGGGGCTTCGATTGCCGGCCGATTGATGGATCTTGGATCCTTGTATTGCCTCGATCGACCAAATATCCGCGATAAGTGAACGGGTTAAACGCCGGGGCGCCGCTAGAAACAGTTCGCCACCGCCGAACGACCGTGTATCGCCGCGTATCTTTGGTTATTCGTTTGCCTTGGTTTATTGCGTTTCGTCGCGCCGAGTTCTCTTCACCGAGAATCATTCGAAACGCGTGAAACGAGAAAAAAAGAAAACGTTTCTGATAGCGATATCGAGAAACCGACGGTCTGAAATAAATTAGAAAAAAAGAAAGAACGAAAGAAGAAATCGGTCCAAGATCGAAGAAATGTCCCCTTCGGTGGATAATTGTCAAACGGCGGATTTTGTCGGGCTCTGCACGCGCAAGTACCGGTATAGGTAACGGCTGCTACGGCGCGGATACGCGCGGCGCAGCGTGGCCACGGAGGGTGAAAGAGGGTGGTCTGGCTCCCGAGGTCGAGATGGATCGCGGAGGGTGAAGCGGGACGCAGGGGGGAGGGCACGTAATGGCCGCGGCACGTGGTGCGTGCCCCCCATTAAACCGATCGCACTCCCGGATTGATTTTCAGCCTTTCGGCATTTGATGCGAACAAACTTCGTTGTCGGTGTAATCGAATCGCCGCGGCCGTCCGCCTGACTCGAACGCAAATTAACCGGAAGCGGCGAGTGTCCGCCGGTGTTCGCGAAGTCCGCGGCATCGGATCACCGCCGCGGACAATTATGAAGAAAGAACTCCGAATCGGACGGTATATCGCTTACCGATGATCTGATTATTCTCGCTGGTTGCCGGCTGATTCTTTGACAATTACCAGCGGCTCGTTCGGTCCGTTGAACTCGGTTTTTCGATCGAGTCCACTCGAATCCGATTCTCCGGCAGTGCTTTCTGTCGTAACTTCGTTACCGGTATTTTATTCCCAACGATTTAATAGGTTTACGATTTTGAAGGTAGACGCGCGCGGCGATTGACGAGGAGGAAGGCGGTTAGGGCGACGGTCGGACTGTTCCGAACGATCGTCGAATCGGATGGACCGGCCGATTCAAAGGGGCGAACGAGTCCGGGACGAGGAAAGTGCAACGTGGCAGCGTGCGAGCAAGCAGCAGAATGCATTCGTGCGGTCTGCGGCCCGTAACTGCTAATTAGCGCATACAGGTCTGTATGGCAGGCTCGAGGGTCGGACGGCTGCCGGTGCAGGCTACGCAATGCGCCCCTTTATTAAATACCATCGAAATTAAAATTATAATTGCATTCGCTAACCCCCCAGTACCCACTCAACAGCGCGCACTGTGCGCGCGCGGTACTTCTTTGCGCGGTCGTTCCCCTCTGACACTGCCACTGGGGGCCTCCGCCCCCCTATCGTCGAGAATTCGAGGAGAATTAAAACTAGGGAAAGATCGCTCGAATCAAGGGCGAGGGGGACACTGATTTCCGTATTGAAAAGGGAAGTACCTATTGCAAATAGGTTCGTTCTGCTGGAACACAAAGGATGTGAGAGGATGTGAGAATCATCGATTATAAGCAAGCAATCGATCCCTTTTGTCAGAGATTAATTTGGCGGGGCGAACACGCGAGTATCAACGCGTGTTACGTGGACGCGTTTATATTGTGCAGGGCTGTGAAACGCTTCTCGAAAGCGTCGATAGTAACGAGTAGTAATGGCACGATCGACCGTTAGATATTCTAATTAAGGGTAACAGAAGCCGGTACTTCGGCAGCTGAGTAAGGCATATGCCGATGAGATTGTAGGTGGAAACGATGCTGAGGCCAGAAACGGCCAGAGGTAGAGGCAGCTAGGTAGGTTGTATAGCCCCTGTCAGCCACTGTGCCACTGACGGCTCGCTAATTGCTCGACCAACCTCTAATCCTCCGAGCCGCCCCTGCCACCGCGTTCTGCCACCCTTCAAATCCAAATCCATCCCTTCGTAACGGCCGATACTCTCCGGTCCTTTCAGAATTGCCAGCATACATTCGAGCATCGTGTGTATGATAACGAAATTTCTCGGCGAACGACCGGAATAACTCCGCACACGCACAACTCCGATCGAGATTTCTCATCGATCCCTCGCAACACCACGCGAATAGAAACCAGCCCCCCTGGCTCCCCTCCCTCCCCGCCAGCCCCTCTCGCCAGGGATCCGCGTTTCTCTCGTTTCACTAGGTGGTCCACTAGAATTCGAAATTGCCTCGTCTATCCGGCGCTCGGTAGCTGTATCAATGCGATCCCAATAAAAGGGAGAAAATTCCATTTAGGATCGTTTGAATTGTTTTGTGGTCGCGCCCGGTTCCCCCCTCCACCCCCTCCCCCCTCCGTTATCGATTTCATTTCACGTCGACGCTTCGAATCGACGTCTTCGTGCACGTTTCGTCGCGTGTAATTGATCGCGCTCGGGATAATAAGCTGAGGATAATAAGCATATAAAGAACGATAGTTCTTGGGTGAGAAGAAGGGTGGAGGTAGAGCTTGGTCACGGTCGGCAAATGGAAAAAAATTGTAACGGAGAGCGCAACACACGCTCTCCTATGTGAAATCGATCGTCGTGACCACGCGAACGAATGGGCGAGTAAGCGAACGAGCGTATCAAGGGTTGGCACGGTCGCGAATTAATCGAGCATATAATCGATGTGCGCCTGTCGATATATATGTATGTATATGGAAGCCATCCGCCTGGTCACCCTCGTGAACTCAGGCCCCTCTATCGTTAGTCAACAGTGCACGCGGTAACGCTAATTTCTGTAACGGACGTGTCCTGCCGCTCCGTCAAAAAACGCCCGACAATTCCGACGTGTTCTAAATTCGCCGCGATATCTCGCGTTAAGCAATCGACGATTTAACGACGACGAACGACGATTGCTTGAAGTATTTATTACGAAGAAGCTTCGTCGTTGAACGAAATTGGCGTAATTGCCCACGTGTGTATGCAGAAATTTTGTCGAAATATCTCGATCCATCCCCGTTTAAAAATTTCATTAGATCGACCTAGATGCTTATCAACTTGACACGATTCATTTTTTATTCAACGACTTCTCACACGCGGGGTTATTCTCGCGCGCAGTTTTGTGAATAGTCAGAGATTCGACAGATTTGGGTCGAGCGGAGCATCGGGGGCAATCGGCTGGATTTCGATAACAGGGACAGATCGCTGAGCATTCAGGATCGATGGACGAGACGATGAGAAACGAGTACGCAACCGGGTTGAAATTAAGAGGATCGAATGACATTGTCGCAATATCAGGCCACATCTCCGCTGCCGCGGACGAGGAACTCGTGGGCCGTGCGGCTGGCACCGATAGCACGATCGTAGTCGCAAATTTATATCTGATTTTCCGGCGGGACGGAAATCAGGGGAAACGGTGCAAAATTGATCTGCCTTCTGATTTATTACCGCGAACTAATAAAGCCAGTATCGAGCGTGGCCCGCGGCGTTCTACAGGAACACGAGCGATAGGTAGCCCCGTATCGCGGCACCCGCGACTAGTTCAAATCCATACTTTACAAAAGCCACGCAGCCCTCGTGATCTCGATGTCGCGTCAACGTTCGCCATTTGTGTGTGGCAGTCGCGACGATCAGCCACGATACTGCGACCGATAAACGCATCGAATCACGGATTAGTGGCTGCCGCGAATCCAACGATTCCCTTCTCTCTCCCTCTCTCCTCTTTCCTATCTCTCTCTCTGTTTTTTTTTTTTATTTTTATTCGATGCAAAGTTTGAAAATTCAGAAATCCTCGGCTGATCCGTCTACTCTCAGTTCCGTTGCCTCGGTTTCGACGGTGGACGCGTTTTAATTCGAGCAATATTTTATTTCGAATCGCAGGCGGCCGCGGGATCGAATATCAATAACTTTTCGGCCGGCACAGCTGCGCGCACGTTTCCGAACGCTGTCCCGGCCGTATTGCCGCGTAATTTCATTCTGCCATCGGTGGAAAATAGTTTCGTTATCGTGGCCATACAATTCCATCGTGTCTTCGCGTATTCGCGCGTTCCCGGACGAAAATTTATATTTTCTGTTCACGCGCCGGTCGACGGGGATTCGCGGGTGAAGCGGACCTCGGTCATTCGAATCGAGTAATGCGCGAGCCACACGCGCGCTACCGATTCTCTGACAAACGACAGCCGAGTCGTTCCACTCCATCCGCGCGCTAATAAAAACCAGCCGTCCTGTTAATTTTCACTTATGAGATTTCCGCGTCACCCCCGCGCCGCCCCGATGATTGAACGGCTCGATGGATTTTGCGCGTTTCGATCCACCCCGGTTGTTATTTTTTACCAACCGTACCAATGGAAACACTTCATACACGCGCGCTATGTATCGAATTTGGCCGGCATCCGTGCACCCGCGACTCCTGGAGAAGTCCCCGATAATATCGAACTATGAATATTCTCCGTTGGCGCCGATCGATTCGATTCTTTCCTGCTCTCGCATATTGCTCGTCGCGTCGTAACGATTTCAATCTCTCGCGACAGCCAATACGATCTTGGCGGGAGAGACGACCGCGCACGAGCCCCGTGTGAGCTTAGCAGAATGACTGGAATTAAAAATGCAATCGGTAAACGAGCTCGTCCAGACGTCCCCGACTGTACGAAGATAAAGTGAAATTAGTAGTCAAAATGTGATTGGTAGGATCGTAAGTGGATCTTTGAAGCGTTTGTCAAGTCTCCTGGATAAACGAATGATTGTCAAAGTCGCGATGGAGTGGCTTCTTTCGCGACGTGAAACGTGACCGTTGCTACATTTGCGTATTATCTGCTCGGAACTGTAGAAAATTTCATCGGAGAAAGAAGTAAAGGTTCAACGTCGAAAATAGTTCGTTAAACTAATACAAGAGAAAATTAGTCCAATTTCACGAATATTTATCGTACTTCCAACGTCCGAAGTGAAGAAGTTTTTCAATATTAAATACATAACGAATCTAATTCATAACGAATTGGTTACGAATCGAGTTGCAGGAAGGATCGAGCAAAACTAGCCTGGGTGCGGAAGGGAAACGGGTGAAAACACACGGGAAGGACAATTGCAATCGATAGAAAACGAAATAATCGCTGGTGAGAGAAAGGAAACGCTCGAAGTGATTTACTACAGACGCCGTTTAAATCAGCACGCCGAACTCACCTCCCCTTCCCCGTATATTATATTCCTCCGTTCCATTTGCGCAGAAACGTAAAATTAATTAAACAGCTGATACGTACGTCACGCCAGCGGCAGAGAACCACCTCGTGCAGCCTCTGCCCGGAGGCAGGGGCACACGTCGGCAAAACAAACACATCCCCTCTTGAAAATCGGCTGTGCCGGCTCAGGCCGGCCGCCGGTAGATTTTCAATTTACGCCGGGCGCGCTCTAAGGGGATGTAAAAACGCGTTGTTCGCTTCGGTGCGTTCTGCTCCGTCGCGCGGAATACGTCAGCGTGCATACCTGTCAACGTATGGCTCGACGATAAGGAGAAGCCGGCGGTCGGCGTGCAACAAAGTAAAAATCGATTCGGTCAAACGGACGGGTTAATCGAATCTGGCAAGTTCTGACTAACCGTCGAATTCGACGTTCCACTGTGGCTCGCGATCAAAACTACCCTTCTCTCTTTCTCTCTCTCTCTCTTCTCCCGAATGTAACCGCCGATGTACGCTCATGCTCACGGTAGAGTTAATCGAAATAACCTGATTGATTTTTCGTGCCGTTAACAACCTTCGATTATCAAATTTCACTTTCTGTTCGTTTTTTTTTTTTTTTTTTGTTTTTTAATAAGAAAGGTGTTCTCTTATCTGGCTTCGACTGTACATCACGCTTCTTACGCATTTGGTTTACTTTAATAATTTTTCTGAATTACTTTCAATCTTCTTCCGCGAGACAAGTGATGCGATGTGATCCAAGATAATATTTACAACGAAATTGAAGTCGAACGAATTACTTGATAGGAAGAGTATTGACGATGTTGTTCGATTATTCTTTGCGAGATGATAACTCAATTACTGTACGCATTACGAACCACGTATTTTGTCGCGGATGACACAATGTTTCAATGAAAAGAGTGAGTTCCCGCGTACGATCCTAATTTGATGGCCGGTGGCTGCAACGTGCGTGTATGGCGAGCAATGTGAAGATTGTTTAATAAAGACGGGGGAGTTAGAAGGGCGTTGCAGGTGGGAAATGGAGATTTGTCGCTGCAAACGAGAAGGGTGCAGGCGCCATTCCTAACAGCGTCTGTTTTACCTACACGCCAAATTCGCAAATTACATTTACATGTATCCGCGCCTCCCCGAGACAATTTGGCCTCATAAACATAATTAATGGCGGAGCATTAATTCAGAGATTTTTCACCGGTTGCGAACACATGTTACCGTGCGCCACCAACTGTCTCGCAATTTAGCTAAATAATTACCAAACTTGCCCCTTCCCCCTCCCCTCCGCGGACGACGACGCATTGCCAGCCGCCGACGAAACTTCATTGGTTACGGAGTCGTACTGCTGTCGCTCTGTTTGCGACTTCTTGCCAGGGAAGAGATTTATCTACCATCGTTTCAAAGTATCGCGCGAAATGTATACTTTACACTTGGCTACGTCTCTACGTCGTTTAAACTTTCTAAGAATTTTGAAAACTAATATGGTAAACGTGGCAAGCTATGAATGGAAATTGTAAATCAATAGTGATTCAACACATTTTCTAAAATATATATATATATTAGGGGTATCCATGAGTAATATCGTTTTCTTCAAATTTAATAAACATTGCCATCTAGTGACAATAAATTCATTATAACGTAACCTGTATTCCAGTTAAATATATTGACATTTAGCGTGCTTATCGTTAAATTATATACTACAGATTAAAACTGTGTTAACTCTTGAATAAAATACAATTTTATACAGCATCAGAAAACGACATTACTCGTGAGTATCCCTAATATAACTTATTCTCTTCGTAAATCTATAAAGGAAATAGCTGAAAGACAACCCAACGCGATATTTTGCGTTTTCATTGCAAATCTGCCAATTACATTAGATACGACTGAATCGTGACTGAAAAAGTGAACCTAACACTTGGAAACAAGATTACAAATCGCCCACGACACCGTCGAGCCCTAATCAACCCCTGATCAACATCGATGATAAAAATGTCCAAAAATGGAAGAAATCTACTGTCCCTCGTGACAAAGAATGTGACCAAGGAACGCGTGACCAAGACTCGTCAGAATTTTACCATGGTAGAATCACGCTCAAGTGTTGAAGCTGATGGTTCAACGGAAGCCGACGGTGGCATGACCGTACGCGTGTGTTGAAGGCAGAGCGTGTACGTGTATGTATGGTCCGTTGTCCCGTGGCAGGGCTGCCATCCTAAGCCGGCTTGACTAATTGGTAGCGTTATAATCATGGGTACACGGTTAGGTTGGTATTACCGCAAGTTATAGCCTCGTCTCCACATCGGCGACCGCCACGCACATTCGCGCGTAAGAGGGGTGCTTAATGACCCCGACGTTTACGCAAATTTTCCCATTATGCGACGCGGTTTTGGCCCGCCAAACGGAACGATCCTGGCGACCGTCGGAACGAGCGTCATTTTCTCCGGCTACGAGGGAGCTTAAGGCTTTCCGAAACCACCGACGTCGCTTTTGACGTTGTCTTCTCGGCCTCTCGCACACCGTCACACCCGTGTCCTCGGGCTGTTAGTTCGATCCTCGATACTGATGATCCGCGCGACATCTTTGTCCGAAAGCACGATCTTTCGATGAATCGTAGCTTCCGTTTGTCATTGTTTGACATTCGATCAATTACGACAGAGTACGGATACTCTTGAAATTTCCCTTCTCAAATTTTTATCTCAGCTATTTTCAGGATAAATTTTCGTGAGTTTTCACTTTTTAAAAAATTACCGTCGGCTGTTTTTTTTTTCACGTGGAAAGTCTATCGAAGTCTGTCTTTTTCCAACGTTGTATCGCGAAAAGTGTAGTGAAACTCTATTTTTATTCATATTCACAGATATAAAATTCCCGCCAGTACAGTGTACAGCAGTACTCTAAACTCTCTGTCGTGCTGATTTTCTAGCGAAATAATCCGCGAAGAGTTTATCGCCACGGGGTGCAACGTGCTGGGTCCCCCGTGCCACTGGGAAACATTTCGATTTTCGGTACACGTAGACGCCGGCCGTTTGGTCACGCGAGATATTGATAATAAAAAATCGCGGGATATAAAATAATTCAAACAAATGCGCTCGCACGAAGGACGGCCCTGCCGCGATATATTCCGGCGGGCTTATCCGCGTCCGGTCATTCATATACGTGGAAAAAAGTGACGTTCTAATGGCCGGCTATCTGTAACGGTTAGGAAGTGGGGAGATTTGTTGACGCTGCCGCAAAGAAGGGAGAAAGGAGTCTTCTCTCCGGAGGCTGTCGTTCGACGTTCGCTGATATCGCGACAACGCATTTCGAACATAACGACGAACGGATAACGCGTATTTTACCTTCGCTTACCTGCAATTTAGATGCGAATTACAGATGCGAAAATAGGGTGGTTAGAAGATACAGGCAATTAAGAAAAACCGGTCGTTGCAACATCAAATCACCGTGGGAGGAAATAAAACGGTGGAACAAAACGTGAAAAGGTTCGAGGAAGTTTCATATCGGCGTGCTGCGTCGTTGTGTCCCATCGGTTCGAGTCCCGTGGGTGTGATCGCTGCTAACTAAACTTGTAAATCTCTCTGGCCGACCTCTGGCTGGCGCAGGGCTACGGCCTATCCCAACTGACCAGAACGCATTTGTCTATCTTACGAGCGTGGTAAACGGCGCCTGTGGAAAATCAGTCGTGCCATAATCTCCGTTGCGCCGATCGAAACTAGCTTTTAGCCAAACATTCGGCGAATATATCGGAATCTCTACAAACGGACAGAGAGAGAGACAGAGAGAGAGAGAGAGAAAGAGAGAGAGAGACAGAGAGAGAATAGTCGAAGATCGATAAAACGAATCAGGACAATGTTGCACGACGTAAGCAAGAGCAGTTTTGGCAGGAGGGAGAGAGACGTTCTCGCGACGTCTGGGCATTAGAAACAAAAGCTGGGAAAACGAGGAGTTACGAGGGCCTTTTATACTTCTGCCTTGGCATCTCTGCTTGTCTCACGTATTATGACTGATGTCTCAGTTAACCATCGCGTCGAGGCGCTCGAGGCGAGAACGCCGACGAACGAGAAAGGAGAAAAGAAAAGAAAAAAAGAAAGAGAGAGAGAGAAAAGGACGAAGCCAGGCAGGAGAGATACGCGAGCACTTGTGTCAGCCGCGCTCCGTGCTTCGCCCCCTCCCCCTCCTCCCCCGAAATTGTGAGCGATGGTTATGGTGCACCGTGCACGCGATACGATCCCGTGAGCGTCCACAAATCAAAGCTGCCGCACGCATTTACGTCATCTTTCCGCCGGAACCAAGGAACGTTGCAAAAAGTTTGCAAACCCCTCCGATCGTTCTGTCTGTATCCCGTATCTTTGCCATTTCGTGGAAATCGAACCTGTGGCTCGTTCGACACGTGCGACACGAGCGTCGTTCAACCTTGCGAAACTTAGATTTCAATCCTGATTCGTGCGGTAATTGCAGAGAGCCGAGGAGGGTGCCACGCCCCGCCTACCCAGATGACTTTTCGTGTCTCGAAAATATTCAGAGCCGTCAATCACCACGTATCGTCGCGTTGAACGTGTAACGAGATATCGCGAGTATAAATAGCCTCGTGAACGTTTGATTTATCGTCGATTACCATATAAATGGCTCTCGAGTTTGATACGCCGAAGACACGAGAACAGTTTATAATACAGATGCCACGGATACTAGCCTGATCGCGAATAATTAACGAGTATTTAATATTTTCGCAGCGGCTGCGGCCAACCGGCGGTCTATCGCCGGTAACTTCGACCCCTTTTTCAACCGTGGCCTTTTTATTCGCGCCGCGAGCTCTAATCGCCGCCTCCGTATATATCCCGCGGTAATATTTAATTTTTAATCCGAGCGTATTCAAATGCGGCCGGGCCCGGGCTCTTCTTCGTGGCGCGCCTAATGGGAATACAATTTATTCCCTGGCCACGGCTTATTTTACATTTTATGCTAAATAAGCGTTCGCGATACCGCGTCGTCTATACTCGCGCCAACAATTAATTACACGCGGCGTGCCAGCGTTGGAAAGCAAAGCGGTTATCAGCTTCGTCCTGCGATGAACGAACGAGCGAATCGCCGGTCACTGGAAACTTATCATGCGGGGAAAGCGTTCCCTCCTTCGGTCGCAGCAGCGCGTATTAAATAAGACGAGGAACGGCACGCTCGACTACCATCCGAAGTGCATTATCTTCTCACGGACCCTTACCCGAAAGTTCCACGGGGTTACATCCGACCCTCGTAATTATCTACAGGAGAAATTTGGTCAACATGGCCCGAGGGTCGGCGCGAAACTCAGTTACAGCTTGGTCAGCCACACTTGAAAACTCCCGGAGGCGCCTTTAATCCGTGATTTTTAATCCGGGATCGATTAAAGGTCTTAATAGGCAATCCTAGACGAAAATTACGCGCGACCCGGGGCCACCAGCCCCAGTCCGTTCGCTTTCGTCGGCACGATTGTCAGTCGGCTCCGTTACAGCCCCCGTTACGAGCCACGTAACGTACGCTCCGTTTAACGTTCTCGTTTTTATCCTCTCGTTTCGTTCGTACCTCGTATTCTCGTTGAGCCCTGAAAGCAGATGCAGTTCGATGCAGTTGTTCATCAAACGCTCTTCCACCGTCAACTTGAAACGTTTCTTCCGGCTCAGTCTCCCGTTTGACAAGTAAGAAGTAACCCTGTCAGTTACATCGCACGGGAATCGTTCGACCGTTCGAATGCACAATGTGGACGGCAGCCGCGCGGAAGCGGCTGTGAAACGAACAATCGTTTCTTTGCTAATCGGCGAGCTGCGGAGCAGGCAATGCCCTTGCGCATTGATAAACTCGCCGGCCAGAGTTTACACGCCTACGTCGAATTACGCGCGAACGTTGGCGGCGTGAAACGAACGCCGAAGACGTTACGTCGGGAAAAAATCGCGACGAATCTTACGATTCAATTACGACTGCGTGTAGTCGTGCAACGTCTCTGCAGCCGGCGGACGTCCGGTCTGAATCAGTGATGAGTGGCACGCTGCCTGTCTCCGTTCTCATTTCCGACAGGATGGACAGGAAAGAAGAAAGAAAGGGACTGCCTTCCGGCTCTGTCGGCCGCTCATTTTTCGGTCGTCGGTTCATGCATTATTTAAGTCTCGGACCTTGGGAACGAGCGTTAAAGTCTCTACTACGGCTGGATTTCCACCCTGCACACTCTCGGCACGCTGTCTAGCGCGATCGATTATTTTCCGAGCCGCGTTTTCCACGCCGCGAGGGAATAACTAAAGCGAGTCAAGCGGTCCGCCAAGAGCGGAACTCGCTCGTTCAACGATAAAACGATCAAAGATAAAGCAACGCGAGTGTTCGACGCGAGCGATCGCGTGAAACGTCGATCGATCGCGGATTTTCTTTGACAGTTCGTTCCACGCCGATATACGATTCACCGGCGATCGTGTCGCCGCCGAGTTTCATTTCGACGCGGACCGGAACGGCCTCGTTCGTTGTATGCGCTCGTTGCAAAATTCAAAGCAACGAACGCCGAGCAAATTTAGATTTCCTCCCTGGGAAATTCCGGACATAGCCTAGATCTCGATTTAGACCGACCTAACGAGCTGGCGAGATTGAATAATTGAACGAATTCTAAACCTCCGTGTCCGGCTATTACGAACATTGAATATTAAAGCAGTCGTTTCTC
The DNA here is from genome assembly GCA_032399595.1 of Tetragonula carbonaria. Classification (NCBI taxonomy): domain Eukaryota; kingdom Metazoa; phylum Arthropoda; class Insecta; order Hymenoptera; family Apidae; genus Tetragonula; species Tetragonula carbonaria. The sequence continues at coordinate 6,829,594 of JAUCRC010000003.1, forward strand.
TGCGGCGGTTGCGCGATCGCGTTGCTTATGGACACTGCGAATCTGCACTTGCTCTACCATGCAAGTTTCTTTCTGTTTCTCGTGGATAGAAACAGCAAATCACCGTAAAAATGTTGCTAACGCAAAAATATTAAACATCCTCGAGCTCTGAATCGTCGTGATTTAATTTATATTCTCGTTGGACATTCCTTGGAATGTTTCCGTCCAACTTTTACTAGATCAGGGCTCAGAAGCATCGCATAGGTCAAGATCCTATTACGTTTGTTGTCATAGAAACAAAGATTGGCATCGATCGTTTTATCGACGCTTTAATTTATTTTTTAGACGACCTACGGCAGAGCGATTAAACGACTCGTCTTTTGAATTTGATTCAAACGAAAACAGGCTCGCGGGCGGCCGAGCATCAGAAACGGTAGAATTTTCAACACGCACAGGAATTGTATAGTTTTCACGTTCTAAAGAAACGGTCAAATTTTCATCGAGCAATCAACGTCGTCGAGGTACGATACAATTTCAAGAATCGTATTATACCTTTCTGAATCTCCAAAATCCTTTCACAAAGTTAGTAATTCATATATTTTTAATTACAAAATTTTTACTTTTGATCGGCACAAGACAAGTTCACAGTTCCAGTGCCAAACTCGACAGCAAACATACATTGTTGTGTATTATTCTGTTCAACAGACGTATTACCGACGTGTTGCTACAGTTTCTGCACGTGCAGAACTGACCTGAGATGTGTCTTTTTTTTCCATTCTACGAGAAAATCTACGGTTCTCGTAATCCATGGAGGAACATCGGATAAAAAAGGCGATCTTCTCCCGGATCGTTCGTTCGAAACAGTTTTTCACGAGAGGAGCGGTAAAAACGAGAATTAGATACGAACGGTAGGGGACCGTTTCTTCTCCATTCTTCTCGAGAACCTTCTCGCGCGCGAGACCTCGGATTCTTAAGCACGATTTGTACGACTGCCGTATTTCTTCGGTAAGAGCGCCGTTTGGCGGCAATAGTTGCAGTATTATTTACTGTTAACGGCCCACTTTGCTCGCGCAATGTCGGCGAGTTAAGTTCCTGCGAGCGCACCTCACGGTACGCGCGACAAGAGGGATACTTTATGGTTGCAAAGCTGACTGCTCGGCCATGCCTCTTCTCTTACTTTTTACCGCGATCTACGAGGCAACGATCGAAATTTCATCTCTCGCCTCGGAGGTCGAGCACGATCGAATCTTTTCACGAACCACGATACGCAAGGTGAAACGTTTCTATAACGTGTCTCGAACGAGGCACTTTAATCTCCAGGGAGACGAACGATTTCCTCGAAGGTGCCTCGAGGCGTTAATCGACGAGAGGAAACCAACCGCATGCTCGAAGCACCAGACTACGCTTTCTCTTCTTTTTCTTTTTTCTTCCTTTGCTTTTTATGGTACTTTTAGCTAATTGAATCGATAACTATCCAAAGCTGTTATCGAATTATCCTGCCATCGACTCGGAGGATAATTACGCGACGCTTGGGTAAACCGCAACGTCCACGGAAACGCATATTTTTACGAGGCTTCTGGCGAGAAGGAATTTTATGTGTACCATAGAAGTGATTTATCGGGCTATTCCGTGGATAATGCCGGTTTCGAATGTAATTTGGACACTTTACGATATCCGTATGTGCGAAAATTTATTAACGAGCAAGGTATCGATCTTTATTTTGCTTAATCGTATTTTATCTTTGCAAGATGTCATAAACACGTGCCGCTGGTACTTCATCTCAATGATCGTTTATGAGAACAAACTGGCGAACAACCTAAGTTTTATTGACGCCGTAACGCGCCATTCGTTTAAACAGGCCATAAAACGCTGCGTGCGAACATAATCCAACGTATCATCAACTCGGCTCGAACGAGAACCGAGAACTACCATTAACGCGTTCTCGCCGTTACCTCTTCCGAGTCGTTCGAAATCGTTGTTCCGCCGCGGGAACAACGACCGAGTCACGATTTCGTGGTGGAACATGGAACACGGAACAAGCCTATCATTTTCGCTACATTGAAATTAGACAGAGGAGAAACGAAACGCGTGCGCGAGTAGATAGGCTAACGGGCGCACGTCCGTCGGGGTCGCAATACCTAAGATATAGAAAGATATATATTATACGGATTATTAAGTGTTCGCGCATTCACTTAATCCCGCAGTGAATATCCCGTGGTATATCTCCGAGCCGATCAATCACAGAAGGGAGCCGTATAACCCCTAGCCAGAAGCGAGAGCCAGAGGGCAACGTGTAGGAGAGAGGAGACGAGAAGAGCGAGAGAGAAAGAGAAAGAGAAAGAGAGAGAGAGAGTGAGACAAGGCAGGGCAGTAGAGGGCAAGCTCGTCGGTTTCGGTTCTCCTCTGTTATTCGCACCGAGTCATATATCATTTCGTTATCATCGACTCTTTATATGCGGTTGCGCTCCATTTTCTGTCTGTTTGCTCCGTTAAACGGCGGCGCTGGTTTGATTCAGTGAAACCATTAGCCGGATTTCGGTCGCCGGCCGCATTTTCCGTTCTCGCCTATCGGCTCGGTTATCTCTGCCGCATCATACGCGACTGACTACCCGCCATTATCGGTATGGTCCGGCGCGAACGATAATACCCGGGGGCAACGGAAAAATATTCCCCTGGCTCGAGCGAAGCCGATTTACTATAAACAAAATCATTGAGCGGGAACGCGAGCAGCTTTGATTCTTGCTTTCCTCCGCTCGTGAGACGACTAACACGCGCTCCGTGTATCGCGGCGTTGTGCACACACGGCCGCACGCTCATAAACACGTGCAAAGAGAGACGCTTTAATTATTATTCGGCCGTGTTGCCAGTTGCCCATTTCATGTACCAACGATCACATTCCTTTATCGACGAGATTTTAACGCGAACGCGGCCCCAGCTACGCCCCGGCGTTAATTCGATGCTTAAAATTCTAACCCCGTAATCCCTTTTAATTGCGCGATAACAGCGGTCGCTACCGCGTTAACGAACATCACGATGCAGACGCGACGCCCCCTCCCCGGGCATTCGTTTGAATTTAAATTATGGCGATCATATTTCTTGCTTCGACCGACGGGTCGCGTCTCTCCATCGCGAATCTCCAACCCTCCGGACCGAAGGACCTTCGATTTTTTTGCGCATCGGTCACCGATCACCGCGGCGCCTGTGCATATGCGTTCGCCGAAAAACCAGCTGTGCAACCTCTCCCCCTCCCCCTCCCGCCCCCGCCAGGCCTGAGTCGCCGCCATCTTGTTGCCGAACCGACCGAACGGTATGCATCCGAAAGCGCTTGGTGAGCCGGAAACAACTGATACGGCCGCCGATGCCGCCGATCGTCGCTCGCAGTCGTTCGAGGATGGTTAACGCCGATATTATCCATTGTCCTACCAGCACGGTCGATAAGCGGGCCGATAATAGATTTTACGGGACGGATTCATGCTCCGTTTCCTCTGGCAATGGCGCCCTGCTACCGACAACGCAGCCAATAAAACCGCTCGAAAGGCGGTTTATCGCTTTCGCTACCTCTCTTTCGCGTTTCGCTGTTTTCTGTTTTCTCTTCGTGTTTCGGTTCTCAAAGCGACGCTTTGTCCCGTTCTCCTACGCTGCTACGAAGAATACCGCGAATACGAATGTAGAGGAGATTTCGGTCGGTGGCGAAAGAAAAGAAAAAAAGAAAAAAAGAGAAAAAGAGAAAAAGAGAAAAAGAGAAAAAGAGAAAAAGAGAAAAAGAGAAAAAATGAAGTGGCTCGGCGAAATCTCGCGGACGTGCGCGCGAAGGTCGTGCAGGAAATACTGCGGAGAGCCGCGGAAGGGGATGAATAAGATTCACCCTGGCGCACTTTCGGCACGCAGCTCCGCGACGGCAGAGATTGCGGCCCCGGGGGTTGCAAATGGGGGTGTCAACGGCATCAGGCCTGTATTGTGAAACGTCAATGCCACGGAAACTAACACCGCTCCCTCACGCGTCCACCCTTCTCCCCTTCGCCAAGCCAGCGAACTCGCCATGGAACAAGATCTGTATTCCGTTGATGTTTGGTCCGATGCCATCTTACGCCTCGTCCCGTTCGATTAACCGACATAGAATTCCCTCCCCTCGTATCAAATGATTGTTCTCCCGTACGATATTTCCGGGCGTGCGCGCGTTTGCATCGCGAATTTGCAGAGTTAACGGAAAGAAAGAAAGGATAGTCGAGTAGAAAAACGTAGATCGATCTGATCGATCGTCGTTGTCGCGCTTACGCGTTATAATGAAAGAGGCGGATCAAGCCCGACGTCTTGTGAAGCACACCGATAAATTCGAAAATTGCCGATAACCGATAACTGGCTGTCAGAACAATCCACTTGTTTTGACACCGGTGTCACTTCCGGTTATTCAAAGCCCGCCAGGCGCGTTGTCCAAAACGATGACAGCACCTTTGTCCGTCGCATTCGAGTGCCGAGCGTGGTACAGTCGTCGACTATTATTGTTCCGATCATTTGATCGGTCTCTTTGGAAACAATCTTGTCGTTCATTTTCTAGTCGCGAGCCGCCTCCTTCTGTTTCTTGTAATTTATCTTACGCAAACAATCTCCGGTCGAACGCTAAAATCGGACGGGAATTTAATCGACTTGCAACGGACGCGGCTTTGTCTAGCTAGAACCAGAATTTCATCCTCCGGATTTATTATATATAGAATAACGTGTCACCGTGACAGTAGCGTTTATCGTCAAAAGGAGAGTAAAAACGACCGTTGCTGTTCATGACGTGAGCACGATTTCCCTAAATTTTGATTGAAATGGTAAACGACGTCCTTATGAAAGTGAAGATCCTCGCGTGGAAAACGAAACGAAGCGTGTTTCAATTTTCACGAGTATCGTTGATTTATCGTTCACTTTGTAAACTTTCTTTTCAATGTTGTTGTCGTTTAGGAAGGAGATTATGCGGAATTGATCGGATCAGATTTATTTGGTCGATGAATTGTATACTATTATATTTTTAAACTTTCTCTTGCGGCGAATCCAAAGTGAAACAAATAATATTTATCACATTTTTCCCCGTAAGAAAGTCATCTGTTTCATTTTCTTCTTCTTCATTTTTCCATCTCTTAACCGTTCACTATGTTAACACTCCCCTCCCCCCTCCCCCCCAATTAATAGCAAATATTATTCCGGCAACGCTGCCAAGGACTCGCTGCTGACTTTCTCACCGGCACGAACGAAAGGCCGTTCGAGCAGCAAACGAAGGATAAAACGATTATGTAAGAAATCTCGTTCGGCTGCGCCTGAGAACGAGAAGGCAAAGAGTGCTGGGAATTCCGAGCGACTTCGGAGGGAGTGTGACTCGAAGGGGCCGGCAAAGGGTTAAGGTTGCCCGCGTTTTCCTACAACGATCTCCACTTTGGCTCGAGTCCTTATTAATAGAGTCGGATTAGCATAACTGCTGCTCGGATCCGTCGACCGAACTCCGGCATAATTAAGCCTCGCCCGATTGCTATCTTCGCCGCTGGAATTTCCAGGCTGCGAGATAAGCCTGGTCGCGACAACCTACTTCCAACTGGATACGTGAAATACGAAGGAATTTTCGAACTCCAAGTGGAATTTTCGTTTGTTCGTTCGTTCGTTCGTTCGGCCGACGTGTCGTTGGACATTTCCGCCGAGACAGACTGTTTCCCGAGCGTATCGCTTTAAACGTTTTAGATCCGCGGTAATGGACGAACGATAAAATTTTCAATTATTACGCCGCCGCGTTCTACTTCATCCGCGGTGTAATTGGGGTTGCGATAATAACAGCGATGATATCGCTGCGCAGAAATATTTGGAGAGTCGAGAGAGCGAGACTGAGAGAGATAGAGAGAGAGAAACAGTGTATGTACGAACCCTTTTCATACACACACACACACACACACACACACATATAGGTTTCGTTCTGAACGCGAGAGTACACGTGGCTACCGATAACGAGTTCTGTCAGTGACTGCTGCCGCTGTCACGAGGATCGTCAACGAAGAAAGGGTGCACGGTTCGCGTTCTGCAAAGCAAAAACTAGAGGCTACGTCACGACGGTATAGCGGCTTATCGGTCGGTGCGGTACATTAAGCACGGCCGTTTACTGGCGCTACCGCAAAACGGGGATGCTGTCGGTCATGCTGGCAGGAATGGGGAGGGGCGGGTGGACGAAGAAGGGTGTCGAGAGATTATCTTGTCGTATTCAATATTCCTATGGAACGTTCGGGATGATAAATCGTCCTTCTCGATAGGAAAGATGCGCCGGAACCACGTTCCAGGACCTTCATCGACTCGCACCTCGCAACCCCCTCCCCCTCCCCCATACTGTCATACGTCTGTTTGCCTCGTTCCAATTCAATAGCCACGGCTCCTGGGGATTTCGGTTTCCATCCAAGTGGCCAATAACGTCTTAACATTAGCTTTTCTCTCCTCCTGTTCTGTTCTGTTCTGTTAACGCCTGTTCGATGCATCAACGCAGCGGATCATGTGTGTTGTAGCTGTGTGTCGAAATCACTCGAAGCGTTTGGTGGAGTTTAAGTTTTGCAATTTACACAGCGAAAGAAAAAGCAACAAGAAGCTTCGAATAGAAAGTTCCAACGAAATAGCTTTTTCGCCAGTTTCTCGCGGCGGAGTGGTTTCTGAGTTTCAGTTTCGCGGGTACGATGAACCGTGGAAACCGCGAGGATCGACGGGGACGCGGGTGCGAATGCGTCCACCAAGAAATCCCGCGGGTATCAGTATAATAAAACCATTAGAATGATCCTCGTACGTGCATTCAAACGGTATAAATATCCGGCGGAATCCCTCGCGCCGTTTCCAACTTCTGTGTAATGTTAAACTTGCGATAAATCCAAAGTACCAACCCGGCCGGGGCGAATCTCTTGTCCGTGACGTTTAACAGGCCCCGTATCATCTTCTTCGTTGACCATGGACAATAAATACTCGGCAGGCGTATACGTGAAACGTGTGGAACCCCCTATGGCGCTGTCGCTCGTATTACGCGCGATATATTTTTTTTTCTCTCTCTCTCTCGCCAGACACCGGTGTACTTTCGAGGTTTCATTATTTTATGTGCATTCATCACGGAAACAATAACTCGGTTGACCTTTCTTTTTCTGTTTGAATCGGGATTGGCGCCGATCCCGATTCGATCCCCCGGTTACTCCCCTCGACTACTATACCTCGACCCATTTACCATTCACGCTTTTTCAAAAGTCATTCGCCGCTCGTCGTTGTCCGCTCGCTCTCAAGTCGGATCATATCACGCACCATGTGCCACGCCGTTTATCGTACTTCGTCGTATTTTGCAATCGTCGTGTTATCTAATCGTGTAACAGTAGAATGGTTACGGCAACTGAAGGCACAGCTTCGTTTACTATCTTTCCAACGTTTTTATTGGCGCGCATTTACGTTTATTCGGTAAACATCCGACGGAACCCCCCCGGTCGTTAGAGTCCTAAGTAAAGGCTGACATAGCACTCCTGTTCGCTTGTGTAGACGCGTATATAATTATCGAAGCGTACACCGAGACGATGTTGGTGTCAGCAATGGTCATTTGCCGCTATCGGCTGGTTCACAGGCTATCCTAACTGCTCTGTCCTGTCTGATTATTCTCCGTACCCATTCTACTCCATAAAGCCTGTTAGAGAGCCGCGCGTACATTATCAGCGGTAAATTAGCGATTTCAGAGTTAATTAACGCCACGATCTGTTGACCGATACAATTTAAGAAGAGCGCCAACGCGGCAACTTCCTCCCTCCTGTTGAACATAATTACAGTTCCTAACGAGGGATGTAACAGATTTTTCGAACAAACGTGCCACTCTCTCTCTCTCTCTCTCTCTCTCTCTCTGTATTTCATGTTCTGTGTACGTTCTCTGGGAAAGGAATTGATCGTTCTTCCCACCCAAAGAATTGAAAGTCAGCCAAGTATTTTCACGGTAATTCCAAGCGATCGATCATTTGCGTCAAAGAATCAACAAGTACGATTTTCACGCAGCGAGCGTGCAACTTTCTTCGTGGCCAAGCCATTGAGACACCCAAGGGTTGTGTGTTTCAACGTTCCGCTGCCGAACACGGACGCTTCTCGCGAATATCGATATATCACGAGGCGCGGTGGCGGCCTGACGTTTCCTGTCATCGCTCTAACGGAGCACCACTCGGATTAAGTGTTCCTGCTTTCGTCAACGAGTTGTACTCTTCGACCGGTCAATAACGAAACTACTTCACAACCGGACGGGTAAGGGACCGAGAGTGAGATCCCCCTCACTTTGTCTTCGACAAGTCGTTGCCTCCGATCCATCGAAACGTCAAAATTCGATTCTCACCCTCGCCGATCCACCGTTTAATCTTTCTGTTCATCTACTCGAGTCTATAAAGTTATATAAAGTTATAGCGTATAGTATTTTTAAATATTGTATAACTAATATCCTAAATATATTGTCTGCTTATATTAGATAGACTGGCTTTCACAGAGTATCTTCAATCATATTAGTAGGCAATCTTGCACTCTTTTCTCATATTAACTTGATTCATCTATCTTCATACATCTATTTCCAACTCAAAATTTCCAATATTTTCAATACCGTGTCATTTTATTCGATCATCAAATCCTCTTTGAAGTTCCAATCTATCTCTAACTCGCAATAAACGATTAACCAAAATTCCCGAGTCCGCTTACATTAGTTAAACTGAGTTTCATAGAATATCTTCAATCATATTAGTGTATAATCTTGCACTCTTTTCTCATATTAATACTCGATCTATCTTCATACACGTAGTTATACGTCTAACTCAAAATTCCCAATATTTTCAATACCGTGTCATTTTATTCGATCATCAAATCCTCTTTGAAGTTTCAATCTATCTCTAACACTCAGTAAACGACTAACCAAAATTCCCAATTCATTCAGTGGCAATGTTCCTTTCGAAAATATTCGATCAACGAACAGGTTGACATTGCGTTATGTCGGGAGAGCCGACGAATCGATGGCCTAACGAGGATTTATTAGTAATTCGTCGTCGTTGAGGTTACTTCGTCTTGACCACTGTAGCGTGAACGCGTCCGGGCTGACCGAGAACCGATCTACAGTTAGACACAGGTCTAATGTTGAAGATAGCGCATCTATCCACGTGGAAGGGTGGTCGAGAAGGGTGTCTAGGTTATTTACTGACTAACTGCTAACGGCTAACCGTTCCTCGAGTGGTCCTAACTCACGCGCAACGACCGAGAATATGTCCCGAGTGTCCGGACCTTCGTCTTACTGCGGCCAGACCGTCTTGAATGAGTTATCCGGACCAAACCGAGAACTAGATGGAGTTAATCATACCTCTTTGCTTCGACTCTCTGTCTGCTCAGATTTAACGAATATTCATTCGCGATTATTAAGTCCACGACGAACTCTGACGACTTTGACTTTACAGCCTGGTAACAATGTTTGAGAAATATACAGATAGTGCTTGTTCAGACTTGGGCAATAAAAATAATACAAACAGGTTGTAAGTGTTTGGTTTAAAATAAATGTAGATAAAATAAAGTATCTCTACATAATTTCCTCACATCTACACTCTCTCTATTCTCTCGATCTGTGCGATATGCACCTCCGAAATCTTCATCCCTCGCATCCTCACACACACACGCACGCACAATCATACTCTAATATTTTAAGTCTTAAAACTTGGGCGATTAGTCCCAAAGTCTAGATTTTTTTCACCGCGACAGTCACATTGGACACGCAGCATCGCTAGGCCGCACAGAAAGAAGCACCGTTTTCTCACCGCACATAAATCAGGAATCTACATTGCAATTTTGCATGGAGGAAGGAATGATTTTATTTTAGGGATATTACCTACTTGGCAAGGAAATGTGTCCACTCTTGCTCTATCTAGTCATTGTCTTTGTCAATAGACATAAAATTCAAGACACTTGAACGGTGAAAGATGATGGGACGTATTCTCAAACGTATGCGACCCGTTTTTTTCATTTTTCCCCTCTAGCTTTTAATTCTCTCGCAATGCGAGATTAGTTCTCTTTGCTAAGCTTTCCTCCACCAATCAATTCTTTCTTTATTTGTTATCTGCGATCCAAAAATCGCGGAGTTAAATGTCAGAATGTTTCGTTGGATAATAAGTCGCTGCAACGGTGGAAATCCCCGGGGGTTCAAACAATTAATAAACATTCTTCTGGAAGAGATCCGGTGTTCCTTTCTCCCGGAGCTACGTTTGCGTTTGATTTACGCGGACTCGTAGGAATGCTAATTAAATCGTTGCTGAAATTTCTCCGGGAACTTTCAGGCGAATTTCACCACGGCTTCGGCTTCAACGGAGCGGAACTGTCAAAATGCTAATTTCCAAGTTGATCGCCCGGCGGGATACGTTTTGAAGGGGACGATCGAACGAGATTCATCGTCGAGGCTCGTCTCCTGTCTGTTGGAAAATTGCATCCGCGCGGCGGAAAAAACGCGAAGAAACGTTACTCTCTCTCTCTCTCTCTCTCTCTAGAGAGAGGAGCGAGCCGGACGACGATCGCTCGGCGTGGAAGAGGGGTGGAACAGGGTGGAGCAGTTGAGCTTCAACTGGCGTTATCTTGCAGCGAAACATTAATAATAAAAGTTTTTGCTCATTGTCTCGCGGCGTCGCGCTAAACTGCAAACGAACGATCGTGAAGGGACGCTCCCGGGGGGTTGGATGGGGAGGGGAGAGGGGAGGGTAGAAGAGGAGAGGAGGACGAGGAGGAGGAACAGCTCGAGCGCGGGTAGCAGTGAGACGCGCGGTGTATACAACTGTAGCGAGCGCGTTTTGTCTTTGTCATGAATGCTCCCTTATCTTCCGCGAGTCCATCACCGGAGACCGGTTTTGTCCTGACTGGGTTCTGGCGTAGGACTGTCTGCGAATTGTAAGGAGACAGGAAGCTGGACACACCGAGCGAAACGTCTGGACGCGCGCTCAGTTGGGAAATATTTCGAAACGTCGATCAGCCGCGAAACAAGGGTCGTGAGTTATGCGATGGGGCTTCGCTCTACGGCAAGTATCGCCGTATCTCTCTTTTCTGCCTTTTCATTCGACGAGAGCGCTCGGCTCTCTCGGCCGTCGATCTAAAACGTTGACGAAACGTCCAGCGCTGTTCCCTCGCTTTTGCCACGATTTTATATCGTTCCTTCCTCCGCGATGTCGCCTCCGACATGGTCGTCATCGATCTTCCTCGTCTGTTTGGTCGTCTTTACCGAGAGCTTCTGTATCTCCATCGTATATTTTTAGTTCGTTATGCGGTGAAGTATACCGCGGCGGAGTATTGTAAGGTGAGGTTAGAGCATGTGAATCGATGTCTCTCGATCACCGGCTACATCTCTCGGCTGACCACAGTTCCCCGGTTGGCACTCGCTTTCGGTAAAGGGATACGATGTAAATCAGTCTAACGCCCGGCCGCATGCACTGACCGCACATTAAGTAGCCTTGACCACTCGAGATGGAAGCAAGGTAATCTCGGTAGTCGGACTGACCGTGTTCTTCGTTCCCAGACGGAAACCATGCTACTCGAGCGAGGTAATCGAGTACACGACAGATTGGTCGGTTTATTGTCGCTTTAGCCCGATTAGAACCGACGTCTCCATTTGCACGACGATAATTCGTCTCGTTCCTTAAAAGTTGTATCGTTAAAGAGCAGAAGGACCGACAGTTACAGATAGCGTGTACGACCTTGTTTATGTTCGTGCAATTTCGAGGGCGACTAAGTTAAATGCCTACCCCCCGTTACGATCGCTGTTCACGGCGATCCAGGCACAAAATAACCCACGAAATCCGATTCACCGGGCAAGATTATCTCCGTGCTCTGGTGTCAATGTCTCGGGCGAGAATTGCCGAGCACACGTATGTGGAAGCAGGACGGCCGATCGATCGTTAAGTTCGTGCACGGCTGCCGGGGACACTTACAAATTAGCCAATCAAGTTCTAATCCCAGCACGATTTACCCCAATCAGCCCGCATCCCGCCGCAAATACTTTAATCCGTCCATTAATCCTACAAGATAAAAGTTTCCGAAGTAGTTACGGCCCCTTTGTCGTCGGGCATCGGCCACGTATCGGCTCGCGGCCGTTCAGCCGACTCTCCAACGATAAGGACCGTTTCGATCGGCTGCTATCTGCGTAATTAGCGTTCGCTGAACGGCCATCAATCGTTGACCACTACGGCTCGTAGAAAAGGAGGAAAACGAGCATACGTCGGAAGCTGAACTCGTTGGGCGAATACCGTCGATACGTGGAACAGCAGAGAAAACGCTTTCGGGAATGAATATATCGATTCGAAAAACGATTTATCTTCAAGACCATCTGTCCAAATTTTTTCCAAATCGCTATTATGAAAATTTGACACAGTTACCGTTTTGGCAGACTTCAATTTTGCAAGAGAGTGTGCCAAGTTTTACACAAAAAGTGTGAAAAAAAATTTAAATACGAGTGTAAAATTGTATATTATATCAATATGCGCGTAAAATGTGAAGAAAAATTTAATCAAACAGTTGAACATCTTTCAAAATCAACGATCATCTATTTATCAAACAATTCAGAATTAATTAATTGAACTTTCGATCACCTCGACGGTTAAAACGTAAAGAACTGCCTCTCTTTTTACACACCTCCTTCTCTGCCCAAGATATAGATTTAATGCCACTTCTCACTAGTAAACTTGGCAATACGTCTGCTCAAGAATATCTGCAAGAAGATGTCGCGTGTACCCGCCAGACGATCCGCAGGATTAAACGGGAGAAAAAAGCAATGAAAAAATTCACTTGGAGCCTCGATGACGAGGATTTTCTCCATTTGACTGAAATACGTATCCGCGCGGCATAATCCCGATGTATTTAAGCGGACGGAGCGGAATTGAAATCCAAAAAAAAAAAAAAAATAGAAGGGAAAAAAAGGAAAGAAGGATCGGTGGGATCCGAGAGGGTGAGCGGAGAGGTGCGAGCGTCGCTTAAATTTATGCTTGGCATCCTAGCGGTCGTCCCCGGGCAATTTTTTTTTCAACTTCAACCTCGGGCGATTCTCTGCCCTTCCCTCTCCCCTCTCTGTACACCTACACCCTGCATGCCACCCTTTTCTCCCTTCTGGCGTCTCTGTCTTTCTCTCTCTCTCTCTTTCTCTCTACTCGCTGGTGGTGGCCATATACAGAACGCTGGACAAACAACAATAAATACATTTTCCCAAGCGGGGTGGCAAACCCGGTGAGGGGTGGAACTTCCATGCGAGCACGTACGGGCATAGCTTAGCGTAATCTGACTGCACACCACCCCGTTTCAGCCACCAACCCTCCGCGTCACGACGTACGCAAACCCCGTTATCCCTGCCCTCTGTACTCCAGAAGACCGCGGCCACCCTCTCTCGTGCTTCGTAGAAGAGGAACAAAGGTGCGCGAGGGGGCGGGTGGTCGGAGATGGAGAGATAGAGCGAGAAAGAGGAAGGCGGTCGTGTGAGTTGGAAGAAAAGAGGCGGGAGGTGTGCAAGGGAGAGAGAGAGAGAGAGAGAGAGAGAAACGGCAAAAAAAAAGAAAAAGGAAGGAACGACGGCGGGAGGACGACAACGCGATGCGGCTGAGAAGGCGGAGGAGGTAGATGGCATTGCCACCTGACGAAAGAATGCCGCGACCTGACTAGAATTTCATTAACCGCGGCCTGGCCAGAAGGGGACGGCAAATATGAAGAGAAAAAGAGTGGAGACACGGCGACCGCGTTTATCGGCGCGAAAGAACTTGTTAAACAGACCGTTTGTCCGTTCCGTCGTTTCCCGTTACCCTTAAACGGCCCTTGGACGAAAATTATCCGGAAGGATGGCTGCTTGGAGTGGCCAACGTTTCACTCGACGCGCTCTTGATACTCCGTGCGTTTCAACGGGCGAAATATGAAGAAATGTGATTTTCCCTATATCGTATATTTCGCTGTTTCCAGCGCTGGAAACTTTACGTTTTGAAACTCGTGGAAGGAAAGGAAACGATTGGCTGTTTCTTTATTTCGTTTCATTAAATCCCAGACAGTTTGGACGATTTCACGTGACTGTGGAGGATGGGAGGTGGGTGGGGGGTGGGGGGAGAGTGTTTTTCGTCGGTCGTTGGAAAAGTTCAAGCGTCGTTCTCAGCCGGTGTGTTTTCGGTCGACACCGACCGTTCGGAATGCTAATGCGTGATTACGGCGCGGCCACGGTCGTAATACGTGAACTTTTTGTGCGACTCACGTGTGCCACGGCCCGCTTAAAACATCCCTTAAATTACCCCCATTAGCAAGGGGCTGAATGCCGGGTAAACGAGGATTTCACTGGCGCTGTTACGCGAGATTTATTCCGTAGGAAATATTCCTTTGGCCCGTTAAATTACATCGTTACCGACCGGCTCCTCCCTTCCTGGCCACCTCCGCGCCAGTTGACCTAAACGCACGCGTAAGCCGATTTTCTAACGCTGTTCTACCGTAGCTTGTAAAACTTCGAATCATGCCTTACGATACGACTCGAATCGAAGTAGAATTTTTCCTACTCCAAAGGAGTATAAGATTATTTTTCACAAATGTCTCACAAATTTCTTCACAAGGGTCTTTGTACGTTCTTTGTTATTAACGAATTATAGTAAACACTTTTGAACGGGATTAAACGTTAGAATTACGCAAGGCGTCCGAGAACAGCTAGAAATTTACGTCGTCAAAATCTCAAGGCGTTAGCCGACGTGACGTCGGAAGCTGAGTCTCTCTCGTGTCTCTATCTCCGAGAGGCTCGTTTACTTTCCCGGAAGCGGGCAACAGCGCCTCGTGTCTGTTAAAGGAGCGGGTCGACGGGGGATATTCAGGACGATTTACAGAATTTAAACAGTCTCTAGGGATAAGGCGGTAGCATGGCAGGTCGGATTAGCAGGCTGCCACCGTCGAAATAATTCCCCCTACTTGCCTTCGCCTGGCCACCCCGTTCAACCTCCGGGGGTGGTTACGTCCTTCCTGCGGGATAAAACAAAACAGCCAGCGGAGTATATTAATGCTCGGCTTAATGTGGCCCGCCTAATTAATGGACCGACTCACCGGATGCCCGCGCTCTCGTCCTAAAAGTAAAAGATAACGCTTCCGCAGAAGCATTATCAAAGACAAAAGCGTTGGGTACCCGGTGGAAAAGCCGGTTGGAAATTTTTTTCCAGCCGAGAGTCTCCGCTCTCGGCAGGTCAGGACGAAAACAGCGACGAAAAGGTATCTCGGCGGCGAGAACACGTGCATGCAGTTTTGTACACACCGGGGTACATCGCGGTGTTTACGCGGGCGTGAAGGAAACGCGGAAAATGTTGTTTTTCCGCGGAAGAGATTCCAGGGGTGGTACTCACTGGGAGTGTCACGGATGCTGCGAGGGCGGAGCCTTGAGAACTGCATCGAGACTGCCCAGTTCACGTCGATAAATAGAGACCTCCTTTCCGCGGTTTTCGTCTCGAGAAAAATCTCTTCTATCTTTTGTCTTCGTCTCGTCTGTCTGTTGTCTCGCCTAAAAGTTGTGTGCCAAACTTCCAGCGTTCGAAGCGAATAAAATCCATCGCTTTCATCGCGTTAATGGGGATAATAAGCGAATCGTAATCAGAGAGGTCGATTAAAGGGTATCGCGGTAAGGGAAGCGAAGTTCAAAGTCATTCAGCAAAGCGAGGGAAAAAACGCGAGGGTGTCTCGGGATCAGGTAAACACAGATTGCACGGAACTAATTTAATTACATTCAGGAAGATGGTTAACTAAGAAGATCTGCCAATTGGAGAGGACATGTTAGCGGTTGTCGAACATGTACGAGATAATCGAATTATCGTCGCTTTGAGGAGCAGCGCCCGTGGATGATCTGATCACGTACCTGATGAACAGATCGCCAGCGATGCGAGCCGCTTCCGAAGGGAAAGCTCTCTCTCTCTCTCTCTCTCTCTCTCGTTATGGACCCTTCACGGTTACGTTCCAACGAACCGTTACCACTGCGGTGCTCCCGTGCTTCTACTCTCGCCGACGATAGTGACTTCTACCGAGTAATTAAAGCCACGCGAAGCACGAAAAGGCGAATAGCACACGGGCGCGCGACATTATTGGCGAATAACTGACTGAGGTTAATGTTACAATTGCGCAATTGCGATACCGCGTCCGGCGATAAACTTGCCATGCTGAATTGCTGATTAAACGGCGCGACGCCCTCTCAGCTTTCGTCTATCGCCACCGACGGACAAATTCAGCGACGTGTTTCTATTCTTTTGCCCGGCGGACAAGCCTGGCGTTCGGCCGAGCTACGAAAATTGCGGAACAAAGTGGAAATTGACCAACCGCACCGAGTCGGCAAAGGTTCCCGTCGAGGTCGTCTCTGGCATTCAGGCTGGCTTCCGCAGGAATTTCTGCGGTCGAATTCCAGTATGCCTGGAAAATACTTTTGTAGAATAAGCCACGGGTTGACCCGTAGTGCATATAGAACAAGCGTTCTCAAGCGTTCTTCTCAAAGGAGAAACGAGCGCAACGTCGTCCGCTCGTCGAACGACGACGCTGATACACGCCGACGTGTTCCAAGAAACACGGTCGTTTCCTCGAACGCGCGCGAACGAACAACGAATCGTGTTTTGAAATTACGGATATACGTGATCGATACCGCGTATGGAATTCCACGCGCGTGCGACGAATAAACGCGCGCGTCGCTCATATTTTTCACGATCCGACGCATTAACGATGACTTTAATCAACCAATAATAACAATAAAATATATTAACGTCCGGCATAAATTCAACGCGTCGAGCGTGTCCGATCGTTAGCCAATTATTATGTGGGCAACTTTGCGAGCATTCGAATTTAATAGTTTGCATAATTTATCCGGCCGGTTGGCCGTTCCATCACCACACTTATACACACGAGTATAAGGTTACGCATGATAATTGCACCGTTATTTGGATCATATTCGACATATATAACGATAACTCGGTCAGTACACGCAACGAATTCAGTGTAACTAAACACTCGGTGTATCACATCGAATGTTGGGGTTTCGTTCGAAACGATAACACGATAAGAAAAGGCAATCGCAGGTGCAGCGAATTAGCTGCGCAAATGATGTTTCGTCGTGGAAAATCAGTGGAAGCGCACAGCGTAGCTGTGGATACGCTGGATAAGGATCGAGCCTGGGTAATATATGGGTTCTAAACGCATGAGTTTCAAATATTTCGGTCTTTATTAATTAACGTATCAAAGGCACGGTATTAATATTTGCTTCGCAGTCTCAACCGCATAGAAGATATTAACGTCCCCGTGTAATATTGTGTCCAGGCTAGAGGGAGAGGACATATTGAAACCGCATAAACTTTGCTCATAGCATCCACGGGGTACTCGTAAATATACAGGGTGGCTGAGATCGAACGTCCCCGTGGACGTAGACGGAATTTAAGTCTGTTGTGAAAGGGTCCTGCCAAGCAGGAATTGTGCAGTCGAATTAATCGAAGATGCGCACACACGCACACATATCGTGTGTTTGCTTGGTATAGCAAGCCCTCCGATATTACACCTTTGCACAATCACCAAGGTAAAATTTTTAAGAAAATTTAATTTTATTCAGAGGAGACGTTCGATTTGCTGATTTTTTTTTTTTTAAATAGTATCGTTCTTGTTGAGTCGCGTCCACTTACGGTTGGGACTGACTCAAACGGATTGTCTGCACTCAAAATTTAATTTCGCGCAAACGCTTTGAAACGGGACGTTCCTCGTAGTTAATGATGTAATTTACAAATTTTTAGAAATGGATTTCTGTATTTCTATCGTCTAACGTCTATCTGGCGCGTAATCTGTAACATTCGTCTATCTCTCGCGTGCATGTATTGTCTATCTCTGCTTACTTCTCGCGTATGTATTATCCATCCGCGTAACTTCCATCCATCTATCTATGCGCGTAAATGCCGTCTTTCGCCTCCAGTGGCGAATTACCGGCAATCAATTTGAAATACGGGCTGTTCGATTGCTCTGATCTAGATGAATTCATGTTAACGTTAATTTGAATATACGTGTGATGATCCGACGTCAACCGTTTGTGGAAACGCTGAACGTAACAGACTCGTTGACAACAGCAGAGGAACCTAACCGTGATCAAGCGGATTAGGACTTCTTACTAGCATGAAAAATTGGGCGAGTCATTACCCTTACAATCAGTTTCATAAACACTCTGAATTTAGAAGAATAGATTCTTGCGATTCGATGGAAAATGCTTCCGACCACGGTTTTGTGTTTTTATTGAAGCTACCTGAGCTTCAGCAGAGACGTTTAATTTGCTGATTTTTTTTTTAAATTATCTCTTCCTCTTTGAATGTATACGTGTTCACTAGATTGTTGCACTGCTCGCGCGAAAACATAACGCATCGTCAGAAATCGTAAACAAATTTTAATCAATCTTCGATGATAGGCTCACGTTTCAAGAAACTGTTCGAAATGTTCTTCTCACGTGGCACGAATTTCTCTGTTTCGTCGCCGAAAGAATTCCATGCCGCTGCGACGTACGATACAACGAAAGGTAATAATAGAACAAATACTGCATAGCATGTGCTTGAATCGCGCGTATATTTACACTGTATATCAGCAACTTACTGTCCGGAAAACGGGACGAATATTTTCGATATTCTCGGCGTTTCAATAACCGTCGAGCCGGCGAGCCGGCGAAATAAAATAGAACGGGAGAAGGCAAACGGTGCCGATTAAATAAACGTTAAACCCCGAAGTTTCGTTTAAACGAAAAGGGCCGAGGGGCGGGAGGGGGAGGGGGGAGGGGTGTGGATTATACACACATACGTCTTCGGGCGAAAACAATTAACGTTTATCGGGAAGCTCGCGCAGCCGTTGCCCGACAAGCCATGTGGTTGTTTCAGACCCGGTTGCCGCTTAAACGCGCAATAAGTGGAGAGAAGAGAGGGGTCAAACTAATTCGATTCTAAACTCTGACCGCATCGCGCGAGAAAGAGGCGGAACACGGCCAGGGAAAGGCCACGCACACCGTACCATGAACACAGATGGCACTAACCGCGGCCGTTAAATTCTCAACCTGTAACTCTAATTGCTCATAGACAGGCCGACGTCCTCCTCCTAGTGCCAGATGCCGTTGAAACTTGTTAAAAGCACGCGAATGCGATTACTCATTCGATTCTGTCCGATGATTCTCTCCGCGTCACTGGCTAATCGTGCGCCGACCGAGACCAACAAAATCAGAGTTACAAAGTTATTAAATCGATCGATATTCTATCGTATGTCGTGCAATAGCAAGCGTGTTGGTTTTGCAGCATTCGTTCGGAGTTGTAGCGATGAATGGGCACTCCATTGTGTTGCAGAACGTCTACAAAATTAGTCGACGATGGATGTGAGCAAGAGCGAGCCGAGCAAGAACGGGCCTGTGCAACGAGAATGCGGGGGCTGCGGAGAGGTGATCACGGAAAGGTGAGTATCAACTTGCACCTATCCAAGCGGAAAATCAAGTAGGGAAATGTGAACGGAACTTATAATTGATGAAAGTATGAAAGATATTATTTATGCTCTCCTGCAAGGATGATAACGACCTATCATTACATTGTAGATCACAAAACGCGAATATTCGAATAACTGACCTACGGTTAAAAATCTGAATAATTTTTCTTAGTGATTGAAGAATTGGGAAATTACCAGAAAGTGAAAGTGCATTTCTGGTAATTTCGAAGTCGTCCGTTTTAGAAACATTTAATCAAACTTTTTTTCTTTTTAATAAAGAAAGGAGGAGTAAAGACTGAGTTTTTCATACTGCAGGTACCTGCTGAAGGTATTGGACATGTTCTGGCACGAAGACTGCTTGAAGTGTAACAGCTGCAACTGCCGGCTCGTGGAAGCTGGCCCGTCGCTTTTTATAAAGTCTAATCTCATATTATGCAAGAAGGATTATCTAAAGTAAGTAGTTTATTCGATTTCCTTTCCATTCTCGAAAGTAACGCCACGAAAGAATAACGCCAGTTCGTAATATTATAATTCTATTCCGGTGTGTCGAAGCACATCGTTGACGTTTCGTATTTCATTGTGCCGCGGTGCCAGGGACGTCAATAAAGAGGGGCAAAGTGGAAAAGGAGACGTCGAGCACGCGTACGGACGCCGTCGTGGCGAACGGAAGCAACAAATCGAATTTTACAGATGAGTTTCCCTTATTGAATACATCCCACGTCCCATATAAACAGGCGAGGGCAAATAAACCGTGTTGAGATTACAAAGTCCCGAGGGAACACGCGCAGGTGGCGCGTCTGCGAAGAGCGAAGGTTCGCTATCGAACCTTCCGTGGTCTTTATTAATGGCCCAATATTTGAAGATGGCATATTCGTGGTGGTCGTAAGCTTATTGCTTCTCGTTCCACTGAAAGTCTATCCACCGCGACGACAACGAGCGTTTCGTTTCGGGGAGTAATATCGACGTTGTAAGAGGAAATAAAAACGCGATATCGTTTTCAAAGACCTGTTGTCTCGCGCAGTTGACTTGTCACAATATAATAAAATTAACCGAGCTAAAATTTGCCCTTTGTTTCTTTCGATTTGCGCAGACTCTTTGGACACACTGGTCACTGCGCGGCCTGTAACAAAACCATTCCAGCTTTCGAGATGGTGATGAGGGCAAGAACGAACGTCTACCACTTGGAGTGTTTTGCGTGTCAACAGTGTAATTACAGGTAAGAAGCTCGATGATCTCTCGGTAACAGCGGTGCGCAATATTCGAATGTTTGGAAGTAAAACAAGGCCTTGGAACAACAATTCGAAAGCGAGAAGATTTAACATAGAAATAGGAAAGAAAATTAGGGATTTTCGTCGAATGAATTGTATGTAATATGGAATCTCGTTAGGGAGTCTCGTCGGCGAAGAGATTTTAGTTTTAGGCGTGCCAGCGATATTATGTTATTAAATATAACGGGAGGCTGTGATTAAACATTCACACCCGAGGGTGGTGGGAAAGTCACTGGTTTCTGCGAAGTATTCGTCGTGGCAGCTCATCCGTATAACAATTTAATTCGAGCCAACCCGGCCGTGTGCCCGGGGGCTTGGCTAAACTTCTGCAGCACTTCGCAACACTTCGCTTACTTATTCACAACAACCAAGTTAAGCTCGAAGCTCGTTCGAGTCTGTGTTTAAGTCGAAACACCTCGGTGAATCCGGCGGATGAAGATAATCGGCGTAAGAATCGAGAAGCCGTGAGTAAGCGTCGTGCTTTCTCACCGGACTGAACAATAAAGTCGGATTAATTACACCCTTCTTATTCTCAATCTCTCTCTCTTTCTCTCTCTCTCTCTCTCTCTCTCTGTCGCCGTCAATTTTTTTACGAAAGGGATACCATTTATCTTCGTCCGATTTCTACACTTCGCGATGCTGCTTAATTTTCGGGAGCGTTTTACTAGCGAAAAGTGGAAATATTCGTGAAAAATGAATTCGCGTACTGCGTGTAACGAAGAAGAAGTCCGGTGAAATTTCCGTGACGGGCATAATTGACGTGAGGACGGCACGGCGGGAGTGTTGAGACATCCGGAGCAGGAGAGGAGATCCGAGCGGAAAGTCGAGAGTTGCGAACTATGCGAGCGACGTGTAGGTGCCTGGAGGTGTACGTCAGATGCAAATCATGCTGACTAATTCCCCGGAAAACTAACGAATCCCGAGGGCGCGCGGGCCGAATATCCGCCGTTCCGTTCGGAGAGACGTTCGTTGCGTAACCGCGTTCCGATAATCTGAAATTAGCAAATTAATTAATTTTCCTGCTGAAATTATTCCTGGAATATTCGACGGCGAACGCTATGCCCGAAATTAACGAGGCCAGTCATCGATCGTGCGGAAGCTTCGAAAATAATACCGAGGGCGAATCGGTTCGCACTCGTTCGGCCACGTCTAGAGGGAGGGTTGACACGGCATTTCGCTTCCAGCCTAATGTCAGACTACGGCATTTCTCTGACCTTTCTTCCCACGTTTCTCCTTCCGTCCGTGGTATCAACGGGGATTTCGTTTGATACCGATACCAGCCTGCCGTGCGTCTTGCTTCGGGTACGAACTTACGTGCACGTGAATGAAGAAAATTCAAACTGGCGACTGTCGACCGTCGGGGATTAATCGAGCGGCCGTTTCCACCCGAATCGGTCGCACGTTCCTCTGTTGAATTTAAAATATAATCCCGGCCATTAAAAATAGAATTTTTTTACCATGTAAGCGACTCCTATCGCTACCGCGGGCGGGGAATAAAAATGAAACGAAGGAGAAAGAACAGAGGCGCATGGTGCTTCCGCGTGGGCAAAGGTTAGCGAGCTCGGCGTGTTCCAGCGGCAGCACGTGACTATCGAGCAAAGCCGATTACTGCTTAAAGATACGTCGAAAGTGTACTTTCTTTCGTGGTCGAAGGTAACGTGCAACCCTTAAGGCGAACCATTGGTTAGGGGTCGAAGCGGTTGACCGTAGGTAAAGCGGAAACGGATGTGGCCGTTGGGTCACGCGATCTCCACGAGCCGAGCATAAAACACCTGAGTTGTTTAATCATACGCTCCTAAGCTGAGTCGTACATCGTAAACTCGCGTGGGTTGATCCATTTCTCTCTCGCTCTCTGCGAGATCGCTCGCTTCCACTCGCGCGCTTTCCTCCACCGAGATGTACGACCGGATAAAACTACTCCGTTTATCCATTAACAGGTATGTTCCGTCGAGTTTACGGTATCAATAAAAGTAATCGATATAATTCAAGTCGTGAAATGCAGGCTCGCCGCGAAACAGCTCGATCATCCTTCCCGACCGCTCGAGACTGATAAAGCGCCACTTCGTGTTCAACGGACGTAGAGAGACGTTGCTTAATCTCTGCGTGTTTCTACAGCTTACGATTATCTTATCTTATTAATAAACACGACCACACGTCCTCCCTCCCCCCCCCTCTCCTCAGGTGAATGAATGAATGAATTCGTCTCTCGCGAAAAATTACAACGTGGATAAACGATAACTGAATCATTTAAACGCTCGAGAGAGTTTCGAGAGAGCTAGCGATCTTTTTCGACTTGTGATCCCGACCGACGGAAGTTGCAGCTCGTCTTTTGCCTATGAAAGCACGTAAAGCACGTAAAGCAGGTATTGTCGGACGGCTCCTCCCTCACCCAGTACTGTAGACCATTGTTCGTGCTTATATTGTATTTAGGCATTACGAGTCAGCCTGGTATAATTGTTATTGTTCCGTGGCGCTTATCGAACACGCTGCTCTGTTGCATTCCCACGCGAGTCATCGCCTGGCCTCGTAATTACTCGAAAATCATTAAACTTCCACGACCGCGTAGCCGAAACCCGTAGCCGGGCCCTGGCGCTGCTATGTCCGCCATTAATAGAATCGTTTCCGGATAATCTCCGGGTAGACGCGAGAGACGGGTAGAAAACGGCGCAAAAAGTCAACGACAGAGAACGATATATATCGTAGTTATTGCTGTATTTCCGGGCAAACGAGAGCCCCCTTATCGCTGGGCGCGTGTGCGAACGAAGACAGGGCGAACGTTTCGACGTTGGAGCGAGGCGACCGCGAAGCCGCACAATGCAAAGTTAACTCTCCCGTTACGAATTCACGCTCTTTAGGAGGGTTGCAAAGAGAGAGGCGTAGGTAGGTAGGTAGGTAGGAAGGTCGTGCAGAAGTGGAAAGAGGCAAGTCGCGTAGAAGGGAGCGGCCATTTTGTTTCCGGTGTCCCGGGAGCACTTCCGGTCACCGTCACGCAGTTCTGCGTCGCGAAGTGCCCCCGAGCTCCTGAGATCTCCTTTCACGATTATATTCAAATTAAATGCGGGAGTCTGACCGGTAATATACTGCCGCCAATTTAGCTACAACCCCCCGGAGGGTGGTTCGCCTTACCTCTTTCGCCGACCATCCGACTTTGCCGGCCTCGGAAGAATCCGCCGCGAATCCGTCTCGCCGTTTCTGTGTATCTATTCCACGTTAATCGTCCGCGTGCGAAAAAAAAAAGAAAAAAAGAAAAAGAAAGGAGTAAACCGCTCGCAACGAAGGGGGATAAGCTTCCCCCGGGATCGAGCCATCCATGCCTGTTCCCCTGCAAACGATGCCGAAAAATCTCGTAGATCGACGCGGATATTGGTAATCGTACACCAAAGGCATCGATCAGAGGCAAAATTTCGATAACGGGAAAAACAACACCGGTTGGACTTTTGTGATCGCCAATAAATGCGCGTCAGACAAGGAATTTGCTTCCGGTTTTCGATGCAAAGCTTGCCGCGTATCGCGTTCAAGCGCCGCTGCATCCGAACAGTGGGGTTTCAGTTGCACCATTTTCAATGGTGATAATCCGACGTACCGAGGGCCTCGTTGCACGAACCGAACCAGCTTTGTCACCGGATAACCTAGACTCGCATTGCCAGCTCCGGTAGCACCACCGATAGAACCCCCCTCCCCTTTCTCCCTCCCTCTCTCTCTCTCTCTCTCTTCCCCTTTTCCAACCCCTTGTCACTACTCCTCCTCCTACATCTCTTCTTCCTCGTCCTCATCCTCGTCCTCCTCCTGTTCCACCCCCTTTTGCCAACCCGTTTCATCCCCTTTACCGAAACTGGCTCCGAAAGCAGCCCTCTGTAGTCAAACACCACGGCATCGCGCAACACTCTCTCTCTCTCTCTCTCTCTCCCCCCGCTTCTACCGATCCACTATCACACACGGTACACAAACTCATGGTAATAGACGTTCCAACGCGATTATAAATGAAACGCGTGACACGCGGGATCGAATTACTTCGACGATCAACGGATTCTCTGGCAGAACGATGGTCGCGCCGTGGGAAATCGAGAGCTGCGCGCTTCCGCTGTAACGAGCTGGTATTTGTTTCCGTGCCGTCAGAGTGCGTGCCATTATTCATGCGTTTCGTTGTTTCGCCGAACGGCGAGAAGAAACGGGGAAACAGAGGTGGAAAGGAGATTTTCAGCTACTCGAGAATGAACCAAGCACGCCAAGCACGGGACGAGGGAAGGCAGGGTAATTTTCTTTCTTGAAAATGTTGCTTCGTTTCGCGCGTCGAATCAAACGAACGACGTGAATCGCGGAATGATAAGGTATCACGGCGTGATATGGACGATCGTTCGTTGTGTTACATCGGCGCCACCACGACGGTGCACACGTATGTGCACACTCAGGCTATGCGTGGTAATCCGAGCCAAAAACTCTCCGAGTTTAATTGAACGCGATAACCGATACAAATTGAACATTGCGGTCAAATGGCAACAGGTTCGGTAAAAGGCGCGTAGCTAGACCAAAGATATACGAAGTAAAAGCTTATGGCGACCCGACCGAACGAAGGAAAAAAAACAGGTTCCCCCAGTGCTGATAGTTTTTTTATTACTCGAAAAGAAAAGGGAAAATACAGTAGTATTTTTTGTTTTTATTACTTCAAGCGAAAAGAAAAGGAAAGAGAAGAGGAAAGAGACGTGGAGAATTAAAATCGAAATAGGGAAAAAAAAGCAACTCTTCGATCTCTCGCTGTCAGCTTCGATCGAGCTGCCATCGACTCGAAGATTTCGTAACGAACGAATTATTGCATTAAACGAATATATTCCCCTCGTGGAATAAAATTTGCGTCGCGATTGAAACCTCGATAGCCGGGGATCTTCATGCGAAACGTTAATCGATCGCGCAGTCCGTGAACGTGGCACATTTCACGCAGCCGGCACGGATTGTTCGCCGGCGGTGCTTTTGGCGCTGACAATACCGCAATGCACAGGTTGGCCTAATAAAACTATGATCGCCGGATAAAACAGTGCAGTGCATGCTGGTAATTAGCGGTATACATAAATCATTGGCAACGTAGCACGTAAATGCATACACACACGCCAACGTGTACCCGCGCCCACACCGTCACCCATTACAAACGCCCGCGCACCCCTTCAACCACCTCAACCACCCTTCGTCCTGCCCCTCCCCGACAGTCGAGCAAACGAGAGGTCCGTGTGTATGTATAATAGGCTACGCAACGTTGCAAGCTTGGCCCGCGTACGCGACGCCACGCTGAATCTTTGCTTTTGTTGCTTCCGCCTCCACTTAAATAGAATAATGAGTAATACTCATTGCACCAAAAGAGTCGACAACGCAAAAAAGCCCGTGTTGATTTTTGTACACACCGGCGGAGAATCTCCCCTGGAAGGTATCGACAAGAAACTCGAATTTTTCCCAATAGAAATTCAAGCGACGAGTTTTCGTCGTTCTTTTTGCCCGCGTTCGTCGGACTAAAAAAGGATTCGTTGGATCGGGGAGAAGGAGGAAAAAGAAGGGCCTGATTGTCGGAAGAGGGAGGGGCTGGGGAGATATTGCTTTTAGCGTCATAATTAATTCGTAGTTGCTAGCGAGACGCTAAACGTAACCGGCGTCTAGACGTAAGCCTTGGATTTTTGAAGCGCTCTCATGCAGAGTGATGACTTAATCTCCGGTTCAGGGGCCTTGTTAGAAAATGGACGTAGCTAAGCCTCGCATGGCTTAAACGGGGCATTAAACTCTTCTCGCGAGGCATACACATTCTCTATATCACTCTGACAAGTCGCGATTAGTCCGCCCCGTGAGTAACGTCAGGCTTACCGCCTTAACGACGCCTCGCACTTTCTGCCCCATTTTAATATTTCATCGCGTGCGTTGTCGCGTGGCCGATTTCCATCGAGCGCCGGCAAAACATCGCTCGTGTCTTGAACGAGTGACGTCTATAATAATCGATGAGTAGTTCTTAATTGAACGAACTCGATGGAAAGACAATCTTGATCGACGCGGCTTTCAACATCGATCGGCTTCGTTTTTATTTCTTTTTCTTTTTCTTTCAAACTTTCGAAATTTTCCACTGATATTTCGAAATGTGAAATAATGCGTGCAGAACGAAAACTGACGTTTATATCGTATTTGTTAGGATGGAGGGGAAAAAAAACAAACAAGGCGAAAACAATACGTATAAATTACATTCGCACCAGCTGTCAATTCGAGCGTTGATATTAGCGGATCGCGGCGTTCTCCAGCAGCGATACGATAGTGGGCGGACATGGCTGCGTGGAAAAGTAGTGAAACGATCGCCGAGAGGGGAGGAGGGCAGGAGGGAGGTGGGGGGGACCGAGCGAGTGCGTGTCGGGGCGTGCGTGCGGTATGAAGCGCGCACGACAGAATAATTAACGAAACATCAAATTCCGTTAAACGCGGGAAATTAATCGAGCAAACACGAAATTAGCTGAAGCGGACGGTAGATACGCGGGTGTATACGCGCGGAGGCCACTGCACACTCACGTACGCTTCATATTATACACACAGACAGACGCGCGTATTTGCGTTACGTGGTCGCCGATAAAACGATACCGAAATTGCCGCACCGCGGTGAATGTCGTTATAGAAATTAATGCGATTTCCCCCCGGGCTATCTACCTTCTCCCTTTCCTCCTCCTCCTCCTCCTCCTCCTCCCGCCCCGCTTAGATTTACTATAACCATAATCGAAATATAATCGAGTGCATCCGCGATGCGTGACGCGTGAAACGCGACTCTTCGTGTGTGTTCGTGCTCTTGGTTCGCGTATTGGTCGCGCGTCGCTGTTCCTCGTTGCATCCTGTGTTGTATCCCGTTGCGAAATTCCTTTCGATGCGTCACGCTGTACACGCGAGACCCGGGGTGGTTGCAGCTTATGCGCGCAATGGTCGCGGGCCATGGACGCGTCCGCGTTGCGAGCCTCGTGTTTTACAAACATTTGTTTTCATGCAGCGGCGTGCATACGCGTTTATAAACAACGCGCGGCGTGCCGCGAAATGTAATTCTTTCCCCTCTCCGCCTCCCCTCCCCACCCCTCCCCCTCAGCGCATGACTCGGCATCGGCCGAGCCAATTACGAAAAACGGCCCTCTCGGCGACATTGCCGGAGCGAAACACGCTCCGGAACATGTTCGCAGTTTTGTAATTGAAGCCGATCTTTGGGAAAGGTAACGAGAACGCGCGACGAAACCAGCTTTCGAAGAAACAGAGAGCTGGAGAGACACGCGACAGGCGAGAAACTTGCCAAGTTCGCATTGCTTGTCAAGTGTAAAACGCTTTATTCCAGTTGATTGACTCGACGCGTGTGACGTAAAGTTCGATGATTCGCGCGGCCTCTACCGCGACGAAAGGAAACTTCAATTGCGAATTAGTTTCGCGAAACTATGCGACGAACGCTTCAACAGCCAGTGTCTGATAATACATCGGGGGAGGGAGGGGAGAGGCGAATTTACGTTTGTCCGCTAAGCAAATTCTTCGAAAAGCGGCGGTGGGTGCAGCCGCTGGCGAATCGAATACGAGAGCCAATAAATAATGAGAGCGCGGGAGATCGGCCGCGCTCTGGCGCGTGACCGTCGATAAAATAATAATTACCGGCGACAATGCGCCCGGTACAAATTGCCCGTTAATTTTTGCCGATAAACATTCGTAAGCCCCGCGTAGAAGCGAAAACCGTATGCACGCGACGCGTAAATAATGGTGAAAATACGATCACGAGAAACGCGTGTGCCTCTACGGCCGGCACGTTCGATGTGCGCGTGGCATGCGTGCGTGTTTGTATTCGTATATCTGGAGGTTAGCCTCGGCGTAAATATCGCTAGACAATAATTTCAGGGTGGTTATTAGCGATAATAAAATGGCAATTTATCTACGCTGCCTTTCTCATCGAACGAGCGCGATTTATAATCTGTGTCCTCGATGACTCGTCACGGCGATAGACGTCACGCGTCACAGATGCGGAGGAAAAAATGCGTTGTTTCTTTCTTGCACGCGTTCAGCGGAATGGAAGAATCGCGAATCGCGAAAGTTTCGTTTAAACGGGCACGGGACAGGTTTGTACAGCTGCTCATTATGGAATGATAAGCCAACAGGGCGAAACAATGCGGCGCCACGTCATCTGTCTCGGGCAGGTCACAATGAAACTAAGGCGCAATCCGAAGCCCTGTTCCTCTGTATGACACATTGGTTTCTGAGTTACCGAGCGTCTGTGTCAGACACCCTCCCCTACCCCTCCCCCTCCCCCACGTATCTAGTGGGCTGCAACGGAGTCAGACGACTCGGTATAATATCACTTGTCACGTCCAACGTCAGTTCGGAAACCTAGACTATTCGGTTTGCTATACGGTTGCAATGACGCTATAGCCTACAGCTAAGCGAGCGTGTAGCTCTCGCGACAGCTTCTCACGTGACAGCTTGTCCGTTCGGCCCGTTTCGTCGACAAAGGAAATAGTCGCAAAGGAAATAATACGTTCGTGGAACGTCGACGATATCTTTGACACTACCTCGCTAATTACGTTCTCTGCATTCTGAAACGAAAGTTACAGACGTTTATGAACGCTTTTCACGCGCGCGGATGTCGAATCGACGAAGGGAGAGCGCACCTCTCTCTCTTGAGAGAGACGTGTCACAATGAGGTAGATCGCGATAATAGATCGTCGTCCATCGTGGCAACTTTTGAGAAGTTACCACCGGGAGCAGCTTTCTGGCAACACGCACTGGCAACGTAAACCTCGTGGGTTCAGAGTCCCGTCCAGTGCATCAATTTCAACTTTAGTCGCTGTCTCCCTGCCTTTTTAGAAGACGCATTTTCTTCCACTTAACTTTCCCCGACGATAAGGGCCAAGCTCGACGTCGTCGACGACGTCGAGAGCATCTCGATGGGACGAGAGAGAGAGAGAGTGAGGGAGAGGGCCAGGGTCTCGCCCGAGCGCGTAGTAAAGTTGTTCTTTAGTTCGTTAGGTCGGATCTACCGACAGCCAGGGGTGGTTGCTTTTCCGCTTTACTTATGAGACTCGAAGGTGAAGAGATAACCTACCGGCATTATTCACCGCCGAGGAAAGAGCTGTGGTTGTTACAGCCTAGTTTAAGGATTCGCCGATGGCAACCTGCTGACGTAACGTACAATTTGATCAGCCCTTCGTTCCCTGCGTCATCCTGCCTTGTCAAAATCGCTATAGGCAGAAGATTGCACAGGAGCTTGCGTGTAATTTTATACACTTGACAAGATGCGAGAGAAGATCTCGTTCGTTCGCGCTTGACTTTTTTTTACCATAACAGTACCGAGTTAAAGAAGGAAAGAACTGCTCAACTTTGGTTTCAACAGTACGAAGAAACGGAAGAAGAGTGAAGTTTTCGGCCATTCGACCCTGGTTTGTCTCGATCGGTTCTCGATTCAACGTTCGGACGTCGGAGTATAAGACGATTGTCAAAGTTCTGGTTATAGACGGACCGAGAAGGTTTTTGTTTCGTACGGTTGGCACTGTCATTATGATCTCGTTAAAGAGAAAGTTTTGCACAGCTCATCACAAGGGTAAGAGAGGATGCCCAAGGGCCAGCCTATGGATGGCCGTTCTCTTCGAGGGTACAGGATGGATTCGAACTCCCAAGGGTGAAATGGCTCATTCCGACGCACTTATCCGGCGCACGCCGTAGATAACCATAGATTAATGGGGCTTGGAGACTCGAGAAGCGGACGGAAAAAGAGACGAACGAACGAGAGTCGAAGGACGAGTGGAAGGGAATGAAGGACCAAGGGCGAAAGCGAGTAAAGACATGTGTCACGGGAAAAAGAAAAGAGGAACGAAGAAAACTCTATCGGACTCTATAGGAGAGGGGCGTTATACCTTACTCGGCGTCCTAAGCTGATTTATTGTTTATTGAGAAATATGGCCGTTACTTCGCTCCTAAGAATTAACTCTCTTTTTCTCTACTTTCATCTGGAACCGTTCATCTGGCCGACTTCCACCGGGCAGAACGGGGAGAGAAGGAGCGTGACGAAAAACTGGAGGAAACTGTTGTCGTTATTTTCACCATTCGTAGAGCAGACTGGAATCGATACGATCGAACGATGTTTGCCCGCCAACTTTCAGCCGGGATTAAATTTTCACCAATTATTAGATAATGCTGTATTAGTGCTCAGACTATATACAGTCTTTGAAACTCCACCAGCTTTACGCCAAGTTGATGGACTTTGCTTAATGCAAAGCCGACCCACAGAAAGGATTAGACTAGCTAAACCCGCTACCAGAACTCTCTCCTTCTCACCCTCTCTCTCTCTCTCTCATATCGTCTCTTACTGTTTCTCCCCTCTAGGATATTCAGGATATTCAGTTATCAAGAGCTACCGGTCAGAAGGAGGTACCGGCTAGAAGTCAAACAAGCTGCCCCAAGCGAGATAAGACTGTTAGTCAGACCTACAAGTTACCGGATGACGAGCTCATCCCGTGTTTTTATTATTTATTTTTTTTTCTTCTTTCAAAAGTAAACTATCCCGGCAATTCGAGGAAACGAACGACGAGTGCCGATAATTCGACCCCCGCGATTGGTCATGCGTTTCGCTCCGTGACAATAAACCACGGTTCATGCGCACACGTTAAGTTCGAGCGAAGAAACTTTGCAGCATGGTTTCTGCCCACCTAACTCCGAACAAGATTTGGTAATTAAACCGTGGCCTGTGCAACTTTGAATTATGCGTGTTCACGGTCCTGCGCAGGAGAACTCTTAGGGGACCAATTTGTTGATTAAACCTTCGAAGTGTCTTGCCTTCTAATTCCAAGGCGTCTCCGTAGACTCTCGGCTTTCCCGAGAAAGCGTTGCGGGTTATATTTAAAACGTCCGATGATGAAATCCCCAACTATTTTCGTAGTTGGTTTCCATTGAAAAGACGAGTTCTTGAAGGAGCCTCGATCGAGCTTACAGAAATAAACAAGGTATCTAAATCATCCGACGGATTTCATCCGGTTAAATCGGCTCCATGGATCTCTTTAATTGCGAGCTTAATTTTAGGGTTTACATTCATAACCCTTGCACGGAGAGGGTCGCATTATTCTTCCGTGGGGTGCAATTTATTAAATCCGTTCGGGAATATACGCCCGATTCGTATAATGCGACGCGAATTTCACGCCGGCGCGTACACCGTGCGCGAGGAAGAAAAGGGAACGGGCGAAATTTAAACGAAATTTAAACAAAGGAGAGAAAAAAAAAGTAGCGATCGAATGTTTGGCGGAACGTTGGCTTTCATCATCCATTCCCCGTTACACCGTACCGCTTCGAGTAAATGACTCGCATGGACTGCTTTGAAATTGATTTTAACGACAGAATTAACATCGAAACAATCTACAGTTTCCGATAGAATTACGTGAACGATTTGGATATTTTCCAGCCAAATTACAGGAACGTCAACACCATCGTTGGTATCCCTGTCATCCACAATGCGCAACTATGCATCAGGGGCGAGGAGGGGGGGGGGAGGGGCAACGCCGCTCTCTTTTCGAGTGTAAAATTGAATCAGCGCTTTTTAAACGTTCCGCACGCTTACTTTTACGCGTTTCGTGCACACACGTTTCCCTGTGTTACATTTGATGAAAAACATAAATCGTTCGCCGGACGCTCGGGCATACGTGAAATTCTGCAAACTTATCCACGCTTTTCGAGCGAAAATAACACACCGAGCCGAGTGAAGCACAAATTGAGATACCCGTTCCTCGTCTTGCTGTCGACGTTTCCAAATTACCAAAGATCATTCGCCGATATTGTCTAGACCCTAGACCAATTCGCCCGAAGCTAGGCGGCTCGTGAAATGACGATGAACCGAACCTGACGGTGAAACCAAACCTCGACAATGCCCGCCGGTTACAGCGGCTAGCAGCTGTACACTCGACAACCTCGATATTCGATATCGAGGTGCATGGAAGATTTCGGTGTTGAAAGATCAAGCGTGTACTAAGCCGCTACGGGCTACTTCACTTGGAGGATAGGAAACTTGGGCAGCAACGTAAGTCATGTTTAACTCGGGGGTTCTCCCCCTCATAGCGGCTCGGCTCCGCCGGCTCGGTAAGCCAAAGTGACTTAGCGGGCCTCGGACCTCCACTTCCGGTGCACGGTCTCTCGAACGCACGGCCGTCTCCCATTGGCCCATTCAAATTAGCCGGAGTTTATCCGGAATTATGGAGTAGCGGCAGCCGTACTTCTCAACGATGCTCGTCGATGAGCACGAGTGCGTGCTTGCCGGCAGATCGATCGACTATCGGCCGGTTGCCATAATTGGCAGATTCCCTCGTTATATTCACCAATTAAGTTCTCGCCCGGCTCTGCCAAAAACTGTTTTGTCAATTTCCAGCGGGCTGAAGGACCATCGCGTTTTGTTCGGGCGTCGTTCGAAAAACAAACAAGGGAAAAAAGGGAAGAAAAAAAAATCGATGGCCGCCGGCCGCCAGTGGAAGAGGACGATGTCTAGCTCCGATGTTCGGAGCTTACACGCGTGCGTTCCGCGCGTACGTTCCTGGCCATGCCAGCGCATTATAGTTCGTTGCCGTTAACTGGCAATTATGCAGAGTGGGAGCTTAGCCTTTCGAAATGGGCATCGATCGTGCCGACCATCCATACGGTTATGCTGCCATATCCAGCCAATAACTAGCTTCCCTGAAACGGAGATAATCGCGCGTCGAATCGAGAGACCGCGATTCCTCCTCCGCCTTTCAGCCGCTTTCACGTCCTGCGTGAATGTGAAACGTTTGCCAAACATTGAAACGTTTCCTATCGTTCGCTTCGATTCGTACCTAGTAGCTATCGAAGAAACGTCGTCGCGACCGACATCGTTAGAAAGACAGCGACCAACTCGATCGACAAGCTCGATTCGAGATTGACGAGCCCGGAGACTTGGAACTCGACGTCATTTTCGAGAAACGAGAGCCCGCCAGGCTTCTCTCGCAGTCACCGGTGTCGCGGCTGATCCTGAAGAACTGATAAGTACCTGCTCCAGGCGAACGGTAGATTTATTGCCGAGTTTGTCGGTTAACCTCTCGCTGCCACCCTTCCTCTCTGGTTCTATCTTTACCCTCTCGCCCTTTTCACCTTTCTCTGTCTCTCTTTCTCTCTTTCTCTCTTTCTCTCTCTCCCCCTCTCTCTTTCTGCTTCCCCCTTTCGTTTTCTTAGTACGGTTCTTGCCCTCGTCTTGTTCCGCGACCGAGAACGATTCATACAATCCTCCCTCTCTCCTGCTTCCACCGAAACTCGACTTCCGTTTTATTGGCGGAAATAATCTTTGATGTGATTGCGCTTTGCCGTGGAACTTCTTTTATCCGGCCACGACGGCAACCAACCAAGCCGATATCGATTCGCGATACGCGGGCCGGATTCAGCTTCAACAGCCCACCACCAGCGCTCTCCCTCCCCCGCGTATTCGCGATAACGCGTTTTTTTCCTTCTCTCGATCTCTCTTTCGAGCCGAGACTCGTTACATATTAATACGATTCGTATTAGCATAACGTCGAACAATATCGGCTGGGTGAAGAAAGGAACGATGGAACGATGTATATAAGAAGCTACGGAGAGTTTCCGAGAGTCGGGAGTTGAAATATCGCGATGATTTCTTCCCGTCGAAATAAAGAGCGGCACGCTGCAATTGTTCGATAAGACGAGGCTTTGCCAGGCGTTCGAACGATGACGAGGCACGCGAAACCTTCTCGCAACAGAAATATCATGGCAGTTTCTACCCAGCCGATATTTCAACCCCTTCGAAGCAACAAAGCCGCCTTCCTAAAGGTATCAACGGCCCATCGTTGTCTTAATTTCCTTTGTAATCTACGTTATTAATATAGCTTAGGGACGGCGGCGCGTAATTTCACGCCGCATAGAAATTAATAGAAAGACGAATGTTCCCTCCGCGTGCTTTATACTCGGACGGAATATCAAATGAACCCCCATCTGAATTTCTATCTTTCGTTTGGAAAATTTTCGTCCTTTCGTACATTCCCGCGGGAATATATAAAGGAATTTTCCTTTCCGTCGGGGGAGGAGGTGACCCCAGAGTCAGCCTGTTAATTTAAAAAAAAACAACAAAAAGTCCGACTCCATTCGGAGTCTTGAGCCCATCGGTTCGACGTCGATGGGACGCGTGACATGACATAGAGCCCGTGAACATTTCCACGTCAGCGTGCAGCGTACGGTCGGACAATGAGTCGCGCGGATTCGAGACGTCGCGTTGTGTATTATCGAGTGGCATTCCGACGCGTCTCTGCAGCGACATTTAGATAGCGACGTCAACTGTCTACGGGGGGGTAAATCTGTCTTGGAAGCAAAGGCAGCGCACTTCCCCCAAGCGGCACGGCGACCAGCCCTCGCTACCGAACCGAGCGAATTCACTTCTGATCGAATTAGCGCGTCACAGTTCCCTGATACCCCGACAGTCTGAATTAATTAACAGGAGAACGCACTAGGTAAGCAGCCATTATCGAAATAAAGCGGCCAGATATGAGCTGGCGTAACGAGAGATAACCCGAAGGACCCGATGAATCGTCAATTTTCCCGTATCGTGTATAAATTAACGGGCTCTTCTGAAAGACGAAAGGGACTTCTGTCACTTGTATCCTCAATTAGAACGTGACGAAATATTTTATACGTAGCGTAGAATATTTCAAAACGCGTGACCATTCAAAATTTTGGACGTAGAATACGCTCGCTGTCTAATTGTCGTTTGCTTATTAATACTGTAAATAAATATCTTCGCACTGTGAAAATTCCACCTCTGTTAGAATAAAAATGCATCCCCTGTTTAAGGAACGAAATCCTCGCTGTTTCTCGAACAGACAAGACTGACTAACGTCATATCGGGCGAACGCCTCGGCACGAAGGAACAGCGTCTTGACTCCATTAACTTCACACTTAGCAGCACCTTAGAAACCCTGGTGTCGGCGGAAGATCTGATTAGGGGTTCGAGTCTCTGCTAAACGCGTTAGTCTCGACTGTAGAACGTAGAGAGGTGAGGTGGGGGAGAGGGTGGAGTGTACAGCTCCATCAGGTGCTAGAACGGTAGCTCTGCGAAAAGCCGTGTCGGGGTAGGGGCGTTTGGGGGCGGAGGCGGTTGTCTCTCCATAGTTTGATGCAAATTGAGTAGGAGCGCCGGCAACTACCAAGAATATAGGCGCTTTCTCCGGTTCTTCTCTCTCGCGCGTAGGGATTCCGCGATCAAGTACAAAATTTATTCCCTGCAACCACCTCCTCGCCAACGTTGCACCATCATTTTCCACCCTACCGAGTCTCTGGCCTTGACTACCGCCGAAGTGTTGCCGTTTGGGGTTTCTCACCCCACTGCAGTACACTGCTTCGACAACTCGCTCTGTTTGCCGACGAATGTCGGGGGCTTCCTCTCCTTTCGACTTGACAACGTTCGAAGACACCGGTTGCCAGACAACCCCTTTGCCATCGCCCTCGTTTTCCGGTACCTTCCTATACGTTAACAACAACAGCTATCGCAGAAAACAATTGTCGAAATTGTACAACGCTTGCTGGTTATTTCCAAAAATATAGGAACTCGCACTGAAGCTGAAACTTTTTCCCCGAACGCGACGTTGTTTCCGCGAAACGACACCGCCGCGAATGTTTCGGCGCCATTTAACGCCGCTAATGCCCGAAGCGTTTAAGCGTTGTATCGACGCGACGTGCAATCTATATCGCGTATCTAGTCAGAAAATCACAACACCATTATGCCACGATCTCGTTGCTTTCATCCCGCTTCTTCTCTGCCGTGTACCACTCGTCCTCTCGCTCTAATGTTCTCTTTTTATGGCGCACGATTCGAGACTGCCCCCGGGATCGATTTTACTTCGCACCATGGCACTTATCGTACCCCGTTATGGTGGAGCATTGCTTTTTATGGCGGTCCATGCTAGATGTTCCGATCGCTCTTCGGTTCTCTCTTGCTTATTTTCTTTCCCTTCCGTAACGCTCCGTCTCCACTCGCTTCTGTCCGTTTCTCTGTCGTCTCTCCTCTCCGACATCCTTCGAGAGGAGACGCGGAATTAAAAGAATGGAAAATCGAAAGGCAATCATCGTTCGCGACGCCGGTTACCGAACAGTTGCCAACAGATGCCATCTCAATTCGTTTTTGATGACGCTAAATCATCCCCTCCGTGGGATCGATCGATCGCGTTCCGCATCGAAAAGCGCTCTACGTTTCTTTCGAACTGAACGCGAACGTTATGGATCCGCGCTGACTCTGTCGTCAGTTCTCGAGGTATTATTATTATTATATTTAATAGGAAAACCTTGGCTCACGTCATCGAGCTCGAAGATATTTCACCTCAGAGACAACGCACAAAATACACATACGCATTTTGCTATTTCACTATTTGGTACTAACGTTGCCATTGCTGACCTGGCTCGTTTCAAATGTTGCAAGTGCTCTGCGTATTCGTGCAGGTGGCCCGGGGAGGTGTTGAAAAAAATCACGTCTGCATTTACATAAGCGCCGGCATAAACCACTCGACAGAAATCCCGACATAAAACTCAAACAGGATCGCAGCACATCCGTTGAATACGCAATGTCCGTATGTACGCAATGTACACTGTCCCTTCTCCTCTCCTCTCCCCTTCAAAAAAATGCTTTTATTATTCACCGCTGAATTACGACACTAAGATACACCCCTTACGTTTACACCTACGCGATGCGTCTACACGTCCGTGCGTATAGTCTTCAAACTTTGAGCTTTCAACGAGAACCGAATGGAAATAACATTCAAATATTGTAACACGTCCGGTAGAAAAATATTGTCAGATACCAAATTACAACTATGATATTCTTTCACATTCTTGCCTCGAACATTGAAGTGCAAAGACACGAGCGAAATAACTCGATTGTATTACGTAACTGTACAGAGTTTTGCATTCGAGATTAACCAAATTAATTTTGCCAATCATATTCACATTTTTGCAAATCGAATTCATCTTTTCGCAGATCAAATTCACCCTTTTGAGAATCAAGTTTTTCTAGAAATTTTTCTTCTCGAGCTATTGTAATAAAAATCGAATTCAATGTAAAGATATTATTCCGAAATAAAGATTTCGTTACATGTACGTGATAATATTTAAATATACTTATTTAACACTAAAATTATTTATAGATACGTGTAGATTTATCAATAACAATTAAAATTATTTATAGATACGTGTAGATTTATCAATAACAATTCGCCTGCCACTATGCGGGACAATTATAAATATTCATATAATAATTATGACAAACTGCAGCAGTGATAGTTGCAACAGAATGATTAATAACATCCACCAAACGTTCACGGTCCGAAGAATCAGTCAAACTATTTCACAGAGTGTAATTTTTGAAAAAAAAACTTCTTCGATAGGGAGAGTATGGTGGCAGTAATAATAAAATGTATTACTTCACTTTTGAGTCACCCGCCAGATGAATTTGATTTGCAAAAGGATCTACAGTGCAGAGAAGTGTAAATGACCGGCAAAATGGTTAATATGCAATACAAAGATATAGAAATATTAGACAGCAGGAACCAAAGCTCAAAATTCATCGTAACACTGAAATAGTATATTTCACAATTACGCATTATATAGTCGCGCGACAAAGAGTAGAATGAAATAATGGGAACGACAGTTTTATCCTTCGTAGACAAATCGCGGGAACTGCGGTTCGTCATCAACTGTCGGTCGATACGAAGTACGTATAACACTTTTTGAGAGCGATGTTCACGGCACCTGACGAGAATATCAAGCGGTCGCGGTATCCTGACAAAACGATTTTCGAGTCCCTCGTGGATCCGGCGAGGATCTATTGTGCCTGCTGGAAGCACCAGCCCGCCCCTTGTGTGATCCTCGTTTTCCAAGGTTCTTTAGCATTTCCGGCGTATCGTCCTTTATGCGGACATCCAGAATCCGGCGCCCCGTTTTTCTCTCGCGCGGTTACAGAAAAAATTGACTTTTAAGCCGGCAATAAAAACGGAAAAATGCGAAATCTTTGATTTTAGTGGCGGCTCTTTCCACGCGTCCCCTTTGCCGCCCGCTCGGGCGACAGTTGGTCGATGCGTATAACCCTCGCGGGCAACCTTATTTCTCTTATATCGCAAGCCAAGCACGTTCGTACTTCGCCACCGTTTCGAAATCTGCGTTTCCATGTATATACATATCGTACACCGCGTAGGATCAGTGGAAAATACCGTGGATTTCATTCGTTGAATTTTAAAGCACAATCACTCCGTGATACTGCGCTTTATCAGAACGCTGTCGAATATATAAAATATATATCTTATAAAATATATATACATATATATATATAGACGTTCGTGGTTTACAAGAATCGCGACGCGTTAGAAAAAGAAAGAAGAAAAACGCGAGAAGTTGGCAGGGAAGAGTTCGAGGAGACGCGTGAATACTATTCGGCGGGTCGTTAGAAGAGATTTCGATTCCGGTGTTCAACGTCTGCGATGGGGAGACGCAGGAAAGAAGGTTAGAGCCCAGGAAAGGACTCGACGGTAATCCAGGTACGAACGTAGCGTCTGCGAATCGGGTGGAAATTTACATTTAAAGGACCTCGGAAGACACTCTCGGAAGAAGCTACGGGTACCGGTGGCGTTTCGCCGCTTGTTTTTATTTTCTCGCAATTTCCTCGACGGAGCAGAACGGAAAACGATCTTAAAAGGAATTAGCACGCTTTACTACCCCGCCTATCTCCCCGACAACTCTTAGCACGGAATTTCCTTGGCAGCCTCTGTCACTTTCCAGCCTCGTCATACCGATCCGCGCGCCACAACTCTTACGTCACATTAATAAAACGAGTGTTCTGTGGAAAAAATTGAATTGAATTCCTCTCTCTTTCTCTCTCTCTTTTTCTCTGTTCGCAGATTTTGCATAGGAGACAAGTTCTTCCTGTGTGAGAACAAAATCCTGTGCGAGAGCGACTACGAGGAGAGACTGGTTTTTGCAAACATGGCGGTACATCCGCCATCGACCGCGACGCTGGCGCACATCAAGAGACAAGTGATTCATCTTCAACCACAGGTAATGAAACTCAATGCTTTCGAAACGTTTCAAAACGCTTTTCGAAACCATCGTCACACGCCACGGTCGTCGATTACGCCTACGCTCCGCGATCTACATAATCCTCTGGGATACCGATTGACATCCTTTGACAAGCGATACCGCTACAAACGCGTGCTCGATATTCCCGCAAATCCATCGCAAACACGTATGCTGACCGTGCAAGCGTATCGCTTTCCCGCGTGACAGTAGTCGAGTAGCCTACCGGAGAGAATCCGTCGGAGAAAAGAGACTACGATCATCGGAGGATCTTCCGTAAGGTTCAAAACTCCTTAAGACGTAACCCCTTAAGACCTTGGGTTAAAGTGGCAGGTCGCTCGTCCTGACCCTCTTGACAACAAAGGACTCCCCCGGGGGCTTCAGCTATGCTTTACCACCCCCGCCATCATCTTACGAGTTAGGATATC
The DNA here is from genome assembly GCA_032399595.1 of Tetragonula carbonaria. Classification (NCBI taxonomy): domain Eukaryota; kingdom Metazoa; phylum Arthropoda; class Insecta; order Hymenoptera; family Apidae; genus Tetragonula; species Tetragonula carbonaria. The sequence continues at coordinate 6,869,822 of JAUCRC010000003.1, forward strand.
GCGTGTCCTTATTAATTAAGCTCGTCCGTTAAGCAAGCCTCATCGCATACCGTAACGATCCGTCCTCTTCACCGGCACTGGAACGTGCGAAAGAATTTACTCTTTGAATAAGGATTCGCCGGCGCCTTGAGTGGAATTACCGGGCTGAAATGCGCGCATCCGTTAAAGAACTCGCCGTCGCGAAAAAGTTTTTTACGATCGAGCTGAGAATTATAAAGATGTGATCGATCGACGCAACAGATTCCTCGCCGATCTTTTTTCTTTTTTTTTTTTTTTCTATACGAAGATGAGAACATGAATACGCCACGATAGCTGACAAAGTGGAATTTCAAGTACGTTGGTCGAGATGAAATTGTAAAGAAAAATCGATGGGACAGATTCTTCGGACAGATATCGTTCAAAATGCCTCTCGATAATCGTGGAGGACGACTTTACTCTACAAGTTGGAATTATAAACTCGTCGTCTGGTTAAGCCGTTTGGGTTTCTTGATTATCTTAAGACAACAGCCGTGCTTCGAAACAATATCTTAAGCCCTCACCGCGGACCTTGCCCTGTCTGACCCAAGGAGGATCCGATCTACTTAATCCGACCTCCGTCTTGCAAGGATGTTTACGTCCCTTTGCATGCTGCCGTCACGTACCGTAATTTACCAAGTGCAATATTTACCGATCAACTACCGTCGAACTCGCTCTCACGTCTCATACGTGATTGATAAATATCTCAACAACGTTGCAACGACGTAATCTATTTATACGTGTTTTATGTAAACGAAGCTGCCTATGGCTTCATCGACTTTCTATGGTACACTATCTAAAACCTGAAGATTTTAAGTCAGATCAATTCACCTACACCTAGATTAGTCTATTTGCACATTCGTAGCATTACCATTTTCCATCGATATTCAAGACTTTGAACGTCCAATCAACAAAAATCTAAACTTATTCTCAATTCCCTTCCTCGATCTTAGGAAGTACGAAAGTAAAGTATTGAAGAGCGTGAAAATTTGATCGAATGCAAATTAAAATTACAGCCGCTTAAGCTTCTGCGATATCTAAAGCCGAATCTAGTATTAAGTAGCCCGGTATAATTATTGGGTAGCGCGGTTTCGCGGCGAACGTGTCGAGAAGTCAGAGTACACCGATGCGAGAGAACAAAATCCTTCGAAATCGACGTTTTCCTCGGCCAATCGCTTCATTTTTAGCAAGCCCCTCGTTTATAGAACGAACGATTCGCATAATTGCTGCAAAGTATCGTTAACGAAGTTTCGAGACAAACTTTTTAAGAATGGTCGAAGAGGCTAGATTGCCGGTGCACACGCTCGAAGTGTACGCATGCACAGAATAACGAGGTCCCCGGCTCCCGATGATATCAGACTCGGCAACGTGTACTACTTATAATATGTAAATTTTCTCCCCTTAACCGGTTCTGCCAGGGAGCTGCGTGTAATTCAGGGGTTGCTAACCCTTGCGACTCTATTTCTACACACCACGTAAGTGTTCATGTACTCCGCCGTACGTCCTTCGTTTCCGTTGCGCGTGAACACTCGCTCCTCGTGCGTGAGTGTTTAGTTCAATTAATATCAGTTTGCACGTACGGCTCGCTGTTGCGCTGGACAGGAAAAATACCAACCGACACGTTTGGAGGGCGAAGAGAAATCACGTGCGAAAGTAGAACCGGTCAACGATTGTTTCTCGCCTACTGGAAAAGGAAGAAATATATCGCGCGCTACGTTACAACGCATAAATCGCGCTGCGATTCTTTGCTTTTCTTTTTTTTTCTTTTTTCCTTCGTTCTTTCGACACGCAACGACTATCTGAAATTACCTGACTCCGGCGTCGTCTGAGCAAACGTGCGAAACGTTGAAAAAGCGTCAGACAGATGCAAAAATCGCGGTCACCGCGATCTCCCGCGTTTTTCATGATACCGTCACAATGCCATCGATGGATTCGTGGTAATATCGATTTCGTCCGAGAGGGGGGATTTACGTCTCCGAGGGTTATAAATGACCGATGCCGTGAAATAACGGGCTGGCAGACTAATGCCAATAATCGACGCGGCATGCTAATGTAGTTTGCGCATCTATTACGCTAAGCCTGACGGATCCCTCTTGACATGTCGTTCCTGGAGCGTGAATACCTTCGATCGCAGAGAACGCCCCGAAGGTGTCTGCCCCGGCGACATCCACAGCCGTTCTATTTCCTCTGGCGAATGTCATTCTGACATTTAGCATCTGAATGGAAAAGACAATCGCTGGAGACAGCTGGTCTCCGGAAGCGAGTTTGACGCGGCGGAGAGATAACGTCAGGTGGCCGAGTCGTTTCGCTACGCGGTGTTTCTCATTGAGTGTCACGAATCAACTACGCTCAGATTAGAAATCAAGATTGTCATTGACGACATCCTAATTCTGCCGAAACAGCCGATACGAGACACGTAGAAAGCCCGCCCGATTTTATCCCGATATAGAACGAGTTAGATTCCTCGAAGAGTGCACGTTTCGCTTGTGCGAAATGCGTAATGATCGTGGGAACGGATTTGACGGAAACGGCGATCAACAGGAGTTAGGAAGGAAAGGATAATTCGACCCCTGGAACAGCCGGCGGCTCGTTGGTGGAATTAAACGTCGCGACGGAATGCAAAGTGGCCGTGCTATCTCGACTTGACAAAATCAAGAGCAAAGGAGGAGAGCAATGGGGAAGAGGAGAAGAAGGAGAAGGAGGCGTTAAGATTCTTAAAAACCGCGAAGAGGGTGAGCGCGTCCCGGTCGTAGCAGCTGCCAACCCCTGACGCTTCTCCTTAAGCCGTGGGCTATGGGAATGGAATGGCGGAGTTCGGCCCCGGCCGAACCGAGGTGGAAGGTAGTTTTTCTGATTGCCTGAGAACGGGCAGCTGTCCCAATCTTTCTCGGCTATAGCAACCGAGCGAGCTCTCGGCAGGATCTCATCGGCTCTTGTAAATAACGCCTGACCGTGCGCCGTTTACGAATAACTCGAGTGTGCCAAGCGATCCTCTAGGTAAACCGGCGACCGGCTAGTGGAAAAAAAAAATAGAGGAGGAAGAAGGAATGGAAAAAAATACGACGGTCATCACCCTCGATAAATTCAATTACCTCGTGGTCCTTGTCCCTCGAGCTGTTCCATTTCTGCTTCTTTCCTCTGCGGCTCTGAGCGCCGAGTGGAAAGGAAACGGAGCGTCGTTGAAAAAAGAAGCCTCGCGCCCCCGTTCATCCATCAAACGCGTCACGCGGCTTTTTAAAACCGCGTAAACGGCGAGAACCGTTTCGAATCTCTAATCGATTCGCGAGATCTTCCTCGTCTTTTTTTTTTATCGTGTCGTCTCAACGACCGGCAATCTCCTCTTTCCCACGGAGACAACGGTGTAACACGTTTAAAAATTGGCGAGAAGTCTTATTTCGATCTAATTTTCCCCTTGAGACCAGTGAGGGCGGAGAACGCGTCCGTAGGAAAGGGATAGGCCGCGGAGCGCTTCAGACGAAGAACGAGGAGAGAAGCGAAAGAGAGAAGTGGGTGGAAGAAGAGAGAGAGAGAGGAGCCGAGAGAGGGTGGGAGTTCGAAACGATTATCTGAGTTTTAAAACAAACTCTCAAGTGTCTGCAAAGTCTTCTGCGAATCAGAGGGCTGAAGGGGGTGGAACTAAGGGACGGAGAAGGGAAAGCGATGGGGGAAGGAGGTTGCGGAAGATAATATGCTAATGCCAAGACGGAGACTACATGGGAATTTAAGAGGATCAATGTGCAGTACGAGATTCGTACGGCGAATAAGGTATTACAACGTCTTCTATACTTCTTCCAGGCGATTAGACCCTCTAAAGTTCGTGGAACGTGCACGGAGAACCTGAATTAAATTAAACTTCCAAGTATATTCGTCATTCTCGTTCGACGTAGAGGCACCGAACCATGATTCGCCATTCGATAAAAACATTATCTACGACTCGCCTAAAATAGTAAAATTAATTTCTTCCAACAACAATGTGAATCTTTTTGAATCAAAGGAACGAATGACGGAAGAAAAAGAAAACTGAGACAAGGAATTCTTCTCCTGTGAGAATTCCTTCGGCGTGTGTAAGTTTTTGTTAACGATCGTATTATTAGATTCACGGTACTTGACTACGTTTCACATAAAGCTTCCACCTAGTCCCTTGTACAATACACGCGGAGGAAGCTCGTATGGGAAAGCCCAGCTTGCGAGCTTATGTGAGATTACGAGTTTAGTTTAGGAAACAACGGAACACTCTGCGTAGCCTCCAATTCTCTTTTGTAACGATTACTATACCGTAGCGTACGGACTTCTCTATCTGCCACGTCCACTTGCGTACATCAACGACAGGAAACTCACTCCCTCGTCAAGTTCAATCGACTGACAAAACAACACGATCCGCATTTAGAACACGAGAAACGATCGTTAGACGTTTCGGTAGAAAGTTTTTTTCTTTTTTTTTTTTCTTTCCGTGGTCTAATAATATATTTCAGCGTCTAACAATAACGCGAGCACGAGCCTGCCTGTTAATTGAGAATCGTTAAGCGTGAGTCTGTATTTCAGGAGTAACTCTGCGGAACTCTCCGTTGGAAATCCCAAATGATGAAGCACATTAAGGAAATCCTACGCGATATAATAATCCCCGGTAAAATAGCGAGGTTCACGGCATTCTGTTCTAAATGATCCTCCTTCGATAAACGACGTGGCTAATTCTCATCTTGTGCCTTGGTCGGGCGGATAGCCCGGCAAGAATCGTGGCACAGGGGCGGCGAATGGTGTGGAGGGTGGCGCTAATTTTTGCGCTTAAGAAAAGCGGCACCGTGGAGGAACCTAGCTTGCACCTGGCTGTTTCCCAGCCGCGGGAGATCAACGGACAAATGACACGCGATTCTCCTAGCTCCCGGTAACCACCGACAATCCCCCCGGCAACCCCCCCGATGCTTCGCATTTACCGTCAGTTACAAACTGCCTTCACCTTCTCGTCGAGTCGCGATTAATGTCTTATTCGTCGGCCGAGGTGTAAAGATACGTTCACGCTGGCGCAGGGAATTGCCAAATGGAGCTAATAATAAAATACAGTCTGCAGTCCGATGCGACGAACTGGAAGAATTTCAAACGATGGACGTGTTGAAGATAAAATACGCTAAATTTAGATAGTTGGATCTAAACGATTCAAAATCTATCAACGTAAATTTTGGACAAGACTGTTTCATGATTTAAACGCAGATTATATTGGGTTCGTAAGGATTGGACGAAACTTGAAGATGTGAAAACAGTGAAGAAAATTTTGTGCCAAAGTTATGAAAGGATTACGTTTGCCACTTGTGTGAGCTACTTTTAACGAAACCTACGTATGTTCGAATTGGGTTTCATCTTGTTGTAGTATTCTGTGCCAAGTATCTGTGTCTATCTGTATCAAACGATTTGCAGAGCGCGTGCCGTTTGATTACAATGACGGCAGTAAATCCACGGGACAGTAATTCCTTCTCTGGCAATTGTAGATAAAACTTGAATAAGTCATAGACTTAATTTAACCCGTGGTACCGACCAACAGAGCAGTCCGGAGCCTTCCACGGAGATTTCTTAATTACGTGCGGGGTCCTAGCGAATGGGATGAGGGCGAAAAGAAACAGAGTAAAAGGCGAGGAGGAAAAGAGATAAAACGGAAGGGAGAACGTTTGTATCGAGGAGAGAGAGAGAGAGAGAGAGAGAGAGAGAGAGGAAGGAAGACGGTGGCAGGTCCTCGCCGGCTCGCGAGAAGCTAAAAAGGGTTTCTCGTTGCGGCAAGAAGATTTAGAAATTCCAGCCGGAGAGAGGAAGTCGCCCTCTTGCAACGGTGATAAAGCATTTCTTCGGCGGTGCTTTGTCATTTTTATCATAATTATTTACGGGTTAATTACTGGCGGCCGCCGGCCCGCGTGAATTTTTCTCTGTCAGTTGCACCTTAGACTTTCCAATTAAAAACGCGCTACATAATTCAACCTTCCCTTTAAAGGCTGTATCATGTTCGAAAGAATTATTAAACAGCTTTTATTTTCCTTTTCCTAACGCTCTCTCTCTCTCTCTCTCTCTCTCTCTCTCTCTCTCTCTCTCTCTCTCTCTCTACGACTGTTCAACCACTTTGTGGACACGAAAGTTCGCCGCGCACGAGGGAAAATCATCAAGAATGGCGGGTTCGTTCATCGCGCGAAAGTTAGCGTGATCAACTTGCCAAGTAAAATCATGGTAAGGGTGGATCTCGTCAGCAGGGGCTGTGCCACAGCACGGTCTGCCGAATTTTAAGCCTGTATAATTTAACACCTTTGCCGGCGAAACTAAGAGAAACTGATGGTGAAGGGAACAACGGAGCTAGAAATACGAAGTTTGAAGTTTTCAACAGCACTTATCTATCCTAGCGGCATCTCTCGTTCCCCGCTCTCGGTGCCCTCTCCCTGCTATCGCCGCATGCACTCTTTCTCCCTTTATCTCGCTATCGTCCCGCTGAATATATGCCTGGCAGATAGAGACGGCTAAAGACCGAGGAGACGAGGAACGAACAGAAACAGAAAGAGAGGATATCGAGAGGGAAAAGGCGGGAGGGACGAGCGGAAACGCCCAAGTTGCTACGTCTGAGCTGAGATACAAGTTCTCGTTCTTCTGGCCTTTTGTTTTTGGAGTAGAATCGGCGGAGAGAGACGGTAGAGAACGGGAACAAGACACACCGTGTCTAAAACGAATTCGTTAGTGGCATCAACCCCTTTCGCTGCGCGGATGCCACCCCACCCTCCGAATTTCAAGTCTCTGTCGTGAATAATTGCCCGAGTCAGATTAAGGCGTTGCCCGGTCGATTGATTGCGAATGTAATTAGAACGCGACGAATTTAGAGTATCCACTTTAGATTCATCGGTTTTGAAGAAAGCTCCGAAATTGTTCTCCTACGGGGGAGAAGATTTGAAGATTGAAGATTGAACCAGATTTCGTTTAATATCGTAACTGCGCTCGACCGTTCGAATTTTTTCCAGCACATTGTAACTTTAAGAATTTTTGTGTGTTTTCAGATTATGTCGCCGAGCCCGCAGAGATCAGTCAACGGAGAGACAACCCATAACCACAATGGCTATGCAGCGCCAGCGAGCTCCAGCGCTCATAACATTCTAACCTCCATGAACAATTTGAACGGCATCAATGCACAAACGCCTTACGATACCAAATGACAAACGAAGTAAGCACCGACGCGTCGTATCGATCGTATCACAAATGCGTTGCCAAATTCGTTTAACGACACGGACGTCTTTTATCATTATTACCGCTATCGTAGTGACACTCGGATCGTTTGCTCGTTACTGGGGGTCTCAAAAGTCTGCTTGCACAACGCTCGAGGTTCGTTATTCGAACAACAACCGATTCACGAACTTTCGTAAAAATTCACGCGTAGAAACAATGTTTCAACACACAATTTCCAATGACGACTTCTGCTTCTCGAAAATTTATTAGGTAGGTTTATAATCTTTCGAAACGGGTACCTATTACCCCGTCGGTAATTTTCATCCAGAAGGAAATTCGAATTCTCTGCAGAAAAAGATGACACACTGATTTTCACTCGTGTACACGAGTGAAATCATTAGCGTTATCTTTGGAAGGTGCGCTTCGTATCGCGACGTAGTAGGTGATCAAACTCTGAAGACTGTACAAGTCGACACGAGTGGAACCATTGGTGCTGCTTAGAAGTTCAATTGTTCGAATTTCGCGAGCCAACGTAAGAGATAACGTAAAAATCGACGACGAGAGAGAAGTGCAGGCCAGCGAAGAGAAGAGCAGGAAAGAGACAGATAGACAGAGAGACAAAGAGAGAAAAAGGGGTTGAAGCTGGATGAGGTTAGAGGCGCGCGAGGAAACAATGCCGGGTAAACCGAATGCTCAGGGGTGATCAAAGTTTGGCCGTTCTTGTAGTCGACTTTGCTGTCCGCTGCTGCGGGCAACGCCGGTAAATCTAGCTTTACCGGACTACCGGACCAACGGACTACTACCGGAGAGAGGTAGAAACTGGAGGAACGGCCAAACCGAGTGAAATTGGTGAGCGAAGTCGGCTTGGCAGATCGAATCGGTAGCTCGGTAGCCTTCGCCATCCAAACCAGCCAGAGCCACCACCTCCCCGCCCCCTTGGGGCTCATACGTTAGGGGTGACTTAAGCATTGTTTCAACTTCGAATCTCCCGGTAGAGGGGGCAGATTGATGTCGCGAACTTTTCCGTTGCCTTATTTGCGAGTCAGATAACGAGGCTGAGTTATGCCGAAAGTTCTCTCTTTCTCTCGGATTGGCCGGGAGCCGCTATCAGAAACGAGCAGACCGGCCGAAGAAAATGTTTTATTTCCTCGCCGTGGCATACGCTTCGGAGATTTGTCTCGGTGGCACGCCTCCGGAAAAGAGTTTTCGCGATCGCTCGAAACGATAATAGGCTTACGTCTGTCGGATACGATAATTTTCACCCGGGGTGGGAGGGGGGAGGGGAGAACGAATACTCTGCCGTTTCCAAACGCAGAGAGAGCAGATACGACTACGATTCCCTGCAAGTTCGATCGCTTCACTTATCGACCCGATTACATGTAATATTTTATCGCGTGACATTATTTCGGCGAAGATATTATTCGCGAGCGAGCGAACGAGCCTCCTACGATCGTCCTCCACGTTTCATCGTTTTCATCGAGGTTCTCCATCGAAACGATCTTTCTGTTCTCGTATTTTCTAAGAATACTTCCACGATAATCTGCGATTTTACGAGTGCGAGCGTAGTTCCTAACGCTTGAGCGTCTTTAGGACGAAAAGTGACGAAACGTAACGATCAGTTAAAAAAAGGGAAAAGAGAGAAAAAAAAAAAGAAACATATCGTCTCGTACGACTACTAACCAACTGTCTAACCAAATTAACTCGCATAGATTAGTAGCGATCTGTGGTAGGCGATCTCTAGTCACACACTATCGTTACCTACATCATCAAGTATGTGCTCCATCGACGTGCATTGTATCCAAGCTGCTTGTCTAACAGGGAAATCCATTTCGTCTTAAACGCTATCTACGATGCATGTAAAATCTTCGAAACGAGAATACGTAAGGAAGTGTGTACGTTCGCTAGTATAGATATGTTTTGTATTATAGTTCTATCATAGAAAATATTAATTGAGAAATAAAATTACTGTTTCGATGTTAACAGCCGTGTAGTTCTATATCGTTCTATACCCTCCCCGATATTGATTTCGCGACTGCGAGAAGTCAATGCTTCGCAACACATCTTCGCATCGGACGGCGCTGCTGCCTCGGAGATTTTCCCTGCGTTTCTCGCATCCTTCGCGCTTCCTCTGAATTATTTAAGACCGCTACGTGATTGGCCGACAAATCCGCTATGCCTCAATAATTTACCAATCATACGCGGTCCTTTGTGTTTTATACGCCACGTTTCGAATAAATCGCATTGCGTATTCAGGAGAGCGGGATCCAACTCTATTCGACTGTGAACGCGAACCCTCTGCTGCGTTCGCCTCGAGAACAAAATGATGAAAAAGCGGATAAGAAGCTCTAGGATGTGAGAAATCGAAAAAAAACGAGCGATCTTTCAAGGTTTCACGTCGAAAAAAAATCTACGACGAGGTACACGTCGCGAACTAAGTAATTTCTTTTCTCTTCTCAACGCGAGCAATTTCTCGATCTCGCGACGAGACAACGCAATCGGCGGCTATAAAACACAGTCTGATTTCGTAAGCGGGAACCGTTTATCTGGAATCGAACGACCGAGGCAAGTAAACTAAGCGGGAAACGGGTGGTGGAAAGAGCGAGCATTCGATGTAAATTGGCAATTTTTCTCGTGCGGCCTGCGGTAATCATTGGCAATTAGACTCGCAGACTACCGATAAATGTTATTTATGGCCGTGATTATCCGCGGCGCACCTAGCTGCTCGAAGGTTCGTCTAACTATAAAACCCTTCTCCGGCTGGGTCTAATTGGTCGGCGATTATTCCTGTTTGTACAAAATGTCGGTACAAACGCCACTTTACTTCGTCGCGAACATACAGAGGCGAAACTTCTTGCTGAATCGCGTGGACCGATTTAATGCGCGCGAATCACGGATACCAGCGAACAACTTAACCAAATTCGACTTTATCGCCTAGTTAGCTCAGGCATATTAGGTCATATTTATTACAACAAACATTAGGGATCAATAATTCAAGTCAAACGATCAAGGCACGATTCTAAAACAAAAAGTCGTTTATACGCGAAAGCTGGCGCTGACACGGTGTCTGTTTCAAATTTCAAACAATAAAAATGAAACATAGAACCAGATAAAATAGCATTTCACGTCGGAGCAATAAGGGTATATTCAAATATATACATTTTGTAGCCGTGGTACGCAGTTGATTTAAAATAATTTCGAACGCTATATATTTTTCTTAGCGACAATGATAAACGTTAATAGCCGGTCTCTGGTTATATTTTTCCACGGATACGCGGATAGCACGGACAAAAGCACGGATGAGAACGCGGCGCGGTGGATAGCCGGTGGTGGCTGGCCGAAAATCGTATTCCATCCGTTGAAAGTGATTAAAAGGGAAGGAACGTACGCGTCGCGGCCCTCTCGCGGTCCTTGAAACAATATTATTATTAAAAGCTTTGCGCGGTGCCCGGTGATCCACGTGAGTCGACGGAATGACGAAAAGAGTGGTGGTGACGCCGGCCGGCGCCAGAGGAGAGGAGAAGGAAGGCCAGGCGGACGCGGCAAGGTAGGGACAGAGGGTGGCCTGGGAGAGGGTCCGGCGACGAAACAGCGATTAATTAAAAGAGCAAAAACTGTTTTCATAAAATTCATTTGCGGAAATATGCGCCGACTGAAATAATATCCGGCCGATGAGCGCGCGTGTCCAGGCTCGGCCGGCCCCGCTGTTCACGGGGACGCGGATGCTCGGAGTGAAAAACCGACGCGAATAAAAATGAAGGCTGGACGAAATGCGAAAGTTTTCGCATTTTTTTACGTTCGCCCAGCGGACCGTGTGGTATAGCGTACGTTATCGCGCGCTTCTGTGTGAATGTGTACGTTTATTCTCTCTTGACCCGGCATCGTAAGCGTATCGCGCGTACACCGGTTACAAAGCAACCAATCTTCTCTGTCTTTTCCTTCTTTTCACTGTCCCTTCCCTCGACTCCCTCTCTCTCTCTTTCTCTCTACCGACCATCGCCCACCGTCACCGTCTCTCCGCTCCGTTCCGCTCCTATTGCTCGTTCTTTCTCCTTTGTTTGCCACATTTCCCTCGTTCCCGCTTTCATTCAATCTCACAGCCGTTCAGTCATAAAAATATTTCTACGCCTTCCTGGATACTTTTTCTTTTTCCTTCCTTGTGCCACACCTTGCACACTTCCCCCGATCCGTTTGGCCCTGCCACCCTTCCTGCACGCTCCCGCTCCTATTATTCTCGAGGACTAGAAACGGCGCGAAGTGTGATTTAAACGCGCGTAAAAGCGGCCGTTAAAAAGCGAGAAAGCTCCTTAACTCCCCCGCTTTGATTGGCCAACTCGGTTTATTAAAACGCCCTCGGCGATATTACATATTTTTCTTCTCGCTTGAACCGGGCCACTTCAACTGTTACTGTACACCTCCTCCTTTCTCCCTCGACTCGTTGCCCGTTCTTTCGTTCTTTTCTTTGTCCAGCTATAAGACTAGCTGCTCAAATAACCATTCTCTCTTTTCCAGTTTCTTTTCTTTATCGCCCACCTCCGAGCCACCTTCGGGCTCAGTGTCTTACTACACGCCTCGAAGAAGTTTCTCTCCCTTCCTCCCCCATCCCACGGTTCTACCGTGCAACGAGCATCTTTCAACCCCTTCTGAATGATATGCTCGTAGAATGACGAGTGAAAAGAATACAAGAATCGTCGAAGGGAAAAGAATAGCGTGCTCGAAACGTCAAGGAATCGAGCGACGTGCATTCAGATCGCGTTGATTCAATTTCTCCCGCATCGTGCGAACGCGATTACCCTCGCTCGTAAATCCGCGCGAACCGCAAGATCGAAGGTAGACATCAAGATAAAGCGAGACAGTACAGCTGGATTCCCTTTTGTAATATTAATTAATAAGGCAACTTCCGTGGAACGAGATACTTGCTGCTAATTAAGAAATACCTAGCGAGCGCTCTTTTCCAACGCAGGGGCGAGGAAGCGGAAAAGCAAGAGGTAGAAATTCCACATTGCTCTGGCACCCTTGGAACGAGGTAAACTTAATCCTCGGCCAAGTTAAACCAACTGTTAAGCTTTTCATTAGGTACGCTAAAATGAGCACGCGAAGAAAGCGCCGATCAAGAAGCCTTATTATTTCTTTTCCCCTGATTTCTCTTTTTTTTTTCTTTTTTTTTTTTTTTCTTAATTTCCCAATAATCGAACGATAATTTTTGATCTTCGTTTTCGAGGTGCTCGGATCATCTGGCGAGATTCTTTCCGGGCTCGTCTGCTCGTCGGAATTCTCGAGCACAGGGCGCAAGTCTTCTCTCTTTTAGTTTATTTTCTTTTCCCTATTTGTTTGCAAGAGCTTCAAGGGGGGAGGGGAGAATATTTCCCAAGGGGATCATTTACGATGAAAAAACAGAGAAAGAAAGAGACGAAAAGAGGAAAAAAGAAAGGGGCAAACGTTGCAGAAGGAAAACTCCAGCAACTTCGAATTCAAGCGAAAGGCGACGAAAAGTTTTACGAGCGGCACAGCCGTCCTGCCTGCTGGCTAACTGGTTTGAATTGCATCAATTAAAAAAAACCGTTCCACAAAAATTCCATAACGCGACGGGTGGAGGGCTGCGTCAAATGTCCCTGCACGTTCGCTCGTTTTCCATTTCTACCGGCCAGTAAAACCTTTTCATTCTTTTCGCACCTCTTTTTCGTTGCATCGTCGATAACGATTACTCTTCCCCCCGTGATTTAATTTTCGTTTGCAGTTTTGTTTGCCGAAATCACGGCAAATATATATTTCTTTACGGCGCGTACTGCGTTTTAATTTTTCAATGAATGTATAAAAATTCGCGGCGTTGTGAAGCACCAGCTGGTTTGGCGACTTATCGTGAAATGATACAGCGACAGAAATTATGCCCAGAAATATTTCGAATATAAATATAAATATAAATACGACCTGCAACAGCGTGAGAATCTCCATTTTCCGATCGCTCGGAATATTTCCGAAAATATTCAACGTCGGCGAAAAGAAGAGAGAAGAATACTGTTCTACGAGAAAACAATAGTACACCTGTAATAGTACGCGTAGGAACGGCACTCAAGGTATGCGAACTATGTTCTCATAATACTTTGTCCGGTCGGAGAGGAATATATGAAAATATACAACAAGGGTCGATGGTGCCAAGGGTGAGACCTACTGACAGAGACCCGAGGTTAAAAGGATTTTTTCTAATAAAACAGTGTATTTATTTCTTTCATTTTCGTGAACCCCTGTTGGAATGAAATTGAAGAATGAAAATTGGTCTGGTGCCAGAACTGCCTGTAACGTGCCGTTTGAAGTATTCCTAAATCCCCCTCCCCTCCTCTCTTTCAACTTCCCTTCGAAAAGGAAAGAAAAAGAAAAGAAGAAAATTACATTATACTGGGAAACTTCAACGAGGATGTTGAAAGGCTTCGATATAAGCCAAGTTGAAACCCGTGAAAACTCGCGCCTAAAAAGAATTCGTTTACCCTCTTCGTCGGAACGACATTTGTTCCGTCCTAGCGTGTAATTTAATTTGAAAACCCGCACAGTTTAACTCGAAATTTAAACGGAAGTTTGCAAACTGTATCGCTGATACCGAGGAATACTCTGCAACTTCCGATAAACGGCGATTGTCTCGACGATCGACTTGAAAGAGTCTCGAGTTTCAATGGATTCCGATAATCGTTTTCGTCGTCTTGCAATAAAAAAAGAAAAAAAAAGAGAGAAAAAAAAGAGGAAAGAGGAAGAAGGGAAAAGACGAACGGACGATAAACAGATCTTATCGCATTAAATTGGGGGACGGGGTGGGGGGGAGAGGAGAGGAGTACTAATCGGCTACGATTTTTCCCGAAAAGACAGTGGAAAAAGGACGATTCTTTGGGGAGTTCTCGAATGAATCGAGCAATCTTCGAGTCCTTTGTTTTCAAGATCTGCCACTTGTAAATATAATTACCCCACGGCTCCTCTTGGTCGTTCTGCCAACCCCGGCAGCCGCTGGTACTTCCACCTGGCCCATCCCATCGTCTCTAATTTGATTCCGCGGTTGTTTTCACCCACCTTCGCCGCCTCCTCTCCTCTGTTCTGGGCTTCGCTCATGCATTGTCTCTTGTCTCTTCATTCAAATTACCCTCCGCTTTCCCATTCTCGCGCCGTTACAACCTCGCTCTCCTCCCTCGCTCTCCTCTCCGCGTCCCTGGCCAGACCCCCACCGTTTTCACCCTTATTGTTGCGGTTTTATTGAATCCGCTGTGCATTGTCTGCGCGCGAGCGAGACGCGGCCGTTGTTCAAAGAAAATTGGCGCGCAGTTCGAAATACGCGGATATATTCGTCTTTCAGCGCGCTTACCCTGTGCGGTCCGATGAAATCGAGTTTCACGGGTGCGTAAGTACGGTCAAAAGGTACACTACGCCGGCTACGCTGTTATTGTACCACCGTGTGCGTGCTACCTTTTTTTTCACCTGCGTGGCCGCGCACGTGCCTCTGTGTTTTTTTTTTTTCGGCCAGTTGTCAAATCGTAAAATCGTTATCCCGGGAAAATGGCACGGGAAGAACAGTAGGATGCCACGGATGTGTGCTCCAGACCGGCGCTTAAACCCGTTTTTCGGTATATAAATTGATGGTACGCGAAGCAGTACAGAGACATCGTCGATCGTTCCTACGACGTGGATAGGATCGCTGTAAATACGAACGGCGCCGTTTCCTCTCGCTCGTCTCGATAGAACCGCCCCTACCAACCACCACCGTTTCGTTCTTCTAATATTTCCCCGGCACTGTCTCTCGTTTCCTCGAATGTATAAATATGTAAGAAAGTGGAGTTCGTGACCGGACTACCACGTTGCACGAGCGAGGAAATGCTCGCCGGGAAGAAATCTGTGCCGTATTGGGAGAGAGAAAGAGAGAGAGAGAGAGAGATGAGGGAGAGGGGAACAACGTTCAAGGGGAGAAGCAAACAACGTTTACATATCAAGAATCAAACGGAAAACCCCGGGCAAAGTGTCAACACGCGAAGACGGATAGCTTTTATTTATTCTACCATTACTTCCGCGTGTACATTTTATGGAAAACGCTAAAACCATGAGCCCGTGATACTCGATAAAAGATACGCAAATATTTTCCAATAAGTTTCGAGTGCATGTCGATAGGTCGTTTCGAATGTTTCACCGAACAAAATCGCTGTCGACAAACAACGGAAGACGGGGGGAGAGGGGGGAGCACCGCGGGGGAGGGCGGGGGCTGTAGGTATGATGGAAAAAAGGGGTGCTTAATAGCCGTCAGAGACGCGATTGTTGATTCGTGTAATGAAATCAAGAGTAATCGCGAGGGCGATGGCTTTTGTCCGGGATGCATGAATTTTCGGCGAACGACCATTAATTATTCGAAATTAAATATCCTCCGTAGGTTTTAATTAAAATGTTTACAATGTCGCCCATCCAGATTACCGGCGGCATTTTATGACGTCGATATATTAAAAAGGTGCGGATTCATTCATCACGACTGGATCGGCGGCTGCCCGTACAACTTCCAACGAAACATCGTCCTATGCTGTATCGAATAAAACGTCGAGGGAATGGCGGCCATGAAGAAGATAAAAGAACGATAGATGCAAAAGCGGAAGACGACTGATACGTTATGTCCGTGGATCTACGTGGAATTATTAACGAATCAGCTTGAACGAATCACACGACTCGTTGATCGTCAATTTCCAAATCCAATAATGCAATTATGACGCGTCTCGATAATATTCGTGTAATTAAAATTCCCTCCAGAACCGAGGCTCGCTCCGTAGCTCCGCTACCATGTTCCCCGACTCTTGTGAGCAAACGATTCTTGTTTGTTTTGCAAACAAAGGGTTTCTCGTAAGGGTTGGAGAGACTTCGAGCAGAGAGAAAGAAAGAGAGGATGGTGAAGGAGGGTGAAAGTGAAGTACGGAGGAGCGAGGGGAAGAAAGAAGGAGGGGTGGAAAGTGAAAAGGGGGTGCTGGAAAATAGGGGCAGAATTATTACATCTTTTGTTCGAAGGCTCGAACCGCCCCATTTGCGGAATTGCGGATCGCGATCCAGCCGCGATTGCGACCGCTGAATACCACAGGGTCGGCACGGCTTTTGTTAGTTTTGACTAATTTCCGCCAGGTAATCTGCTTCAATTCGAATTTCCTCAACCATAATAGCGCGTTACATAGGAATTTGGTAAAATTGTCTATGCGATATCTACATTCCCAATTAGTTTACGGTCCACTGCGATGGATAATACATTTTCTTCCTTTTCTGTTTTTTTTTCTTTTTTTCGTCGATTTATTCACGGACGATTAACCACGGATTATTTCGTTCGAGTAAATTTGTTCGAAGAACGAAGAGTTCTTGAGTTCTTGAATTTTTAGAAAGCACGAGAGAACAGAGTATACGACGATCGTAAAATTTTAATTCCTATGCGACGCGACGTGTACCATCGACAAAACCCAGCCCTTGAGCAAGTTTAATTCTTGTGGGTCCCATCGGTGACTTTATCGCGAGAAATTGCCATGGTCCGGAAACCGTCGTTACAGCATCGTTACCGTAAGAACTTACTGCGAGCATTGTTACGGCTAATGTTACCGAACTTGGTTAACTTTCAGTTTTACCGTCGATTCGGATTAAGAATTTATGGTAACAGCCGACTCTTCGGTTTATTCCCCGCCGCCGAAGAACCGAGAAAACGTTTCCAAGAGACACTTTAATTACACTGCCGGTACGGTTGAATATTTATCTTTATGGGATGGAAACTAGATTTGAGTAACGATAGACGTATCGTGCGAGCATTTCGTTCGCAACGCGAAGCTAGAAATACAAAGGAAAATCACAGCAAAATTGCAATGCTCGAAGAAACGAGTATTCAGAAAATAAGCGATTCAAGACTGCGGTTGGAACTCAATGCACGCTGGCTTACAGCCTGTTCTCGTTGCGTATAATTCGATCCACGTATCGTATCGTCTTACCGTCGATTCAATAAATCAGATGACCGGCTTGGATGCGACGTCGACGTTGAAGAAACCGAGTAATCTCGGTAGGAAACCGAACATACTGGTCTCATGTATCATCTACTTGCTGAATCGGCACTTTCACCACCAGTCAATTACATTAACGAAGAAACACCGGGTGACAAGCGAGCAAGAAGAGCCGGACCAACTTGGAAACTTATAACTCCTACCCTGATAACTTGTTACTTTTGCTTCGTCCAACTGGTTTCCACAATGGCGTGCTCGTGGTATGACGTTACACGAGTTTCTCCACATAGAACCGACTAACTTCTGCTAATAACGGCGGGACATTAATTTCATCCGATTGGACTCAACCGAGTTAAATAACAAAGACGAAACTGCGATAAAGAACGACTGCTTCTTGCAGGACGGAGCAGTCTGTTCTTGCTCAATTCAGAGATCTCGAGGAAGAGACTCCTCAAAAACATTCAAATTCTCGTTCCATGACGGCAATAAAGGACTATTTTAACCCTTCTTCCTTGCCCCGTATAATCTTTCCCTGTGGTGGGCTCTCTCTCTCTCTCTCTCTCTCTCTCTCTCTCTTGGCGGTCGGTATAATCGCACCACACCGGTATTCCCGCGGGAGCCGTTGCTCTCGACACGATTCCACCAAAGGATGAAACGACGAAAAGTTTAATGAGCCCGCCTACCACGTGTCCTCGGTCAGTGGAATTGCCTTTTCCTTCTCTTAAAGACCTTGATTTCATTCTTATAATCAAGTTACAAACGAAGACACTGTTTCATTATGTGATTCAACGAAGAGGATATAATCTTTTTTAAAACATTTTTTTACATATAAGAATATCCTATTTTTTCACACGGTATAACATTGTGTAGGATAAATTGGAAACACAGCTACTCTCTCTATAGTCATTTTTCGATTTATTGTTCTATTCGAAATTATAAAGTTAATATTGTCAGTTACAAGCTAAACAGATTCCTAAAGTATACAATTTCTTAACAACAGCGAATGTATTCAGTTAAAATGTAAGTTTTGCATTTCCACTTTCACGGAAGATTATTATATCAGTATTATGAACACGTGCGTTGCGCAAATGTACATACACGACAAATATCGCGGTTCATCGTGTATTTGTGTACAAAATACCCGTTGATTATTACCTATTCTGTTCCATTATATTCGATAAACAATAAATTAAATCGCAAGCCGTAACAAGCTATGGCAATACGTGACAATCTAATTAAATCCATTTTAAACAATATCCGTGATAAAGGTCCCATGTAGAACAGACGTATTGATTGTACGGCACTTGGCAAGTTTCACGAGTGTTTTACAGCATTTCGAAACATAAACGCGACTGAGCACTAATGGACCAGCTTAAATATGTAAGAGAAGCCTGCCCACCGGGTAGCGGGTAACAATAAACTAACACTTAAGAAGACGTGCTTCAAGGCACAATGCGAAGTCACACTCTTCGCGCTAACGATCTCACCTCCAAGTTTCAAGCTTCGAGCTGCTTGTGTCACCGTCTCTCTGGAAAGACTGCTTTAACTGGTGCGGGACAGAAGAAACGCGAAAGAGCAGCGAGATATCGACAAATATTTAACAAAATGCACGACACAAGAAACAAGAATAATTCTAAAGTTGATGAATGCATCTTTTGAGAGTGAAATAATCGTCTCGCGTTGCATCGAGATTCCCTAAATGAAAAAAGCAGGCGACACCCGGTGTATCGTAAAAGCTAACAATGATGGAAATATTAGTTTTTAAAGTCGCGCAGGGTGCCGTTAACGTTCCGAGTCTCTCCCGTTCGGAAAGCTAAAAGTTGCTGTCCCCTTGTTGCTCGTCGCTTTCCTTAACACCTCGCGTTTATAGGCCTTCGTGAGGCTATAATTCCTATTTTCCTTCGTACATTGTTTGATATAAGAAAAGAAAAACGCGTGCTCCCATTCGCCTAGTTTGCAGCAAATTATAAACGATTCTCCATTATAATGCATATTAAAGTAAATCTTCGCGATAGCTACTTTCATTCAAACTGGCACTCACTTCCTCGCCGACATTTAAATTGCGAAAATAAAGCTGTCCAAGTTAAAAATAGGCTATCGATCGATCGATTATAGAAATGAAATTATTTCAATTTCAAATGTTATATAACACGAACGGTGGTTAAATGGAATTTCCAAAATTCGTATTCCGACGATTCAAATCGGAATCAAGTTTTCCGTCCGTGCATCCTTATATTTGGCCGTCGTACCTTTCGATCGCGACGGCCGATAACAGTGGTCATTATAAATTTAAGCGCTTTTAACAAAAGCCACGTTAGCTCACAGCCGTTTCGCACGCAAGCGGCACTTTGCATGCCGCATTCCGGACGACTTGCCACCCTTGTTTGAACTGGCGAACTGGTGTTGCGCTCAAAGTCCGAATGCATAATTAATCAGGTTATCAATTAAAGGAGCGCCGCCGATTCGTACGACTGTTTCGTACGATCGAATCATTGTTGTACGTCGATATTTAATCGTGATACTGAACACGGGAAAGCGAGATATTCGTGCGATTTTCGCGATGACGAGTTCTACTTTTTAATCAGTAATTCTTACTTAATGATGAATTAATAATATTGAACGTAAGTATTTGTTTAAGAATTTATTTTGTCACTGTTTTATATAAAATGTATAATATGTTGTATTTAATCGGATGTTTCGTAATTATTTCACACGGATTATATTCGATTATTAATATCAAACAATCGAAGATCTTCGAGAAAAATTTGACTGATACTTATGCAGGCAAGATCTTCAGTTATTTTAAAGCTTTAATTACTTTACGTCTTTGAATCGATTTATGCTCTGTACAAAGATACAGACGATCGATCAACTGAATTCTCATTGGTGGAACGGCATAGAAGCCTGTAAATTCTGTTTGAAACCGGCGAATTCAATCATTCTCTCTGTTCTACGACACGGCAAGGACCAACACGGTCTGTGTAAATACAGGGTACCACGTGCACTTTACTCGATATTTAATGGGAATGCCAAATCCTTCCGGTGCATTTTCGATTAGCACGAAGGGAAATGAATTACGCGATCCTTTCGTGAAGGATTCGCAACTTTAGGAATAGTCGATAAAAGACAGCTTTTGGCATATAAAACTACACTGCAGTATATATGAAGAAGATATTAAGTAAGTATAGAGTAAAAGAGAATGTTTATATACTGTACGTGATATTCTATTGTAAATAATTTAATAGCATTAATTTGTACATTTTTTAACTTACCGTGTACAGCCATTTTGTCGAGAAATCTTCAAATGAAAAGTACGAAAAACGTAAAATAAATATTAATCACATTTGTACCAAATACAATACACGTTACATATGAATTACGATATATTATTACTAAAAATATATACAAAAATGTAGTGAACAATAAATGTCACGCAATTACTTCAATTTTGAAATCGTTTATATTGATACAGCGCGCACGTTTCAAATCGTTATTTTAAACTGGAAAATTTCTCTAGCGCCGATAGCGCGCTCTGTGGACTAGTAGCAAAATTAACCTAGCCTTACTGTTACATGGTAAGCAATGCTGAATTATCATTGGCTGAGATGCTCAACAAATAAAATAAATCTAGTTAAATCATCATTGTTGCCACCTTTATGTTTCATACTTTGCTCGTGACAAATTAGTTTGAACCGTTTAGCGCTGTAAAATTTTCGTGTTTGAATTGGATCGACTTTTGACGTTTGAAGTTTTAACAAGTAGGAATCGTTATCGACGTTACAAGTGCGGGTAAAAAAATTGATATCTTCAGTTTTTGATAAATAAAAGATATAGTGGGACAGTTGTTGAGTGCACGCAAGAAAGAAAAATGAGTGAGATCATGGAACTTTTATGTGCTTTGACGTTCATCACACATGTACTTATCAATAAGAGGTAAACCAACAAACGATAAATACTGAACTAGCCCTCACTCATAATACCGTTCTTGGTATAGTTATATATATAATTTGTAAAGATATAATTTTTACATCCTTGCACATTCTACGAGTAGTTTTATATATGTGTGTGTGTGTGTGTGTGTGTGTGTATACACATATATCTATATACATATATTGATGCGTAATGTAAGAGTTAATGCGCAAATTCTAAGAAATTAATCGTTTTCCACAAATCAATTATCTGTAAAAACCGTCATACATTTTCAAACTTTTGATAATTAACTTCGATTATGATTTAACAAAGTTTTAGAGAAAAGACAAAATATTCTGTTGAATCTTTATTATACTTTACATAATAAAGGTAACAGTTTTATTATAACGTTTAATACTTCTATTACATGATATAATTGCTGTTCATATAATACTATTATTTACTTTTCGCAATCAAATTTTGCAATATTAATGGCAACGATAGTAGGTAAAGCATAAGTAAATAATGATGTCTAAAGTTGCAACGTCCATTGTCGGTGTTGATCAACTTGTTAGCGTTCTGTCTGGAATTTAGCACTTACAGGTCTTGCAGCAACACTGTCCGCCAGATTTACAAGCGCATTTGTCTACAATATAAAATACAAAAGTAATATTAATTGTCAAATATTTAATAATGATTTCTTAATAATAAATATTATAATAGACACATGACAAATCTTCGTTATAATACTTTTAGACAAAAATTTTCAAACAAAATTTTGTGAAAATAACAAAACACATTTCATGGATTGTAACTCAAACTATAGAATGAATTGAAATTAACAATAGTCGCGGTTAAGCGGTCATTGCCCGAGTTTACAAAAAAAGAGATACAGTTTTAACGGTGTGGTATTATCACATTCTTTCGAAGAAATATTCGTATTTTGTTAAAAGAAGGAGAAGTCCTTTTTACACAAGTCGTTTGAAAATTAAAATTAAAATTTTAGAAATAATTTAAACTAAAATTTATTACCTCCACATCCAGAATCGCAGCACTTACATTTGTCGCCACATTGACATTGTTGGCATTTATCTGCAATAAAAAATAACATTTTATTTATTAAACAATGTAACAGACGCATATATAAGTGTCACAGACCACTTTGACACAATGAGGAAATTTACGTTCACTATCGGTAAATTGGTCAAACTCATCAATTGAGCGTTGCCCGTAATAACATTTGATGAATAAATTATATTATTACTTCCTGTATAAACCAATAAAGCTGACCGCGTATTATAAGGATTCCAAGAAAATTCCGCACAATTCTAGAAATTTTCCAATTGTACTCTGTTCATTCGCGTAAAATGAACGTGTCTTCAACGTGTTTAAAATGTCTTAATATTGCAAAATTTTAAAGAATGATTAAAAACAAAAGCTTTGTTGCATTAAACAAATCAGGTACAAAAAAATTGATAATAATTATAAGTAAAAAATATTATAAATGAACAAGTAAAAATACACGTAGCAAAATGTTAGAAATACATGTTAAAAGCATTAGTACTCAAATACAAGTGACTAGAATTATTAAAAATTTCACACAGTTAGTGAATTGCGTGCATCATAATTGCATCAGATTATGTTACATGAAGAAATAATTTCTTAGAAATAGAAGTAATTCTTACCTGAGCACTTGTCGCAACCTGGTCCCGGCATTTTCGTTTCAAAGTATTTACTTCGAATAGCTTGAAAGCTGAATGATCACTTGTCAGTTCCGGTGTATCCGTTCGAATTTATCGATCACCTCCTACCACCAGCGCTCTTATACTAACGCACCTTTACGGCGTGTGCAACTAGCGACATGCGGCGTGTGCAACTAGCGACGTGCGGCGTGTGCAACTAGCAACGTGCGGCGTGCGTGCCATGCGCAAATCAGGAGTGTATTAATTCACACTAGTTCCCTGTATTAAACTTAGAATTCATATATTTTATATTATAAGCTTTGTATACTTTTGTATCATATTCGCAACTGTTATCTTCTTCGAAAATGACAATAGTTAGATGCGACTATTGTTAGAAATATATACAATAGATGTACAATGCAATTTTAATTTTAAATGCATTAAATAGAATTACGTATGGGGGGATAGATACACAATTTACGTCCCTGAGGTAGTGCAGCACGAGACCGATGAGTAACTCTTGCACGTTACACAACAGTGCGAGATAAGAATGTTACTACAATCAAGTTCATTCTAGAAATTTTATGTGAAGAATGGTGCAATGATTTGCAATTGGAGTAATGAAAAAAAAATTTAATGAATAAATTAATTTCTTTCTATTCTTTCTTCGAATTTCTATTAGGAAACATAATTAAGGGAAATTTATATTTTTACACGGTATTAATGGGAAATAGAAATTGCAAAGATCATTAAGAACGTCTTTGAAATGTATATAAACAATATGAAATTAAGCAAGATTATATTTTATTATTGCCTTTTACCAATGCTTAAATTGCTTACAATAAAATGTGAAATATATCTTATTACAAATAAAAATTTAAATAAATTTAAATATTCCTCATGTTTATAAAATTCGTTTTCCTGGCTGCTTTTTCAATATGTATGGATTCATCTTCTGGTTCATAATTAATTTTATATATTCCATTATCTGTGGAATTCTTTTCTTTTTGTACTGAATTTATTCGGCCTGAAATATTTTTTAAATATATAAACGTGAATTAAAAAGAATAGGCACTTAGATTCTTCTGTAATCAGATATAGTAATACCTTCATGTCGGATAACAACTTTACTTTGAGCAGTTTCAAGTAATTTCTCAACACGGGTTCCTTGTTTATATGACTTATTTTGCTTTATCTATAAATATATATAATGAATTAATATATTTCCAAAATAGAAAAATAATATATAAAAATACATACTACTTTAACTTGAGAAGGAAGTTTATATGAAACCTTAGGAAGTACAAAATGAGTTTTAGGTGTAGTCTCATTCTCTGATGTTTTTATTCTATGTACCTTATAAAAAAATACAAAAAATATCAATAGAATATTTTATAAATAAATTTATGTTAATTTATCATTTATTAATATAATAAATAAATTTAGATACAATTATATTTACCTGCTCTTTATTTGTGTTTATTTTAGGAGATAAATTAATCTTGAGAGATGTTCCTTGAATTTTATTCATGTTTTTTGATGTAGTATCTTGTCTTGAATTTCTATTTGCTAATGCTTTAACATTTTGTTTTACAGGTGTAAGTAATAAGTGATCTGTTTTGGCACGTATGTTTTTTATAAGTTGCATATCTGTACCTCTTATATACATACCCACTGGTGACATTATAGTATTATAATTCAACCGATATAAGCCTTCTGCATGTGGACTTTTTAAAATGTGTCTTACTTTTGTATCTTTTACAGGACTATTCATGCCAGGAAAATATGTTTTTTTCTGTTTACAATTTTTATTTGGAGGAATCTTTCCTGGTGTTATGAAAAGTTTTGATCTTGTACTTTCTTTTCTTTTTTTATTTTCTACATTTTGTTCCTTTGTCAATGGTGAATTTACATTTGGACTTACAAAATATTTTCTTCTATTTGATGTTTTTTTAATGTCACTTTCTTTTTTGGAAACTTTAGTTTCTTCGTGTCTTAGATTAGAGTTCTCAGGTGTTTTTAAGTTACTTTCAGTTATAGGAGAATTTTGAAGTATCTTTAAAAGAGGTTTCTGTTTTTCTAAATATGTTTGATAGCTTTTACAAGATACTAGAGTTTGTAAAAATTTAGTTTCATCATTTAATAAATTAGACTCATCGTCATTGGCAAATATTCCCATTGTTTTTTGTATCTCTGTTATTTCAGGATCTGCATTAATTTCTGTAATAATTCTTGCTGTATTAAAACATCTCCTCCTTTTTTCTGCTATATCTTGCATAAGTGTTTTTTCTAATTCATCTGGATCTAACAGTCCACAATTATTTGTAAACTTATTAGGTGTTACTTTATCTGAATCAGATTTTTGATTTATTCTTTTATTTTTTTTCTTAGAATATGAAATATCATTAAACAGATTATCTTTTGACTTATTATGTGAGTCTTTTAACTGGGAGGAATTACATTTTGATTTGTTTCTAGGTAGTTCATTAGACATATTTAATGATGCCATCTGTTGCTCGCATATATTATGGATTTGACTCATACTTAATAAAGAAGATGTTGATGAACTTTTACGTAAAGGTGTAGAGCTTTCTTGTTCTTTGGGAAATAATTTATTACATTGATCTTCCCAATGTTCAAAAGATGCATTACTTATATTACCTACATTATCAATACTCTTAGAATTACATTTTGATATTTTAGCCAAAAATCTTCTTTTAATTACATCTGCACCAGAAATAGGAGTAACAGGTACAGATGTATTTATAGGAGAATACAATTTTTCATTTTTTATATGAGTAGATTTATTACATGCAGGGCTTATAGAAATTTGTGAATATGGAGGCGTAGACAGTGGAGATGGAGCCCATTCAGGAGCAGTTTCATCTTCTATAAATTTACACATTTTTTTAAATTCTGTTGTTAATCTGCTCAAATCTATTGCAGATGTATTGCTCGTATTATCATCATCATGTATAACAGATTCTTCAATGATGGTTAAGAGTTTCTCAGTAAAATTTTCTGGCGATTGTATAAATTTATCAGATAAACGTTTTAAAATTTGTTGTGTCTGTGAAACTTCTTGTACTTGGTTAAAATAATTATCTAATGAACAAAGTATTGTCTCAAATTTATTTGTTTCGATATCCATATGTTTATCTTTACAATTTCTATAAAGTGTCTCTTTATCTATATTTGTACAGTTAGAGGAAGAAACAAGCTGTGGTAATTTTCTGCTAGGTGTCTTATCTAAGATTGACCTTGCATTTAATATATTATTGTTTACATTGAAATTCGTATTAGATTGTGACATAGTATGTGAATCTGCGATGTGTTTTTGAATTGAACTTGATAATTTATTAGATGTATTATTCAGAGAATCTTGAGGATTATTATTTTCTTTAGTATTATCCACTTTAGTATCATCAACTTTAGTATATAACTGTTCAACTTGAAATAAGTCAATGCGCTTATTTAAATCTGGTGCAACATGACTATCTGAAGATGAAGTACGTAAAATTGATGGGTTCTGTACACAAGAATACTTTGAAGAGCTGCCAGCTAAAATAGTGGAATCTTTATTGTTGCAAGTAATATCGTCAGACGTATTGTTATTTTTAATTTCAATTAAACTGTCCTGAGACATTGAAGAAAATGTATCGGAATCAATCTCAGAATATTCTGAAAAAAGTTATTTTATTGTTAGATGAAAATTAATGTATATTAATATCATAATCAAAATAAACATATGGATTAATTGATTGAGACTAAGAAAGAATCACCTGCATTATCTGTTTTCTTACGAAAATTACTTATCGAATCCATGAAATTATTAGCTCGTCTTCGACAGTGGCTCATTTTTAAACTAGTATTAATATCTTGATTACATTCAATTGTGCACTTGTAATTAATTTTTTAATACAACACTACATATCTGTTAGTCTGTTGGAAACGTTACAAACTACTACAATTAAAACATTTTGAATTATCAGTAATACCAACATATTAAAGAAATATGTATAGGAAATAATCTACAGTTTAAGTTGGTAAAATAGAAAGTAATAACGGTTTGAAGATAGTTTTTTTTAAATCAACTTTTAATATTTGAAATTGTTTAAAGTAAAATGATATTAAGACAACTTTGAGTTTATTACTTATCAATATTTCTTTTATTTATATTTCTTGCACAAAAATTTATATGAAAATGTAATGTTAAAATATTTGAAGAAAACATAACCTTCATGGATGTAAATAAAACAGAATCAAATGCACTTTTTTCTAAGACTTATGACACAAAATATATAAGATTTGTAAATAAAGTGCTAAAAGAGTCAGCTGCCAGTTTTGAAAAAGAACAGAAATGTACGTATATTATAATGTGTGATTATCAATAATAACATTTTACACAACAATTAATAACTTTAGTTTTAGATAATGTATTATTAAATCTATATAATATTTTTGGTGGTGTATTTGAGAGGGCATTAGAATTGTACGAAGGGAAACGTATTACTTATATTTTTCCTTCTAAAACTGTTGGTGTTCCACCTGATAGTGATAGAAACAAGGCCAGATATTTAGTACAGGTCAAAGGATTGTCAGGAGCAACATATACACTTTTTCCAGATATAAACTACTGTCACTGTGCCTCCTTTAGGTATAAAATTTCTTAATTTTCTAGACATTTATGATAAGAAAGAGATTATTATATTATTGTATAATATGCTTTCAGATGTCAAGTATTAAACGATAGATCATTATTTACTTGTAAACATGTTTTAGCAGTTTGGCTAACTGCAGTTACCAAAGATAAATTGTGTCATCAACATATAACAGAGAAACAATTCCAAAGTTTGCTATTATTCCAGGTTTCAAATAAAGAACATGCATTCTGAAGGAAATTATAAATTAGTTGCAAAATTAGGAAATCTTAAAACCATAGTATTGTTACTAAGAGCAATTAATTTTGAAGAGGTATAATGATATTGAGATATATTCAACTGAAACTTTTAACAAAGATAAAAGATTTAATTTGAAAGTTTTTTTTTATTTTTCTTCAGAGTGCCACATGTTTTGGAACTAAGAATGGCTTAAAATTAACAGTAGAAGATGCAAAATGTATGCAAGCTAGTGCTTACATTGCAGCTGATGTATTTCAACTGTTTGATTTAAAAGAAGATGTAATTTTTAGAATAAATTTAAATATATTAGTGGAATGCCTTGGTATGTTTTGGAGTAATATAAATACTCATGCAAGTTCTGTGGCCTTACATCTTTTCTATGAAGTATATACAGTTAAAATGTAATATATGTAAATCATAGATAGAATTAGCTATTAATAAATTGAAAATTTCAATAGGGCGAGGGACATCCTTTATCAATTCTTATAGAGGAAGATGGTATTATAACAGACTGTTGTTTGAAAACTCAGACTCCTGATGAATTATTAGATTTTCATCTTGAACCAGAAAATGTTGTAAATAAAGTAGTTCTTCAAACTGAATTGTTAAAAGATATTTTATCAGAACTTGATGCAACTAGTGATTTGATTGAGGTAGAGCATAATTTAATGCTTGACATATTGCATTGCAGTACTATTTACATTATTATTTCATATTTTGGTAATATTACAGCTACTTTTGTCACCGTCTCCACCTTTTTTTCGAATCAGTACAGCTGGTTTGGCTGGAATCTGTCATATTGATTTACCCCATGATGGTGAATTGATTGATAATTTTCAATGTCCATCGACAACCACATCAAGTTACAAACTTTCACATATTAAACCAGCTATAAAAGCACTGTCATGTGCAAACAAAGTTTCATTGAGGACTGATACATGTGGATTATTATCGTTTCAATATATGGTTAAAACTGATGAAGGACATGTTTGTTACATAGAATATTATGTATGTGTGATTTACTCTTATTGAGAGATATAATGTATATATAAATATGTAAATTTTTCAGATTTCTCCAGTAATAGATCCCAATGATTAACTTGATTTGATGAAGGAGATAATGAGGAAAGTACTAATTAGGAAAGTTTCTAGGAAAGTCACTAGGAAAATACTAATTAGGAAAGTTTCAAAATGTTTTAATTTTATTTTATATTGTTTATAATTATTGAAAGTTTTTTTGTTTTATATTGTTTATAATTAAAGCTTTTCATTCATTGTATTCGTTTCCATTGTATTTATATAAAAAATGATATTTTGATACAAAGATGTTCAAAATTATTCTTTGTCCGTTCGTTATATCCGTTATATAATAAATATAACATACATGGAAGCATATGGATGATTTAAAGATACATAAAAAATATAGAAATTTTCAGTACTTTTAAAATGTTACATAATAATGTTCGTTTTACATATATGAATATAAAGCGATATATTCATATATTGTATTATATTACGAAATATTATATCCTTTGAAAATAATATTAATGTTTATGCGTACATATGTGTTATTGTGCGTGTAAAAAAGTTTATTTCTCTATTGTTTAACATTTATGAGAACAATATATTGTCCCTTAACTAGGCGAGAACAACTTTCAACATCGTTAATCAATTTTTAATTCATTGAGGGACGTTATTTCTTCAAATAAAATTCTTATTCTTGAACTTTGTACACTCTTGTGCATACGATATCATCAACTTTCATGATCTGAAATAAAAAATATTTATTCCTTTATTTCGATTAAATATAAATAATTAAAAAAAAAATATATATATATATACACATAATAAATTATTTTTATCGAATAGGTTTAAATGTATTTCTATACTTTTTAAAATGCCTTTCAAGGCTTTGAAACGATTATTATTAACTCTATTATTGAACTTATTACATTGTTCGAGTCACGAAGAGCACGCGGTAATTGGCGGACCTTTTGACCAATGACAGACATTATCATCAGATATTCGCTCTGTTATCTTTTGTTGTGTCGTTCAACCTTACAGAACTTCCATTGCATAAAATGTAATTCAATTGAAACACTGAACTTCTAATTTCTTAATGATCGAGATTACGTAATTTATTATGACTATAGTTTTTATTAGATTCAAGGTTTACGAGATAAGTAAAGTATTAAGGTACAAAGGTTGCTAATAAAAACTGTAGACGGATCTTTTCTTCTATTTTCTTAAGGCGTGGCGCAGAAATACCGGAATTTTTTTCAAACATACATACCGCTTTCATTTCTGTCGGCGTGAATTCTCTTTCAATAGTAGTTTCCTTCTCTCCCTTTTGTTTTTGAATAAGTTTATTTCCCTCTAAAGTGCAGACGCTTTTCACTTGTCTTCCGTCTATCGTTTCTTCGTCAAATTCTTGATTAAGTTTGAATTTTATCTCCGAATTCTTAAATGCACTAGTTGTTTTCAACGTATAAACTCCATTGTTCTCCGTTAATTCGACCACGGGACTTAGGCTGCTGCCCATTTTACGCGTCATTAAACCTACACCTAAAGAAAGAAAAGAAAAAACAAATAAGAAACAAAGCTTAGAAATATGCGGACCAAAAACAAAAGAAAAAAAAAAAAGACCTCTAAACTCGGTCGTCTACAAAAGCAACTTCTCTGCAAATTGACGTAAAATCAAAACGCAGATGTTGAATTACAATATCTGAATCGCTAAATTTAAAGTATGTTCCGCAAAATAAATTTCCGTTAAATGTAAGGCTTACCAAAAGCCTTCATGTAGTCGTCAAAATTTTCACTCGATGATTGAAGCTTATATCGTTTTCCCAAAACGGATGGATTCATTTTGAACAAAAAAAGAGCACGATACGTTATCAATGAAGGTAAAAGCAAAACTGAACGCCAACGATACTTTATCACACTTATATTGAAAACGTAGGATCAAGTTTTTTTTCTTTTTTTTTTTTTGATTAAAATAACAATAATTGAAGTTTGAACTTTGTTGCGATTATTTATGATATCTGCAATGCATCAAGCATACATTATCTTCGAAAACAAAAAGTTATCGCGCTCTTATTTGCTCGCATCGAATTACAATTACGTGATATTTCATATGTATATATATGCGCGAATAATATCGTTTAAAAGATGCTATTAGATGTCTCACGTGATTATCATCGCGATTAAATTATATAATTGCCATCAGTATTGTTATTCACACTTCTTGAAACGTGTAAATATGATTTAAAATATCATCGTCGTTTTTCTGCAAGAAGAAAATATACGTGTTTTTTTTTCTTGTGCACGTCGAGCATGAGTACATTATTTCGCTTCCCTCGATTCACGCGCGAGGAAGAAATAATTTATATTCCTTGCTAGTATTAGTCAACACTTTAAACGTGTGAGTCGATCAGAATGAGCTTGCAGTTTTATTTAATTTCCGGTAATCGTATGAAATAACAGGTTGCAATATAATGGAGAATGTGAAAATGCGAAAGCGGATATGCTTACACGAATGTCGTTGTCATCATTAGCAATGTGACAAGTATTAGTATTTTGTAATGTTATGTACGTTTGTTCTTCGATTAAGGCCCCTATTCGTCCATTAACAAGCAACACGATCAATGTATTTTTATTAAGTTAACTCGAGTACCACACATTAGTACGATTCGACTGACAATTGCGATTTATTAATCTTGCCGGTGAATTAATTCAAGTGCTAAATTGGAGTACAATCGGACTCTGTCTGTGGCACATGGCGGGAATTAAGCGTGAGGTCAGGTCGTTGCACAGCCACAGGAGCATAGTTCAACATATTAAAATTGATTATCTTATTTATCATTACAATACGTTGCCGGCCCTAATATTATAAATGAGATCCGTTCGTCTGTAGTCGAATTAAATTTTCCGGTGACAGAACTGGCATCGAGCATGCGAGTTGGCATGCCAGATTCTTCAGGTTCATCTGACTTTGTCAAAATATATTTTATTACTTCTGCTTTACTTTAATCCGTCGACGTTAATGGATATCTCCGTAACATAGATACATCATGGGTTCGTTCGAAACAATGAAACATATCGATCAATAGTTACAAGAACGACTTTGTAAGTTGTTTCACAAATATTATTATTCGAATATTAATATTGTTATTGAAATTGTTTTCCTTATCGAACGGGGGAAAATGTTGTCTCTCGGCTATGCGTGTGTTATGTGTTTTTTAATAAATATTCCGTTTCGAGCGTGACATTTACGGTTTATTTACCACAGCAGTCGGCGACGATAATAACGTTTGATATCATAATCTGTCGGATGAAATTCAACGATACAGTATCGCCTCCTGTATTTCAGTTCGCCCTTTTCGTCACAGATGCACGTTTAATTACGAACCACAGAACGAATGTCCTTGGAATGTTCGAATGTAATTTATCGGAGCGACTTACTTATTATTTAAGTGTAATATTCATATACGTACCGAGCGCTTTCATGAAATCATCGAAATTCTCGCTGCTGAACAGCTTGTATTTCTTTCCAAGGAACTCCAGCATGACGATCGATCAAATTCGGACTTGAACACGTGACCAAAATGTATGTCTGAAAGGACGATAGCTGTAGTCTCGGATAGAGAAAGAATGAATGGTAATAAACCGATGTACACCGTCTTGTTGCCGGCTCTAGACTGACTAGGATCCGGGAGGACGAACAGCGTTAAAGGTACACTCTGTCTGAACTAACTGGACGTCTCTCACTCACTCTCTCTCTCTCTCTTCTTCGTTTCCCTCTCTCTCGCTCTCTCTCTCTCTCTCTCTCCAATCCTGTGCGTATACTCTCTCACTCCTTTTCGTTCATCCCCTTTCCGCTGTTCCCTCGATCGATCTCTCTTTCTCATTCGACTTTCATCACGCTCTTTTCGTCTTCTATTCGAAAATCTTTCGTCTCTGTTTCATCGTTTAACTCGCGTGTTTGGGCGGTCCCCTCCCGGGATATTTGCAGCTGCTACGTGGAATCTGTCTTTCTCTCGTACCTACAATATTTTTTTCTTCTTTTCTCTTTGCTCACGTTACACGTTGTCGTGAAATCGGTCTTCGCTTTTTTCTTTTCTTTTTCTTCTTCTTGGTTTTACCTTAGTTCTAATAATAGAGATTTGTTTCTATCAACTTTGAACATTTTTTTTTTTTTATTTACTTCGAAGAAACGTACATGTACAAGTATACATGTGTGCATAACGTTGACAAAATATCTCAGATTTAACTTTTTGACTTTGTACCAGACTTTCTGACTTTGCTTGCACAGTATGTTATTTCATTATGCTAATCGCGCACAATGTACAGTCTGTTTCCCTAACGTACTCCTCTTTCACTCAAGTATTTTTGCAATTTTAATGTCGTCCTTCATATTGGGTTTTCACAATTCATATTTTAAACAGTGCTCGATTGTGCTCGAATATTTGTCGAAATTATCATCGTCATTGGTTGACGTTAATTATTTAGCCTGTAAAACAACGTGATGGCTCCGATCATGCGCAAATATTCATCTGATAGTTTGCCGTTTATTGGACAGCGAGCATCTGCGCGCGGATGCGTCAATTGCTCGCGATATTTTATTGTTAATATACGAATGTAATCATTTATTGACAAGAAACAGGGATACATGAAACTTGGTTGTTATATTTTATTTAGCTTCCATCTCAGAAACGTGTTGTTGTCGACACCGTGAACACTTGCCGATACGAAACATGAAACACAATTGCCATTGATGTTGCACAATCTCGGATTGTTATACAAATTGTTACACGACGATCCTAATCAACATACATAACTGTTTGTAAAAAAAAAAAAACGATTCGCAAATACGTCTGTACTAGATCGCCCGGCGAGATAAGAGAATATAGCGTTTCATTCAGGCCAGCCGGCGTCGATTTCGCTGCGTTTGCCAAACGACCGGACATGGTCGATAACGGCACGGTGGAAAACGCGACGACGTGGCCGCGGCACGGCCGCGTCCATTCTTGTGTTGAGTATGGTGTGTTGACGATCGCGTAGCAACGCGCAACGCTTTCGACGTACTCGCCGTAGCAGCACGTCGTTTGGCAACGTCGAAACTAGCGGCGAATTCCGCATCAACGAGAACGACGCACGTCGACGAGAACGCAATCCATCGGTTATACCCAATCTATTACAAGTGTACGTGCTCTATCGGAGAAACGATGGCGAAGAAGCGTTTTCGCCGAATCGTACGACGAACTGCAAAGGAATCGTCGACGCGTCGTCGTTCACGATGATGCGAGCAATCAGAGAATGGTTATCGTCCGTATAATGATATAACGATATATTCCGTTTCTCACAGGATTACGTAAATGTACTTCGATTTCATAGGTCGATCTATTTATAGATGGAAAGACGGAGCGCGACGCGTTTCGTTGGCGCGCGAATCGATCGGGTTAGCTCCTACAACCGGTTCCAGCCGATCACCGGTTTCTCTGGCGGCGTTATTATAAATCCGGTGCGGTTGATGCGCGCCATCGCGAGTATCACCGCATTGGAAATGCGGCGGCGATAACCGGCCAACGGGGACGCGTCGCGCACACATCCACACGTCGCTGAGGAAAGGAGGCAATCGCGACGTGCTCGCTGGTTTCTCGTCGTCTTTTCAACTACCTCGACTGGCCGGGTAGATTTGGCAACGTTGCGGCATAGCAGCGGCATAGATTCCGCTCCGCAACCGCAACCGCACGCCAGCCTAGCGCCATGATGCCAAACCAAGCCAGCCGTACAACGGTTTCTCCGCAGTGACGCGCAAGCTGCCGGCGACGGCGTAGCATACACAAGCCGAATCGCTTGCGGGAATCATAACGTTCCGTCCAAAAAAATTCTTTTCCAATTCTTTTCCTTCGGGTGCTCGCGCGATTTCTCTCCCCTCGATTTTCGACCGGCGCGCGAGTATTCACGCGCGACGTAAATCTTCGGGTTCGGGTTCGGGCTCATTGATCGGTGCGACCGTACACACACGCTCGGCTTAATCCGAATCGATACACGCGTATATCTTGCTCGTTCGGCAACTGAAACACGATCGACTCTCTCTCGTCGAGCCGTGTCTCATCCCCCTTTTGTAATCGGTATCGTTTAAGTACCGGTCAATTTCTCTTCTTTGTCGCATGATTACGTTCCTTTCTTTCCTCTCTTTTGTTGCTGCCAATTGACGGCAATTGGACGACAAAGGGAAGAGAAAGGCTAAAAGGATAAAGGACGGGAATTCGCGAGGGTGATTCTGACCTTGGCGCGACGAGCATGTTCGATACGGAGAAATTTATCGAGGAGATCGAGAAACGGCCGGCGATTTACGATGTGAATCGCAGCGAGTACAACGACCGTAATGCCAAGATGACCGCGTGGGACGAGGTCTGCCAGGTGATGGTACCGAATTGGGCGCGCTTGACGGACGAGGAGAGAAACGTAGAAGGTATACAGCCTCTTGCGATCGATCGATCCGGATTCCTCGACTTCCACTTACTCGACCCTGGCACGAGTTGTCGTGACCACTGCAATCGTTTAAAATTAGTACAAATTGCCAAAGCATATAAAACTGATCGTTGTTCGCTCGTATAATTTTAAGTTAAAAAAAAAAAAAGAAAAGAAAAAGAAAAAAAAAGAACAAGACATTTCTATCTTTCTCTTTTCCAGCACAATCGGTCATTTTCTAAATAGATCATTTGAGATATTTATCGAAAATTATCTTTGACAAGAATAATTTTTTATTCATTGACGCGCGAATGGTGATCGTTTATCTCGTGGTGTACAACAGAGTCCCATAATTTTCAGAGAAAAATTTACGGGGAAAATGGAGAAATATCCGTGACTATTTCATGAAAGAACTGAAGCTTCAGAAATCCCAGAAATTGGGGTCAGCCGGTCGGAAGCGTAAGAAATACATGTATTTCGATCAGTTGTTGTTTCTTATGCCAACGGTGGAGAACAAACGGTTAGTACATTTTCACTCGTGCGCGAGAAGATCGTTCATATTTAAACGGCGGAACAGCCGAGTCTATAGCCGAACGCCTGTATTGCCATACGTTGCAGGAATGCCGGCACTACGTTAAGTAATTGCAAATCTGAGGAAAGCGAGGGCGAAATGGACAATCCGGTAATCGAAGAATACGATGTACCATTGGCCCACGCCGCTCCCTCCATTGCGACCGGCAGGGAATATCTACAACCGAGCGCATCCTATAAAATGTGCCCCCGTTATCCAAAGCAGCTTTGCGAGACGTCGTTCACGTCCTTCGATAATGAAATTCACGATATCTTGTCGTCGCACAGTAGCCAACGCGTCGCGTACGACGAGGATGACTACGATAAAATGTTTCTGCTCTCGTTATTGCCGATCATTCGACAAGTACCGGAGGAGAAGAAACTCGACGTCCGGATACAGATGCAACAAGTCTTGGCCCTAGCGCTTCGTCCTCCGGACAGCATGCAATGATAATTTCCAATGATTCGACAATTTATTAATCAAAGCGCTATGAAACAGGTCACGTGAGTATGCTAGTCCAGTGCGGAAAATTGTGCCTCTTGTTTATCGTTGCTAATTATCGTTAGCAACGATCATTAAGGCCAATCGATCTAATATCACGGATAAGATATTTTTGAACTTTGGAGCTATAGCACTATGGAGTCACGATAGATTGCACTTTGATTGTGTCCGTTCTAATAATAATGACTGATAACATGATCAGACGGTAGATCGTGTCATAAACGTAACGTAACTGCGATAATATTCGAGAACGTGTCGAAAGGCCTTTATGAAAGAACCATGACTTAACCGATTACCTATGACTTCGAGTACCTATCGAGTACTATCTGTGATATTACCCGAGAAAAACTACTTTTGATGACAGTTGCAAAACCGAAAATAGAATCTATAACGCTTCCTACTTTAGTATAGGAGGCGCGATATAGTTTTTTTTCCTTTTTTTTTTTTTACATAGAACTATGATATATTTGTATTGTCGTGTATTTTCGTAACTTGAAATAACGATGTATCATTGATACTTATCCAACGTGGATGTGTGGCGCGAGATTACGATGAATAAACATGCGAAGTATAAAATAGGATGTAACGTGTTACTTTTCGTCGATACACAACTGGTTTGCGTTTAAGGAAGTGTGGATAGATGGCAGCACCAATATCGTACTTTCAAACTTTTCACTTCCCGTACTCTCGACGAGGTAACAAACATCGAACCACTTAATTCAGCAATTTAGATTTTTAATTGAATCATGGAAATTATTCCATTAAAATGCTAATCTACTTAATTTCCCGAGTCAAATGTACTTGCAGTAGGATTTAACGTTAACCACTCGTATCTACTCATTTTATATTAATTGATCATTTATCGGTTTGAAATAAAATTATTATTAAACTATGATAATTCGCTATGATAATTCGTTACGTATTGTATAATTTTCGTCCTTCGTTCGTTCACGATTCAATGTCGAATGAACAGCAACTTTGCGGAATCCATTATTTCTCGAGACGGTGACGCAAATGCTCGTAATATCATGTACATCTTGATATGGCGAGGAAATTTTAAAGCAGCACTTTCGGGTGATATAAAATCCCATCAGAATAATCCTAATTTAACACGGTTGACTGTTAATCATTACACCGGAATAAGGACCTATATCTCTTTTCTTAAAAAAATAAGTTAAGCGCCAAATGGGTCTTAAATCCGGCTTGAGTAAGATTATGCCTGAAGTGTTTGTTGAAATATTTGTCTTTAACCTGAAATATGTAGGAAGCTGAAGAACGCGACCATTGTTGAACGTGGGTGTGGAGCGTGGAATTTGTTTGGATATCGTGTCAATTTTACAGAATGCAAACTGGATTTAATTAATCTACCCTCGCATCCTCTACTGATGAATGGCATCCTGCTGCTACCATAACATAAAACAGTATTCACGCGGGACATCTAATTATAACAAATAATGAGGTCCAAATCCAGCATACGAAATTCACGATGTCCTATTCTACTTTTAGTGAAGGATACAAAGCGGTCGAAAATACGATGCATCTCCTTTGTAAGTTTAGTTAGACAGATATATACAGCGGTAAATATCGATTAAAAATATTGCGATGTAAAAAGACCGCGTGGTTTCTGCAATCGTTGCTCTTCCAATCGTGATCGCGGATACGTAATCCCCAGTGTAGATATAAAGCAATTTCAAACGGAATTTTAACCTGAATCTCTTTACGTACCGAATAAATTGAATTTCGATTCGATGTAACTAACCTGGACCGTTCGTTTACCAAAATACCGAAACAATGTACTTTGGTACCGAGACCGATACGTACATCTATTAGCCGCTGCGTCCCCATGCATTTAAATATAAAGTGCCAGTCATTGGCTTTCCATATAAATTGCATAGATCGTAGACGGCTTTGACCATAACGATTGATCAATTTCGTTCTACAACGGGACAGGAAGTGAAGTCGCGAGAGATTTTGTAGATTCGCATCATCCTTTTTGTGGATGCCTCGATGCTTTTACGATCGAAAGCCCGAACAATGCTGTGTCGTCTTCGCATTGTTTCGTTTCTTTCTTTCTCCTCGGCGGTGTTAGTATTCAAAAAAAAAAAAAAATTGAAATAAAAGAGGAAACCATAAATATACGATTACAGCACGTTTCAAAACAAGAAAAAAAAAAAGGAGAAAAATCTCTTTTTCATCGTTCATCCGATTCGAGAGTAAATCACTTCGGCGAATCTTTGTGTTTCTTCATTGTGTTATTTTTATTGATTATCATTCAACAAAATGTCGTTGATTCATAGCGGAGAGACGGACGTTAATTCACTGACTCGTATTGAAGCTACTAAAAAAAAAATGACAATAACGCATCGACAAGGAGAATCGGTAACACCGGTCTGGAACACCATCCGCGTAAACAAGCAAGGGTTACCAGCAACTAGTGGCGTTTGTTGAAACCCAACCCTCGGTGAACCCTCCTTTCCCTTCCATTCACTCCCTTCCTGAATAGACACTCCCTCTCGATCTCCACGTATCAACCCCTCTCTCCTAGCCGTTTCTCTCACCCTCGCTCGTTCACCGTTCCCCTCTTCGCTCGCTCTCTGTCTCTTTCCCCCTTCGACACGCGCGGCTTTCTCTCGCGCGCGCGTTCTTCTACCTCTGGAGCAACTCGCAGCATCCATCGGCCCGCTCCGGACTTCAGTCCATGTCGAGAACGCGGCACCGCCGGGACCCTAAGGACCCTTCGACATTCACGAATCCTTCGACCTTGCGAGCTAGTGGTATATCGAGACAAAGCTGTTTCATTCGAAAGCCACAGCCCGCGTTACGATCGAAGAATCGAGCCGACCGATCGAGCGTATTTTACAAAATAAACCCGACACCGCAATTCCTGCCAGCGAGAAACTGATCTCGTTCCACTGGAGAACTCTCGTACATCTCTCCGATGGTACCTGAAACTTGAGCCTTCCTCCTTGATCGAGCGTCCTATGCGAAACCAGCGAAACAAAGAACTTCGACAGCATTCTTTCGGCACGCATTCTTAGAGCATCGAGATCTTGTTTACGTATAACAGGACGAAACAAACGAATCCGAATTCTTTCCGGTTCATTCGTCGGCCAAGACAACCTGTGCCCCGAACGATAAGCGATCGACCAGCTGTCCGATTCTAATATACGGATATTTCGAAAGAAATTGCCGACGAAAGAAACAAACGTTAGATAATCGCATTTAGAGGTAATTTGCGCGCGAAGCGTGATCTTTGAGGAAGCGGCAGTTGGGAGGGAAGAGGAGCCACGAGGGCCCGCGAGGAGACTGAAGAAGAGGGATTTCCCGCGAGACTGCCGGGGGTTGTTGCCCAGCCCCGGAGAAGCGGACATCAGGCCCGGATGTTCGCAAGAACGAGACGCCGAAAGCGCTGCGATGCTGCAAGGGAAACTTTTCACGGCCGTCAACAAGTTCCTTACGACATCCCCTTTGGTTAACAAAATCAAGTTGCTGATTGTAAGTTTCTGCTTCTTCTCTCTCTCTCTCTCTCTCTCTCTCTCTCTCTCTGTACTTATCTTTCTATCTATTTCTCATTGCTTCCCTTGTCCATGTCTGCCTTTAACCTTCTTCTCTGGTGGCACAGTTTCTCTTCGACCTTATTGAGAAAAGTTGTCAGTCGCTGTCTCCGGTTTGATTGTGTCCCGAGCCGTCCCGTGGAAACTGTTTAAAAGATTGTCGCGCGTATCCTTCGCCAGTCAGATGATGAACGATATTTGTTGTCACTTTTCCCCCGCTGTGATCTTTTCTGTCCGCCTTAATGGAAAAAGTGCATTAGTACGAACATAACGTATGAAATTGAAACTAGCACTCATCGGATCATTTGCCTCAATGGCAAGCGTATAATCTTGCGAGTAAACGAAACGTAACGTGAAATCTTTGGAAGTGCGGTGAAATTTCTTCAAATTGAAATCCTCGTTGAAATAACGCAAGTTCCATACTTACAATCACGTATGTTACATCTTGCGGAATGGAACGAGGAGATAGCCTGCAACTAAGATATTTTAAAATAGAAAGAGGAGATAGCCTGCGACTAAGATATTTTAAAATAGAAAGAAAAATGGCTTAGGTAATTTCACAGTAATTACATGTTAGAAAGCTGTATAATTTTTTACAAGCTTGCCTTTCTTCAGATTAAGAAAATATTCATAGTAGCTTCCTTCCAGAAGTGGATCTTTTTTTGTTTACCGGACTAAGAAACGAGACTTCTGTGCCAGCGAAATGGCTCGTAGAAACTTCGAACTGGTTTTTCCAAGTCACGAATATAAGCACCTTTAATTGCACACGATTATCTAGCTCCGCTCTTGTTTGAACGATACCTTTTTCTATCACTGGCTCATCTAATTTCCTACTCTCGTTTACTTTCTTTCAAATATCCCCCTCGGGTTTCGAGTTAATCTTCGATAATTGTGAAAGAAACGCAGACAGGTTATAGGGTTGCAGTGTTGGATCGTCGTATTTCGCAAAACGACACGTAAGAATTAAATAGACAAATCAGTATTTCATCGTAATTTGAAAATTTTCTGGTGAAAAGACACCGATCTCGAAGGAACAAAAAGTTCGATATTTTGTTAAATATCTGTATATATTGTCAGACACATGATATAATGTATATATTGTGGAAATCGAGCCAAATCATTCGATCGAACATTAATGTAATTCGATAATGTTCAACTACGTGAATCCTTACGCGCGCGTCTCTTGCAATGCTCCGAATTATATGCAGATACGCGTCGGTTGTTTGCCAGACGAAACAATCGGAACACGCTCCATTTCCCTCGTTTTAACTTGTTGCTCGACGTACCTTTCCGACGTACCGTGTCCTCCCGTATGTTTATCGTCGATTTCGATTGAATACCACGCTTCCGTCACTAGCAAATCCTATGAAATTCGTCGCTGGTATCTATAGATGACTACGAGCGAATGATCAAAGGCATACGTATCATACGCATATTCCTGATGCAATATCGTTTGTCTCTCCACCAATTCCTTGAACGTTTAATACCGGATAATCTGTCTCGGCTTTAATTAAATTGAATTTTATTAAGGAACAAACATCTAGACGAGGTATCAGAAACGAACAATTGGATGGAAAGTGATGCATAGACAGTAGATAGAGGAATACGTTTCAGGAATTATCCTTATTAGAGATGTGCCACTCACAAGTATCATCTTAGGATTTGTTTCAAAGGTTGTTTGTTCTTTGGTCAAAGAAAATACTGATTTAGAGCAACGTCTAAAGATGAGATTGAAAATTTTTAAATACGAAAGTATATCGATACGAGTATTAATTGATTGTGAATTCATAGCGTTTGTACAGTTATAGTATTTGACTTTTAGTTTAAATGATTACCTGAGTGAAAAATAGAAGAAACAACACACGAGTAATACAGTGGATCGAAACTATACGAGTCAGACACTCTAGAAAATAAAAACCGATCGGCAAACGATCATTTTATCTTTTTGTCATAGCTTCGGATATTTTTTACTTAATATCAATATACAATTTGCAATGCCAAGCATCACATGCTTTAATTAAAAATGGAAAACTTGCGAACATCGCGAGCAATCGAAACGTCGCGTTTCTTTCGTTCGCCGTCTTTCAAACTCTACGAGATGTTCCCATTTAGAAGTAGCAGGTCCTCCGTGAAACACTTTGACCTGTTCGGTCGAGTACCGTTTGGAATGCCCCGGCATTGTGCTCTGCCCGAACGGAATGGACCTCCAGGAGTTCCCGCGTTTCTCCGTGCCATTCTCGTCGTGCCATTATCATTGATGACGAATGTTGGCCGCGGGGAACTCGAAATTCCGAGCAGGCACGATGTCGCGCGCGGCGACAAATGGCCAGATACGAGCAGGTAGATACGAGACGCCCGCCTAAAAGAATAGGCAACCGGTAGGCAACTTCTGCTCCGAGTTGCATTGCGAGTCGGCCCTTTGAATAACAAGGCGCAGCAGCCACGTTTGTGTCGCAAAGCGTTGAGAGTCCATCGTGCTTTCACCCCGCTTCTCTAGTTTCACTACTTTATCAGTTTACACGAGGCACACAGTGATACAAGTCAGTATGTTGACTTCCCCCCCAACGAGATTAGCATTGTTGCTTTCACTTGCAGGCGCCGCCGTGATTCTATTAGCTTCGGCGGAGCTTTTTCTACTTTCTGCTGCCTTTTTGTGTTTCCGACTTTCCATTGATGTTTCCACTTCGCGATAAACTTCCGCGTTCTACGTGACAGATTTGCTCGAACGCGGACTACATTTTTACCCGCGTTTGTCTTTGACGGAAGCTTTAAAGCTGCACGTGTGTGTTACTTACTCAGGGAAGAATAATCTTCGGTTTGAGCTAAGTGCAGTTTGACTTTCGTCAAAGGAAAACTTACGGACGGAGGAGTTTGTTGTTTGTTCGAAAAATTGCCACGAAGTGTTTTCGCTTCTTGGAATTCGACGTCGCGTGTCTCGTATCTTTACGAATTAAATCCCCAATTGACTTATTTATCTCGCACAGATTATCATCTAATCGAACGTTCGACGATTTTTTTTCTTTTCTTTTCTTTTCTTTTCTTTTTTTTTTTTCTTTTTTTTTTTTTAGAAAAGTAGGCTCTGGTCATTGCGATAAAAAGATTTAACGAAATCATCGTACCGACGGTAAATGAATTTTCATCTTTAACGTCTTTAACGTCGTTTAGCAACAGTGACGCTTGATTGGGCCAATCATCAGCCCGTTGTGCGAACAGGCGTTAGATGCAAATCGCACACGAGACGAGTGAAATTTTTGTCAAGCATCTGTCCAAATAACCATCGAAAATTTCAACAGGATTTTCCCGCGCGTTGAAATCCCTACGAGTTCCGGTATTCTGTATGACGATATCAAATCAGTTTCCATCAATTCGTTCGTTTCACACATCTGCGAATTATGACGTCACAGATTCGAATTAATCGCGTTACGTTTTAACAGGCGTTTCAACAGACAGAAGCGCCGCGAAATATATTTTCCATCCTTTTTTGTCGGTCGGTTGGGAATTTGTCGTTGGCCGCTGAAAAATAATTAATCACGAGCGACGGTCATCGAGAGGGGCAAATATTTGGAACAAACTGCGACAGTCCGGTTTAGTTTTCCCTGGTCTCACTCAGTTTTGAAACCCTAGGACTGGTACGGTTTCAAACTGGCGTAGTTTCACGATGTGTTCGCGTGTCATGCACACGTGTAATTGTACGTCATTAAATGTAGATTAAAGGAACATGTTGATGGCCGTAATCTTGTCTAAACATCATGATAAAAACCGGGTCAGCCCGGTTGCGTTTCGGCGATGGACACCGTTTCTCCAGTCCACCGCAAAGCGCGCAGGTTACTTTGCAAATGTTAATGAGCCAGGACTAACCGAACCGTTAGTCTATAATTATATGTGACTTTGGCCTTTCAGCTGCTTGAGGAAAGAAGAGTTATTTAGAGTCATCGGACGTCCCCTCTAAATTTTTACACACTCGTTTAGTGCGAACGAAACAAGTACGTGCATATTTAGGAGTTTGAAAAGGCGAACGCGCAATTACAGACACTTCCCTGCCGTGTTCGGCTGAGATATCCAACCGAAGAGTACGTTATATTTTCGCGAAACGGGGTCTGCCGAAAAGCAAAAGTTCGGAAAAAAAATGATTTGAACACCAGCTACCTGAAGCACGTACATCACGTACGTGCGTGCACGCGGTTTTATCTCTCGGTTAACATTTTGTAATCTTCTAAATATACTTTGCATTTTCTCTCTGTCACTGTGCCCGAGCGTTCCTTCGTTCATTTGCGATGCGCTTTAAAACGCTTTAACTCCTTTCATGCTCAGAAGCAGAAGCTCCTGACCAAGAAGACAGTGAGTGGAAAAGTGGCGGAAGGTCGAATCTAATTAGGCTATCCTATTTCCCGCGGTAATTTACAAGAAACGAGAATGAGGCGAACGTTTCGTTATTTCAGTTCGTTCGAAGTTTTTTTTGCTTCTTTCTTTCTTTTTTTTTTTTTCGTTTCCGTCGCAAGAGAGAGAAAAAAAAAAGTGAAATTCCCCG
Source organism: Tetragonula carbonaria (assembly GCA_032399595.1). Lineage (NCBI taxonomy): Eukaryota > Metazoa > Arthropoda > Insecta > Hymenoptera > Apidae > Tetragonula > Tetragonula carbonaria. Next base: position 6,914,115 of record JAUCRC010000003.1, read on the forward strand.
CGGCGCGTTGCATTTGATTTCTATTTAATTCATAACGTTTCGGCGCTCGGTTTCAATTAAAAAATAGAGATAAAAAAAAAGAAACGAAGGATAGCCATAGCGAACGCTCGATGATACAACACGCGTTAACTCATTGAAACATCGGTTAGTTTTGTTCCCGATGCATCGCGCCGGTCGAGCGCGATAGGATAATCTTGAAAAAATTAGCCAGATTTCCCAGAGCCGTTGTACCGTCAACAATTTCGCCCTGTGCAACATTTCACGACCATCCGTCCGCTTTCATCTTACGTGAAGCAGAAAATGCATAGCTAAGCCGCGTTCTTTCCGTGTTGCGTCATATAACGAGCAGCTCAAAGGCAGCCGATGGAATGCGTAAAAGAAACGCATGTGCAACAGCCTGTAAGCTTCGAAGCTCTCACCTCTCTTTTACATACGTGATGATAACACCGTGTCATGAATTCTTCGACCAGCATCAACCTTTCTGTTCCTTCGTTTCTTTTTTTTTCTTCTTCTCTTTCCTTTTTATCGGCGATCAAAGCCCTCGTACCAGATGTTCTCGATTACAACGAACGCGTTTAACACAGGACGTCGTAAAACGTGCCATTTCATCGAGTTGTCGGCGAAGGAAATGACCGTCGGTGTACATGTATCCATTCTCTTTCAGATCGTAAAGCAAGAGACGAGACAAGCGTTTTACGAGGACCGGAAGTTCAATTGATATAGACTCGTAAATTTCTTAGTAGAGCATTTCTTTTCTTTCGCATCTTTTTCGTCGGTCGTTCCCCTTGCCGTTCACCTTGGCTTGAAACTGTTCGATTTAGGATTGAAATTCGATCCGGACCAACGCAAGATATCTCGCGCAAGTAGTCCAAGAATTTATTGAGAGAACGTCTCGCGTAAAGCACGTGGAAAATACGCGGACCGGAGCCGAATACCTCGAACTCGAGTAATACCGTTGTATTCGACGTTGTATTCCTGTCCGTGTTCCAAGTTCCGAAGGTGCATGCTTTCTTCTGCTCGCGCGCTCAATTCGTGACTCGCTTGGCCGCGAGTTTCGAATTTCGTTACACCGCCACCGTCGTTTCACGCGCTTCCGCCCTCGAAATCGAGCCCTTCCGTTCAAAAGATTGCCCTTCTCTCTTCGAGATGAAAATTCTTTCGCTCTTATTGCGCGCTGACGCACAGCTATTTGTTCTCCTATCTCGCGGGCGGGAACAGCTCGTGTACACACACACACACACACACACACACACACATCAGCGGACGGCTCGCATTCATTATCGATCATTAATTTCACTTCCCTGTTTCATCCATTGGTTGTTGATTAAACCTACAAAACGCGCGACGAGAGTTTCAATCGAAATTACACCGGATCGTAAATAAAGGGCGAGCGAAGAAGCAACAAGGCGGTTTAGCGATAACGCGGACGTTATGAATTATTTTGCAGCGGTTTTGCAACGCCGCCGCAGCGCGTTTTCATTGACTAACGGCGCCCCGGTGTTTGAATACCGCGTATCCTAATTGTCCGTATCGTACATTTGTTTCGAATAATTAGTTTATCAAATGCCATTAATATCCATAACGAGGAAGACGACTTTCCAAACGGTGCCAGACTTCGCTCCAGCTTCGTTAGTATCGTCGAACTCCGATGAATAACGCTGTTCAAGAGACGAATGATAAATCGCGACAGCTAGAAGGTATTCTTACAGCGTCACCCATCGTGCAAATATACATCCGTTCGCTACCACCGCGAATACATTAAGCAAAACGGGCTGGTATTTAAATCAGTCTTCTTGTCGCCCACAATATAGCTCGCGGTCTACCAAAAAGACGTTTCGAGGTAACTTCGTATGGTAACTCTATTCATTGCCTTAACTTTCTTCCCGAAAGTTTGCCGCCGCTTGTGCATACGTTTCGTACCTCCCCCCTCCTCAACGGGGGTGGGCGTTGGAAAAACGCAGCAGGGAGCGGAAGAATCACTTAGAAATATCGCGACGGTTAGCCTAGGGGATTAGATGCGGTGAAAAATTAAGGGGACAGAGGATTTCGCGTTTCGTATAATGAAGTCTCTAAGGCGCTGGAAACAATGAGATTCGGGCGAAGAGTGGAAATTAAATTATACTTGGGTGTCATTTTACGGCGGATGTTCGAAAACCCCAGACTAGGGATTTAACCGGCCAAAACCGGATTCTTTTTCATTTTTGCACCGCGCAAGTGGCGACAGACGGATTTCTGGAAGTCTCACGTCGCCCGGCTTTAATCGGTCGACCGATGTTCGCCTGTACGCGTATCGTGTCGTTATCGATGAAAAGCCGAGAGATAAAAGACAAGATTAAGGTGGTGATATTATTTATTTTGACGACACTTATATCTTTATTTATACACCACGGTCCAACAGCGGGCGTTGCACGCGGGGCAAACGCGATAAATTCAAGACGGCCGGGGCCCGTTTGTCGAACGAGCTCGTCGTAAATACAACATTTTCATGGAGAGGGCCGCGGAAATTGCAGCGCAAAGACAAACGTCGATATAATCGTAAAGTTGCCGTCTGTCATAACGATCCGCGATATTCCCCCGCGAGGTTTATTAATAAGATACAACACGTAGCGTCGCCGGTTGACCTGTTCAATTTCGTAAATTAAATCTCACTCGCTCGTGTATCTCTTGCCAGCCAGCAATAAAATCCCGTGAAATGCGTGTGAAATTTTGCGTCATCTTAACGAGGAATAATATTCACGCCGTTGTAGAAATCGTCGTGCTATTTGCACTTCCTACTTTATTTCGTCGTTTCGCGGTGGTGTTGCGCCAATCGCGTGGCGCGTGTAACACGTTCGGTCGTTGCTGGTGGAGAGAGAGAGAGAGAGAGAGAGAGAGAGAGAGAAGAAAAAAAACACACAATGTCTTTTTTGTTATCGAGCAAATAGAGCCGTTTGATAAACCGTTCACTTTATCAAAACGATATTGACCCGTACGGGTAAACACCGGGCGATAGCCGTGGGCGACGTGTCGCGCACGTATTGCACCCTGTATTTGTAACAGGCTGCACTTTCTAATTTCGGTCTACGTCGAATCAAGTGTCAGACCCCGATCGCCGGGGTGTGTTTTCCCATTGGTGTTAACTTGACGGACACAAACGTCGGCTGATCCGTTATTACATGCACGCGAGTAGCAATCGTATCGCTGAAATACCAACGGGAATAACGCGCGATGTAGATAGAATTGAAGGCAATTAACGCGCGAAGGACACGGCGATAGCCGACGGCGTTTTCCGAAATTAAGGCACACGGCGCGCATCGATCTCGCTTCGGCCGATAACGGGAGCGAGCCTTTTAATCGAGGTCTCGACACGATGAATCGCGATGCGCCTTTATTGCGACGAGAAAAATAACGCCAAATTGTAGACGATCAATTGAATTTTTTCGACTAGAATGCCGAGCCGATGAAAGCTACCCTTCTCTCTCTCTTCCTCCCTTTCTCTCTCTCTCTCTCTCTCTTGTTTTCTAAACTATCCAATAGTTGAAATTAAATCCCATCATCGATTTTCGTTGCGTTTCAGTCGCGTCGGCCGCGAATATTAGTTGTATCGAAACCTAACCTCAATTTTCTTCGATTTCCGTTTCTTCCGTCATTCACCGGTTCAATCGCAATTGCAGCGTGCCGTGTTTCATTTACATATCCATCGATTGACTATGCAAAACGTTTCGCGTATCGCGGGCAACACCACTTAGGCGTGTTGCGCAGCGCAACGAAACGGCGCAACGTGAAACGGTCGGTGGCCTCTTCCGGGTTTTGGTTAGAGGTCCTTTGACTGTTTCCCTCGCCGAAATACGCTGCCGTTTCTCTATCGGGAAATGATAATGAAGCTTTATTTTCAGCAACTGCGAGAAAATAGCGAAAGGGGGTGAGGGGGCACTGTGGCTGGAACGGCGAAATGTCGGCCATTATACCCGGAAAATTCTTGGCCGAGGCGTAATCGTAAAAGAACAGTGGTTAGTAAAGGGAAGGACGGGTCTGTTTCAACGAAAAGTATGAATATCGAATAGGTAAATCTGCCCGAGGCTTCTCCATTAGTGCCGCGATCGTAACAGAGCCAAGTCTCGAATTTTATGCAAAACTGTGATCTCGTCGATATCATCAAGCTTACGAATCAGATTAAACGAATTGGTGCATTGTTCAGAAGTAGTCGAACTTGAGGTCTTTGCTTATCTTTGATCAACGTGAAAATTGATTAAGAAATAAGTCGCAATAAGCTGATTACAGACGAACATGCTTTATGATATACGCAATTACGTACGTGATAAAGTGTCGCGTCGATAAAAGTATAACTTGTAGAAGTCGACCCGTACCGATAGAATTGACGTACATAACCTGCCTCGTCGACTCAGTTTCTAAATTGTGAGTTGAACAAAGAAGATTCTTTTGAAGAATTTCGCAAGACATCGGTTCTATATCGTGACAAAAATTCGCATGCTTATTTTCGATGAATTCGCTAGAAATTCTCCAGATACACATTTGGAATGACAGCGACGTTGGAATAAATGGGTTGACTTGAAACGTGCACAACTTCTTGAAAATCCCTCTCTCGCAAACTATAAATTTCTACCCGGAGTTTCTATTCAACGAAGAATTCCAACCAACAATTAAAGATCTCCTTGGTAATCGTAGCACTCTTAAACAATTAACTAGTGAGTAATTGCGTTCGCTGTAATTAACCGATAAGCAGCCGGTCGGTTCCTTTTCAGTTTCACGTCGACTCGCATTGTCTTCCATTCTCGCGAGCTTCCTCGGAGACAATTCGACGGAGTTAACAAGTTTTCTTCGCGACGAAGAGCGAAAGACGAGCTAACGCGAAATGTCGCCGTGACATTCTCGAATTTTCTCCGCCTCTTTTCTCTCCCTTTTCCATTTTTCTCTGCGCTCGAATACGACGAATACGAAGAAAACGCAAAGGCGCTACACACGTTCGTTTCTCTTTACGTGGCTCGAGGTATTAACTCGCAACACCAGTCACATTGCTCTATATATTTCTTTCTTTTTTTTTCCGGATTTGCATAATCAAGTTTCGCGAGGCAAAGGCTTTATCGCCGCGCGGTTCGCGTTTTTTCAACTCGTTACACTCGTTCCTTTTTCACGCGCACGTACATGCACGCGTCTATATTTCTTCGTCGAGTTGAATGAAATTTATGACGGCGGAGACGGTGGCCGAGACACTTCTGTCTACCTCGAGAAACACGCCTCGTTCCTCGTTTCTTCAAGCTGGTGGCGAACGCGCTCTTTGTTTCTTCCTCGTTAATTCTAACGAAATTGAAACCCGAGAGACGCGTCACATTTTTGAGATAGATGGAGCACCGCCGGTGGTGGCGACTAAACGAGAAAACTTAAGCGTTCGTGGTGCAACGAAACCAGCGTCGAGCCGCCGCCATCCTTTGGCCCGCCTTTTTTTTTTCTTCGCTCGTTTGCTTTGTACACGTTGATCCGCTGGTAGCGCCTTGGTAGAACGTAGTCGCACATTAGAAGGCTTTTGAAAAAGCTTGAGGCACGTCGCCGCTTGGAAACACGTACTACTACACTCGGGGTTGAAAGTCCCCTGAACAGAAAATATCGTCGTACATCCAACACCAGGGGATACAAATCCCCTGGTGGTACTTGCCGGTGTGAAACGATGCTAAATTCTTCCCAAGTACGTCGTCGTGACTTGATACGTAAAGCTCGTGTCTCCACTTAGGCTGTGATTCGACGGATTCGCGAAAAATGTTCCAATCCCGTTTACGGACGCTAGCAAGCCTCGAAGCCGGATCATATATTCCCTGTCTCAATTCGTCTCTGCTTGCGATATCACGAGATACGCGGACGCGAAGATTAACGTGTTTTTCGATTAAGCTGAATGGGACAAGGGATTTAATGGACGAGGCGATAAACGAGTGTCATCGATCGCGAATGATCACGCCCATTGAATCCGGGAGAACAAAGACGAAAGCGAATTAGCCGTGTTTCACCACGCGGCGTTCTCCTGATCGTTTTGCGACTACGTGCTTTATCTTTGTAGCGCGGTTACTATTATCACGCGGTGAATAATTCCTCGACTTGTTGTTCGCGGGAAAGCAACAAGAAAAAAAAAAGAAAAAAATGACCGAGAACCGACCGAGGTAAATTTGGGTAAATTTGCTGTGTTGAAATTTTATTGGAGCAGTGTCTCTTGTTGTTAAAAGAATAATCTCAAGGGATTGGAATTATGCTTTTTTCTCCTCGTAAGAACGGGGAGAAAAAGGCACGTGGTATTACGGTATGGTGAATAGGCCGTGTGTTTTCTTTCGATCGACCTCGTCCTCTTTATTCATATTCCTAACCGTTCCTCTCGTCGTTCTCGAAGAATGTGTCGTCGGAAGATAAACTTTTATCCCGCGCGTGTGGGGCAATCGCGATGGTTGTTCCTTCGATCGGCGTTGCCGATGGCGTAAAATGTTGTCGTTCGATCGATTACTACGGATCATCAGTTCTCGTTACCAAGAGAGAATTATTTTCTTTTCTCTCGACTTTTTTCTAGTCTATACCTCATATATAACGAAAGAAAATTCGAAGAAACTCTGTCCTGTTGCTTTCTCTTCTTTTTTTTCTTCCTTTTTTTTCTTTTTGGTCTCTGACAACGGTTGAATTGAAAACGGCGTAATAGCGCGCGCAAACATCGCGCGATCATTTCCTTTCTCATAAGCTGAATTATGGCGGAGAGCGACGCGTTTGCGTGAAATCGGTCGTAAACGGGGCGGTCAGCCGCAGCGCTAACGAGTTCGCCCTCAACGCATTTCTCTCCCTTTCCCGGCCCTGCCGATTAATCGGTTAATTCTTGGTAATTCCGGGCATTCCCAATTAGCACCTAGCGAGCAAAGCACGTCGTTGACAATCGAGCACCGAACGTTGTCCAACGTTCCCTGTTCCCAACCAGTTTCGACGTTACAAAGTCGTTTCGGCGCTCGCTGAATCGTCGTTGTTACGATTACACCCTCGACGACGAGGGCTCGCGAAACCTGCGTGTATTCGGTATTTGGAAGTTTTCTGCAAAATTGCACTCGGCGAAGGAGGGTCGTGGAAAAGGGTCGTGAAACACGGGCGACGAGGGTGTCGTACTTTAGCCTTTAGTGTTCCTGATATACCGGGGTTGTGTCTTATCTGGTTATTTTGAGAGATGCTCGTGAATATTAAAAAGATTTTCGTACCCGACCCACCGAGTGGCGGCAGAATCCTCCGGGGAGTTGCCGGTCTCTCGTTGATTGAACAGTGTCGGCCAGGTAGTCGCTTACGTGCTCACAAGGTACAAGCTTGTCGCAGCAGTTCGCCTCATGTAAATTGAATCGCGACACCGCTACAACGGGAAGGTACGTGGTAACTACATGTCGTCTACAAATTGCACCAATCCGGAATGGAATCGGTGAAATTTGCCGTGTCACGTTCGAGATTCCAAACACGCCTATAAACGCATCTCCTTAAAGTTAAACGCTTCATGCGACGCTGAAAGCACCCCGGTTTCACGCCAAACCCCGGTTAAATCTTCTACGCTTGTAGGCGCGTGTGCTATGCGTAATGTTCCTCGTATCGTTGATGAATCCCGCGACATAATTTCGCTTCCACCGTAATTGAGCACATCGCACTGCTTCTTTTTCCTCATCGAAGAATCAATTATCGAGCTATTTGTATATATATATATATATATATAAATATATATATACATATATATATATATATATATATATATATATATATATACATGTACTTCCTTCCCTCGATGGCCTTTCCTTCGAGAAGAAGAAGAAGAAAAAAAAAAAAGGAAAAAAAAGGAATCAAATGTTTAATTTCACGGCATGAAAACGCCATCTTCTGTATTTTCGTCGCAGACCGCGCGAAATAATAATAGCTATAATAATAGCATGAAAATCGTCAACCGCGTCCGTTCGTCAAATCCGCGACGAAGTTCTCTCGTTTTTCGTTCAATCGAAATGCGAGATAGCGTGATCGAGTGCCTCCGAGCGCGCAACCCTCGTAAATTTCCCCTCTTCCTCTTCAAAGAGACCCTGCGTTACAAACCCTTTGTACACACGTTTCTTATTGCGCGTTTCTCGTTGCACGTTTCTCACGTCACGTTGCATCGTGGTTTCTCCCTTATCCTATAATTCTCCTGTGGGCGAAAGCTACGCTGGTCGGTTGCACTCGTTCCGAGCGTTTACACCGCTGATTTACGGAGCGAGCGCGTGCACAACGTTCTTCCCATTTCGAAATTCGTCTCCTGAAATCCGTTCCAAACGAATACGCTTTACAAAGACGCTTCTTCTCGTTGTTAATTGACGCGATTTCAGAAGCGTGCGATTAACAGGGGGGTGGAGGGAATAATTGCATCTCCGCCGGTAACGCGTCGATTCTCGCTCTCGAGTTCGAAGAATTTTCGCGCGAAAACGACGAACATCGCCGACGCACACCGCGTTTTAATTAAACGCGTCTTAGCAGAGGAAATATTCCGCGTCGCGCGATGTCATCAGACATTCCATTTCGCGACGCGGTCTCATCGGTATTCGAAGAAAGCCGCTTCTTTTAATCGTCATCGACATTCCACGACGGTGCGGCAAGATTCGCGCGTCGGTCACGGGTGATCGTTAAGACCCTTATACCCCTCTAATTGTCCGTCGAATTAGTTAAGCACTCGGTTGTGCCAGCCGAGTTCGACCAGATGATCGCCGCTAACACGAGTCGATTAAGCGGCGTCTTTTATTACGCGATTACTTAATCGAGTCGGAACGATCGAGGCGATCTTCGTTGTCCTTCGCGATGAATTTCGACGAGTTTCTTGCACTCTTTGAGCTATTTGCGTTGTCTTGATATTGTCGCAGAACGACGCTCGCATGCTCTTAGGAACGATGACAGCTGTGATCGCGAGCCTGACGTTAAAACAACGAATCCGAACCTTCCGCTCGGCTGACGGGTAACCAGCCAGGCAATCAGCCCGGTCGCCGCCGCTAATGAAGTTTCCCTCGACGAGGAAATATCGAGGAACGAATTAAGACCGTGCTCCGAGGTTACGAGGACTCGTAACTGTATCGAATCACCGACACGGGCCGAATGAATGCGAAACACGAATCGATCAACGATTCGTTAAGAGGTTCCGCTCGATCGAACGAGAAGGGCAAACTGCGCGGCCACGATGAAATTCCTTCCTTCGGGCTTGCCTCGCAATCAAAATCTCGCAGAGATCCGACGTTTCGGGAGATCGGTTGCGATACAATTTCCGGTCGGCAGGTTACGCGCATCCTCCCGCTACCTGGTGTTATTTCATTAGCCAACCGGCAAGTGGACTTGTCGTTCTGGCTTTCGGGGATGGCCGTAATCGAATTATCTGCGTGGTAGATTGCAACTGGCGGCGTATCGTGAGGGCGATTCTTCTTTCGGTCCCCGTTCCTCCACGCTTATCTTGTCCCTTGGCGCTTATTCCCCAGTTTCGTTGCGGTTTGCGCGTTCGTTTCCTATGTTTTCGAGAAGATTCACTACGACTAGGTGAGCGCAGCGTTGTTTCACCGCTGGCTTCTGAAAGCGCGGATTACTCGCGGCTTGTTTTTATGCGATAGCCACCAGCTTTCGGGTCGAAATCGCTTAGGAATTTTAATTATGCGGCTAATTAGAGACAGCGTCGGATAATAACGGTTAATCGGCGAAAAAAAAAAGAAAGGAAGAAAAAAAGGAGGAACGGTTAACCGGCGATTACGAAGGGGATGGAAACCGCTTTTATAATTAGCTACTGAAGACACCACCCCTTTGCGCGGTCAGCAAGGACGAGTAAAAAACCGAAAAAAAAGCGATCTCGAAAGAATTCGAAATCTAACCGGTAGTGATATAGGCTACCACGGGTCAGATTGTCTATCGATGAAATGTAATTTAAATGAACGATCCGAGGAGTCGTCGAATCCGACCGACGAGAATGTCACGGGCGATGAATGTCGGCCAATGCGTGACGAGTTAACGAGATTTCGATCTCGTCACGGATGAAAATAGAAAAAATTTCGTAAATTTTGCTACGCGGTATTAAATTCGCGAAACTTCCTCCCCCCCCATCCATTCTCCTCGACGGTTGAATCTCGAAATTCGAGAGGCCTGGCTGCAGCAGCGTGGCCCGCGCAATTCTCGTTCTGACCGTCGACGTCAGTCGCGAGAGTTCCACGCGGAATTCAATAAATCGAGCGTCTCCCTTCTTGTCCGTTTCAAAATAACTTTGCTTTTTCTCTGTCGAATGCCACGAGAACGCACGCGCGTTTGCGAAAAATTTAATTCGTTCTTCCCCTTTCTTTTCTTCTTTTTCCTTCCTTTTTTCTTTCTTTTTTTCTTTTTTTTTTTTGCTAAAAATCGGGGAATGTTTGTCTGGGAAAATTACGATAATACATACGGCTGAGAGGTTTTTTTCTCCGAGAGAATAGGAAATTTATGATGGTCGCGGTACGTGAGCTCGATCTCGGCGAAAGATTAAAGACAATTCGCGCCTCGAGCGGTGGTTCTCTTATTTCGCTGTGGAAGAAAAGAAAAGAACGCGGCAATTTGTTGCTCGATCCGAGGTTTATCGTCGCGCGACGTGTGTACGTTGTGTGTCGAGCCGACCGGGGGAAAAAAACTCAGCCAGACGCGAGACTTCTTTTACTGTCTCAGTGTAGCACGGTGCCTCTGAACAGAGTTAAACGCGTCGCAACTTTCTTCCTGACGCTCGAAATACTCCCGAGCGTTCTCTGTGTGTTTTTCTTTCATAAATCGAGTCGACTCGGAGGTGAGTTCGGGTGCTCTATTAAATCCAGACCTCGATTAATCCTGTTAACAAAATTTCTTCACTACCGACCCGGAAGTCAAAATTTACGCGAATAAGTTTGCAAACTGGTTGCAAAGAGAATAGCGACAAATGTCACGTTGACTCGATACGCAAAAGTGAATTGCCAGAATTCGACGAGAGTGTTTATCCCGATCGAGATCCGATCGATGTTTCTGTTATCAATTGCATCAATTACTGCTGTCATTTACTCGGCTGTTGATATTGTCGACGATATATCTCGCAGAGAGAGAGAGAGAGAGAGAGAGGAGGCGCGAGCGTGTCAAGCGGACCATCAAGACGTTCGATCGATGCTCGTGGAGTTGCGGAACAGACGCAATTACCGTGAACAGCGCGAGAACACGTTTCCCGGTTGGCTTTTAAACTACGCGCGCTGATACGCCCGCGGGACGTGTCTCCGAGTTTACAACCGCGGGATCCTGCGAATACCTGTCACCTCGTGATCGTTAACGGACACGTGTACATTCCGCTCGAGTTTACCTTGGTTTACCTCTTTCGTAAACTATCCCGTCCGCGTAGTCTTTTTCTCGTTAAACTCCGGCAATAGGTACACCTAGCCTGTACCGTGGTAGGTTAGTATGCAAAGTCATCGAGAAATTCCAGTTCTTGCAAGATCGAATCTGTCTTTGTCCGCTTCGAAAGGAACACGATTCCTTGGTTTTCTTTTTTCACCTAGCTTTATCTGTTCCATTGTTTGTCCTCTGTCCCGGCGAACTATTCGCACCGTAACGCGTGTCGTGCCACCTGTGGCTACCGGGCTGGGCTTCATTCGTCGGCCATCGGAGACCGATGGTTCAAACTCATTCGTTTTCATTTACCACCTTCTGTCTCGCGTGTTTGCTCGCCGTTTTTTCACGTCAATCAAGAACGTAAACCTCTCTACCCCGTGACCCTCCTCCACCCCCCGCCCTCCTCTTCCCCTATTTTTCATTCCACGGCCAGTTGCTGAAATTCCACTGCGCAAAGAAGCAATTAGTCGGCGCCGCCGACGGGTTTGTTTGTCCTAAATGTTTGCAGACGAGACAGAGCAGCGGGACGGTGGGGAACGGCGAGGGACAAGAAGGAACGACGAGCAGCTGTTCCCAGAGGACTTCGACGGCCACGATAACGATGACGATGACGACCACACCGACAACGCCGACGTCGTCGACGTCGACGATGACAGTAACGTCAATGGCGATGCCATTCGTGCCCGTGGAATCTGAAGCATCGATATCGTCCAGCGCGACAGATCAACAGCGTCGCTGGCAATGGCAACAAGCCTCGCAGGCCCGGACTGCGACGGCCACTTGCCCGATCACGGCCACGTCGTCCTCCACGTATTTGTCGGCCACGCCGTCCTCCGAGGCCAGCAAGCTGTCGACCAACGTCCTCTTTTCCTTGCCCGCGTCGCCAAAGAGATCGTCAGCCCCCGAATCGTCCAGTAAAACGCCAGCCATATCGAAATCTCAGATGAAAGGTGAGTTGTTTTACCGAGTTTTATCGAATTACATGTCGTCGTCGATCGATGATGAAATAATTTTGACATTTCCCTAAAGGCGAAACTGACGAGCTGATGCTGACTTTTTTTTTTTCTGCCGACCCACGTGAATTCGCCCACTCTTATCGACAATTAATTGGAGTGTGAATTTTTGATCTGTGTCGTATCTTCTCCGTTGTTAAAGATATGTTATATTTGTATTTTTGTTACTTGGAAGATGAAAAGTCGATCTAGCTGGAATTAATTTCAAGTTTTCACCAACGCTTCATCCCATAATCGTATAGAGATAATACGGAAGATTACTTCTTAATCGTAGAAACCTCCCCCATTTGTAACTGAATCTAGCACAAATTTAATAGGCGAAAGATACAAGGATTTTGGATTTATTTTATGACGTTTTCGAAGCGAATTAACGTTGCAGCCGCTTCCCGCTTGATTTAACGACTCGAAACGAACGCAACAGCGATTTTTCTGTTCCGATTTCGAGCGTAAAATATACGATACTGTTGACGATGTTCACACTATAATTCAGAAAGGGGTTGTAACCATGCAACGAATTGTGCCTGTGGGATATGATTCGCCCGGCCACTTTGAGAATATTTAATCGGAAACGCGAAATAAACATAAATCGCGATCCAGGAACAATTTTTAAATCGTGTAATAGAATTTATTACTTTAATAAGCGAGCTCGAAGGCACCCGGTTGAATTCAAGAGCACATAAAATGGTCCTCGTTTAAAAAGCATCCGCGTGTTTCCAATCGTTTTGCAATCGCAATTAATCAAAGAAAATTTCCATTCTATCGCACGTATAACGTTAATTTTGTGTGCGCGCGAGGGGGTAGAGGGGGGGGGGGGAGGGCAAAGAGCTCGAGTTCGTACGGAAATTTATTCCTTTGTTTATATCAACAAAGTGTCAAATATTATCATAGCCTTTATTCCCCGTTGCTTATTAATAGTTCATTATTGTCAATTTTAGCAATGTTAATTGCGACGTTTCGCGCGATTTCTACAATTATTTCGACATTTATCCGCCGACGAGGAACATAAGTAATTTAAATTTCCAGCACCAAACGGCGAATACTTCCTGCAGTTTTTTACATTTTTCCGAACAGAATTAAACAGACTTGCTATCCGGCTTTCGATATCCTCTGTGTCTTGCATTTTTGCATCCTTGAATCTCTCACAGAAAACGCAAAATTTCTCACAGAAATTCACGGCCTATTTGTCCATATTTCAACGCACCGAATCGAACGAAAGAAATATGAAAAATCATTGTTGTCGCATTGATCGTCGTGCCTTCGCACGCAAATTGGAGGCAGTCGGGCCATTTTATGTTTCATTTGTGGCATCGTGTTCGATCATCGTTACGCGTAACTAGTTCGTTAGTTCGCGTATGTGAGCAACGTGGCGCAATCCTGATGATAGTTTCCTCTCGTCATTGGTACACGCTGACAACCGGATCGTCGAAAGGACACCAAGGGAAAGGCTAAATTTTCTGACTACCGGTTGAACGCCGGTCCAATTGCTTTTTTTGACGTTTACGTCACGCGCAATCAGAAGGCTAGCCCCGTGACGCCTGTTCGTTTACAATTGGAACTGCTGCCACGGTTTTCGACGTTTTTGTTTTTGACAGAAATATTAGCCGCTGTGCTTAAACGCGACTCTTTTTTCCAGTGCCAGTGCTCTCTATGTAGGTCTTTAATTAAAAAAAGATATATGTACACGTACGTAGGCAGACTACTAAGTCGACCGATTGATTATCCATTGGATATGCCGAGGAATGCTTTGAATGAAATATGATACATCCGAGGACGCACGCTTTATGAAGTATCGAGATGATTTTGAATAATTTTTAATAACACGTGTCTCTTTTCTAGTCTAGTTTGCAATTGGTGGAAAGCGAATTCAGAATCTTGTAATAATCTCCTGAGACTCGAAGCTGGTCAAAAATGTATTATTATTTAATGATAGAGTCAATCAGTTAAATATAGATCCAATTCGTTTATTTCTTATTCACGATGTAACTTTGATATTTTGCAAGTCGCGAGATATGTAAATATTGAAACGAAAAAATATACTGTATTTTCTTTGAAAACATCGTTTGATATAATCATCGGAGATAAACGGATCGTTTTACACAACGTCTCTATTTATAGGTCTAGAGACCCAAGAATCCACGAATTTGAAAAAGAAAAACGTACGATTTCAATTACCGAAGAATTTCTCGCCCGGAAAAAAAAGCTATTAAAATTAACGACCGGTCCGTCGACGAATATAAAACGCTTTTTTCCCTCCCAATTGCAGACAAGTCCTTTCACGGGGGGGACAAGGTTAAAAAATTAGTTGACGATTCGTGAAATGGCGAGATAGCGCGTCCTCCGGAGGCAAAAATGGCAAACGGAATTCGAATCAAAGGAATCTCGTCTACGTAGTTTGTTGAGGAAACGAAACGCTGAAATATGCCGGCTCTTTTTCTGCAAAGCATCACACTTGCAAGTTGACTTAAGCTTCGTTGCAACTAACTTCTGTTTCGCCCGGATGTTTCAAAGAGATTCTTCATATCGGAGCACTTCATACGTTTCATTCAATTTCGAGATAAAAAAAAAAAAGAAAGAAAAAAAAAGAAAAAGAAAAAAAGCTGCCTGGCTGTTCGTTCGTTCGTTCGTTCGTTCGTTCGGTCAGATCAGATTACCTTCTCCGAGACATCGCTGACTAATGTAGTTTTCACGAAAATCGCGCTGGCGCACGACTCGATCTACATCGAGAGGAATTACTCGCTCGTTACTTCTTTCTCGGAGACGAACGACGAAAGTTTACTCGTAGTTTGAGAGTGCCATCGAAGCGGCAAGATTGCCGCAGCACGTGGAAACTAATGGTTTAATCCTCGACTTAACTGCGTCGTTATTTATATCGCCCATTCGACGAATCTGCTCAAAGGCAACCTGGAAAAGAGAGAGCCCGTCGCGTAAAATATATCCCAATTCACGGGGAGCCCAGCCTTATTTACTTAATCTCTCGCTCTTTATGTGCTTTTTAGTAACTACTTAAATAATTGCTTATTTATTTGCTGCTGTAATATTGCGTTAAGTACAAGATCCTGCTGTTTCTTCCTTGCTCTCCGGATATTACGAATACAACGGATATTACATAATGGATCTCGATAGATTAGACTAGATATTAAATTGTACACAGTTTTTAAACATTTGCTTTTAATATGATCGATATAATTCTACCATCCGTTCGATAATTAATATTTATTATAAAGACCTGCAAAATTCAAGACCTACGAAAGGCAAGACCTTTCCAACGCTTGCCAAAACATGAAAGTTAACATCGGAATCACCAAAATAGTCAAAATTCGTAATTTCTGTCAGATATTTTCCGAACGTAAAACAGCGTATTTCAATCGAAATTCAATTTTTTCGTAAAACTGAAAGTGCAGTCCATTGTGTTACAAAGTTTCTCTATTCTTTTTCCTTCTTTTCTTTTATTTCTCTGATGGAAATTTTACAGTTTAGTCGTCAATTTCGTTCTAGCGTTGAACTTACAGTTGAAACGAAAGGTTCGAGTACGGTGTCGACACGACAAGGCAAGGGGATGTCTTCGAATTTGTCGTTCGCACGAAATGGAACGAAAGAAACTCCACGGGGGGAGAAAAAAAAAAAAAAAGAAAAATCAGGAAACCACAATTCCGTAACCGGGTTAAGCAGAGTCTATTTGTCGACGTTTTTCTTCGCCGTTTACCCATTAGCGCAAAATCGTGAACCGTCCCCCCGGCCTCGCTCTCATCCTTTCTCCTCTCTCTGTTTGCCGCTCGAGTTCGAGCACAATAGCGCGTGGATACGCGGCTGGAGAATGTGCTTATAGGAAAACCATAGCCGCCGGTACGTACAAAATCAATGGGCCGTGAAACGAGGCTATTAAACGGTCGAGTCAAGCACCGATGATCCAAGTTCGACGAAGCTTGTCCCTCCATCGTGTTCGCCGCGGGCATCAAACATCGCGGACTGTTATCGACTGAACCGTTTAATCAGCACGAACGATCGATCCTTCTAACTCTTTCTCGCGCGTATACGTAAAGAAAGAAAAAAGAAAAAAGAAGAAATCCACGATCGACGGAAATTCTCGTCTTTGTTACAGTGCCTTGAACCTCGATTGCTTCTCGTTATTTCTGTCGTGTCGGTCGTTTCTTTCTTCCGAGTGACGAGCATTTTCGTATCCTGTCCCTGTCCGCGGGAGAACGAAGGAATTTTAAAATACGGCGCGTCAAGTCCGGAAGTAATTAAAGTTCGGACGTCGACGCATTAAGACCGGAAGGTGGACTCGGCTTTGTGCCTCTGTGCGGGTACGTTTTCACGAACGCGGCTCGCCACTTCGTCGCAATCCGCCGTCTTCGCGGTCTGAATTTTCCTTTGTACGATACGAGGCGTTTATTGTTTCCCAGAGGAAATGATACAGTTCGGGCGGCAGTGCATTTCGCTAATTGCTTCGAACTTCCCCCGTTGCAGAGTTCAGGGAGGCGTTCAGGCTGTTCGACAAGGACGGGGACGGAAGCATCACGAAGGAGGAGCTCGGCAGGGTGATGCGTTCTCTGGGACAGTTCGCCAGGGCCGAAGAACTGCGCACGATGCTGCAGGAGATTGACATCGACGGTAAGCTAAAATCCAAAATCCAAAATCCAAAATAAAAAAGTCCAAAATCCAAAATTTAACCGTTCCGTTAATTAAAAGAACTCGAGAGTCCGAAGCTGAATCGAAGAAACAGCGCGCTATTCTATTATCCGAGTCAGCAGAACAAAGCAGAGCGTGTATATTGTATAGTAAATCCGGTGTGCATAGTAAAATACACGGTAAAGTGTATCGCGAAAGTGTATCAACGGTGTCGAACGTGGCCGTTAATCGAAAACTTCGTATTAATATTCAACGATATTGCGAAAACGAAACGCGGGACTGGGCGGTTCCGAGCGCGAAACGCGTTCGTTAAAATTCGTAAACGACGTTTCCGGCCACGTGGGCTAAGTTCATTAGCAATAGAGACTAGCAACGCCAGTTCTCGCGCTCTCAACTTTCTCACGTAAATCGTTTCGCTGTCGTTGCCAGCGTGGTGGCTAGCCAGTTTACGAGCCACGGTTTCAACACGGACAATTGAACAGGACTCGTTCAGAAGAAGGCGATAACCTGCCTTCGTACGGCAGGTAAATCCAAGCGGCAAGTTTACCATTTCGCGTAACCACGTTGGCCCAGTTATAACCTTTCTGCCCGACGGCATCCCCTTAATTGCGGGTAATTTTCGAGAAGTGTTTCTCCCCCGTCTGACAATGGGCAGGACGTTCGTGGGTAGAGCCTCTTTATTAAACTAGATCCGTTCCTTTTCTCGACAAACCCTCTCCCATTCTTCGCACACCCCTTTTACCCCTTTTCGCTCGTTCGTTCTTTCGTTCGTGTTTTCGCGTGCTGCGCTCGAGATTCTTGGTCGTAGAAAGAACGTTCCGGTGTCTAATCGCGAGATTCGGTTGCTGCACGGTATCGCGATCGAAATCTTTACGTCCTCTTCGTTCTGGCCCTTTTCAAGAGGGCGAGAAACAGAATGATGCCTCGAACGGATAAAGAAGACGCGAAGTTTTCGATGGAAATTAAACCGGGCTCGTTGTTTTCTATGGTCCTCGTTCTCGTGGTTCGTTCCGCCGAGCGAAGCGAAGATTGGGGAAATGGAAGTGAACGTTCAGGTTCCGTTGGCAAGAAATCGTCGTGCTCTTTCGCGACGGTGCGCAGGAAGCACACAAGGGTATCTGGGGACCTGTTGCTGATTTCTCTTCCTCGGCGAAAGGGACAATCTCATTTATCGCAATTCGAAGCGGCAAACGTCGCCGGTTTCTTGCTTGCTGACGATCGCGCCAAACTCGAAAATATTGAAACTGTCCGAGTGATCGGCCAACTCGTGGAAATCTTGCAGATCGCACAGTGTTGCGTGTAATTTCTTAGAAATTCAGTTTCCTCCTTGCATTATGTATTACATTACGTGTACCTTTCGTTTCGATTTATTTCGTCGATGATTCATGCAATTCTAACGTTGAAATAATTCCAACAAAAGGTATTTCCAAGCGAACGTGAAAATCTACCAACGAAACGCGCTTGCTCTTTGTCTCGCGAAATTACTTGTGATCGTTTGAACAAACGACACCGGTCCATTCGTCGAATCCGAAAATTGTCGTCGTCAATCCGGCGTTCCAACTGTGTTTTTGTGGCGCGTAAAATTTCTCCCCCCCCCTCTCTCTCTGTTGTCGCAGCCGTACGTAGCTAGCTGCACGTCGACGAACAGGTTGTTCGTGAAAGGCTTGATCACGCTGACAGAATTTTTATGAATTTCACGAAGTTTGCGCGTGTCGTTGGTAAAAATAAACGACACGCGCGAACAGCTAAATTACCGTGAATAATTTACCAGCCTTATGAATATCGAGGCTCGTTGTTTGACTGCTTGACAGATTTCATAATCCAAATCGTACGCGTACCTTATTTCCCCCGTTCGAACGTTTTATCCTTCTGTTTGATCGTAGACGGCACAAGCTCACTCGGAGCTTTACCACTTTAGCCTCTATAATTTGCAGTTTTGTTTACTTGTTTGTCGTTGCGACTTTTTAACAGCCTCGATCATGGCTCGTGTTTACAGCTCGCATCAATTTAGCCGCTGCATATCCTGCGAGCAGGATGCACACCTAGAAAGCTAATTGGATCGTGTTCGCCGTTTCGTGTTTCTGCTGCGTTGCTCTCATCGCGTTTAACGGACGTTCCCCATTAATATTCCCCGGCGATGTTCCTTCTAATCGATCGGCTCGTGGAATTCGCGAGGACGAGAGCGAAGGAACTCGTTTGCGGAACGTCTCGCTCTCGTCGATTCGACGCCTTCGTTCGCTCAGTTTTTTTTCGCGCGACAGCGCTGCGCCGCTTCGAATTTCGATACTGAAACCACGTAGCCTACCGTATGGTGCTACGAGTAATTAGAAGTAGCTACGGCACTGTCGGGCAACACGCGAAACGAGACCAGTGCGCGCGTCTACGTAATCGAGGCTGGTTTCATCGTGGATGCATCTCGTCTCGATGAATACGTTTGCCCGTACGTGTGCATCGCATACCATCGAATAAAAAAAAAACGAGGCAGAGGGGAGGGGAAAAAAGAGAGACAAGGGAGAGGGGGAAAAAATTCCTATGCGCACGGACACATCGACAGACGGGGACAAAACAGGAAGAAAAGCCAGAGGAAAAAAAAAATATCGCGAGATATATCATGGAATCGTTCTGATGCGACATCCGTCGCATCATTTGAATGCACCCACTCCTCTATGAACAGGGCGGGCGAGAGGGAGGGAGAAGGAGGAATCGTTCGTCCTGACTTACAGAGTCGGGCCAACTAGACCCATTCGTATGGATGGCTTACGCCACGTCGAACGTCAATCGAACCACCCCGTCATGTTGTGGATATTTCGCGTGCAAGTCCTGGTTAAGTCAACAGTTGTACAAACAGACGTTGATTCGAACGTGAACAACCTCCATGATTCAATGATATCCTCTCGTGATACAGAACTTAATGGATTAATAACCATCCCACTGAAAGGAATCCTGTTAATACGGAAGAGCTAACGTAATTCACGGTCGCGTAGATCAAACAAATTCGTCGTTTTCATTGCTTCCGATTGCGTTAAGTTTCCGCGTATTTGATAACTCCAAGCTTCACACAGAGAGTTTTACATTTCTTAACCAGCTAAAAATTTAACAAACTCGTGCTGAAAGTTTCTCCGAATTTTCCTCTAATTCGACTAGTTTCGTGGCCGATCGAACAGTGTCGATCAAACGGCGTGGCGTAGGTCGATCGTCAGTGATCAAACGAGTCGCTCCGTGACTCGGAGACTCGCATTGGTCGGGCTGGAATCGTTATTCATCGGCGAAACAGTTTTGGGGCGAGCAAGTTGGTGTAACGGGGGCGCAAATTGATTTTCGCGACCCCGCGCCGGTGTTGTCGGTTATCGCGCGAACCGTCGTGTTCCAGACTTTCGCAGGATGCTGGCGAATGTGAGAAATTTCGGCCACCGCCATAAATCGCCAGTTAAGGGACCGAGTAATTGGTCCCAGAGATTGAAAACAAATGCTCCGAGCTCGGATTTCCAGTTTACCTTTTAAACTCGAGTTGACGAGTTTGGTTCACGGTTTTCGCCAAAGTTCCGCCGCGATGCAGCGTCCAGATTTATCAGATGTTTATCTGTTATCTGTATTAGAACAGTTAAGTCCCGCGAAAGTTTTCAGCCGCGTTGCACGAGTGGAAATTTCGATACCGTTGAGAAACCGGATCGTTGAAAAACTGAAAACTAGTCGGAGCTTAGCAATTGCGATGCAGGAGTGCACGTTTGCCGAACAGTCGAAAGTTCGTCGAAGTTAATTTTCCGGAAGAAACGCTTCAGGCCGCTTCTCGACTCGTACCAACGAGGTGTTTGCGTTTTGAATTAAAATCCGTTGTGGCCGCCGTGTTCGCGGAACAAGACTTCGCAGTCGTAACTTCGCGTCGCCGTTCGACGTTTTATGCATATTTTTACAAAAATCCAATTCGATCGAACGCAATCAATAACGAGGCGAGTCTTCCTTTCGCGCGCGAAATTAATTTGATCGGTCGAAACGGTTCTCCTTGCGTGAAAATTCTTGAACATTTCGAACGTGTATAATTGACAGCGGATTTCATTGCGAATGTGCCCCAGAATTTTCTGCACCGATTTATTACATCGCTGACCTTGTTCGCGCATTTGAATATCGGTGGAACACGAGTTGTTTCAATAATACACGGAGTGTGCCTGTCAGGGAACGAGTTGCAATTAAAAATGATTCGTTCGATGAGCTTCTCGATCGATGAGTTGCGCCACCGATATACACGCGTACGTGCAACCTTTCCAGTCCATCGTTATTTTTTCTTTTTTTCTCCGCTATGTTCAAATTTATTTACGCGACTAACGTACAGCTTTGAAAATGGTCAAAATTTATCAACGTGGATACTTACTGCCACGCGTGTTTGCCGACATTCGAAACTCACTCGGTGATTTAAAAAAAAAAAAAAAAAAAAAAAAAATAGAGAGAAAAATAAATAAATAGAGGAGAGAAAAGATGGAAACATTGCATTAAATCGGAAACATGCACCGTGATATTAACGCGATGCAGTTTCAATTTCAGAAATACGAGTCGCATTTCAAACGAAATCGCAGATAGCGATCCGTGAGTCCGATTTACAAAATGATCGTGTTGGTGAAAATCGCCGAAATTTCGACTCGCGCGGACGGGACAGAGCGATTCTGTACGGTTGAGCAAACAATGTTGTCTTGCGCGACAATCTCGTGTAAGTATTCGGCTTTAAACGGGTACTCGTGCTCGTGTTTCCAACGCGGAGTCGTATTAGATTCCTTGTCCATCTTCGACAAGAGAAGCTTGTGAGTCGCATCGTTGAAAATATCGATATGATCACTACTACTTATCTAGGGGAAAGTAGGGTAAAACCTAATATATTTAGCTTCGTAACAAAAAATCGAATAAGAAAAAGAAAAATTTGCACAAGACAAAATCTCTTAATTGGACCTTATACAATAAAAAAATGACCCAACTCTTTGGAAAGAATTTATTTTCGCTCACGGGAAAGGTATACAAATATAGTTTGTTAGTTAAAAAACTAGTAAAAACAATTATTTTAGTAATTTTAACAAATATAAAGTTATTTGATCTATCTTATAAAAAATTATATTAATTATTAGTTTAATTTTATTTATAAAAAGTTCGAATTATTTATATATATATATATGTCTCTTAATTAATTAATAGAACAAAATTGCAAATAAAATACATTTTCATCGCCCTCTTCAACATATTGGATTTTGTCCCAAATGTATTAATTTACTAAGTACTAAACATTTATACTTCAGTATGAGATAGAAAGATGAAAAAAGCATGAAAATACTGTACAAGGACTGTAGAATACAAATATTACTTATCTGAATGGATTCTTGAATATGAAAACAATCACTTCACTCACGAAATATTGAAACTTTTCAAGTCGAAAATTTTTAACTCTTAACGGAGCGCTACGAATATTGTTTGCTCTGAAATTTGTTTCAGACATAATGTCGCGGGATCCATCCTAGTATCATGCCACAGTTCGATTACATACCGAAGCTTTTATTTTAGAAAAACAATTTATTTTAGAAAAACAATAAAACATTGGTTTTATCCTACTTTCCTCTGTGTTGCCCTATTTTCCTTTCTGCGTGCTGGATGTTACAATTGTTGATGTTGCTATTCGCCATTTGTAAACAAGAAATAAAATACGTTTCATATCGTTGTCAAAGGCCGAAGAAGACCATCTTTGAAATTTCTGATTTCATCCAGCCGTGGCTATTTATAGGGACATTCTCCACGGTCCGCGGTCAAAACGGATTGGATGACCGCGGAAAAAACGCAATAAAAGTCATCTCTTATCCGTCCACTTTTTCTTTACGCGTTCCTTGTGGCCGACGGAGGGATCGCGTCTAACAAATCGCGACTTATTTAATCTCCGATTTATGTATTTCTTTTCCATTTGCCTGCACGCGTTGTTCCATCCCCTCCTGTTGAACGTGCGGTGAATTGAAATTCATCGTTTATACATCTGCACTGCTGTCGCGAGCTCTGTGAAACGTTGCATCGTTTTGTTTTTTTCTTCCCTTCCGCTTGCACCCCGCGATATATTTATTCACGCCCAATTATTCATAGTTTACGCATTGCGGAAAATTATATCCCATAGAGAGAGAGAGAGAGAGAGAGAGAGAGAGAGAGAGAGAGAGGACAAAATCGAGAGCTCTTCTGTTCGTCACTTCAGCGCAAACAAATGAAAATAATGCTTGCTCCCGACGGCATACGCGCGATTTAAAGAGAGGTATCGTTTTGAAAGGGATTCTGAAGTTTCACAAACAGTCAAACGCGGTCTTCTTTCTATCTCTTTTTCTTTCTCTTTTTTTTTCCCAACGCGGCGGCAATTACACGGCCCAGTTTACACTCCGCGAGATGGATAAAAATCAGCCGAGCGTCTTCACCGGCTAATTTTTCACGAAAAGTGTTCGTGTTTGTGTTCGTTCCTTCTGCCGCGTTCTTGGTCGATGAAGTTGCCAAGTTGCCGACGGTTTCCTCCGCTCGAGGATGCGTCGCCAAGAGATTCCAAAGTGGCGGCGTGGTTACTCTGGTTACTCCAGAGCCGCGCATACCTGAAATTTACCGTCCACAGTCGCAAAACGTGAACCGAGAGCACTCGGCGCGAGACAGCGTCCGTAACGATGTACGTGCTTCTTTACGTTTACGTTTCCCCGCACGTGCACGTGTATATACGTACGTACGTGTGCGAATAGGTAGCCAGAGTAGCGAAACAAACGGAGCGCCAAAGCGAGCGGTTACACGAGTGCAAAGGTACACGAGGCTTTCGCGCTGCGAAAGACTATTAGGGTATCTTGACGGACTGCATCGTTGCACGGACTTGCTCCGTCGCGTCGTTTCACGCGGCCCCGTGCTTCCAACGCGAGTGAGAGCTGCCGTTAATTCGTCCTAACAATATACTAATTACAACTCGAGTGTCCGCACGAATAACACCGACCGTCTACCAGCGTGCGCTCTATCTCGCCAGAACTATCTCTCGCACACGAGTCGAGAGAGATCGTCGTTGTTAAGTTACACGATCAAATGTCAAACATGTGGAACATTTTCAGCATAATTGGAGAGCGTATTTCTCTTTCTATTCGCTGGTTATCACGAACGCGTTTCATTGTTCTCCACTTTTGTTTCGGACACGCGCGACATTGGCGTGTCGTTAGATGTGTCGATAGATTTTTTTTTCGTTCAATTGGATCGCCCGGCAAGTGATAAGCGTTCGAAAAGCGTTTCGAACGTGGCGGGAACAAAAGATCCCATTCGATTTCCATTCCAATCTCCGACCGACAAACCAATTTGTCGGTGAGAAAAAAAGAAAAAAAAAAAAAAAGAAAACGAAGGACAAGCGCGCGCGTTCGGAGTAATTCTTCACGCCCGGAACGCGTTTATCGCTCGGAACGTTGCTTATCTCTGTGCACGTACGCGATTATACAAGGTGCACGCGAGTTCACACGACGACGACGCGAGGCCAAGGATATTGAGACGCGCGCGATTACGCACGCTTTCGAGATCCGCGGGATTTTCAAAGTGTAATCGCGTCTAAGTCGCGGCGCGCTCGCCTGAGATAATATTTCGGATTCTCTGGAAACTTGGCGAAAAATCCAGCCAAGTCAAAGAGCATCGCCGAGAGCTACGAGGACGCGCGACAGCCCCCGCGTCGAAAAAGACACGTACGAATTTTATAGATTGCGCTTCGTCGTCTATCTCTCAGCTTCCCAACGAGCATGTGTCCCTTGCCAGATAGCGCTGCGCCCATGTTTTACTCGACGTCCTTTAAAAATGGATACGTGCGCGAAAGTTCAAGGCGATTATCGGCGCGTTTGAAAACTTGTTTCAAATCCAGCTAAACCGTTTGGATAACCGTGGCCGACTGCGAGTCCAATAATAAATCTCTCGGAAATTTCTAGAATTCAGTCTCCAATTATTTATGTGGTGATTAAATACAAGAGACATAATTTGTTACAATAATGGCCATAGCTGGTGATTAAGCAATAGGCAAAGAACAAGTACAAATTTTTAACACATATCCGTCCGCATGACGAAAATTCGTCATTTGTATATTGCAGTAAATAATTGATTGTTGTTTTATTAAATCCGAATAAATTAAAACGTGATTTTTACCAAACAGAGATAATTCTACGAAAAAACTGATTTCAGCTTCAGTTGCGTCGTATAAGGATGCAAACGCAAAAAAAATATTGCAAAGTTTGTAAAGAAAACGCAACAGAAAAAGTAGAACTAGCTGAACGTATGTGACTTTTGCAACATTCCCCTTCATACTGGAACGTGTTTCGAACAGTACCATTCGTTGAAGAACTATTAATTATTGATAAAATTAAAGTTTCGAAAATAATTTACTTAGTCTAATAAAATAATGAGTATGTTTTCAGTAATTCGTTTCAACTTTTTTGTGGATTTAATTTTTATTTAACTTCAGAAAGGAAAAAAATCAATAATAAAGGTGTATATATAAATACAAATTCATTTTATTTCATTTCCCAAAATTTCACTAAAAAATATATGACTTTTTAAAAGTTAGGTTGTTTTTATATAGAGCATATCGTTTCTACAAATAGTGTCAAAAAATGCCGGCCATTTGGTCAATGGCGGTGCAAATAATGCCGGACGGATATGTGTTAACAAATACAAATTTGTAAAGAATATGTAATTGTACACCTGTACAATTCGAGAAGTTTATTCAAAAGCGCTGCAGCTCGACCGATTCGTTCGATAGCTCGCATAGAATCCAATTGCCTCTGACATTGCTTTCAAGTGTATTTATTTAGTCTTCAGGGAGTACCCTTATTTCTTTTAGGCATTTCGCACTTCCTCCGAGGATCTTTTGTGTCTGTTCCTTTCCATGTGAATTTCTTTACAAATTAACTCACAACTAATCGACCCGGTCACAACTCCTTTTCACGACTCTATCAATCCTGCCTCTTTCGTTTTTCAAAAAGAGAGTTTTCGTCTCACTCCAATGACAAGCTTCAGCGTTCATACCTTTCCCTCTTTTCACGCATTCCTTAATTCAGCAAGCACAACAGATTTTTCACGCGTTTGTTTTCTCTCTTTACGACCCTTCAAAGCTGTTTTCTAAACCTAACCTTCGTTGGGCCATTCTTACAATTAAACGCACTGCATGTCACATTTATATTAAAATATAAAAAAAAGAAAAAGAAAAAAAAACTCTTGTCGCGAACGATAACCAGTTTGAGTGCGCAAGAAGAAAATTCTCGGACAATCTTTCATCCGAGGCGCGAGATCATAGCAAACCATCGTGCAATCTGTACGCAATCTGTCTTTTGTTGTGCTCGAGAGTAATTGCCAACAAGGATTTTTCTCCGCGAGAACGCGGTTATTTATTCGAAGACGCAGGATGCGATCGGAACACGGATTTGTCAGCGATAGCTTCTCGCCACGGCGTAATCGTCATATTGTCGTAAATCCTCGGCGGATCCTCCTGTATTTTAGTCTTACCGCTTTCCCGAACTCCCGCGGGAACGATCGCCGATAGGCTCCCTGATTCTATAACCATGAAGTTTCTCTTTGATTCCGCGATTCTGCCACATAGCTGTTCCACATTTCACGCGTGGTTGCTCGCCGATCGCGACGAAATGCTGCACAGGCCATAGAAAAGAAAAGGACGAAAGAAAGAAAGAAAGAAAGAAAGAAAGAAAGAAAGAAAGAAAGAAAGAAAGGAAGAAAGAAAGAAAGAAGAGAAATGCAAATAATGGGAAACGCGATTTTCACGGCGAAAATATGCTGGAAAGCAGCTTTCGTCTGAGAACGTGCAGCTTACATCCGAGTTGCTTAATCCCCCGATGTCGCGGCTTACGTCCCCTCGTCTCGCGACGTTTCTTCTCTCTACGGTCGCGGCGCAAGTTCCGCTCGGGGGAAGCGTTTCCGTGCCGGGGATCGTAAAGGGCGGGTACGGCGAGAATTCCTCTCCCTTCCTCGCCCGTGAAGGATTTTATGGGGACAGAGAATTCCGAGCGCAGCGTGCTCCCGTGTTGAAAAAGTGAAAAATGAAAAAAAAAAGAAAGAAAAAAAAACGCAGCGACGGAAGAATGAAGGGGGAGGGAGGAGGGGAGTTGGGACAAGGGCAAACTCGGGTAGAATGACGTTCGGAAATAAAATGGCACTCATCTTGCTCAGCTATGCCGGGGGGGAGGGAAGAAAAATTCTCTTTAAAAAAAAAAAACGAATAACAGAACGGGGGCGATGTTGGTGTATATGATGCGTTTTGTTTTTTGTTTCTGCCGTTTCAGGAGATGGAAATGTCAGTTTCGAAGAGTTCGTGGAAATCGTGAGCAACATAGGTGCAAGCGAAACCGCGCCCACCGATCAGGATCAGGAAGAGCAGGAGCTGAGGGATGCGTTTCGGGTACGTTTGCCTTTTATCTTTTGCCTTTTGTTCCTTGGAACGCCTCGGACTTTGTTCGGAAAACGCGGATGATACACAATCTCGCCGAACGACCGAAGGGCCGATCGTTTAACTGTTCAACAATCGTACATGCACATCCGTCCGCGTTCTTCGTCCGGGTAATTTGCCGCGCGTTGTTTCAAAGCGTTTCGACAGCGTGAATTTTCCAATCGCAATTATGCGGCGTTACGGGACGATGCTGATGGAACTCGATGAATTAATCCGCGTGTTTATGTTAACGCGTGGCAAAGGAATGGATTTATCAGCGACGACAGAGACGCAGCTTGCGGGTAATCATTGGTATTGCGGTGAAAATTGCCGTTAAATATATCTCGCGTGATTACAGTGATCGCTCTGTATAAAAATCGGAATGTCGAACGACTATTTCGAGGATCTGCAAATTAAAAGAAATTCCCAAGATTTGCGATGTTCGAGTATGATTTAATAACCGACAGTCCGAATGTGTGGGTAATTCTCACGTAAGTAAAGTAAAGTCCTGCACGTATGAACGTACAACACCAAACGGAACAATTAAAATTTGTTAATTTTCGCGGCGGTGGATCACGTACGCGTACCAGTAACGGAATCGACCTATGTGTGAATTGCTTGACCAGCTGAGCAGTGACCTCAGCGGCGGGCGAGATTCGTACGAGATCCAACGAGTTTCGTGCTCGCCCATGTTGAAATTTTGGGCGCACGTTCGCTCGGACGAAGTACGTATAAAGCGGCGACGATGACGGTAGCCGGCGTTTCTATATATACCTGTATATATAACTTAGTGCCTGTACGTGAGAAGTAGCAACCCGTTAGGAAAAACAAATCTTTGTGAGAACGGAGCCCGTATGGCACGAAGAAAGCTTTACGTGCGCGGTCGTGCTTCACACGCGAACTCGCGGTGTTCGTTGTTTCTCTGTAAAATGACGTCAATGTGGTTTCCAATGGCGTCACTCCGATGGGAGTGAAACCATAAATCTGGTTAATTTTATCAAATTACGAGCGTCTCCTTTCACCGGAGAATCGACGACGACGACGATTTAAAATTT
The DNA here is from genome assembly GCA_032399595.1 of Tetragonula carbonaria. Classification (NCBI taxonomy): domain Eukaryota; kingdom Metazoa; phylum Arthropoda; class Insecta; order Hymenoptera; family Apidae; genus Tetragonula; species Tetragonula carbonaria. The sequence goes on from JAUCRC010000003.1 coordinate 6,942,605, forward strand.
CGCGACGATCGCGCGCGCGCGAGAGAGAGAGAGAGAGAGAGTGTCTGCGTTTGCTATTTCTGGACCTCACGTACGAACCGAATTTACGGGACGCTAAAAAAAAAAAGAACGGTGACGATTGAAACGGTTAAGTCGATCGCGACGTCGAGGACGCGGCTCATTGTTCCTGCGGAGCGGCGACGCGGTTTGCGTTCAACCGGTCTGTATCGTCAAGCGTATCGTAGCCGCGCTTGAATACAAACGTTAATAACAATTGTCAGATAACGAGTAACGAACGACAGATTTCGTTCCAAGGCACAAAGCTTTTGCCTTTTGCGCAGCGTCTGGCGGAAGCGTTCTACAAAGAAACCACGTCCGTGGCTGTTCCGTTCGCGGCCGTTGCTGACCGATTCCAATTAATTCTCGCACGCTCGCCACGAATTTGTCCCGGCGAGCGTGCAGCCGCGGCTGTACCTTTTGTGTGTGTCTGTGCAGCGTCGAATCATACCGCGCGTAGGCGGCAATCATTTTCGGAGTGGCTGGTGAGGGCCGCGTTTCGATGCCTCGAATGATTCAGCTCGAAGCCAGAATAGTCTCGTCGAATCGACTGATACTCCGAATTCTCCACGAGCTGACCGTCCCAATCAGTTGTTAACCACCACGTGGAACGAGTCTAAGAATTTATCGATCGGCTGTTTATTGAATTATCGAAGCGATCGACTGACAAATGTGTAGCTGATTTTATTCCGCGCCAGCGAGTCTCCGAGCGAGGTTCCAAAGGGTCGAACGATTTACTTTTCGACGAACGGGATCTCCGTTCTTTCTTTCGTTGTTAGAAATCGAATGCCTTTGGCACTCGCGACAAAACGTGCCACATTTGTCTCCGCGTCTTACATTGCCTTTGAAAGACGCCGACACGTTGGCGACGTGTTGGCGATTTCAAGCTGCTATGCAACGATGCGCGTTAAGTGAGAGCCTTTCATCCAACGGGAGAAACTAGGTTCGCCGAAGTCCCGCGTTCGTGCGCGATCCCCCCCTCGTCCAGGCGCCATTTTATTACTGTGAAACGCTCGTCCCTTTCTTCTCTCATTCCGCCTCGTCCGCTCTCGCTGTTTTTCTTTCTTCTTTTTCTTGTTCTCCCTCCATCTTTACTGCGGATTCTTTCCTCTCGCGGTTGAATAAACGCGGTGGATCGCGATCCCGAGTTAAACGAGGGGATCGCGATTGGATATCGTCGTTCGTGGCCGTGGCTTTTAACGAAACGTCTTGGAATCACGGAAGAATGCAAAGGCAGAGAAAAGGAAATGAAAATATGAAAAATGACGCGGTTTTCATCCAGAGAGAGAGAGAGAGAGAGAGAGAGAGAGAGAGAGAGAAGAAAGAAATCACAACTTTTCACTGGCGTTCCACGACGAGTTTCTGGTTACTTAATGCTCCCTCATTTTTTAAACTTAGCAAACGTTCGCAATCTCTCCTTCTCTTTCTCTCTCTTTCTCTCGGCCTGTCGGTGATATAGAACGGACAGCCTCTATTCTTCTCTACGTCTAGATTTTAATCGAGCGAATTCGCATTCGCCGGGGAGGGAATCGGGCGAATGCCTCGAGACGGCGTTAATAACGGAACGAAGACTCGATCGGCGTCCATTTCAAAGTTCTAATTGATAAATTGAAGTCTTCGAAGTCGAGTTCGCCTCGACGGCTATTGTGCTACACCGGGGAAACGGCTCAAAGCGTCCGGCTGCGCGGGTAATTTAAAATTCCTTTCGAATTTAAGTTTTCCCATTTGTGCCGCGGCAGCCCGATGAACTGTATTCCCTTCTTCAGGAAAGGAAGAACTCCTCCTCTGTTGTTGATTTCGTAACGGGACTCCCGTCCTTTTCTCTGCGCCAGGCGACGCGCGCACGTTAACGAAACCGACCGTAAGGAATTTCTTACAGAGTTAGAACTCTAGCCTCTCCCCCTCCCTCCTTTGCACTTCGTGTGCAAGCTTCGTAATAATTTCCGGGGGGGGGGGAGTGGAGGACAAGGAAGAAGAATGCTCGGCGAGCTGGATGGAGTTCAAAAGCGGTCAGGATCAAAGAGGATAGCAGTTCGGTTTAGAAAGTTCTTAGTTTGGAACGCGCGGCGGCGGCGGCGACTCGAATTCGAAGCGGGCGACACTCGTTGCAAGATTCAAGCCAGAATCCTTTCGGATCATCGTCGCTCCATCCTCCCGCGGGAGAAGTTGGCCGCCGCGCATCGACCGAATAAAGAAGAACGGGGCGACAACGGGGAGGGGGAAAAAACGAAGAAAATTGCGGGTTTTCGCGCTGCCCTCGCGCGTGACGTAAAGTCAGATCGAATCGATGCGATGGGATTACGCGTTCGACCCTTGAAAATCCCCCGTTTAACGTTTCATATCGTGCACACGAACGCTATCCGTTGTTCCTTGATCATAATGAAGAAAGCGTGTTCTACATCCGAATAGTTCTTTCCGTAAGGAATTTCCAGTGGTATTTCATTTCCGGGATGCATGTCGGGAATTTACGAGGGAATCGTTTCTTTCCTCTTGATCTTACAGTGGTTCACGAAAGTATTTATGACGGCGCACATATCATGAAAAATATTTATATATCGCGCATTATATATCGCGTAGATCGTATATATCAAAATAGTATTTCGAAGTATGAGACACGATTTTCACGATTATATTCGTAGAAATATCGGAAACGAATCGGAAAATGCACGTAAGAGTTAGAAAATATTAAATAATACAAATATAAAATGCAGCGTACAAAAATTACGTAGTATTTAGTAAAAAATTAATATACATAAACGATTGTCTGATATTTATTGAAGATGGTCTCGTCTATATAATATTGAAGCTTGTTAATTGTATTATAATCACCGATGACGCTACGGTAATATCGTGTCATTCTCAGCGTTCACAATAAACGACGTCGCTATGTGGGTCATGTAATTTTCATCAGTTTTTGGTGAAAGTTGCTACATTTTCAAATTCGTTTTAAACGTCATATTAGGGTATCAATGAAATTAACAATCATTTTATATATTACGGAATATTCATAAAACTTAGCGTTTGAATACGATGCATTTTCTATTTAGAATTTGTTCTCTTGTTATTTATCCGATTGTCAAATCTGCTTGTAAATGCTGTAATTCTTCGGTAGATTACAAAGCTTTGGATTACAAAGCTCGAAGCTACGTGTCTCGTCTCATAGCATGAGCCAATTTATCCATCACAATCAAATATGTTTATGAAGTTAATGCTGTTTAAAGCTTCGTGTACTTTGCGCTGTGTTGAAGTGTTGTTGATCTTCAAGTATGGTGCAACAAGTCTTTGCATACTGACTTTATAGTTTGCAACACTTTATCCTATCTACTTATTATCAATTTGTTGTACAAACGTTGTACTTTTGTGGACGAATACCACTGGTGTTTTCAGTGGTGTCTACTTTTTGATATCGCAGAACGTCTGTTCGTTTGAATCCACCGAAAGACAAACTACAATATAACTGCAGTTCACACAGTGGAAGTTTACTCAATCGTCCCACCATCTACGATATTTCGTTGATACTGCAGGAGTCCACGTTTAGACAAGTAGTTCCAATCGACAGAAGTCTTGCTTAATGATCTCGAAATTCGGAAGACAATTCAATATTATTTTCACTCGAGTATATAAAATTTTTTTCGAAAGATAAATTTTTACTTAAAACTTTGCTTGAAATTTTGCGAGAACTTTTTTTTTTTAAAAGAAAAGGGAAGCTTTCCTCTCGTGAACGTAGCAGCGGATAAAATCAACAGACGATACATTGTGATGAATTGATTGAACTTTGCGTTCCTTGATTTTCAAATGATTTTCGACTGATATTATTATTTCATATTAAAGCAGGAAGCATCTTGACGTCGCGAGAGTTAATCGAGCAGCAATTTCAAACGGAATTTTACTGCAAGTCTCACGTTTGCGAGTCCATTCCAGCAAGAATGGCCAGATAACGACAATCGAAATGCGACGTACAAATTTTCTTATCCAGTCGTCGTTTTCATTTCTCGGCCGCGGAGCCGTGGACCGAGAGGGAGGAATTTCGTTTCCCGGTCAAATCTACCGGATCCGAGGGACGAGATTTCACGAGTTTTCCAGTTGCGCGCTTAATGCCCTCTCCGAGCTTATCTTGAGCGACAATGAGCAAGAATGCCGCGCGATGTAACGACCTACTTCCATCTGCGTGCGAACGTGAAAATTCAACGAGCATTCAAGCGGGAAACTGCCGCCGCTTTCTGACTACAAAATCTGCCGGAATCGAACGACGATTAAGCACCGGCGTGAAAAGACAACTCCTTTTTTCTTTTCTTTTCTTTTCTTTTTTTTTTTATTTTTTTTTAATTTTTTTTTTGGTTCGAATGGAAGTTTTCTGCTGACCGAGGTGTAACAGGTTTGTCAGTTCTCGACCGAGGGAAATTGATAAAGTCTCGGCGACGAGAAGAAGGAGAAAGAGGAGGAGAAGGAGGATGAGGAGGAACTCCCGTCACCTTTGGAAAGCGAAACGCACGAAGGATGGCGCTAATGGAACCGTCCTCGATCGATTTCCGTATTAAGATTCGCTTTCAATATCGGGGCCACAAATAAACCTGCGACGGTCGTCTCGATGAATAATTAAAGTATCGGACGATTCCCTCCGACCGAAGAACTAAACAGAACTCGAGAAATGGAAGGCAGTCGCGCGATGTTTCTCTTTCGCTGCGAGAAACGGTCAAAAAAGAAGAAAAGAAGAAAAAAAAGAAAAAGAAGAAAAAAAAGAAAAAGAAGAAAAAAAAAGAAAAGAAACGTCAGCTACTCCAGTTACTGGGAATTTTTCGTCCGACGCGTTCGGCTAAAAGGTAGCTCTCAAGCTTCGAAAAAGCTACTGCAACGAAACAGCCGCAGACAGCCGCTGGTCTTTCTACAAAGAGAAACGTCCATTAGTCCCCCTTGGCGTAATACGATTCAATTTCGCAGCTATTCTTTTCCCGTTCGGATCTCTTGTACAGCTTGAATCCGTCGCGGTTTCAATCCATCCGTGTTGAATTCATCTCATCAACTAATTTAGGGCGAATCGTTCGATAAACATCGCGTCGAATTTCCGCCGGGTTTGATCGTAAAACAACAACAGAGTGATTGCAGGAAGTAAATACGATCGTCTGAAGTGTAAACGTCGATATTGTTTCGAGTGGGTTAGCTTCGATTTAAACGGTATCGCGAAAGAATATGATCTCGTCGGCGTTGTCGCGGGTAATTCGATTGAATTCCCTCGAGCAGAAACGAACCTTTTTGCAGCTTTGTCGATATCGTTCGACGCGCAATTTGGAAAACTCGATTACGTCTCTCTCATCTTTGGTTCGCCAGCAACGATTACATATAATTAATATGTAATTAATTAATTAATATCTTAATGATTTAATTGATTAATAAGTATCTTCAGACTGAGTTCAATCGCAACCGTGGAGTTTATGTTTTCTCATCGATAACACTGCGATAATACGCTGTCCGATATACCGTTTGCTTTTCTGCGGTCAGGAAATACGACTGCACTTGGTATTTATGCACATACATTGCTAGTTTATTACGCGATTGGTTATACAGTTACAATAAATATGATAATGCGAATCCGCGCGGGTTTTGGGTCGCGTGGATTTTATACGATGCGAGCTGCGAACGACGCGACGACATGACGATGTCGCGCGGAAAGTATAATGCCAGGGAGCTTTTGTTAATTATGATTTTTATTCCTGCAAGAGATGGCGCGTGGATAACGAATTCCGCGATGTTTCATGCAGCACACGGGTGGGATATGTTGCAACGTGACGAATATTTCTTACGGATAAAATCGGAATGATGCAACGGACACAGAAAAATCCTATTAGCCAGCTCTGTGGATTTTTTCATTTTTTTAAAACGTTCCCTGGCACCAGACCAGGAATTATTAAATTGTAATTCAATCGTGAAATTAACAATATCAAGTTATCTTCGAAATTTACACTTGTCTATATTTTAAACTTATCTATATTTTAAAGTTTAATATCTTTCTCAGTTGTTACATAGTACAGTAATATACAGCATATGTATTGTAATATACAGCATATGTATTGTAATATATATTACATATTATATATACAATATTATAATACTGTAATAATATGTCCCACGTATTTATAACATCTGATGCAATTATCTTTTATACAACTATTCGTCATAGAAAAAAATGTTTCATGAAAAATTTACTTTGTTTCATTTTTTAATTATAAATCTTATACAAGATTTCAAGGTGATCTTTTCATGTACATTTCTTCAGATGTGGAACACCCTGAAACATTGGAAACGGTGCAACGCCCCTCTTTTAGAAATAGAATGAATCAGTTCATTGAAGCTTGAAGTCATCACCTCGAATATAAAAGATAAGGTGACAATTTCTTACGTTTCAACTTTTAAAGAGACGATAAACAATCTTGAGTTACGACAAAGTTTTATTTGTTGTATTTTCTTCCATGACGAATAGATTAGGATAATTGCGTGGGACGTTTCATAAATGGGACACTCGACTTACTATATACCTGTTATATAGTATATAATAGTAATAGTATATAATATACATGTTATAATAGTATAGTATAGTGTTATATGGTATATGTACACGTATTACATATATATATATATATATATATATAATATTAAATTTATTATTACTTTTATTATAGTTTTATTACTAAAAACACAGCATATACATAATTTTTTCATATGAACGAATCAAAAAGATCTGTCCAATTAGTTCATTCTGGCGCAGCTCCATGTATCAATTTTTTATCATGACCCACGTTTTTCTCGAAAACGCAAGTTTCCCGTGCTATTCGTTAAAACGTGCATTCCTGAAACCAAGAGGAGTCGATCGCTTTTATTTCCCTCTTCGCCTCTCTCTCTCTCTCTCTCTCTCTCTCTCTCTTTTTTTCATGTGGCCTCGCACGTATGTACTCGAGTTCTAGAAGTCGATAACGTACTTTCGACACGCGATCGTACCTATTCGTCCTCATTTCCAGCGCAGCGATAATGTACCGCCCACGCGCAGTTATCGTACATATTAGTTAGTTGAACGAGCTTAGCCACCTCAATACGCGTTCCGCCGAACTAACTTCGTCTTACGATGGCGGCTTTAAAGGCCGTTTGTCGTTTTCATTCTGCCGATGCATCGATAAGTCCTGGATCTTCGCGTTTCCGTTCGTTCCACCACACTTTCACTTCAAAATATATTCCACACGTCGACGTTCAACCATAGAACATAGGCTTTCCTTAAGAAACGAGGACCGAGAAAATTTTTTATCTTTCATCGTGAGGTGTATTTGGCGCGGTGCTTGCGGAGCGCTCGGGTAAAACAGGTCGTTTCAGCTCAATTTGAGGCAACGAGAGAGTCGCAAACGCTTGTAATATTCGGACACAATGGCGGAAACGAAGGGGAAGAAAAATTGTTGAGAAAATACGCGGAAATTCGCCGTCCGGCTGCGGCGAGCTTCGGATTCTTACACACAGACAAAGACACGGCTTTATTCTCCCCGTTTGCATCGTTTGTATGAAGAAGAATGTTTTTCCATGTAACGTCAGGTGGTGAGTCAACTTCGTCCGATGTTTCTTGTATACCTACATCGCGATTTGTCCCGCAAATGTTAACTTACCGGAGGAGACGTGTTAAATTGTCACTTGTGTTATCAGTATTTTAGAGAGCACTTTCGTCATATTCGTCAGAAATCCTCCATTTTCTCACGTTTCGTTTCTCGCTTAGAAAATGAATTTTAACGTTGCAATTTACGTTCACGCAACAATAATAATTTGAGCTGAGATTGACTGATCAGAGGTCCCTATTTTTTTTTCGTTTGTTTTGCAGAAATTAATAAAATTAATAATTTTATGATACAACGTGTGTGCGCGTCTGCGAATCGGTTCAACCGAGATTTGTCTTTATCAACCCCTAACTCCGTGATTACAGAAGATTGGTCGAGACGATTCGATTAACAGGTTAAGAGTGAAGATCACTGTCGATGCGAGATCGCGTAATCACCGAGTAGGTTCGGTTAAACTTGACTTTAGTTTAGTTTTAGCTAGCTTTGGCCAGCGAATTAAACAAATCCCTTAGTTAGTTACTGTTTCGTTGATTGCACTGCGAAAATTCAGTGCAAGCAACGCCGATTTAACTAATCTGACATAGTAGAGGTCCTCCGTGTCTGGAACACCTTCGCTAAAGGAAGAGTTTCTGCCTCGGCTGGTTGACGTTCGACGAACAAACGCAAACGAATCATTTGCATCCCCGTTGAACTTCGTTCAAATAAATGAATCGTTGTTGCGCAGCGCGTGCCAAGATACAACGAGGTCATAAATTAAGCCGACGTGCCGACTGATATCTCACCGTTTTCACCATCTTTCGCATCATATCCATTGCCGTTCCGAGTGTCGAGATTTTTAACGCGAATATCACTCATTTACCTCGACGCAACCACGGTATATAAAATCGTACGTCGATTCTCTGTTAATCACTGTTTCAACATCGCACCATTAACGTGAAAACACGCAAGAACACCGAAATTCAAAGGAATTTCGATACCTGCCTAGATAGAAAATTAATTATCCCAATTACAAATTAATTAGTTCAAATGATTCATTACATGGAATTGGGAATCCATCGTGTCCATCGATCGAAACTGTTTATTCCCGCATGGAATCTCAATTACGCACTCCGTCGGTGTAGCATTAATTCCATTCTCCATTGATTTCACCGTGTGATGGATCCAGCACGTTGCGCGATGATTAACAAATTAAACAGGTCTAACATTAAAACGACAGAGTGCCTCTGGTTGTTCTCGCACCGAGCTCTCAGCACTTTGCGCGTGCCGGAAGAGCTGACCGGGCCACGGAAGAGGGGGAGGTAAAAAAGTCGAGAAAGGAGCGGCGCGCCCCTGCTACCTATTATCTAGTATATTAGAACGGGCCCGGCTTTATATGCATAACGCGTTCACAGCCTCGTGCGCGCATTCGCGGACGCGTGGAAGTGAAAAAGGCTGTGGCGGACGACGAATTTACTGGGGAAGTCAAGGGGGTTGTACGCAAAAGGAAACGTGTCAAACCGTTCGCTGCACAATACATTCTAATGACTGTAGCTTCACAGCCCGGCCACAAGGACTTTCACCCTCCCGTCGCGTCGTTTTCGCGCTCCATTCTTCTTTCGTAGCGGCGTCGTCTACATATACTTTCTTAGCCATTCCGTCGTCTTTGTTGCCTCGTCTTTTACTCCCTCTTTCCTTGCCTCTTTACCAACCGAGATCGGGTTCACTCGTCCTCCCCTCCCCCTTTTCCTCTCCCTCCTTCCTCTTCGTGCTTTTCGACTCGACCGGTTGCGTTTATACCATTTCCTCGAGCCTTTCTCGATTATTAGGGGAAAAAAATCTTGGTCTCGCTGTCCTTCTTATCTATGATCCTTCATGCATATATTCAAGCCGCGATCCAACCACCTCCGTTCTCCGTTCCTCCGGTTCGTCCAAGAAATTGTTGCATATTAATTCGAACACGATGTTATTTCCATCGTTTCCTCGTTCGCCCGTTAACGAGGCTCGCATTACCATCCCCGATCAATTTGTCAGTCGGGTAAAATCGGAGTCGGTGTGGGTATTACTCGATTCGTTATTCGACGATGGGTATCAGTTCCCCCTAATCAAGCTATCGTGCATATGCAGTACCGCGTTTCTACTCGCAAATATCCACGTGTTAATATCCAATTAATTAATCTCCATTGCTAGAAAATTCGATTGTCGGGAGAACGAAAGTTGAAAATATTGGCCGAGACTCTTCTGAAGAATTTTATTGAAAAGAAAAAAAAAGAAAATATTCGGAATAGAATGCGATCGAACATCTGAGCTTGGTATATATAATATCGGCGAGAGAGAACGATTAATTCAATGTACAATCTCTCTTCAAGGCGCGAAACCTCGGACGTGGTGTAATAATTCTTATAGGCTTTAACAACCAGTTCTAATGATTATTCATGTTAATTCAACTTTCCTTCGACGTTCTACTGCATTTATGAATGAAGATAAGTACCGTGCCGTACTTCCACAGACAGAGCGGCCGAGCAGTTTGCGGCATCGAGAGAACGACTTGTTCGCCGTTGCGTGCGATCTGCACTCTGTCTTCCTATTAACGACCCGTTTTTCATTCCTCTTCCTTCTCCTCGTTCCGTGCTCCTCGAAGCCATTACGTGGTTACGCGCGGACGCACGCCATGCTGGTCACTTCTTCCCGCACCATTTAGCCGGCCACGATCGTTTGAAATTTTCGAAAAAATAATTTCCGCCTAGTATTCAAGCAATTATCGCCTACGAGCGAGGCTGAGCGAGCGCGTGCACCATTCCTCGAGTTTTAATTGCTCCACTGCGAGCTTTCGGCTTCGATGTTAATGATATCTCGTGATATTTCTTCTCGCGTTAACTCTCTCTACGACGTTGTGCAACTTGCGAAGTTACATTATCCACGTAACGTTTCGATCATTTCGAATTGACGCTTTGCGCTCGATTGTCTCCCGCAAGCTAACAGATAAAATTATAAAAATTTTCTTATAATCGCTGATAACTGTAACAAATGTGATAATACAACGACGTAAGAGGAATAATAAAATTTCGAAGGGAGAAATTCTTGTGGATAGAGGCAGCTGACACTCATTACCATCGAATTGTTATTTGAGTAATTTCGGGATAATTCGTATAAACTCAGCTTCTTATTGCTTCTTACGAAAGTTTAGTTAAAATGGCAAAGGAGATTGAAATTATGTATCATTGACCTGTATATACCATAGGTTTGATAATTGCTTTAAGCCAATTCACACGTATTAGAGAAATATAATCAACAAACTTTCATACTAAGTACCATTTAAACAGAATAATTATTTTCAATGCTGTATTTTATTTGAAGTCGCCATTTCGTAAAGAAATTGCCGATAGACGATACAAAAAATATTCCCGAGGGCTAGAGTTGATACTACGAATACCAAATAACTTACTCGTTAAAATTGCAATTGCAAGTCTTTTTCTTAAGTAAAGGAAACTCTACAATTTTCGTTTTATTTCGTCAGTCACATCAAGCTGGATATAGTGAGTGTAGAAAAGATGAAAAATTGTCGACACTTTAAGTGAAAATTGTACGACAAATTTTGAAAGAACGTTGCGAAGGATGAACTTTAATCTTTAAGATCGTGGTGGATTTGGCTATGAAAAAAAAAAAAAGATATTCAACGTTCCGTGAAGAAGGTTGAAAATTCACAAAATTTTCATAACGGATCGCAGCGGATCAATTAAAGTAAACTAAGGTTAACGGGGATATTTATCGCGAGGTACGAGCCTCGCACCTGTGTTCAATTACTCGCGTTTCATCGCGTGTCAGATAGCACAAAACAACGGATCGTAACTCACCTGGAAAATCGAACGTTAATAATGACACCGAATGAGCTCCACCCGAGTGTTCGAAACGGGTGGACATGAAATACACACTTGATTGCCGGCGTCCTTTCGTCCTTTCAGTGGTGTACAATTAACCGATGGTGTTAGCATAAATGGCGATGATTGTTGCGAAAACGCTGGCGGGGAGGGGGGGGGGGAGAAACGATTTTATTCCGTCGCGCTCGCGATCCTAAAGCCTCGTCTCGATCCCTTTAAATCGTCTAACGCGCGCTTAAAGAGTTTAGCGAGCCGACATTGGGGTCAGACGCGACGTATCGCAGTGTCTCGAGTCGATATTTTAATCTCCGTGGCCTGGCGTGCGCGCCGGTAGAGCCGGATTGAAAAAGAGAAAAAAGGAAAAGGAAAGAAGAGAAAAAGGAAAAGAGAGAGAAAAAAACGAGGAGAAAGAGCCGGAAAACGCGGGAGAAGCGAGTAACAGCTTCGAGAGAGAGATGAAACGGGATGAAACGACCGCGGGAGTATAGCGGGTGACTAGTAAGATTTATTACGTTCGAGAGAAGGAGTAAAGGGGGAGAGGGGCGAAGCCGCGCGAGTAGTCAGTGAAAAGCTAACGGAGACAGGAATATTGAAAAAGAAGAACAGGAACGGCAATCCTTCGGCAAACACCATTATTCCGTCGTCTGCATTTCGAAGGTGCCTGGTCCTGCTCTTCCTTACTGTTTGTTAAGCTCCTTTCTTACTGCGTCTTACTCGGCTGCGCGAGTTAATACTCGCGGTTAAATCGCGAGTCGTTTTGGCACACGTAATTGGCCGGAGGATGTTACTGTGATAAAAATTGAATGAAATCAAAATGAAAATTCGTCGAAATTTACATAGGAGGAGGTTTCAAGTGCCTGATCGGCCAATGATATCGATATTTGCGAAACAGGATTAATTACCCGGTAATTCTATACCGCGGTGTACAATTTCCGCGTATTGCCTGTGAATGAACAAGTTAAGCAAAATATTCGAGCGAATCGGGGTGGGGGGGGGGGTAGAAAAACCACGTAACGTATAACACACTCGTGACTGGAATAATAACGTCCGCGGTATTGAGATCGAGAGACCGGCGATGTCGTTGAATATGCAAATCGGCGCATCGAATATATAACTTACCGGCTCGTAACAAGCGAATGCATAACCCGTCGTCAACAGATAGAGAAATCGAATAAACCTGCGAATCGAAGAAAGCAATGGCAAACAGGAAAGCGAACACGAGTCAAAAATTCAAATCGTGTCCCCGGGGAGTATTGATACGCAAATACGTGGTCGCTGGTCCTTTGAGTCGGTTGAAAGCTGCGGAGAATATCCAATGTAAACCAATGTAAATCGGCGAAACACACCATTGCTTTTCGTCGCGAGAGAAACGTCAACCGTGAATCATCGTCGGTTTTTTCCTCCTCCTCCTCCTCCTCCTCCTCCCTCCGATCGCGAGAAAAGCCAGAAGAATTAACTTCTCTACCCCAGGGTAACCGATTGCTCCTTAATCGATGAAAGTGCCTCTTAATATGCCCTCTCAGGCCAGCCACTTTTAATATCGCAAAGTGTACGCTTTGGAGAAAGAGGGTAGGACAACCGGCTAATTGGCTGCCACAATGTAGAGGAGAAAGTAGCGAGGAATTAGAGCGGATCTTAATATTTCAGACGCGAGCGGACCGACACTCGAGGAATTCCTCGTACTCTCGCAAGCAGCCTCGATTCGTCACGCGCCCGACTAACGCCCTAACGTCCTGACGATTATCACTTTATCGCAATCGCGATTATTGTCCCTTCCTGTGATCCTTTCCTTTTCTTCGACTTTCTCCCCGCTCTGCCGTGCCAAATTTTCAACGATTTATCCTGGATCCGCAATAAAGCTCGTGAAGATTCTTCTCTGGTTATCTAATGCGTAGTCTGACGAATGAGCATGATTTACTCTGCCACTCCGTACACTTTCTGTGTGAGACAAACGAGCGTATGCCAACGAGAGGCCAACATTAGGCGATTTTGAATCGGAGACTGCACAGTTGTGAGACGATGAATTAAATTTGCTGGCTGTAAAATACCAGAGATTTTAATCTTCGTCTCTTGTATTAGCATATGACATAGTTTTTTTTTGTTTTTTTTTTTCATTGGATAATTTTCTTTCTCGTTTTCGCACGCTATTTGATTTATTTAATTGGTCTGGTCTTCGATCAGAGAAATTTTTTTTCTCGTTTGTTTCGCTCGCTGTTCCAAGAGATTTGAAGCTTGACTCTTCTTTGTTTTATTCTGAGAATGTCCTTTTCATGGTGTGCTTAATTATTTTTAGACCAATATACTCGACGAAAACGCAATAAATGCACTTGCTGTACGATTGAGTTAAATTATAACAAAATGATAAATTTTTTTGACGTGTCTTTGAAAAATTTTTAATTTTATTGGTTTTCATTGTATTTACGGTATTTACAGAACTTAACATTTTGAAAATTACTCCATAAAAGAAGAACCATTAAAACGTCAAAATGTGGAGAAAAGAACTTGAATTTTCATCAGTTCATAAAAAAAGGTAACAAATCAAATATTTGAAAATCAAAATGATTAGAGATAAATTTAATTTGTTTTTGCATTGTATGGATTGCGTCAGATTTCTTCGAACAATTAACCCATTATTTTCATTTTTACACATTGCATATTTTTTGTTTTTGTTTTGTTGCCTTGAAATATTCTAAAATGTACTAAATTTACAAATATATATAATTTTTCTTTACCTAAATTTTACAATAAATAGCAACAGCGAATTTTTTTTCTGACAAGTATACTCGACATTGAACAAAAAAAATTCCATCTTTTCAGGACGAATGCATACTCGACATAAATGCTCGAAGGGTTAAAACATGAATCGTCCTTAACCTTGGCAACCGCAGACTTAATCATTGTTAATTATCGCCACGACTCGTCCCACGCATCAAAAAATAAGTCCTGCGCCAATTTTTTTTCTCCATTTTCCAAAACGCAATCTCCCTTTCGTTTAGTTTCCACGTCACTTGGAGCGTCCGGTCTCGCGGTTGATCGAGGCGTTCCAGGGGAAAAACCGACTACCGTTAATCAATTGAAGCAATTATTTCGGTTCGAAAGCTCGAAATTCGATTCCACCGATAGGTCGATCAACGATCCGTTCGCCAGTTCAGTTCCACTGCGTGAAACGCTGTCGCGCAAAAATTCCGTTCACCCTGCAGATAGAATCGCAGCGAGATACGTTCAGTTTTCGATTATGCAAACGGCCACAGTGTTAATTATAACGTGTCGTTCGTTGACTCAACGACCGCGCGATGGATCACCGATTCGCGCAAACAATGAAATGGTCAGAGAGGCTCAAATAATTTGGCAATTGTCACAAATCAATCGATTGATTGATCGCGATTTTCCACGCTGCGAGATCTGCGGATCGTCGCTTCATGGCTCATTAAACGTCAAGATACGTCTACGTTCTTCACGTAGTATCTTCAAATTTAATTCTCTGGAGTACAGGGCTACGTTTTATGTTGTAATTACTAAAAATTTTATCGCGTGTTTTACATTCTCAGTGATAGAAGTCAATCATTTGAGTAGAAAGTAATTTCGTATTCTCTCGATAGACGGCTTTAGGATGGCGATATTAATCAGATCTGGTAATAGTTACGTGCGTTTGGAAGGCGATATATCACGGAATAATTAAAAACAAAAAGTTGTGATATTTGTTCGTTCAGTCGAAAATTATTGTGTCTTGAAAATGAGTGAAACTGTAGAAGAAAATCGACACATTTTGAAATGTTTAATTACAAGAAAAGGAAGAATGCGATTCAGGCTATTAAAAAAGTTTGCGATGTTTATGGACATGATACAGTATCGGTACGTATTTCACAAAGCTAGTCCAAGCATTTTCAATCTGGAAATTTTGATGTCAAAGATGCATCTCGTCCTAGTCAACGAATCACTGGAAAAGTCGATGAAATCATTTAAAAAATTGAGCAAGATCGGCACATTAGCAGTCACGATATCGGCAAGGAACGGAACATCGATCACAGAATGAATAAATTTTAAATCATTTGGAAAAGGATGGATACAAAAAAAGCTCGATGTTTGGGTGCCGCATAATTTGACACTGAAAAACTTAATAAATCGAATTCCTTTGGCGATCCCTACAATCGTGACTTTGCACCATTTGTCTCTACAGAACTCTTTTAATGGTGTAAATTTGACTTCAAATGAGACCTGTGAAAATCACGTGTCGCAGTTTTTTCGTCCAGAAATCACACAGAAGTTTGACAGCGACGGAATTATCGTTTTAAATACCTTAGAAAATGGTAGTCGAACAAAACGGCGCATATTTTTCAATAAACTTCGTTTAAAATGTAACTTAAAAAAGGAACTTATTTCACTGAAACAAATACGAAATTACTCTTCGCTCAACCCAATGAAATTCAATTAAATCGAAGATTCCAAGATAAAGTAGTTTGACCCTAAATTGTCACGGTTCTGAACGAGCCAATGATGTCACTATTATATTCCTTACGTAAGCTGTACGACACGATGAATGTAGATCACAACGCAAACGACGTCGCGTTTAATACATGTCTATAAAGCTCTGGCCCGTGAATCGGAAACGGTCAAGCGATTTCCAACGAACGAAGAAAACACGAAGAAAAGTGCCAAGTCGTCTCGACGAAGCTGCTCGATTTACAATCGCCGACGCTGCTCGCGACGAGC
Source organism: Tetragonula carbonaria (assembly GCA_032399595.1). Classification (NCBI taxonomy): domain Eukaryota; kingdom Metazoa; phylum Arthropoda; class Insecta; order Hymenoptera; family Apidae; genus Tetragonula; species Tetragonula carbonaria. The sequence goes on from JAUCRC010000003.1 coordinate 6,958,791, forward strand.
ATTCTTCCCTGGCCTCGGAAACAGAACACACACCTCCGGAATGGTATTCAATAGTATTTTAAAGAGAAAGTTGTTCGCATCTCGCGTTTCGCGAGGAATCATCTCGCGTCTAGATTGAAACGTATCGCGTAATTGCCGGGCGAGGAAACTTCGGCCGGCATTGTGCGTAAACTCGATTGCGCGAGCTTAAAGCGAAAGGTTAAAGAGCCCGAGAGTACGAGTATTTAGTTACTCGATCGTTTCCACCTTTTCGCTGAACAACGCTGGAACTTTACATTATTCCGTATAAATAATCTCCCATAAAGTGTTTTGTGCGCTGTGTTTCGAAGTAGGTCTTCCCGACTTCGGCAGCGAAGGCGTTATCTTGTAAGCGGAATAACAGGTAGACTCGATGCGTAGCATCCATTTAAATAAAGAGCCAGGCTGCATATTGCGCGGCAACAAAAGAGATCACATCGCCTAAGAGATAGGTCCGTCTTTAAGCTACTCAACTTTTCTCTCTATCAATTTGTCTCTGTCTCTCTCTCTCTCTCTCGTGGCGAAAGAAGCTGGCGCCGAAAATTCGTTGAAAAGCGTCGTGGAAAATTGAAGCTCGAATAATAATCACGAACACCTGGAAATACGGTTATTATTCCACCTAGCGTGATAATATTTTCGGTGGTGGAAATCGTCCAACGTTCGGAACGTTGATATTTTCTTTGCGTCGCAAACCGTGTGAAAATGAATGGCCATATCAATGCCTCTTCTTTTTTTTTTTTTTTTCACACCAATCCGAAGCGTTACACAAGCGTCATACCGGCCGGTCTATGCTGAAAAATGTGAGAGCGACGCAATTACGCGGGGACTTAAACGAGTTCAAAACACCCGACGAATAAACACGTCGCTGAAATTTCGTCGGCCATTAAAAAACAAAAATTCCCCGTAAACGCAAATCGAACCGCAGTTGTATGCGGCGACGAGTTGTATGCGTATTTACGAGGAACAAATTTGAATATTCGTTGCAATAGCTGCGAGGAACAATATTTGTGTGATACAGGTGAATCCTGTGTAATTAAATTATTCTCCCTAACCCGGCTGACCTCGTCGACCATGGAAGAGTACCTCAACTACGCTGGAATATGTTTTGTACAAATACGCGATGGTATTTGAACATTTGATATACTGGAAACTTTTAATCAAATAATTGAAAATTTCATCAGCTGCACAATGAGAAGAGATTGCAACTAAAATTAAAATTGAATTGGTAAAATTTGAAATATATACGTGGAATTATATACAGCAGGGCTAACGTATAAGATGCACGAATAATTCACTGTGAAAAACTGATGAAACTTTGATCTCCACAAACTACATATACATTCTGAACCTATTTCTTAATATCTACCTAGTACGTACACTCTTTTCATATTTGTACCGAATTTAATCAACGCGGACGTGATCAGAATATTTTATTTTTGCAAATACAAGATAGAAAGTTGTTTCGATGTTTCATACATTTTGTAATATCAGCATAACAGTCACGATAATCTCGCTGCATATAATGCCAATGAAATTTCCAAATATTTCGTGCAACGCGGACAATGGCAGTGATCCACAAGTGTTCGAGTATACTCTCGCGAGCAGCCACGTTCCCACGAATCCGAAAATCGACCATTAAAATCCGCTGAAACAAAAAAAGAGCGATCGTTTCTCCACCCTATTTACTTCCTATCGCCGTCTCTCGTTACCATCGCTCGGTCGACGAACCTTTCTTGTTCTCGTGACGCTCGTCGTAAATGGACACCGTCGTAGTGGCACGACACGATGGCTACACGCACGACTCCTTAGAAACCTTCGTGGCTTGCCCTCGTTTCTCTTGCCGTGGCGAACTCATTAATTTGCCAGTAACGAAGCGGCCATCGAAGAAGCCCGGTTGCACTCGAAGATCGGCCGCGCAAGAGAAACCATCCCAGGAGCGGCATCAATCTCAATTGCGCCTTCGGAAACAAAAGTCCGATAACTTTCGCGATCGCGTCGTAGACAGTGAGGCTGATAAATAATAAAGACGTGCGCTGCTCCTTATTATTCCCGCGTCGACCTTTTTCCCGCGGCGCTCCCTTGTCCACGCGATTATCGACGACCCCGAAAAGAGCCACCCTCTCGTTAGGCCCGGCCTACAGAAAAAGAAAACACTCCGGCCATTTCCCTCGCGTGGATATTCCATTTACCTGGAAATAAAAAGGATCTATCTGGCAAAGAACCCCTGGAACTCGGTACGAGATAAAAGAATCTATTTCGGAAAAGAGAGTTGAAATTGCTACTTCCAAACGTACGATTTGGGAAAAATAGTGAACAAAGACGGAATGACAAGTAAGTCGGAACCTTTTCGGGCGAAATTTCTCGACGAGAGAGTCAGAAATGTGCGACAGAAATTCTTTTACTGAAAGGAAAATTCTCTGCACGCGATTTTGGAACGTTGAACGCGTCAGGTTCGAATTCGAAGTCGATGATCCACCCCCCTCTGGCGAGGGGATCACTTTGTGCAATACTCTGATTTTCAAAATTCGTTCTTATTGAAGTCTCGAATTTTCCGAACCTGGCTTCCTCGAAACCCTGTATTCACGTTTCGCAGCGTTTCGCAATATTCGAGATCCATGGAACGAAACTCGAGCATTTGGAAATTTGGAGATCAAGTACGTTCGTTGATCCTATCCTTTGAAATGTGAAAGATCAGGCGAGAGGTCAGCGATTTCCACGATATATAACGATTCCTTGTTTGTTCACAGGTGTTTGACAAGCACAACCGCGGCTACATTACCGCATCGGATCTGAGAGCTGTGCTGCAGTGCCTCGGCGAAGATTTGTCAGAAGAAGAGAGTACGTGCACGCCTGTTTTTATTTCGAGGTTTACTTTACCTTTCCCTCGGCACGATTTCGTTGAAGTCGACCGTGTAGAAACTTTAGCCTTTTTCCTCGGAACGAACGAATCTCCGATCTGTTTGAAGTTTGATTTTCAATTTTATTCGTTTGCCCGGAAGAGATAAGTCGAGGATTCGAATGAATAAGTCGAAACGACGCGCAGAACGTACAGTTCTAGATAAATAAAGTAGAAATGGAAATAATAATGAACAATGCTGATGATAGAAAACGGCGGATGAATGGAACTTCACGGCGTGACGTGAAGCATGTTCAAGGGTGTTCATTGTGAACACAGAGGAAGGAAGGGGTGGCATAGAAATACGCGATATTCGATGCAATGGAATGGGTTGGGCACTTTAAGAATCGGGGGAAACCATAAGAATCATATGCGAGCGATATGTACCTCGCGAGGGTTGTGATTCTGAAGTTTTTATTTGCCATAATTCTGAGATCCCGGGAACTTTTAGGGAGTTCAAGTATATCTCTTCCGGTCTATTTACGATCACGAGACACGGGTATACGGGTATACGGCGCCTGAGCGGCAAGTAGAACAACAAGTATAGTAGATTACGCCGTCACAAGTCAGACAACGAATCTCGCCAAGTTTCAAGAGCTTGATTTCAGCAACAGAAATTAATTTAATGCCATAAGAATTTTTTAATTTCAGAAACTTAATTCTGCCGAGTCAAGTCATTTTAACCTGATGTAACTTGGTGCACAAATGTGTCACAATTTATATTTATTACTCTCAATAACGACTAATAATAAGTAGGTATATCATTAAACAGCAATTGCAAAGAATCAGTTGAAATAACTTGACTTGAGCAACAGGAATTGATTTAATAATATAAATATATCATCAGAAGTAAGTGAAAATGAGAAATTTTTTAATTCTTCAAATCTCGACTCGAATCATCCTACGTTATAATTAACATTTCATATTTTATATTTACCCTCGTACGAAATATATATTGTTTAATTCATTGCTCGAAACAACAATCACAAGGAATTTATTGGAATAAATTTACAAAGAATAAAACACAATTCGTAAAAATCGTCGGTAAGTGTTTCTGTTTTAAATCATTCGAAACAACTAAAGAACAAGCTTTTACCCGTACGTATTTTACAAAAAATAAACGGTAATAAATCCATCAGATCTCTAAGTAAGATTACCGATTAGTCACATTAACCAATCTGATGCTACTAATGTGCGCCGTGAATTGTGCAACTTAGCGAGTTGCAGACTGATCAAACGATATATCCGGGGATATCGAGATTCGTCGTTCGTAAACTATCTAAACTAGAAACGAGAAGGAGATCCTTCTCCTCCGTGAAGCAGAAAGGAGAGGAGAAGTTTCACGGAAAGTTTTCGATGGCAATTCTCCGCTTGTCTTTCGTTTCCGCCGCGACAAATCGATTCCAATCTCGCGTAGCGTTGGTTAAAACGCGCGAACGAGGATCGAGCGCAACGATCTATTCGTCGTGACAAATTTCCGCGTGGCAACTTTCGCGGACGCATTTTCGAAATCTTCCTCCAACGTTGTTGAAAAACAATCTTCATATTTATCCTCGCAACCTAACTTCCACTGTTTCATATTCTCAAATCCCGTATTATATCGAATTTTTCATCAGAACATTCACCTGACTTCCCGCGACATCCTGATTTAATATCCAAATTCCGTAGAATTTCTCCTCCCAGAGAAATCCCAGCCAGGGAGCGGAGTAAGCCTGTGTAAAAAATGCAGCTGCTTTCGCGAGAAACTAACTCGAAGCAAAATTCTAATATAAACAAGCCCGGAAGAAACGAAGTGAGACACGAGAAAAGAAACAAAGAGAGAATAAGAAACTGCCCGCTCGTCCCCATTGTTTGTCTTTCTGTTATCTCGCGAGATTAGCCGACACGCGCGATCTCTAATTTCACTGGAAGTTCCCGCCCAAACGTCCAAAGGTTCCCCTCGTCCTCGAGAGAAAACGAAACAGATCTCCCGTTTCGTTTGTCGAAGGTTCTCGCTCGAGTCTCGCATTCGCATTCGCCGTTTCGTTAGTGTTTGTTTCGCTGGACTTTCGCGCGAACGCGCAGAAACTGCAGCCAGCCGCAGTTACGCCCGAAGTTCCCTCGTTACTTTTTCCGTCCCGTTTTTCGACCAATTTCGCAAGCTCTTTTGCAATTTAAAACTGCACGTTCGCGTCGTGTCCCGGCCGTTTCGGCCAGAGGCGATCGCTTGGCAACTCTCTTTGCCGAGATGAGGGTTTCAAGCTTCGCGTGAAATTTCGTTACACGCGATCGCGCGCTGAACGTGCTCTCGGAGACGTTCGTCGGATACGACTGTTTCTTTTTTTTTATTTTTTTTTATTCTTTTTTTTACGACTTGAGAAAAATTCGCAATACCTCGCGAAAAATGGCTGCGGAAGATATTTCCTCTTTTTTTTCCCTCGCGGAATGGAGGACGTTTCTTCTTTATATTCAGAGCACCACGAGAGGGCGTTGACGCGTGAAAACTAAATGAGAAACGTAATGAGATAACTAATGAAATAAGTTTCAATTTGTTCTCTGACTCTCTGAGGTCATCCTCGTCTATGTATGGTGAAATATCGCATCGCGTTTTAGCGTTTCCACGATTTTTCCACCGATATAATCCGGTCTGAAACTTCACTCGTACACTCGCTGGTAGTGGAGCTTCTTTGCGCTGAAAGTTCCGATTTGAAAAGAGGAAGGCTATAAATCTCCGCGAGTTCGTTTCTTGCTGCTCTCTGCGTGCTCTTTGTTCTTCTAGGTGGAAAGTCAAATAAAAATTTACACACTCTCGCTGGCGCGAACAGTCAAACTGGACTAATTCTTGTTTTTATCGATCGATCTTCCTTTTCGATTTTATCCTCTCAAGCTCTGTTCTTTTTTAGCTCTCGGCGTCAGTTTGAAAATTCGCTCGTGTGAGACGATAGGTTTTTTTTTCTCCGTGTTCCGTCAGAGCGAGCAATCATGCCGTGCATGAACCTGATAACAAACTTAACTCGCCAGTGAGATGACATTGACCACAAAAACAAACGACGAGACTATCTCTCTCTCTCTCTCTCTCTCTCTCTCTCTCTGTTGTACATGTCTCTAGCCTTGCGAAAGTTTCACGGCGGACAATTAAGAAGCATCTCGGGCAAATTTGCCTAGGGGGTGCGTTAATAGCGCGGGCCATTCCGCGAGATAGTAAATTGCAGGCGCGCGTTCATTCCCTCTCCATTCGGCTTCATCACACATGACAACGTAATAATCCGTCCAATATATGGGATGAGGTTACTAATTGACCGGAATCAATTTGTCCTGTACATGGACTTCTGTGTGCGTATTAATAATTGCCATGGGCTATGAAGCCGATTACGATAATGGCCCTTCGAGAAAATTGCCAATTGTATAATTCAGCAGCGTAGTGTCGTAAAAAAAGTCCATTACTCACGCGAACTGCTACATGAAATGCTCGTGAATCTCGAGGAATCGACGAGAGGCGATCTCGAGGTTTTCAAACATTGACCCTGCATTGATCGTGACTGTTGTATCTGAAATCATCAATTTATTATTTACCTTACAGTTGGATTGGATGGTCACGTTAAGTTTTTTACTTTTTGTTCTTGTTTCATCATATTCTTTCAATCTGGAATGAAAATTTTTTTATTCTTTATCACAAGATGTTATACAGATATTCGTGATATCTGTTCAAGTTTCTGTCCCCTGCAATATTTTCGTGATCTGTGAAATATCCTTTCTATTTACGACTCTTAACCCTTTCACGGGCATAAAGTTGCTAAGAGTAAATATTAGTATGTAACTGTTTATTTTACTTTGTTTAGACGTAAAATAAGTAAAAATCATAAGAAAAATACATAACAATGTGTAGTTTTTTTTGGAATTTTATGGAAAATATTTTTCCCAATAGACTATAAACGTAACACAAATTATGGTTAGGCTTATTATGAAATGTCTTTTATTTATTGGTTTATTATAACAAAATGTTAACTAAAATAATACAAAATTATGAAATAAAATTACTATACAAAATGATGTGCTAATTATGATATTCTGCGAAGCAATTTCTTTTGGTTGTGAAACGAAGATGGACATTGCACATAGTACATATATTATGCGTCCTATTTTCTATGCGGCGTTTAATACAATTTACACATCTTTACGTAATTGCGTTCGGCATACGTTCTATTTTGACATTCTGTATAAAAAATGCAGATAAGGTTATAATTAAATACGAAAATTAGCCGTGAAAGGGTTAATAACTGTAACACTGAAATAGAAACATAAGTAGATTGCGTCACGCCGCGTCGGACGACAAATCTCCTCATTTGAAGAACCTTGTTTCGAGAAAAAAAGGACAGTTTACCATCAAAATTATTACTCATCGTAATGCACGTCGAGAATACGCTGCACGTTTCTTGAGGAAATTTTTGAGGAATAATTACGTTTATGAATATTTTTCGTTTGGAGAGAAAACGATGTAGGTCAAGGAGAATTAAGGGATGATTCACGTTATTTTCATTCGTGGCAATTTTTAAGAAAAACCTACGGTCGTTATTGGAAAGACTCCTCCGACTTGTTTCGTACACTTATAGCGGACGTGATCGGAATTAATAGGGCATTAACGGCTACCGAGTAACTTGCGTATAAATCGCTCGCGGAGGATCGTGGGAATTCGCAATAACGCAGCTGTCGCAGTCGCAATGGATTAGCGATTGTAATTGAAACTAAGATCAAGCAGGATAATCACACAAGCAATGTAAATATAAATATAAGGTTAACTTTTGACAAGTGAGAAAACCAGTCGAGAACATGGACAAAGAAACCGAAAGTGGATTTTCATGAAAATTCATGCGAGAATTTACCGAACTTTCGAAGAATTGCAGTTGACCTTTAACGAGCTTGTAGGGATCAGTCGTCTGACGGTAAAAATCCAAAGAAGAAAATATACGAAAAGAATCGGTGAACGTAGGTGGACAGAAGGCGGTCTTTTCGGAGGGAGAGAGAGAGGGGGGAAGAGTTTCGTCACGGTTGGAAATTCCACCGTGCGGGTATTCAAAAAAAAAAGTGACCAATAGCCAGCCCCGCGACGAACGGAAAATTCCACGGAAACGAAAGAGCGACAAAAACCAGCGGAAGACTGGAATTAACGGAATGATGAGAGAATTACCAACGATAGAACTGGCGCGCGAATTTATCGAATTGTCAAAGGGAATTAAAATGGAAAATTGACGAACGCGCGATCAGCGCCGCGGTCTGACCACGAAACGTGGTCGTTTCCCACTTTATCTTTTTTTGTTTTATTTTCTTTCTCCCGCCCGCGTATTACGAGCCGTATTCGCGAGGGGTAAAACGGTTACATTATCGAGGTGTTTTTTCGCGCGGGCGAGAAAAGCGCAGGCCGGTAATATTAATCGGCGCCGCGGCCCTGTTCCGCCCGCTAATACTTCGAATTTTACGGAAACGAGAGGCGGCGGAATCGCGGAGCGCCGGGCGAAAAATTAAATTGCCGCCTGCTGCCACGCCGCCCCGTCAATTAGCATACGCACGTCCATAGGCGACTTTAATCAGGCTAAATGCAATATTTGCCGTGTCAGTGAACATCTATGGTGCGTGCGTTAATGATGGAGATATTAATTTCAACTTTCTGTCAAGCCGTCCGGCAATTTAGCAGCCGGACCGGTCTGCGTGATATTTCACTATGTTCCGGCGGCTCTAACAAAGGAATTTCCCAAACGAAAGTTATATCGGCGGTGAAATGAAAAATCTATGGATTTAAAATGCGGAGCGGTTTTTCGGCGAAAAAAGAAAAAAAAAATGGAAAGAACGGAGTTACGCTGCGCGTACAATTTGTACCTATTACACTTTTTTCCATGTTTCGAAATTGCGTGCGTATTATATTCTTTCGATCGGCTCTCTCGCGGGGATTTAAGAAACGTAGAAAACACATTTACAATGGGGAGTAATTAAATAAATAAAACATACTCGGACGAGCTTCAATTCGAAAGGGAAAAAAAGAGTGGATTTAAAAATATTCCAGAAAATGAAATTCCACGCACCGTGTGACTTTTTTTGCAAAAGCATTTTCAAAGATTCTTCTTGCGTCTGCAGATTTATCTTGTTAAACTATCAGTGCCAACTGATCCCACTCGTATACCTATAAATGTATACGTACATACGTGTAAAGCGGAGCAGAATTTCACGCGTGTTAACAAGAATAATAGCGAGCGAGATAATGATAAAGCGGAAAAGGGGCAAAACTGCATAATCATTTTCTTCTTGTTTACTCGCCTGTCGAACGGAATATGTAAGATATGCTTTTCCCATGTGTTTTAGTCGAGGACATGATCAAGGAAGTGGACGTGGACGGAGACGGCCGGATCGATTTCTATGGTGAGTTCGATCCCCCCCCCCCCATAGGTGTTTCTAATAATCAGAGAAAAATGCAAACTCGAATATCTAGCGCGTATCAGCTCTTTGCCCTCTGTTTCGCGTACATCGATCTACGTGCGTTTGCTGATCGAAAATAGGAAAATTTCGGAGACGAAGAAACTAGCGAGTATCTCGAATGGAGAGGCGACAAGATCGATCAAGTTCCAAGAAATCCGGAGAAATCTCGCCGTCGATTTCCAGATATATATATATATATATATACACACGAAACGAAGAAATCCTTCCCATTTCTCGCCTTCGCCGTTACCCATTTAAATTCCAACCTTCTGTTCGAGCATCACACGTTCGACTCGGTAGCTTTCACCGAGTTATGCGAACACAGTTGGGGAACGTGCATCGGGTCGCCATCTGCGATAAACCCGAACATTTCGATCACGATTACTCGAGGACCGCGAAATCCTCCGTGTACCTTTTCCCCGGGCGAATTTTCTTTCGAAACGACATGGGACGCGGAGCGATCGATTCGTCGAAGATTCGCCGGGGAAGGTTCGACGGAGACCGTGCACGCTCGCGAGAATGGAGCATAATAGTTTATCGGATTTGTAACGCTGGATTGCAGGAGAACGCGTTCCGAGGTACTTGCTTTATTTATGAATGCCGGATGTAGATGGAAAATATTTCATACGAACGAAGAAATATTCCCTCCGGACTGAGTAAATTCCGTCTCGTACGGAATATGGGAACGAGTTCTCTCGCGTGACGATTCCGTGCCAATGGGGGACACTCGGAGTTTCCGTTTCGCGAAGGAACGGAGGGCGAAGAACGTTGAATAGATTCCACGAGCAGCGGATTCCGCACGTAGATCGTATTGGCAGGCCTATTTGTTTTTGTGTTTGCGTGTTTGTGGCACGTGGCGGTCGCCGAAACCTCACCAGAGGGTATTTCTGTTCTAGAATTCGTGCACGCGCTCGGCGAGCCAGGCATCGACGACGACGAGGAGGACGAAGAGGAGGAGGTGCTGTCCCCGGGCTACTAGGATCTCACCTATTTTCGTGTCTGTGTTAGATAGAACGAATCAACGTCGAGTCATTCGGTTGTCGGACGATCCCGCACTTCGTCTCGCACTCTTTTACTCTCCTCTGATATTCACTCTGCGGCACGTACTCCGGTGCGATTATCGCGGATCGAAACTCGGTCAAATGTTGTTCGAGCCGCAAGAAGAATCTCTTCTTGTACGAATTTTCTTCTTGCGTTTTGTATCTTCGAATCGAGTCGAGCGTGAAATGATGGAAGCGTAGAGCGCGGGAGAGAAGGCGCAGGAAATTTCGAAACTGGCGCCAGCGCGGAAGATTGTTGCGTTTCGAATCGGCAGAGTGCGCCACTGTCTGACTGGAGGCGGCGGCGCCAATTTTAACCTACTAACGTCGCAACGCGCGTTATCTCTTTCAATGTCAATGTCAGAGGAACTTTTTTCGAACAACAAGCCCTAATCGTAAGATCCGTAAATGCGCCTGATGTGATTTTATGTTACTCGAGAGATTAAACGAAACGTTCGTTACCTTCTTCTACCAGCTCGAAGCAACGACCATATCGAATTACATACTATCGCAGCAAGGAACAGTTTTCTTTTCCTTACTCTGTCTTTTTCAATTAAGACGGTATGATTGATCGTTGAACAACAAAAACAAAAACAAAAAAAAAAAAAGAAAAAAAATCTGTGTCGTGACGCTGTTTTCGAACATCCTGCTAGCAAGCAAAATGAACGACGCGACGTGTAACGTGAACGCGGAGTCAGCTCGCGTTTCGTGCAAGTCTCAACAAACGGCGCGTCGTCTTAACTTCCTTCGTTAACTCTGCTGCAACGTGTCTACCGATAAATCTCTGCGAACCTGCGCGAACGTTTCGCGAGGTACGAAAAGTTGGCGAGAGAAACGGAGACACGACGATCCTGATAAAACAATCCTCTTGATTAAGGAACGTAGAGTAACAATCGCTACAACGATCGTGCTCCTTCTCTGAGACGAAACGTCGATTCTCTCGGTTGATTAGGCTGTAATCGAGCCTTTTTGATGTCTCGGTCGTCTGCGTCAATGTAAGAAAAAAAAAAAAAAAGAAGAAAAAAGAAAAAAAAAAAGAATAGGCGACCGATCGATAATCGATTTCTTCTTCTAACGTATATGGATTTTTCGATTTTATTCTCTCTCGTCTAATCTAACAAGTCACGCACCATATTTCTCGATGTAAAGTAACGTAAGAGTTAAGAGGAACCAGCACCGCAATAAATTCGATATATTCGAAATTGCGTTATAACGTGCATATCTCACTATGAGATATGACGACGACGATCGATAGTAATAGCTATTAGGAACGCGTATTCGCCATTTTGGCGAACGCACGAACGAAACATACGTAAGGACGGGGCGCTTGCATTTTCTTTCGAACGACTCTCGTTGTCAGTTAAAGCGGAATTCTCGTCGAAAAATTTGATTCTCGTTTCGGTCGAGACCGCGATAAGGAACCATTCAATTGTGAATTTTAAATCGATCTTGATCGCTTCGCTCTCCTTGAGCTTCGTACTGTGTACCTTATTAACGATATCTCACTGTTAACGCCAAGTAACAAGAGTCGCACGCTGTTTCAAATATTTTAAAGGATCTAATAAATCTACTAAACAAACGTTTCCTCGCACGTTGGTTTTTTACTACACCTACACCCACTGAAAAAAGAAATGAATAAGTCTGATAAAAATAGATCGTCGAAGTTTAAACTGAGATTAGCTGCTGGATTCCAATCGAATTGTTCCGATTTCATTCACACGTGATTTACCAGAATTTCGCGAAATACAGAGAAGAATCTCAAAGTAGAGGTCAATTTTAGTTTTGATTTCATTTCTTAGAAGGACCAGTAAAATACGGATAAATAAAATCTGGTACGTTCAAATTATAATACGCAACGTTTATTTTTTCATTTCACATATAAAAATTATATCGTGATTATAGCTTTCGATTGATCACAAAACCAAGGATCAATTTCTATCAATTGTACGTCTCGAAAAAAAAAAAAAAAAAAAGAAAGAAAGGGATATCCGTATAAGGAACAAGATGATCAGAAGCTGGGCATTCGTATAGTTCGCGTGAAAACAGTAGCCGCGCGATTTTTCTTAAACGTTCATTTTTATTAGCGATAAATAAACTTACATATCTTTACAGTAACAACGTCCTTTCGTAACTCTCGGAAAATATGGTAATATCTATCCGCGAAAAAATCCATACAGATCGAGGCTTCCCGTTCTTTCGTGTTCTTTTCACCTCGCTTGTTCCTCTTCCCGGTTGAATGTCGCGCCATCCGCTTCTCGTGGCGTGGCCCGTGTCTAACGCGACACGCTTCTTCTCCCGTCCCGTAAATGGGACAAACCCGAGTTCAAGGAGCTCGTCAGGGAAGGCCGGTATGACGCGAGAAACGCTGTACCGGAAGGATCTACAGTTTTGCATGCTGCCTACGTACGCACGGAACCTCGAAGTAAGTCCTAACGATAGCGAGCCTACACAGCTGTCGAACATGAACGAAACGAAAACGTAAGACGAGCCGTCGTATGACGTAAGCATCGAGCCGAGGAATTTTCGTTCGACGAACTGAAATGGCTGCGAAATCGTTGATCACCAACTGTGTGATCGTGGCTGTTTTACATCTTCAAGCGTCACCGTGTCATCCTGCTTTCGCTTGCATTAACTGCTTTTTCTTTCGTTTCTTAGCCTAACTTGGTGATCTCTTCGATGGCTGGATTGATCACGATTGATCACGAACGTTTGCTCGGCAAATCGAGAAGACTTTCAAGTATCCAAGCGCAATCTTCCAAACTCTTGCTTTCGCGAGCGACTCGACGTTTCTTTCTTCTCCCGTTCGTTTTTTTTTTCTTTTTTTCGTTTTCTTTTGTTTGTCACCGACGAAAAAACGGCTATACAATAGTCGAAAAATATGATATCCGCCAATGATTTCGAACCAGGCGACATGATATATGTGTATGTGTGTGTGTGTGTGTGTGTGTGTGTGTGTGTGTGTGTAGATGTACGTATAGTTTTACCAGTTAAGAGGAATAAGCTTTTGTTTAATGATTCGTATATGCATATATGTATATAGTATGTATATATACCATGTTTCTTCGGTTTACTCGTCAGAGAAGCAATTATTATGTACATGTATATATTTACGAATATTCGCGACTAGGCGCAATGTTTCGTGTGCGTGCTGTCGAAGTAATACCTGCGTCGTACGGCTGAGAATTTGTCAAAACCTTCACCACTCAAATCCATCGTTCTGCATAATTCGAGGTGCGTTATTGGAACGTTCGTCGTGGACCGAAAACAAAAACTGAGTTCGAGTTGAAAAACCGTATACCGTCATCGATTGGTCTGCGTGTGTCTGGCAAGATCGAACAAACGCGTTTTCCTTTCTCAATTTTCCTCTTCTTCTTTTCTTTCTTTCTTCTTTTTTTCTTCTTTAACTTCTTTGCCATCTGATAAACGCCTCGAATCGTCAATGACGACATTTTTCTTGACCGCAAAAAAAAAATGAACGTCCTATCGATTCGAAAAATCCATTCCCATTTTCTCTTTCTCACACGCATTCTCTCTTTCTTTCTCTCTCTCTGTTGAAATCATCGTGCGAAGAATCGCGTTCAATCATCAAAAAATGCTCGAAAAAAAGGGAGGCTCGACTCGACAGTGATCGCGGGCACGATTTCTTTTTACAAAAATTTTCGTTATCTTAAGCAACTAACCCTAATCGTTCACCGGTGAGAGACACGAGGCTCGTTGGTTCGTTAAATCACAATTATATAAAAAATCAAGTGTCCTTCGTTTGTTAAACGTTTAAAGCTCCGCGGTCCCTTGAGCAGTCGAGGTTTTGGCGCTTTCTCAAGTCACTTTTCGTTTCTCTCGATTCCTGCGCAGCACCGTCCGTGCAGATGCGTTTACACTTGGCATCCGAATTTTCTTCTCTTCGTTCTCTCGCATCGTCGTTCCTTCCAACGTCGTCAGTTTCATTTTTTTTCCCCTCCCGTTATCCATTCGTCTCACGTCCAAACGTTCCCGCAAGATCACCGATCGTGGACGTGGTGTCCACGATCCGAGGAGACAAGACTCCGCGAGTGTGCAAAGTACAACCGAAGTCTCAACATGTTGCTGGTTATTAAACGCTAAGTGTATCCTTACGTAAGTAACATTTAACCGCGCACAACGTTTTGCTTAAGTAGCTTACGAAGCGATTTATATCGTTAGACGTAATCGAACGATCCGCGACGACGGTTTCCCCACCCGAACGAATAAAGGAGAGACAGACACGACTACCGTCGTTGCGTTCGTTGACCTCGAGCGAGTATCCTAGTCCTGTGCGTCCGCGTCGCACGACTCGCGGACGCGACCATCGGAAAATCAAAATCGTTTCACGACGCGAAATCAAAACGTGTATCCATTTGTTGGAGCTTCGGTCCCCTGAAACGTTTGCGTTTTGCGTTTGCGAAAGCTCGACGAAGCTTCGATAAGTCGCGAGAGACTTCGCGAGACAGAGGATCGTCGAACGGTCTTCGAGAACCCTCGGCGCGTGCGCGTCGATCGTTTGACAATGAAAAGAAAAAGAAGAAACGAAAGAAAAAGAAAACGATCGAACGATCGCTAGTGGCAGAAAAGTAGCCTAGCAAAGTTAGTCCAGAAGACAGAGTAGACGTCCTCGTACAACTATATATAAATATATATGTATGTATATATGTATGTGTGTTATATTTCATCGTCGATCCATTTTCGTCGCGATCATTCCCTCTGTCACGACCGACTTTCACTTGACATTCCCACGTACGCCGATCTCTTAGCATTCCCCGTCAGGATCTTGAATTCTCGCAGCGGCGACAGCGGTGGCGAAACGTAGCCGCCTCCTCCTGACAACGGAGAACGCCGACAACGGTAGCTTTCGACGGTGATGCGAGGATGAGAACGAAACGCGATTGAAATCCCATCTCGCGACGGGTCTCCCTCAGAGGACCGGTTCCTCGTCCGTCTCGTCGTTGTCCTCGTCGGGCTCCTGCGGATGACACTGCGTCGCGGCCGCCGACGCGGAATTCGTTTTCACTCTTCGCTGCTTCTTCTGCTGACTGTTGACACCCGTGGTGCTGCTGCTGACGGAGCTGTTGTTGGCCGCGCTGCCGCTGCTCGAACTGCAACTGGATCCGCTGGACGAACTGTTCGCTATGCTGGACGAACTGTTTCCCACGGGCGACGCGAGATCCAGATCGACTTGCTGCCCGTAAGCATCGATCAACGGCCGCAACGCGGTCCTCAACGACCAGTACAGTCGAGGATAGGCGCGCTCCTGCTGAAGCATCAGCTCTTTGCTTTGCTTCTGCCTCTGCAACAGAACCGGAGAGCTGTGACTCTATCTCTATAAGAAGAGTGGAGGATGCTGGATTGCAATCGGACCGGGTCAAGAGCAGTCGGCCCATCGCAGACGCGCGGGGGGAAGTGCGTGAGAATTATCGATTGCGTCTAATTAAAGGCGAGAAGGGGCAAGCGAGTGGAGTGGGGAGAGGACGGGGACGCACAGCAGGAAGCAATTAATGATATAAATAAACGCCAGAGTGAGAAGAAGCTCACCTCAGGGAGGTCACTTGACCTGGTTTCCCACGAAACCAACAGCTTCTTGCTCTCGGCGAACTGTCTCAACGCCTTCTCCCGGACGTACACGAACGGCCGTACGACCCTGAGATCTTGGCGACGTATGTAATAGTGGGCCTTCATGGTCTTCAGCTTGCCACCGTGAAACACCGAGACGAGGAAACCTTCGGTCAGGTCGTCCAAGTGCTGGCCAACCGCCAACACGTTGTAATTGTGCCGCTTGGCGATCGCGTACAACTGTGCCCTGGTCGCACGATTGCAGAAGCTGCACGCTCCGCTCGCGTCCAACGTATCTTCCTCCGCGGGATTTGGACTTTCCGTGTTGTCCGTTGTTTTCGACAACTCGCTGCTGCTGAGCTTCTCGTAGAAATAAGGAACGTCCAGGGCCTTCAAATAGCTCATTAGTTCCAGCGGGTCAGATCTGTTCGCCGCACTGTCCACCGTAGTCGCGCCGATCTCGAAGTCGACGCCCTTCGATCTCACGTAGAATCGATACTGATGCAACGAGTGCAGCAAGGACAAGGAACTCTTGCCGTTGGTCGACAAGCAGATCAGCACTCTGTCGTTGTCTCGAATCATGTCGAACTCTTGCATAGCCTCGACCGTTGGCTTCCAGATGTTCTTCGGTGGGCAGTGCCACTGCGGCCGGGACACCTCTGGGGTTTTTCCGTCTTTCGAGTCGAACGTCGCACCCAGGTCGCCGTCCTCCTCCTCTTTCAGATCGCTCGAGCACTCCTCGTCCTCGGAAAAGTCGTCGTTTTGACGGACTTGTTGCTTGCAGCTGGACTTGCCCGACAGAGCGGACATCGACGCCGTTCTCGGTTTCCGGCCGTAACTGTTGGTCGAGTTGGACTCCGCGCTACTGCTACGCTTCAGATCCACCGAGTCCAGGGACTTGTCGCTCTCGTGGAAAGACAGATTGATACCGCTGTCCTGCGAGCTCACGGAATTCACCGCGGAGTAAATTTTCGGAAGGATCTTCCGCGCGTCGCCAATCTCCAAACCGCCGCGTTCTTGGGAATCGTCGTCGTTCAAGTCGTCGTCCAGATCGTGCACCACTTCCTCGTCGTCTGTTTTCGACTGGCTGCGAACGGCCATCTGCTCGTTCTCAGGCGGCTTCATCACGTAGATCACCGTCTCGTCCGAGGAACACTCGCTGGACACCTTGCTCTCCTGCTGCGTCAGCTCACCGACCTTGCCCGAGATCTCTATCGGTCCGCTTCGCCTCGTACTCGATATTCTAGGCGACGACGACGACTGAACGATCCTACCTCGATCCGGCGAGCCGCAACCGTTCGACGACACGTCGGATGCCGACGCGTCCGGTGAGTGTCTGTGCAGTCCGTCCACGGCGTTCACCATACATCTGATCTCCGATTTCACCTCGCTGGCCATTTCTTTCGAGAATTCCATCAAGTACTCCGCGATGTCGCTCGCCGTGAACGAGTCGTGTCTCGTTTGTTTCTCCTCCACGGACAACTGGCCGATGGCGCTCAGATTACGCGAGTGATGTTGCGGCGTGTTCTCCGAAGTGTTGGTCTCGGACAGCGCGTCGTCCACCTTCGATATCACTTCTCGGATCTCCGACTTGATCTCCGTCGCCAACTCCTTCGTCACCTCTTTCACGTAAGCTCGTAGATCGTCCTCCGATCTTTGACCGCCGTTCCGATCCGAGATCGGCGACGATCTACCACCGCCGACGAACTTCTCCGTGTAGTCGCTGACGGAGAAGTACGAGGACGGTGGCGAGGCGGCGTTGTGGTAGTTCAACGACAAGATCGAATGATTCGGGCTACCATTGTCCAGCTCCAGAGAGTTCAGCTCCGTCTGGCTGCTGCAGCTGCAGTGATGTCGCCTGTGCCTCGCCGGGTTCCCGCCGTTGTTCCCGCTCAGCCCGAGGCTGGTCAAGGTTTGAGGGCTGAGCGGAAGCGGCGGGATCGGCGAGGACGAGGAGGACGCGACGTTCCGATTCGTTTCCGGATCGTTGCCACCGCCGCTGGCGGTGCTACCGAGGGAGTTGCACCTGGCACGGCCAGCGTTGGCAGACTCCATCAGATCTCTTTGCTCTTTAATTGGCCTGTTGCCGGCGTGCGACATGCCGCCTAGAGCCGACGGCGTGACCGCCTCGCCAACCGCGAACCTCACCGGCATCGGCGAACTCGGGCAAGTGGCTGGCGACCTTTGACCGCCCGAGTCGGTGGCAGCGTTTCGATCGACCACGGTGACGGCCGGCGACGACTGGTCCTCCTCGTTGCTGCTCGTCGGACTGGAGCTCGACGTCGACTGGAACTCGGCCGCGTTCAACAACGTCCTCCTGACGGTGCTCAGTACCGGGAGGCTTCGGTGCCTCGGCGAGTTCGACGAGATCAGGACGTTCCCGGTCCGCGGAATGTCGCTGTTCAGCCGGCGGATGCTGTTGGCCAATGCCAGGCTGTTGACCAGGCTGTCGTGCGTGGTGGTCGGCGTGTGATGGCCGTGTTTGTTCCACGATAGCATCGGGTTGAAGGGCACGTCCTGCTTCACGTTCTGCGAGTTGCCGAGTAGAAGATCCTGCGCCTCGCTCGGCAGCATGAACCACCGCAACGGTTCCAGCCGTTCCGGCACGGAGTTGTAGCTACGATCGATCTGCAGCGGATACCTCTGCGCCATTTTCCGTGCCCGGTTGAAAATGTTGCGCGCTGTCTGCAGACAGTCGCCGTAGTTCTGCGGAAGCACGCCAGAGCCGGATACCCGTCTCTCGGAAGCGTTCATCTTCCCGTCCGTGTATCTGATCGAGCTAAGCCACTTTCGCTCCTTGAACACGCTGTTCGTGTGGTGCCGCCATTCGCCCGTGTCCGGGTTCAGCACGTACTGCGGCAGCAATTTCCAGCCTTCGGTCGCTACCATTTTCAATGCCTCCAGCACGAACGCCACCTCGGCCTCCGACATGAAGTAAGGGAACGAGAGCTTCGCGAAACCCGGCCTCAGACCCTCCGCGTTCTTCTCCTCGTTCTCGCTGTTCCGTTCCCTAGAAACGACAAGGCGAAGCGTTAGTTAGATCTGCGAGCAGCGAGCGACGTGTATTATCGTTCAACGGTACGATTCTTTCGCGCAGTATCGCGCGACCGAAATCGACACGGTCGAAGCGAAACTTTTTTCCACTTCCGTACCCCTCTGTGAGCGCTCTCTGGTACTCCCTGGCGAGTTCCTGGTCGATTCCCATCAGGTCGTGAGCGTAACGTCCGGCACACGCGCAACCGCCACGCGCCTGTATACCGAACACGTCGTTCAACACGGCGCACACAAAGTTGTGGTGGAGGAACGTGCCGCGCGGGTGACGCACCATGAACGAAAAGATCGGCAGCCTCTTGACATTCTGCGAGCCACTGCCGAGCAGTATCAGTTCCGGAATCGTGCGTACGTGCGCCAACACTTGCCTACAGGAACAGGAAGCATCGATCGTGTGTTTTACAAATACGATCGACTCGGGCCATTCGATCATGCCCCGATCTTTGAAAACATTCTCTACTCTATTCGTCGTCGAGCTTTGTCCGAAATCGATCAGGGCGTTTGTTTTCTCTCTCGCGTGATCGTTCGAGGACACACGCGTGTGCGCGGAGTTGATCTTCGTTGGCACGCAACAAAATTGATGCGTAAACTTTGCACGTTTCATCTACTTGTACGTGACGCACGCGCGTATATTGAAAAACAAAATTTTCTGTTAACTGTTTACTTGACCGAGGTTGTTATCGCGAGCGTTAGAAGTGTCGAAAATTTATTGTTTAACACCTTGACATACAATGCGTTTCCTAAGCTAAAATCGACAATAACGTCTCTAAGACGTTCGCAAGATACGTATGCAAGGATATAAAAGAATATTTTTCTACATGCTTGATATGGCCCTTCTATCTTACATCCTTAGTTACCCACTTCATTTAATTTAATTTAATTAATTTCATTTAATTCGTATGCCAAGAGGTTAACTGTCTCTAATTGTTGCTACGATAAGAATTAATATACGGTTTCCGAGATTAATGACGCCTTATTTTTACGAAGTAAGTTTTTACAATAGGAAATATTGCTAAAGCAATATAAGAGGGTTAATTTCTCTACGTGTCGCACGAATTTTTCCACGTGATCGTTGGTTGATCACCGTACGTAAGCCTACCAACGTTCCAGAATCGCTTGCCATTGACTAAAAAAAAAAAAAAAAAAAAAAATAGCCAGGCTATTTCTGTTCACCATTCGCAATGAAAGAAGTAGTTCCTCATTGCCGATCGATTTTCGTCGAATCGTAGCCGCTGAAGGCCCGGCTGGTTTCCCCTCCCGAAATCAACTCGGTCTATAAATATTCCCGCGATATCAACGATATTTCCCCTTGGCGAGCACGTATTGCGAAATTCGTGCTCGAAGCAAACAAACCTGCTGCAAATGTGGATCGAAAACGGCAACCAAGATCGTACGACGGTGAGTTGCTTTCGAGTAACGAGTTCGGCGGGAGATCGTTCCTGATCGATTTCGATTCGAAGAAAAGGCAAATTCGCAAGGTCTTTTCTCGGACAAGACGATTCTCGAGAACGAGAAAGAGGAAAAGAAAAAAAAGGGACGTACCTGGATATCTTATCTTGACGAGCGACGATCGCTCGCGGCGTGATGTTTTCTTTCAATTGCACCGCCAGTCCGCATCTGATGGTCTCGACGACACCCGCGGTGCCGCTCTCCTCGCGCAGCTCCGAGTCCCGGTGATAGTGGTGCGAGTCCCGCATGTCCTCCGTGGGAATTTTATCTTTCAGCAGGGACCGTTTGGTCACGAGCACGCCGGGCGACTGAACTCCGCCGATGAACTTGTGCCCGGCAAAAATAATCGCGTCTTTGTACACGGTCGTCTCCCCGACGCCCGGCAGATGTGGATTCATATCGATCTGCACGTACGGCGCTGAAAAGTATATGCGTGAAACTCTGTTATGATAGCTCTGTTCTTGCGTTCTTCAAAAATCTGCGGGGAAATTCTGACTCTGAGGGAAATCTGGCAAAAAGAAAAAAATCGTCGTGTCTCTACGATATAGCGAGGTAACCGCTGGATTAATCTGATCTTTCACTCGAGTTGCATCTTTCTTCTCAAAAATTGGGAATCTCTGAATACTAGAAATACTGAAAGGAGAGTTTCTTTCTCTTAGACACTCACCGATTTCCTTCAAACTTAACTTTCAATATCTATGCTGTTCAATATCTATGCTACAATCTTTGTCGGTGCGTTTTTCAATCAAATAAATAGTGACGGTCTTGTTTCAGAGGCACGCAACGAAAGACAAGAAAGAAAACGATTGCGACGATCAAACATTTTACGCAACTCGCGCGTGTGTAGTACCTGCTGATCCATCACGACCGAATGATGTCGCGCGATGATATATTTTCGTCGCGAAAGGGGGTAAACATTACGTCACGCTAATATCTTTCGTTGTTTTCGTCGCGTGTATATCGGCTTGCACAGACGTGAATCGTTACCTGCTGTGGTGTAATCCCAGACGCTAAGTGCTCCGTACTGATGCAGTAGGAGGGTCGTGGCGACGTCATCTGCCAAAACCCCGGTTATGCAACTGGCAGCGCTGAAGCAACCGATCATTTGCGTAACACCCTCGCCCCGTACTTTGATCAGGCTGCGCTCGAGATCGTTCAGATCCAAGAAACCTTCCCGGGTCTCCGACACTCGTACTATCTGCGCCGATCGTCAGGAATATCCCGAGATTATTCATTCTCCCCTTTCTCACTTCCACTTTCCTTCTACGTTCTACTTTTAGAGTTCTACTTTTCCCGCGGTACGTTTTTATCGATCGTACGAATAGGCCAGGCCTTCCTTAAACCAGCGGTTTAAAGTTTCAGAGTCAATCTCCGCTGCTGAATATTCCATGTGTTCCGCGATGTGTTTCTGACTTGTTGAACATGTTCCATCGATTTCGACACGAAGTTGCACTAGGACAACGTGCGACGCGAGAGACAATTCTTTTTCATTTAGCGAAAAGGTCGTTTCGAGGAGCGTTCGGATTGAATGGCAACTTGCCGGAGTTGAAACGAGTTGGAACTTCAAAGGAAAGTACCGAGAATGACTTCCTCCCGGAAGAGCGTTCGCCGCGTGCTCGTGTTCCGCGAAGTGTCAAAGGCTATTCAAACTTTCTCGAGGAGGAACGATCCAAAGGGCTCCTTTAATTCTGGCGCACAAAAGCGCACACCAGAACTTTTGTACGACATTCTTCTTGACTCGAATACTAGGTCCATTCGGTGGACCTAGCTTTTCCGTGGCATTTTCAGCTAGGAGAGGAAGTCGGTAAATTATTCGGAATCACCTCGTTAAAAGGTTAATCGTAACTCATTCTCAGCGATATTGATACCGCAAAAAGAAATATCCTTCGAAAACAGGATAGAATAATTCTTGAATGACTCGAAAATATCTTCGATGGAACTATCAATGCCTGGCAGAACATTCGAATGCCAGGAATACATCGTCGTTGAACGCATCGAACGTTCGAGATTCTCCGTTTCTCGTCAGGGTTTTACATTAATTAAAGATTGATTAATTTGAAACTGCTTTAACGGATTAAAGTTTGAAAGCAATCTCTATTTCCGAACGAATATTATATATTCCTTCAATTTATATTTGGATTCGAAAGTGTACTACGTAGAACGAATCTATATTCTTTGATAATTTGTTGAACGATAATTTCATTTAATTCTCAAGTGAAATGTTTTTTAGTTCAACAGTTGGAATTTATATCAATATTAATATTCATTATAATTTATATGAGAAATTGTAGCAAGTTTAACAACAGTTGGTATTTATAGCAAACGTCAATATAGAAATTATTTCAACTTGCGAATTAATATTGTCAAACGAAGATTAATTTTCTCTTAAAAGATTTGAAATGAGATAATACATAATAATTTTCGAACACGATTAAATTTACATGGAACCATAATAGTCTACTAAAGAATTAAAAATGGTCTACATTTAAATTACTATTTTTATGTAAGTGTACCTTCCAAATATCTTTTTAGATCCAAGATTCATAAATAATGAACAAAATTACGAAACACTTTGATCTCGATCTTTTCAATGACTTTCAATCTCAGATTAAATACAAAAAGCAACACGATCTCTTTCGCAAAAATATGATATTATTTCTCTTATTGTCGCATTTACATTCTGTGTTATTTTACTGTATAGTTTTTTTTTTTTTTTTTTTTAAACAAGTTTCGTCCAGTTAAACGAACAAGTAAATAAATTCAAAGAGAGAACGCGAGTGATTCTCCTTACCCTGACTCCATATTCCCGCCAAGGTCGCAGGTTCGCGTGATGCTCGAACGGTCCCACGAAGACCACCGTGGACTTGGAGAGATCGAGATGTCGCAGAAGCGTACAAAGGGCAGCCGCGGTGCCTTGACCAGTGAACAGCACAGCATCCTGCTCGCCAGCTCCGACCGCATGTCGAACGATGTCTCTGGCTTCGTGCCTGCAACGATCCTTGCCGTCAGGACACCGTCGAACGCGTCCTCCCGCCGTCATTAACGATCGTAAATTCGCGGTTTGTTTGTCCAATTCGAGAACAAACGACGCTGCCTTCGCGTTTCTCAAGAACACGTTTCTCGCGGTTTCGCGTCACCTTGTCACGATGGTGGTCGTTTCGAACAGAGGAAGAGAGAGAGAGAGAGAGAGACGCAAGCAGGACGAACTTTACGACCATTACAGGAAAATTTCATTTACTCGACAACGTCCATTTACGGCAAACGAAGTTCTGGCCAGCGAACAATCGAACGAATTTCAACAGATTGAATCGTGAACGCGTGGATTGTTGTATGAATTGAATGAAATGCATCGGACAGCGAGGAGAATCTACGAGCTGAATCTCGACTGTTATATAAACGTCGGTTATATGAACTGCTTGTTCCACGATGGATTTAGATAGAGTTTGTAGATCGCGTCGATCCTCTTATTGTTCGTTAGCCAGTTTATTCCTCTCTGTTCTCGCGAAGTTCTCTCTCTCTCTCTCTTTCTCTGTATCTCGTTTCGAGAAAGCGCATTTCCTTTTAGAAATATCCATCAGTTCATCCGGTAAGCTTCGTTAGGAATTTTCTGAATTCTTGACTGTCTTAAATTTTTCCCGAACTGTTGAACCGACCAACGAGCTGTTAAGAATTCAAATTACTTGCACCATTACGGAGAGTATGCATGTTGAAGAGAAAGCAAAAACCGTAAAAATTCGCGAGTTTGTAAGATTGCTACGAAAGATTACGGACGACTCGGTTAATTTCAGCAAAAGTTGAATCAAGAGCAATTTCTATCAGTTGGCCAGGTCTTGGCGCGCAAAGTCGCAACTTTCGCCACAGTTTTCCCAAATCGAAAGCATCGCCGCTCGTAGCGCACGTACTTTCTCTCTGACCTCTCACCCGCGCGTCTCTAGTCCGACGCGAGAAACCGTGCAAAAGGTTCTCGCGCGAAACGAGAAAAGAGGCGCGTTATTGTGGTTGCTGGCGGTTATGGTGGTGCAGTCGGCCAGCCGGTAAGCGGTCGGGGCTCGACTCGGTGGATATTGATCTGGGACGTGGGCCGCCAGGGAACGGGACGTCGAGCGGAACCCACCCCTACACACGTTCGACCGCGTAAGATTTAGGGATAAACGGGGTCGCCGCCTCCGCGCGGGACGAAGCCGCGCTTCGATCGAAAACCGTATGTGTATGTATGGCGAGCACACGATCATCAAACTAGTCCACAACGAGATGTAAAACGGGACGCGTGTCGCGAGCGGAACGCGCGGAATCGAGGCGAAATAGAATTCCAAGGGGATAGAAAGGCTGGCCGGTCGAGCACGGTCGAGCGGCGCAGAAAACGAGTCTCGTTTACCGCGGAAACGGTATGTCAACCGGAATCGTTGCACGTTGCACGCGCCACGGTATGCTAATCTCGCATAGGAAATCGCCGATTACGAATTCACGGCGTGCACCGCGTGCTCGGCTACTTTCTAACGATGCGATTCGCGACTACGTGCATACATACGTACGTACAATGCTACGTAAGGCGACGGAACGCGAACGAACATGAGACGATGAGTTGCATCGTGTCGAGCTATCGCGTCAAGCGGGTAGCTACGATTTCTCGATTAATTGGGCTGTTCCAGTGACTGGAATTGGTTCTGGGAAGCCGGCAGCTGATGGCCGCGGAGATGTGTCGCACTCCGATCGACCGTGCATAAATGCGTGCGCCGCGTGTGTCTCTCCTCGCCGCGACCTCGATCATTATCGCGATCGTTTGGTGGCCCAAGTCTCTCACGCTAGAGAGAGAAAGAGAGAGAGAGAGAGGGTGTCTCTCGATCGACTCACCTGAACAGAGAAGACTGGAGGCTGCAGATGGACGTGGACGCTCGGGTGTCGCCCAAATATGGCAGCACATCCTTCGCGACATACTCCTCGAGAAATTGCAGCGACCTTCCGGAGGCGGTGTAGTCGCAGTAGACCACTGTAACAATAAAATATCACGGTTATTCAAACGTTTCGAGCGAACGCGTGCAAGAGACAAGGAAAAGAGAGAGAAGAGAGAGAGAGAGAGAGAGAGATGCGACGCATCTCCTCCTTGGCGAGTCTCGCGTACGGGAAATCGATCGTCGTCCGTGATAACGCGCCCGCGTGTTTTATTCAGCGCGCGTTGCCAAGCATTTATGAAAATTTCATACGGCATGGTCATCGAACGCGAGCTTGCACGCGACCGGGTCAACGATTTCTCGTTCTCCACGAGGGCCTACGCGATTTTCCTCCTTTCCTTGTTGAACCGGGCGGTCTGCCGTCCCGGTTTGCCTCCAAACGAGTTGCTTTCTTCCAACCGTACCGAAATATCCCGGCACGCGATTCGAACGACCGCTCTAACTACACGCTATTATTCGAGCTCCGCGAAAGCATCCGGCAAGCGAAACGACAGTGGATCGTTTGTTCGAGAACGTATCGGGTGTGGTACTTTCGTCGACGCCTCCGACGAAAGTTCGAAAAAACGTGAAAAACGCTGGGCCAAGGTGTTCCATCAGCGGTAACCGAACTCGCGAGCAGCTTGAATTCTCGCGGAGTTCCACGCGACAAAAGAGAGGAAAAGAGAAAGAGAGAGAGAGAGAGAGAGAGAGAAAAAAGCGGAAAAAGTAGGTCGCGGTGTCAAGGCGATCGTAAGGTCGCCGAGACGTCCGTCGAAAAATCCGATTCAAGCGGCAAGAGCGTTTGGACTCCAGTTTCTGAAATAGAAAGAAGTCGAGGGTCGTGGTATTTTCTTTTTTTTTTTTTTTTTTGCTAACCTTGGAACGACCTTGACAATTCCACCGAATATAATATTCGAATCCACTTTCGTTCGATGTGGAGAGTCGCGAGCAATGAGACCACTGGAAAAGAGTAGACAATTCGCGAAGCGGCGTTGGCCGCGAGAGATCCTTCACGAGGATCCTTCGTGTGAGAATCGTTCGATGACGCTCGATGCTCGATGAATTATCGAGAACAACCCGAGGGAGCAAGGTCGGAAGCGGCTCGTTCCAGCGCTTTATTTCGACGAGCACTTCGAATTCGCACGAGTTATCCCGGCCTCTCTCGCCTACGGTCGACATTCGCACGCTCCACCCTGTATATCGGTGTCGAGGCGCCGAAGCAGCGGCCGTTGCTTCCGCTGCTATTTTCAGCACCGCCAGCCAGCCCGAGAGTTTACCAGAAAGTGGAAAATGTTTATTCAGAGGAGAATGAGAGCACTTTCTCTCTCTCTCTTTCTATGCTTTTCCATTCGTTTCTAACAAAGGACTGCACATACACATGTAGTACGTAGTTTTATAATGCACAGGATAGAAGAGAGGTTCGCGGGAAAATGTTCTTTCGAGTTGGCATCGTAATTGTCAAAAATCGAAGCTTCCGAAAGACGAATTTCGTCGCCGTTGCAGTTAAAAACGATGGACAAAAGTAATCCCATTTGTGCGAGAAAATACGAAGAATGCACGCATTATACGGAGAGAGCACTTGTTATAACATTTAATAACGAAAACGAAACTCTGTCTACCTGCCTTCCATCTCTTTAGCTGTATCCACAACGGCACGATATTCCACGAAAATCCGCAATACACGTCCGATATTCAATTTTCGTTGCATTCGAGCATCGTTCTCGTTCGAGAGTCAGCGAGACACTACGATATGATATCCTCCGATACAAAAGACTCTCTATCTATTTCTCTAAATACGTGGTAGCAGTATAATGAGACTTACCAATCAACAATTAATGAACTAACAAATTACAAGTCGGCGATATAAATTTCACCTCGAATGTATACCTGCAATTTTTGTGAAATCTGCTTCAAAAAATCCCTGAACCGCAAGAATCGAATAATAAGGTACGTCGTTTCGACTCTGTTGCGAAATACATATTTGGATTAGCGGCTAGATAGAAAATATTGACGAAGAACGGCGAACAGAGAGAGAGAGAGAGAGAAATTGGACAAATCGAATAGCTTTATTGCCGGGGAAAGCCAAGGTAGGCAAGGGATAATGACTCGCAGGTGTGTCTTACGAAACAGTCACGATCGGCAACCGGTCGTTCGCAGGGTCCGCCGCGAACAGGCGAAATTATGCAGCTAGGACTGGCTGCTTCCGAGAGTTCCGTCCGCCAAGGGGGATAAATTGCATTGATTTGTTCAGGGAGGAACTAAGCGCGGAGTTAAGCGAGGTTTAATGACCGTTTCGTAACTGTCCAGCAGCACGTCGTACTTACGTAAAGCACAGCGTCGAGAACGCAGTGCGCTATCGCGTTTGAATACGCGAGTGGAAGAGTTATTCCGCGAGGCTCGGCTCGCACGGCCGATCAACGCACGGAAAAACGATCTTTCGCTTTTACTTTTCTTTTTCTTTGTTTCCTCTTCGCGCGGAACAAGCACCAGCGACAGAACCTCGCGCTCGTGTTAATTAACACTATCGAGAATTTAATAACCGGTCATTTGTACGGGAAATTGCGGCCAGGTGAAAGTGTAAACTGGGGAACGATATCGAGATCGCAGCTGAGAAATCATTAACGCGCCGGAACCTGCAAAATCGGCTTCGCTGTTTCGACGCATTTCCGGCGTTCGTTATCTGTCCTCGCGACGATTGCTTCATCGTCGTTAGATTATTTCAATGCTCGTTAGCGATTTCAATGTTTTCCGAGAAATATTCCTCGATTATCGCGGGTCATGCGGATCAGCAGGAAATTCGAATTGTATTATAATATTGGAATTTCAGTCTGTGGACGATGATCGGTTCGTAACCGAGTATGCTAATCGGTAAATCAGGCTCGCCAATGTTCGCGGCTGAAAAATGTTAAAAATCTCGTTGTATACTCTGTATCGAGTCGTCAGCAATCGTCTATCGTCGATGATCGTGGATTCGAACGAAACCGGTCGTCGTCGCCACCGATTTCTTGGTGAACGATTCGAAACGCTAACCGTGACGGCTAACCTGAATGTCAACTACGCCTCCGCGAGCATAAGATCCGCCCGAGGCGATCCTTCTCCGTATTGATCTGGCCAACGGCGAAGCACGAATATACGTTCCACGATCGATGTTGCGCGAGGAAGATCGCGAGAGTGATCGACGCGGCTGTTTATAGCACTCGACTTGCTGTCGAGCGACGAGTGTTCGTTAACCAACAAAGTTTCGACAATTAATTCCGATGGCGAGAAGCGACTAGCTCACCATCGTAATCTCGTTGCAGATCACGCTCGCGACTTTACATACTGCTTTCTAGTTTGCAGGCACGAAGCCAGCCGCCTTCGTTCACGTTCGGTCTTCTCAAAAGAATCAAAGGCAAAAAAAAAAAAAAAAAAACGAAAGGACTGATTGCGACAAGGATCGCGAAGGACAAACGACTATCGACTAAAAGTGGAACTTCCTATGATCGTCATGACATGCTCGTACTGACGAAGAATCACGTTCCTAACTTTCTACAGGCGATTCTCAATCATCGGGTTAATGAAATCGGGCGGAGGGAGTTTGTGGCAAATTTCATTGACATCACAGACGGTCTCGAGCTTGTTTTTCAGTGTTCTTGCTCGAAACCTTGATGACCTTCATCTCCATTTACACGGACAAAATGGCGAGACATGTGCTCGCGATTTTCATATCGTTAGTTGAGGTTAATTGTTAATTGTGGTTAAATTACGGTGCGCGTAAACTTGTACAACACTCGCTGTAGTACTTTGCTCCGACGATGGGAAATCTCGTCCGACGTTCGAGCTGCGATTACGCGTTTCACGCGGCACCGGACGAGTTCAAGGTACCAGGAATTGCGGAGGATTTGCTTCTGGGCGTAGTTTGACCCAAATCCCGAGGGCAACTCGCTACGATTGCCCGAACGACCGTTCGACCCGGAGCTGGCAACCATTCTCGCGCGGGAGAACCCTCTCCTTTGTGTGAAACTAGATCGCGCGCACGTCTGAGCGCGGATGTCGTGCGCGGACGGAACTGCAAAGAGAAAGAGAGGAAAAAAGAACGAGAAGAAAAGAAGAAAGAAAAAATGGAGACATCGCTAGAGATGGAGGACGCGTGCGTGCGCGAACTTAGACAGTACAGCGGACGCATCGTCGCGCGCTCGTCTCGGATAAACGGTAAATTACCAGCACTCCGCTTTCCAATTAGTCTTCAATTACACGCGATTACGAGCGACGTCGGCACGCGTCCAGCAACGTTTAACAGCTAAACGACGGGTTCTCTTCTTGCGAGTACAGCCGCCTAGCAATTAATTCGGCGAAAAGTTTGCTGCCCCGGCGGATCGATTAATTTAGCTGACCGGACGAGAAGAAATTTTCTATCGCTCGCGTGCGCGCGTAGCACGATAGAAAACAGACACAGGTTAATTGAATGGAGGCTCGGAAGATCGGCTCGTGCGGCGAATGTTAATGTTAAACTGAGTTAGGGGACTCGTTGAAAGCTAAAGATCCGGCAGACAACCGTTTCAGAAATGTGCAGCCGCGACGGTTTCCCCGACGTTCGTTCTCTGCAATTAAATATTTACGTAACGCTGGCAATTTGTTCGAACGATGCGCTAATATTCCATTAGCTTAGCGACAAGTGTGAGCTTCACTTGAAATAGTTTTTAATATTTTTTTTTTCTTTTTTAAGTATCATATTGCACGGCGCGGGAGAAAGAGTAATCGGAGCATGTAATTCGAAATACAAATTATTCCAATAATTATAAAATAAAACACGCGAGCAGACTGATGATCAGCGAGCGAAGTCCCGCTTGATTACTCCGAGTACATTATTTAATTGCTCGTATTTCCGCCATGCTATTATTCGCAATAACGACGACGATGTAGGTGTACGCTCGTGTCCTTCGATACGCCGCGCGTGACGATTCACGAGATTTCATCCCGTCACGCGTGGCTCTCTCGGCAATCGTACGCGTACTTTCGTACCACGCATTCTCTCGCTGATCCGAAAGCTGACGCAGCAACCGTTTTACTATTTCCACATTCTACTGAATCTTGCCAATCTCCGCGCTATCGGATAGCTTTCTTTTTAAATTTAAATTTAAACGGTTCGCAATCCCTTTGAAAACAGAATCCCCGTGATTAGAATTATAAATCTTGTTATAAATCTCTCTCTCTCTCTCTCTCTCTGTCTCTCTCAATAATTCAATAATTCATTTCTTCAACAGTTGTTGACCGCTGAAAATCACACCGATCGTTCGACCGCTAATGGAATCGTGTTTTCATCGATCAGAAATTCCTCCCCCCACCTCCCTCACCTCGATGTGCGCACTTTGAACGAACATTTCTCGATGGTGACTAACCGCTGAAAAAATGTCAAGTGACGCCTGCAGCAACGTCATCGATCATTGTAACGCCGAACAAGGATCTTTCTCTATCACTGACTCGCCATTCAAAATTCAAAGAATTAAAACTGCCGATCGCCTCGTAGTTCGAAGAAATTTCTGTAGAAGATCTCGAGGCGAAAGTTGGGCAAAAATTGTCGCGTGTGAAGATTCGATCGAACGGCGGACTTCTTCTCGCGAGACCTATCGACGCCTCTCGCTACTAGGAAACGGAGCGAAATCAACGCTGGCAATTATGGCGGCCGGCAGCTGGCTCGAGGAGCGAGCGTTTCCGAGCGTTCGTGAACGGCTAATCGACCGACTTCGCTAACTGGATTACGCACTGCTCGTGTTTCACGGCAGATTGTTTCGGCCGCCGTTCAATTTGTTCCCCGGTTACACGGCGACCCGAGGGAATCGTCCTCGAGGCCGACCAAACCGATCCGTGAGCGAACGCAAACACGAGATTGCCTTTCTTTTAAACACGAATTCGCAGACGCTTGTCCGGCAACCGAGCGATCCCGCGAACTCGCTTCGTTTGTTTTCGAAATTTGGCATTGTGGATACTACTCGGAGAAGATCGAGAAGGATGTTTTCGATGGTTCGTCGAACGTTCGCTTGATGTGCGAAAATAAAAAAAAATGGAAAACAGAGTCTTCTTTGGAACAAAGAACATTCGTGGAAAGAGTTAAAGCCTTTTTTTAAAAAAAGAAAAAAAGATTTTTCAGCAAATACACGTCATTCTCCTTTCTTTCGTTCTCATTGAAATTTTCCTTCAGTTTGGACAGAAAAGGAAGACATTTTTTTTCTTTTTTTAATTCAACATAGTCTGTAAATTAATTCTGTTAAATGTCCTTCAAAATTCTCCTTTATCCTAGCGTTCCAAGAAAACGTAGCAAAGAACGATTTACAGGAGATTTTACAACAATTGCCTTGGTCGCAGCAATTACGTCTCAAAGGCGAGGGCAAACAGAATAAAAAACGTTCGATTGGATTATTCTCCCTGCACTTTAACGTTCCACGAGAGGAGCATAATTATTAACCGGAGCTAGAGTCAATACGCACGTTATCCAATCTAATTAACTGATAATCTCTTTATCCCTCGAACGTGTGTCACAACCAATGAGAAGCTTTAGATAAGCAGGCTACTTCCTGATTAAACCCTTCAGAATAAGCACAAGGAAAATAGTAAAAAAAGAAAAAAAAGAAAAAAAAGAAAAAAAAAGAAAGAAAGAAGCACGACACACGGACAGAAGAGGCCTTCGGAGTTGTATACCGATCGAATCGAATGCGACCTAGTTTCGAGTTCGATTACCCCCACCTATGCATTCGTGACGATAGTCTATCCGTTCTTTGGACTCCTTGGATCGTGCGATAGCACGATCGACCCGGTCGACGAGTTTGTTCGACCAGTCTACCGTGCGGAATATTATTCGCACCTATATAGGTATCGGTATAGGATCGGCATCGACCGACTTGCAATCCAGTACCCAACTCTTCCAACTCTCCATCCTGCGAATATTTTCTGCACACGTTCCCTCAGAATGTTCACTAACGAATGGAAACGATCGATCCACGGTATGTACACTGCCAAAAGTTTCTGTTCACTAATTGTAAGCGAGAAAAATTCAAAGAAAAATAAAAGGAAATTATTGTTGGCATTATTGTATTCATCTGTACGAAGAAAAAGAAGAAGAAAAGAGAAAGAAAATGTAACATATAATGTGATATAATTCAGAAAAGAAAATGCAATATATACCTTTTTTAATGGTTATATTTTCTTTTTCTCTGCACATGTACATCGTCCCTATGCATTGAATATATTAGTAATTTTATTTTTGCAATTTACCAACGACTGTTACCATTAATAAATCACTTTTATTGTTACGATCCAATAAGCGACGTGTTCAACTGCATAAACAATTTTATATCGAGCAGAATTGTAAAACTCAACGGTGACAGGCGATATAATTTAACTGCCAATGAAATTGTACAACAGAGCGTAGATGATCGAAACATTCAAAACTTTTAACGTACACTGTTCGATGAGAACTAGCGCAAGAAACGAGAGAAACAGCGGTTCCGCTGGAACGAGGGCGATTTAGATGGGCTGCAATCGCAAGATAAGCGAATCGATCGAATTCGTTTAAACCGGGTAGATCCACGGCGCGATAAGGGCCGCTCTTTTCCGCGAGGATAAGCTCGAAACGCTAATTAACGAACGCGCGAGTGTTGTTTTGGAGTGGAACGGCAGCGGATCGATGCCCCTCGTCGCGCTTCCAATTACGCGGGTCCTGAGAAATAAAATGTGTGTGTGTGTGTGTGTGTGAGTCGTCGCGTGGGCGTTCGAGTCGTTCTGCCCACCTTCGATTCCCACAACGGCTGACCTTCGAAGGAACAATAAATTTCAGATTAGTCAACCGCGTCGTACGTCTTCTCTCCGTATATTCGCCGCATTCGTTACATTTGACTCGATCTTTCTCTCTCTCTCGCGAGACAGAGAGAGAGAGAACGGTGCCGTACATCAAGGTTGTTACGTTATACACGAGAATAAACGAGCAACGCAGAAATTTTGGGGGTGACGAGTTAACTCGTCACAGAAATTGAAGAACGTGCCGAGAAATTTTCCAATGACGAGACAATCTTGTCGATACTGAAAGGGTCCAGCATCATTCATTCAATGCTTGAAAATTCAAAATAAGCATGGTTTCGAAAAGCTTGGCTTGTGTACTTAAATATTCTATTTTTAACCCTTTGCCCTCGACAAACTTTTTTTCGTATCTCATCTACCAGCGATTATTTATTTACGAAGCATCATTCAATCTCTGGAAAAATAATGTACTCCGCCATTTTGTAAACTTTCGTAAGAAGCAGTGAGAAGACCAGTTTATGTGAATTATTCCGAATTATGTGAATTATCGAGTGCCAATTGGATCAGGACTGTCTTCAGAAATTTCTCCTTCTGTCATTATAAATTTCACTCTAGGCGTCTGTTTAGATGTTATACTATTATACATTGCATCATACAAATGTACACGTTATAATTATCAGCAAATTATAAAAAAAGAGGAAGTCCGAGCTGTTAACTAGATGTAAGTACGATGTCTCCTCAGAAGAAACAGTCGATTGCAAAGGGTTAATATTTTCAGTTTTGCCTGCTGAACATTCACGTAGAATTTAATTATTAACAACGAGTCGGGGCTTGTTTCGAAGGCTTTGCATTTCTAACAACGTCGATCATAATTTTAAAAAATTCGGCTGTCCTCGATAATCGTGTCTCGGTCGCGGGACCAATTACCTAGAAGTGATTTCTGAAAGAAAGACTTTCTCAAATATTTGATACATCTACACTCTTCTATTGCGCTTGAATTGCGTTAAAAAATTTGCAAAATTTCTCTCAACGTTGCAAAGAGTCTGCTGATGGTATCTCGTAGTGAAACAGTCGCCCGATGAACTCCGGTAAACGTAAGATTGCGCCTCAAAGAGGAGAAAAAGGTCGTATCTGATAAGAAAGTGCGAGAGAATTCGTGCAGCTGTCGGGAATCGATTTCTGTGATATCACTTACAGTACGGTTTCTTCGAAACGCTGCTAATCTGTAAAGTTTGTGGAACAACGACTCTGTGGTATACAAGAATCACAAACATTGAAATCAATTCCAGCATCAGATTCAAGAATTTCGTCGTTCGAAACACAGGGCGAGACTCGCGTACCTCCATGTGACTCGGTACTTCCAATTAACAATAATATTCATACGAAATTTTAATTAGACACGCCATTTAATTTAGTTTTTAAAGCTCTCATAAAAAGAGAGAGACCGACACGCAAATTCATATTTTATCATTTATTAAAATACGGAATATTTAAATTCACACTCGTAACATTAAAATATCGAGAATCGCCTTATACGAGACAACGTTTTAATTCATAATTTATATGAGGATATATATAAGGATGAACTATATATAAGGATGACTTACCATTTCATCGTTTTACAGCTCTTATTAAGAAACGCACATGTTCTATTTTATCATTATAAGACATTTAAAGTACACTTGTGAACAAATTACGAGAACCGTCTTATATGTAACATCGTTTTAATTCATAAGGTGAGACAAATCTCACGTGCAGGGGTCACTTTAGAATACCCGGAAGACTCGGGTAATCTCACGAAAGACCGTGGTCATTAGCGACGGAGCCTCGGGCCAAGATCGTCCTTATCGCGTGACAATTAACGCTATAAATAAAACACGTTGCGACAACATCTCACGAATCATCGCCTCGTGCGTCAATAGGAGGAGGATCTCGAGTGGTTGACGATGTCGGATCATACGTGAATATATGCGGACACGAGACGCAACGACGATTTCGACGGGTAAAACGCGTTCTCGAAATCTTTCGCGAGCGCCAAAAAGTTTCAGAGTCGCGAGGTACCGCGCGAAACCGTGACGACGCGCGAAGAAGAGGGTGGAAGAAGTCTTTCAGAGACCGTGGCGAACACTAAATTTGGATCAAGGCTCGTATCCAACGTCGCGTGATTCGGCACAGGGCGACCTAAATACGAAGGGACTCCGTGAAAGCGTTTCGCCGATCTGGCGACGCGGGCTCGCTTCCATGAAACGGCCCCGCGCACCAAAATAGCACCTCTTTGTTCGTTACGAGCGTGTACGAGAGCACAAGTCACAGATCGCGAGTTGGGAACTTGCAGAGTGGCGAGAGCGAGCCACTTGTTTTCCAGGCGCGAAGAATAGGTCACCGCGTGGTCCTGCGATCGATCGCAAAAGAAACAGAGTCGCGAGATGGAGGGTGCGACAAAGTCAGCTGATCGTGGAAACAGTGTTCGCCCTGTGTTTCTCGCTCGAATCCATAGTGAAGAGGTTCGAGTCGAAAGAAGAGAGCTGGAAATGGAGAGATGGAGGTTACACTTTAAATGATTCGCTGCATTCTCGTTGCTCCGATCGATGCAAAAACACAGTCTGACCATTATCGCGAACGCTAGGTCATCGCGTGCACGCGAGATAACGAGCGACGACGGAAGAATTTTTCCATCGCGCTCTAATTGAACAGCTGGTCTTCCACGGGCCGAGGAACGCGTGTGTCGTCGCGCGAATCGCTTGATTGATCGGGGCAGCGTCAAACGCTGGGATCCAAGGCAGCCGAGGACAGCGCTCGTGATCCTCGACAAGACCGAGAAAATCGCGCAGTGGATCGTAAGCGAATCTAAACTATCCCGCGGAACAGCGGGAGGGCAATATGGCGGAGAGCCATTATAAATAAAAACCGAAAGTGATTAAATCACCGCTGCCACACTTCCTTGGAACCGTTTAACCCTGGAGCAATGACGCATGAATGGAGATGACTGCGATGCTCGTCCCCGCCGCTTGAACTTGGGACACGGATTATAATTTACGAACGACTGCGAGAAACCGGTTAAGTGCGCCGGATACCGGGATCGTTCCGATCCGATGTAATACAAGCTTGTTATTTTCGCCGGATTACGTATTCTCGTCTGTTGACGAATGGTATCATCGATGCTTCGGCACTCGTCGATTTCGATAAATACGGATGACCCCCCGGTCGAGACGAACAACAAATATCTCTCAGGCGCGCGCGGACGATTGTTTATCGATGATTTATGTAAAAGGACGGGAGTGAGAGATATTAATTGGCACGTGTAAGTAGATAAAAGCGTTGATATTAATTGACACTGATTTCTGTACTTTACGAAACTGTTATGTAGACGTTTAAAGAGACGTTTGTCGACATACGTGTCGTTTCTAAATCTTTCGGCTGGATCTTGTTCGTTGATGATCTAACTTCTTGCGTTCCTCTCTCGATCGAATTCGACAGGCAATAATGCCTGTTTGAATGAATCGATGGATAGGATACGTAAGCTTTCAGAGCGGTTATGCAATAAAACATTAACTAGCCACTGACTCAAGAAACGGTGATTGTAACAGAGGCGAGAGAAGTGGGTATCGATTACATCCTACCAATCGAGTGACACAATGAGTGTCGCGATTGTATCATATTTTATGTACGACTTCACATTGTTGTTGACACATTGCTCGGATTGACTTCGAAAGACCCGTAACTGGCTATAACACGTCGTTCCCCCCCCCCCAAAAAAAATAAAAAATTTGACGTTTGTTCTAACAACGACATGCTACTCGATCTCGCGTTGAACCGAAGTCGCGCTTCGTTTTTTTTACGTTTGAACGTGGCAAGTGGAGAACACCTCGAAGTGGAGGAAAGTAACAGCGCTGTAATGGCGACGTGACGGCAACGCGTCGTTTTGCGTAAACAGTCGATCAGGACAGGCATGAGTGGCACTTTGACCAAGCGCAATTGGCAATTACCATAGCAAACTCGATTAAACCTCGCTTTCGCCATGGATTGGCGCGTGGGTTATTTTATGCACAGACATGCCGCGGACACTGTGTAATCTCCGGGAGCGAGCAGAAGCTCGATCGAACACTACCGCCTCCAGCTCGATATCGGCGTCGATAATTTCCGCGTGCCGCCATGATACGACACGATACTCGCGGGCAATAATCGAGTATCGTTTCGGTAACGTTGTTAACGAGCACTCGTTGCACGGTGCAAGTTCGAAATTGTTCTGGCCGTGGGAGTTCGAGTGAGAGTTCAGCGAGTAGCCGCGCATTCTCGAGCCAGCATTTCGCTCTAGGATCGAGGGAAGGCTCTTCGATCGGCTCTCGGATCGATCAACTCGATTCAATCGATTGAATTTCGTTCAATAAGCCTATGACGGATTCTTTCTCCTTCGATTCTAAACGAAGACGAGAGACAGCAACAGACGCAGGCAAATTCCTCTCGATCGAGACAGTAGATGCGTCCGTGATTTACACGACGATCCAGCTTCGTATGGTGATACAAACGCAGAGAGAAATAGAGAGAGAGAGAGAGAGAGAAAAAGAGAGAGAGAGAGAGAGAGAGAGGAGGCAACCGACCGCGTGAGCAAACCACATTAGGCGTGTGCTGCATTAGCACGTGGTTGGTCCGTTGGCTGCGTTGAATTACGTAAGCGCGAGGTAACCGGGGGCAATGTCAAGGCTACAGGATTTACCAGCGGCGTACAACGTCGTCGTTCGACGTTGTTACGATCCACGTTCGTCAACTCTGTGTGTCTCGTCAACTCGATTCTCTCTGTGGTCCCTCTGCGGCTCAGGGGACAGCCACGCGTCGACTAACGTGTTTGCCAACGTGGGTGGACGGGCGCAGGAAGTTTCTGTCATCGGTGAAACGCGCGACGACGCGGTCTCAGGTCTTCGCCAATTCTTCAAAGACCCGTTCGTTTACGGACCGGTAAGTATATCTCGTAACGAATCTTGCGCAACGATATTTGGCAACGACCTAGCGATATCAAACTAAGTCGAAGGTTACGCATCGAGCTTCTTCGGCCGATCGCGTGGGCGACGCGATATCGAGCGATGCTTTTTGTTTGGCTTCGAAGACGCTCGCGATAGGTTGACGAGATGCAGGGCTGTTGACGTGTCGATTCGTTATCCCGGTGACGACACCAACAGCCAAAAGCCCTGTTCCGAAAAGCTTTTCACCTGTGCGCGAGAAAACGCGTGAATGAAATACCTCGACTACTATTACACACGGATTTTACATCAAAGAACGGGAGTCCGTGCTCCGAAGAAAACATTTCAAATCGTTCAAAGAGCAGCGTATTTTCGATCTTCATTATGATTCACCCGAATATCGCTGTTCCCTCGTTTCGTCTGATTCGACAGCGGCTAGCCGTCTTATTCTACTTACAGCGAAGAAGAGGTTTCGCTGCAACGAGAAATCCGGTTAGAAGAGAACTTGAACGCTCGTTGAAAGGTTCAAAGCTGGCGGAAGTATCACCTCGGATCGATCGTGCGCGCGAAATAAACCCGGAAGAAGCACTGTGAGTGCCCACCGAAGGAGCGTAAGATTCCAAGACACAAATCTAGGCCGTCCGGAGCGATCTCTCCGATCCCAACGTGATTGCTCGATTTATATTTAATCTCCGATGATCGAGGAATCGTCGAGGCAATTTAAATTAAAGACGATTTCGCGTCTCTCGTTTCAGAAACAAGACTTCCTGTTCGATGGACGCGCCTTTGTAAAGGCCCCCATAGACGTTGAAACATGCTGCGATGCATGCAAACACCACTGAGAAGCAAGGAATCACTGATGCAGGAATAGACTTCTAACATTAGTTGCACAAAGAAAGTCCGTGATAATAAACCTAACATTACTATCACTAATATTGGAGCTGGAAGACGATCCGACATTTTAAAACACTTGTTTCAACTGAAGAATCGGAGTGGAGGCAAGCTAATTCTGAAACATCATCTGATGTTTCATGAAACCTAGGAGTTGATGCATGCATCGTAGCATGCTTCAACGTCTATGGGGGCCAAAAAAGCGTGTCGACAACGCGTCGATGCTCGTGTTCGGCCGCGTACAAAGGTGCGGCATTGTGTCTGGCCGTTGATGCAATATCAGTTGATTCACAGCTGTCTCACGTGAGGTAATCGTGGCTTGGTTCGCCTTCTATCGCTGTGTCTTTCTTCAATCGAGCTGACGTAGACACGCGTCGTCGATTTCATCGACACGAGGTTTCTCCATTTCTCACGACGGTGAGCGCACGCGTGCGATCCGCCGCGATCGCTATCGTCGCGGTCTTATTTTGCGGCGTAGATCTTTTGTCGGAGAGCAGAGTGACAAAAGGGAGAGAAGAAAAGAAAGAAAGAAACTGAAGGAAAATTACGTAAGGAGATACGAGCAATGTCACGAGATAGCTAACCCGATCGCAGGTTGTCATCAAGTAGAATAGAAACTAATACGAAAATTTATGCGGTTCGCACGTATACGACATTATATTCGTGCAGACTTTAAATTCTCCACCTGCTGCACACCGTCGATCTTAACGCGAAATTAATCGCTTGTTGCCCCTGATAAAACGTTCGTACGATTTTCGCCGGCTGATAAACGCGTTCTCGCGCGGCGATAAGAATTTCTTTTTTCTTTTTTTTTCTCCTTTTTTTTTCTGCCGCGTATCGCTCGGTGCCACGGCGTCTGCTCGTGCCGGTGTTATCTAACAATTAGCGTTCCAATCGGGACAAAAATCTGGTACATCTGTTCCCGCCGGCTGCGTTGTTCGCCGCGTAAGCAATTACGACGCAAACGGTTAAGCTTCGATTCGGTCTATCGCGCGTGGAAAATTCTCGACTCGCCGGAAAGGGAAATCGCCGAACCGTTTCAATTACCGTTCGATAATGATGCGTATATGCATCAGTGCTGTATACGCTGGAGAATATACATATATATATATATATATATATATTTTTTTTTTTTATTTCAACATACCCCGAATGCGTTAATTCATCGATCATACGATCGCTCGATTGTCACGAGCTGCTGACAGCTGTTTACCATACTATACCTTGTACATTATGTATTCTTCCAACGCGACGGAAGTCGCGAGAGCCCGCTAATCATATAAATAAATCACGCGGCCTTTCCAACAATGTCTATTTTCGTGGGCCGAAAATATTTCCACCAGGGACTCTCGAGTTGAGAACTATTTCGGTGGTGTGTGGCACGCGTCGCCACCTTCGATTCGCGATTTATATCTCTGGCTGGTTGCGGAGCCGCGGACATTGGCCGCGTTCGCTCGCCAACGAACGATCTCAGACGCGCGTCGTTCGAAAAAAAAACGCGCTCTTTCGTCGGATATTCTCGCGTCGAAATCGATCGACGATATGTCGTGTCCTCCGCCGATTCGCGTTGCACATCGTTGCATTCGATTCTGTGACACAGGCAGCTCTGTGTTTGCTCCTCGATCACGAGGTCGCGTGCTCGGCAATTTAAGCATGTCACGAACGACACCGTCGATGTACGAAGATCGTTCGGTTTTCCCGATAATGCAGCGTATTTCTAGCAGTACGATTGTATATAACTTATTTATCAACGAGAGTAGTTATCCTCTGACAAATCGAACGACATTACATTGTATTTATCGTGCAACTACTACTTGTGTCTCGCAATAATATAAATAGAATTTAGATTTAAACATGGATCGAAATTTCGAATGAACGGAACTGTATCGTATTTAGTCGAAGCGAAGCCACAAAACTTTTTAACAAAGCAAAATCACTCGTTCATTGCGCGTGTGAATTTCTTCGCGGAAACGTTCCATGGAACGCACAAAGCAATTGCTTCTCAGCTGGGAAAACCAACTTCAAAGGAGGACTCGCCGCACGGAGACAATAAAAAAATATCCTCATATAAGCTCGTCCCATTAAAGTACTCTCAATTGCTCGCGATATCAGCAAGCTGGTATCACGGTTCGAGCCACGTCGACTGACTTAACAAATGGAACTTGCCATTTGTGAATTTCACTGCAATTTTCTCCACGGTTAACCGTGTGTCCATTCGTCCTCGGATTGTTTGCTAATTACTAAGAACGAAAAGATTCAGTCGGATCGGATTGAACTGGACGTAAAACCGGATCTTATCGAGCGATCCGTTTCAATTGAGCCATCCTCGATGTTCTCTGTATTGTGGCGCGATGATGCAACAGATCATTCCGCGCAGAGCGGAACGCAGAACGAAGAAGCGCCATGTTTGTCTACGAAAAATCTACAGACGATATTCGAACGAAAATAAACCGAGGCGGGTGGGTTTCTGCGCGAACTACGAACCGTTTATTCCGAATTATGGCGCAATGCGTTTGCTTTTTAAATCTATAAGTGTCCCGACTCGGTGTGTTGCTTCACGCTGCGAGCTTAAATCTTCTGACGCGCTCGCGTTGAAAGATTTAAGCCTGTAGAGCATCCAGGTCGTGAGAAGTTTCGCGGGTTGGCATCGCTTTCATCGCACGCTCGCGTCGATACTTCGTCTCTGATTACCGCTCCGGTAAAGAAATCTTTGTTTGCTCTTCGAGATTCGAATTCGAGCTAACACGAATCTCCGCCGTATCTTCGGTCAGATCGGAATTTAACTCAACTCCACCTACGACACGTGCAAATATTATAGAGAAACCGAGAAAAAACATCGACGATGCTCGATTTCACCATCCAAGTGGATCTAGAGGAGTCTTCCTCGTTCGCGAGACAGACGTAGGCTCTTCAGGTTGTCGTAGACAGCGATCCCATCTTCGCAATAAAGCACGGCTAATAAAGCGATAAGCGTCGCGTTCTCGAATTACTAGCCGAGCACGCACGCAGTTACAGCTCGCGGCCGCGTGCTTACGCGACCGGTTACGTAAAGTAAATCTTCTGGTGAACGAGGCGACCGACCGATTCTCGCGGAGGCAAGTCCGGAGAAGCCCGGAATCGAACGTCGAATACACATATATCGAAAAACCAGTTGACACTGGCGGATTAAGGTCGACGATATAATCGACGATTAGCTGCGATAAGCTAACACCCCGCTAGATGGTCTTCTTCGCGGTCGGTGAGACCTTATTTTTAGAAATATGCTGGAGAATAATGGGATTGTGCGATGTGTATTCACGATACGCGTTATTTTCGTATCGGGGACAAATATCAATCGAGCGGAGGCCGCTTTCAGTTTCAGTGATGAATCGCACGTTTATATAGCCTGTGTTCTTTGACACAGGAAGTCATTCCGCTTATCAAATAGATTGAATGTCCAGGTAAACACTCGTAATTAACTCGATTATTGCGAGTGCCCCGAGCACACAACAGCTATTTCCAACGGCGTTTTCTGTAGCGCGAGTTGTTTGCGCAGTCTGCATCGATAATGGAATGTTATTGGTAACGCTGCCGAGCGAAATCATACACCGGAAGCGACGAATTGACGGATTCATGCGAACAAAGAGTGTTTCGTAAAAACGAATGTTTCGCATGAAATCGACTTAAGAACTGTACAATATCGATGAAGCAAATTTCGGTCGTGTTTGCCTCCATCACGCCTCGTGCGTCTTTAACAATCCAAAGATTCTTCCGCTCGAGGGCGCGGAGTTAACGTAACCGGCTCTGAGCAAACATTTGCAATCCACGCCCGTTATCTTCTGCACGATCTCGTTGACTATTTGTAAACAGTGTCACAACATTCTACGTATCAGGTCGCCAAGCACTCCTGATAACGACGATATCAAAAATTGCTAATATCAAGCAAGTAACTGTACGACGAAAAAAAAAAAAAATAAGAAGAAAAACGATTCTATCGTCGATTCGATTATTGGATCACCCTATACGTAACGCGCTTCGTGCGCAATAGTAAGATAAACAACTGCATATTTGTGATTCTTCTGGAGTACATACGTATGTGTACGTGAACGTTAGCTGTGTGTGTGTGTGTGTGTGTGTGTGTGTATGTATTGTTTAAACTAGAAGAATGAAATATTGCGTGCAATTCAATGCATTCAACGAGTTTATCTTCTATTTTAAGCACAGAGATGTAAAGTTAAAATTGAACATCGGAAAATACAGCCTAACGCGACGCATTTCGTTATTACAAACGTATCCTTCCTGCAATTGTACGTCATCTTTTTATATAAAGTCTCCCATATTCCTTTTGTAAACCTTCTGAAATAACGATTATCGTTACGAAATCGCGTACGTTGGTTACAGAAAGAGACAATGCTTTAATATTCCGTGACGATGAGACGAGATCCGTCGATGACTGTACAGGAACTCGTCGACTCGCTCAAAAAGAAAAAAAAAAAAAAAAAGGAAAAAGAAAAAAAGGAAAAAAAAAAGAATGATTCGTATGCAATTTCGTTGTGATCGTGACAAGCATTGTTCCAGGATAACGTTCGAACTATATCCGTCGAATCGCCCAGCGGCGATTGGTTACATAAGGAACGTCTTCGCGCGCGTGGAATAATACGGTCCCGCACATACGTGGAAACTCCTGTGCATGACTAGCCGCTTAATTCACGAGGCCATTTTCTAAACGACTCGAGCGGCCGAGGAAAACGCAACGCTGCGACGTGAAATGCAATGGGTGACGCAACGCAAACCGAGCGAGAAAACAAACGAGCCGGCGGATGCGCGACCATTACAGCTAATTACGCCGATCAATCTACGATTTCGTCGAAAATGATCGTTGAGACGGCCAATCGGATCGTTCGTAACACACCGCGAATAATTCGCGACCGACCCGTGGTTACAAAGGCGTCTGCAAGTTGTACGTCAGATATAGAGGACAAAATTAGAACGTTATCAACGGTGTCACGATAGCGGCTTATTCGCGTTTGAATATTTGGCAGCGCCTATGGTGAGATTAGCAATTGAAACGCGCATTTCGAAAAATTTTCGTGAACGTTGTTCAAGAAATAAAATCTGTTTCATCTGTAATGCGTTATGCCCCATTTCAAATATTTTACAGGGATATTTTAGCAATTGAGACGCGCGTTTCGAAAATTTTTGTGAACATTGTTAAAGAAATAAA
The DNA here is from genome assembly GCA_032399595.1 of Tetragonula carbonaria. Lineage (NCBI taxonomy): Eukaryota > Metazoa > Arthropoda > Insecta > Hymenoptera > Apidae > Tetragonula > Tetragonula carbonaria. The sequence goes on from JAUCRC010000003.1 coordinate 7,002,998, forward strand.
ATTTGCTTCACCTATAATATGTTATGACATGTTCTATTTTAAATATTTTACACCAGCATTTTAGCAATTCAGACGGGCGTTTCGAAAATTTTTATGAACATTGTTAAAGAAATAAAATTTGTTTTATCTATAATATGTTATAATATATTTTGGACATTTACACGAGCATTTTAGCAATTCAGACGGGCGAAAATTTTTATGAACATTGTTAAAGAAATAAAATTTGTTTTATCCATAATATGTTATGATATATTTTGTACATTTACACGAGCATTTCAGCAATTCAGACGGGCGTTTCGAAAATTTTTACGAACATTGTTAAAGAAATAAAATTTGTTTTATCTATAACATGTTATAATATATTTTGGACATTTTACACGGAGCAATTTCCAGTTCTTCGTAAATGCATAAAATCCGCGACTAACAATCCTCTGAAGAGAAATTTTAAAATCTGAAATTGGAGCTACGATATTGAATGAAAAACTATTCCAAAAACGTCGACCAGGCACATCGCGTGAAATGCAAACGAGTCATTATCGAGTACGTTGCGATTGTGTCGCAACGGTTTCGAAGAAATTCGCGAAATACTAAATACACGGTGTTTATCCCGCGGCCGGTGCCAAAACTGTGCTCGGAGCGCTTTGAAAATCCGGACTGTCCATCCTCTCGCGTACACAATTTGTCAGAACGAATTATTACCGGTCCGATCCACCGAAGTCTCGTGTCACGTAGAATGGCTCGAAAAATCCGATTTTCCGCAAGGGAGAGACAGAGAAAGAGAGAGAGAGAGAGAGAGAGAGAGAGAGAGAGATAGAGAGACGATCATGGAAATGTATTCGTAGCGTTTCACGAAGCTGTATGTCGATTTTGACAACGATATCGTCGGCCACTTGGCGCAAGGCCGACTTATGAATCGGTCAGCGAATACTCGCCTAGTGGTTTCACCGAGGCATAAAAATGGCTGCGCCGAGTCACGGAGGTGGACACGTATCGAAACAGAAAAACCGATCCAATTACGTACGGCGGAAAAACGCCGAGATTTTTGCCGCGGTTCGATCCGGGGAAACTTTTACCGGTTGCCCTCGTTCTTTGCGCTATCGCGCGCGTACACCAAGGGAGAAAGGAGCACGGTGTGGACCATGGTGTTTTGCGACGTGACGCGGCGTTGCTTTTGCTTTCACACCCCGTTGAAGCACGACGCGGCACGACGCGAGCAAAAAGAAAAAAAAAAGAAAAAAAAAAAGATCGAGGAGTAGCCCCTCCAGCGACGTTAAAAACCGATGCTCCGCTTTTACCTTGTCTATATCGCGGCGCGACGCAAATAGAACGTCGTTGCAAGGTAAACAGCAAACGGATGTCAGAATAAGCGAACTGTGGAATACATTAACTCACTGCGGAATGAAAAGATCGGACGTCTGTCGCTCGTGTGTTGCTTGGTTGTCTCAGAGTGAAGATGATTTATGATGAAAATTTCGAATTTAATTTTGAGAAATATTTAGCTATGCTCTCTCTTTCTTTCATAATAAATTATTCTTGCGACGACAATTTCTTCATGTATAAGGAGAAAAATTATCACGCGGAGGACAATTTACGAGAATTGCAAGCAAATGATGAATTAATTGAAGGATTGAAAATCACAGCGATGTAAAGTTCAAATTACAATTTGAGTTAGTAACGTTTCCCGAGCGTCGAAATTCTATGTACTTCGTTTCATGGCCAACTATTGTTATAACATCACTTATTAGCGAGAAATGGTAATGCTTCAGTTTTAGCACTTAACAAGAAAAGAATAATAATAGAAGAACAACTAACAATAAGAAAAGACTATATACTTTACGACATAATTTTACGACAAACAGATCACGTGACTTACACACTATTTACACATCATGATTCTCGGCCGCAGTGAATAATAAAAGTAATAAAAGCTTTATTAATCTGTATGCTCACGATGGACATAATTGAACATTTAACACTACGTTTTAAATTATATTTCTAAATTTTTAGAACTATAGACATATGTATGTTTCATTTAGTCCAAAAGAGTTTCGAACAAGCTGACAACTTGTGAGAGCTTGAATAATTTCTTGAGAATGAGCGTAGCTCTATTTTTCCATAAGTGTCCTCACGTGCTTACGCGAATGAGAGGGGGTGTGTACACTGACATTTCGTGGAAACAATAACGAATATCGTGTTCGATCGGCAAACAGTTACTGCTGTTCGATCCTTGGGAATTACGAAAGCTGGCCTTCGGACTCTTAGGCGAATACTACGAGTAGTTCGAATACTATCAACTACACACCGAGCGTAACCTCGCTTTGCGCGTGTTGTAATATTGTACGCGAGAGAGAGAGAGAAAGAGAGAGAAATGGAACGGACCCGAATTCGAAATCAAATCTTTTATTTCTAGGACGATCGCCAACCGGATGTGGCTGCTTGGCAGATTCCTTCTGGTGAAGCTTCGATACGATTGTCGCTTCTAAAAAAAGCGCGTGCATCATGAGTCCGACTGCAAGAGAGAATCTAAACGACGAGCATAAAATCGGCGATTTTATTTGACACGATGTGAACCAACAAACAATAATAAATTGTTCATTTATTCTGTCGTTCGTTGAGACGAGACGATCCTCGTCGAAGAAAACGAGGAAGAAATATACGCAAGCGAATAAATAATGCACAGGCATCGACTTGTGCATCTCGCAACGTCCTTGCATCATTGTAAGACAAGATCCGTGGAACGTTCGCGCACCGAGATGAATACACGCGTGAATGACGAGCCGTGGGTCACTTGTCATTGAAACGTCGTATTATCACCTTCGAAATATACGATTCGACGTATTCCGGTTACGTTGGCGAGATCTAAATACGCTGGCGCCTGCTGACTGGCTCGCTGGAGATAAGATTGAAAATGACGTGTGTGTATGTGTGTGTGTAGAAGGAATAGTTCACGTTTCGTCTGCGTTTCAATGTTAGAACGCCTCGCGATGCCGCAAACTGGTTACCGGGACTTGTCATCGACGATACGATCTTCCGCGAGTCACTTCGCGAACGATCTCGCGCCTATTCTGCTTTGCCAGATGCTTCGTTTCTCTCTCTCTTTCTCTCTCTCTCGACAACACGTGCAATCTTTTGAAAGTTCCACCATCTCTATTTTCATTCTGACGAGTTCACAAGTCCGCGCGATATTTTTAGTTACAACACAGAGCGGCAGAGAGAATTTGTTTTGCAGGGATTCTTTTTTATCTCGATGCTGACTTTTTCCAATTTTCATTTCTGGCGAGATTGTTTGTAATCGCCACTTAATTTTTCAAAGATCGCAGACAGAGACCAGCGATTTCTCGCTGACTCTTTCAATTCATTTCCATTGAATTGTTTGTAATCACGATGCCTGTGATCGCTATCTACGATTCAATCTTTTTCAAAGATCGCAGACAATCTCTTTTTATCAATTTATCATTTGTTGCGTCAATCTATTTCGATCGACGTTATACTATCGTGTGTAATATTATGTACAATTAGTATGAACCCTGAGTCCGGTCATTCTGAGGGTACAAGCGAAATATAACCTTCCACGCCCTCAGCCACATCACTACTTCCGGGAAGGAGCCCGGGAAAATCACAGTACTACGTACAGACGTATGAATATCAAAAAATAAAAGAAGGAAAAAAAAAGAAAATTGACAGAATGCAAAAAATATAGACATATTCGAAACCGTAATGAAATTCACTCGCCGATCAGCCGATCCATCAGGAAACAACAGCCGCAGCGACATCCCTCGTCTGGCTCTCCTCGTGCCAATAACATACAGAAAGCGTGAAACGAGAAACGACACGCAGAGAGAGAGAGAGAGAGAGAGAGAGAGAGCGATAGACGACCGCTCACCATTCAAGGTCCACCCGGTTCAGGCAAACGTGCATATTCCACAGTGGAATATACGCGCGTGCATACACGAGGACAAACGCTGCATTGTGCGCGCAGAGCTGGCTCGCGGTCTCCACCGGTTCAATCGAACACGTAACCATCGATGGTTTCGCTGATGGTAGGTAGCGCGCTCGCGGCAGCTTATCAACAGAGGGGAAAGGAAGGACGGCTCGCGATGATGTAATCGGCAAACGTAAACCGCGGGCGACACCGGGTCTGCCAGAGTCGGCCGATGGCCAACGACCAATAGGAAAACGTGGCACGTTCGTATAATAGCAGCTCGCCGGCACCGCGCGTATGATCCTTTCGCTGGCCTCGTTCCCTGAGTGCTGCTCGTTTCTGTTCGCGTTTCTGATCGCGTTCCATGCTCGCGCGCGCGCCAGGATCAAGGATACCGTGTTCGGGAATTTGCTGGTTGGCAGCCAATCTTTCACGACTTTCGACCGACCGCGGGTCTTTGTTCTTCTAGTGATCGGCTGTCTAGTCTGGCCTGCCAATCGATCCCTCGAAATCCCTCGGTTTATCTGTAGGCTTGAAACTGGCTGGTCCCTCGAGGTCGTTCAGGGGGGATAGGTTGTTTCTGTTAACTTCTTGGAACGATCTATATCGATATGGATATTTATATCGGCAATCTTTGGACATTTATCCGTGAAACGTAATTTATACAAATAAGTAATACAATTGTCGTTGCGTTCGTACATCTGGTTCGGTTGCAAGAGATACGTTCGCTCGACCTACTAGCATTTAGTCGTCGAATGAATATATATTCATTCTTCTCATTCAAGAGATTAAGATCTGGGAATGCGAGTGTTCGCAGAGGCACAGTACAAATATATGTAAATTCTTTAAAAGTATCAGATTATTCGTTCCGAGAAGTAAAATTTCTGAGATCTCCACGAAGAATCACAACGGTCGATGATTTATCCGTTTTGTAACCCACGAACGAAAGAATACGTCGAGCAACAATTAACAGAAAGAAGTCACTCGGGACGCCATTCTCTAGTTAAAGAGCCGATTTGGACAGTCGAATTAATTCCGCATACATACACAGAGTATACGTTTGGAATACGCTCGGTTATTTATGCCAGCAGTATGGTAAATGTCAGCGAAAGAGGAACCAGATAGTTCCCGTTTTTCATATCGCGACATCGAATAAAGTCGCCATCACGTTCGCTCGGTCACATTCCACCGTGATTACAAATGAAATTTCATTGCTCGCGCAAACTGCACAGCTCGCGCAAAGGGGAAAATGTGTTGATTCTACAGCTCGTGGAGCGTAGCTATTCTTTAAACGTTCTCCGAGTTGCAGATCAGACAGTCGCGAAAGAAAACCTAGTTTTCAACCGACGCAAAACTCGATTTCGGGTTGCGAATTTCGATGGTCGGACCAATCGATAACGACTGTAGTATCGAGAGCGAATAACCGACGGTGCAATGAAGCACAATAATTTAAAACCGGCGACGTTTCGCCCAAGGAGAATCGTTATTTGCATACATCGTGTACCGTTTTTTAACCAACTTTCCGTCTCCTTCCTCTTTCTCCACTTATTCGTCACCCACGCGATTAGAATTCGCACGAGGGAAAACAATGATTTCGCTGGTAGATCTGGCTTCGTCGCTCGTCAAACGTAAATTACAAACGGACGAGGTTACAGGGAGTGGTGGAAATAAAAAACAAAAAAAAAAAAAAACGCCAGAGCTCGTCGACGGACAATGCGCAATTTGCAACGAAAGAAACGAGGCGAGCGCGCGGAGTTTCCACGCTGAAATATGTATATACACGTACAACAAGAGGAGGCAAGGGGATATGACGGAAGGAAAGAGAACGAACAGGAAATCAGACGCTGCGCTATTAGAAACGTGGCCATTTAATGCCACGGCTGACGATTGTCAGCTGAAATTGGATAATACCACCGTGGAATTTCACTTCCTTCCCAGAGCTTCCCGTGCTTTTACAAACGACGTATTAATCAAAACGGTTCAAGCGCGATCGGAAAGCGTCGGAAATTGGCGAGTGGAGAGGTGGAAATTAAAATATTTCCGCAGCTTGCGAGAGAATTGCCTCACTCGCGAACGTGAAGCGAAGGTACGGCGTAGCACGTACATATGCGTACAGCGAGGCTCGTGTTACCGGGGAACTTTATCAAATTTACAACTCGCGTCTCGCAACTTCCCGCTTCGGTATTACACTCGCTCTCGATGCGAAGTCGATTATTGAGTTTCGCGCTGAGCTTGTTGGTTGTTGGTAGTTCGTGAACGAAGCTCATCGTGAAATTTCATCGTCGCGAGCAAGCTTCTTGTCGAGAAGATAACCGCGTTAATATTCTCTCGTTCAGTAGTAGTAGTCTGTCGGGTCTGACACGGCTGCTCGTCTTCCGCCTCCGGAAGAACCACCCTTTCGCGTCCGCGAGAGGAGAGATTTCTTCTGGCTGCGTCTCCCTCGCGCTCTCTAGGAAGAAATCTAATAACAACATCCTTGACCTGGTTCTCCTCCTGGTGATGAGTGCCACGTTTAATCCAATAGTGTGATCGCTTTTGTCGTCGGACAAACAACCAGGTAAACAAAAGTCGGACGCGCTGGATGGAGGAGATAAAGGAGCCTTCCCGGTTACCGGGACACCCCCGGACACCTCGATCGATCGTTCGGGGCACAGCCGGTGAGAATAACGCGGGCATTATCGACGATGGAAAGTCCGCCGGTACGAACGGGAGCGAACACGGGACAGAATCAATGAAAGCGCGATTCCCGGTTCGTGTTCACGGTCGCGAGTCTCGAAAACTCGACGCGACAATTTACAGGGCCAGCCCCGGTAAAAATATACTGCGCGATCGACGTGTCGTCGTGACGCTGTCGACTTGAGAGACTGTGCGTCCTCCCCTCCCCCCCCTCGCCTTCTTAACTCTCGCCGCTCTGGGCTTCGCGCCACTTTCCCATCGATAGCCATTTCAAATCTCGAATCTCGACCAGCATCTTGCTGCACACGCAACCCAGTTTCCAACTGTCGGAATCAGTGACCACGACGAGACGCTACGTGGAGCACGATCCGCGCGTAGAAAGTGACGGAGCGTTTCCGGGACAGGCGGCGCGCGAGTGATAACGAAAGGGAATAGTCGAGGGAGAAATGGTTCGATTCGATAAAGAGAGAGAGAGAGAGAGAGAGAGAGAGAGAGTCTGGTTCGTGTTGTCACGAAGGAGCAACTCTTTCAAGAGGAAATGAACGACACAGACGTTGTTCCGATCCAAGTCGGACCGAAGGAAAGCAGCGTACGGTTTTGCCACGATACGGTCGACTTGGCACACGTGTGTCTACGTGAGCAGATGGTCTGGGCTTTTGTACGACGGATCGACGACCGTCACGAACTCGATAGAATCGCGACCACCACTCTGCTCGAGCGGCTGGCGAAAAGGAAGGAAAGGGAGCAGGAGAAGAAGAAGATGAAGAAAACGACGAACTAAAAGAGGTGAAGGAGTGCAAGGAGAAAGAGGAAGAGGTGGAGACGCGTATGTTGGAAGAACCGACGACATCGAAAGTGGAAGAAGGGGAGAGGAGAGAGAGAGAGGCTGTCTAGCACGCGATAGGTAGCTAAGCTCAAATGAGAGAATATGGTTCTATAGGTTCGGGTTGGCTCATCTCCAGGGCATTGTCTTTTTACGATGACGAGTAGTAGTCGTCCGAGGACTAAGGCGACACCGGGTTGAACGGCGAGCTTGCAAGCTCCGGAGAAGGGGATTCGCGATCGAGCAAGAAAGGAAAACTATGAATGTGCCGACCTGGAATGGATCACCCAGAGAGAAAGAGAGAGAGAGAGAAAGGCATGGGTCAACGTTCGGACGAGAGGGAGATATTTTTTTCTTGGTCGCTTTTAGATCGTGGTATAAATATAAACGGAATCGGTGCATGGCTATGGCCGTGCCGAACTCTCTGACTCGAAGGGAATAACGATGAACACGTCGCGCGCGACAGCCGTAGCTCAACACAGCAACGCGCTCTATGCGCTTTATTACGCGAGCGAACGCACGCACGCACACCCCGCTCGTTGCGAATTTTTCGTTTCCGACGATTACGTAATCGCCCGTGTCATCGTTCGCGTTTCGATGCACGTGTGACGGCTGCTCGTGCGCGTATTATCACGCCGTATGTACACGCGACCTCGGTCAACTCGCGGCTCGTAAACTCGTCGCGATGTTTAGCGGTGAAAAACCCGATGCAACCAACGCGGAACGCCGGCCAACGTTGCAAAAATCTTATCTATCCGCTTCGAACGCGTTCCTAACGCGGACTCTGTTTCGCTTCCCCTATCTCGCATCGCTGGCACGTGTGTCACGCAGTATCATTGCACAGAAAAACAAACCGTAGCTAATGGAAAAGTTTCCAGGGTGAAAACAATCGAGTGAAAATCTTCCACGACGACGTGTGGAATGTGCAATACAAAGGAATACGGAGGACTGGACTGGCGGCAAATAAAATTACGATCCACAGGAAAAGAGACGCGAGACGGCAGAGACACGCGTATTCGATCGCCGCAACGAAGGCCAAACATGGAACGGTTGCACCTTTCGACAGGAATCCGCTTCGCTGGCTGAAACCGAGTATACACCCTGCGTTTCCTTTCTGCCCGTTTGCGATCGTGAAAGTGCCATAATCCACGTGCTATTCCGTGCTGCAGCCCTCGACGTGCGAGTCGACGTCGTGTCGCTTTATCGGCTCGTTTAGGGGACAGTTCTCACGTGTGACAGATAATAAAGGTTCATTGTCCCTTTCGCTCCACGACGGTACCAATTGTTTCTCGTTTCGACGTTCACATCGGGCGGATTGATATTCGGAGAAGCAGATTCGAGGCACATCCGCTCCGGTCGGTTGAAATGACGCTTTAACGAGTTCGTAAGAGGATACAACCGGTCCGCGGTGCGCTCTCTCTGTGAACCATTTTTACTTCCGCGACGGCTCCGGAGGAACGAGGAACATTGTGATCGAACAATGGCGCGAGGAACGCAACGGGAACAATGAAAGATGCGCGTTTAGATCGCGTCACATTTTATTTTTAGCCAGCGCGTGCCGAGTGGAAAAAGCATGCACTGTGAGAAAATTCATTGTACGCGAAAAGTCGACGTGACATAACGACGACTCGCTTTCACGCGAATCGCGAATTCGACGACACGCACGATCCGGGTAATAAAAGTTCAACGGACAACCGGCAAAACTTCCATAAACGGAATTACGACGCAACACGACAGCTAGAGAAAGAGAGAAAGACAGAAAGAGAGAATATAAAGTCAAGTCGTGTCTTGAGCAAACCGCTCGGGATAATTATACCGCGTGAAAGAATAGATTATCGGTGTAATTGAACGAGTTGAATTCTCCGGTTGTCACAGACAATTTGCGCAACACGGTTCACGCGGCTCGATTAATTTCACCATTACGAACCGATAACGAGCCGATTCCTCGTGATGCTCGCGCACTTTCGTCCCTGATTGCAAAATCGGTCACGCGGATTATGTTACGCGAGCCGCTCGTTCGACTGTCGCTCGGCAACGTTTCCAAGCCTCAATGAAACACGCGACGATTATGAAATCACGTCAACGGCCGTCCAACAGTTTTTTTTTTTTTCGCGGAGCATCGGAATGCGCGGCGCGATGCGACGTTGCTGAAAGAACGATGAAAGGGTCGACGAATCGATCGGCCGTCATTGTGACATCTGACGCTCTTCGGAGAGACAAGATTTCGTTTCCCTCGATTCTCCTCTCTTCTCCTTTTAACTCCTTTATTACGAGCGCCGGATATACTGACGCATTGGAGTAATCACACGTTAAAAGATACATAATACGCTCGATACATAACACGCCATCAAGACGAGGTTTTTCTATTTTTTCTATTCGACAGTGGAATATTTGTACGATGAGAAATTATTGCAATGAAAAATCTTTCTGAATTGCAATTCGGAAAAGACCGGTATAAGCTATAAGGTATAACTGTTAATCTCTTATTTATGGTAAGATTTTTGTTTGAAAAATTGAAGTTTGTTTAGAAAAAAAAACATTCCAGGCACTTATCAAAATGTTAACAGGAAATTCAAAAAAGACTCGACGAGTGGTATATTTGTACGATAAAAAATTACTATAATAAAAGAGACCGGTTACAGGTACAATTAATTTTTTAAAAATTTAAGGTTGGATGTTTGTTTGAAAAATCTAACCCTTGTCGAAATGTTGAACCCACGAAAAATTCTGAAAATAGATTCTGCTTCGAAGCGGAAAAGTTCGTTCGGAAAATAATTCGATCGATACACTTTTCGCGGGGCGGACTATCGTAGCGAAAGAGTTAAAGATATTAAAAGACGAGAGAAAAGGAAAGAAAATTAGTCGTTGGGAAACAGTCGTCTAACGTGGAAACTGGGACATCGACGACGAGGATTAAAATCATCGCGGTGTGTAATATTCGTGGGTGGCACCGTCGCTGTTCGTTCGCTTCGATCGGTTCGCGCGCATAAGTTAAAACGCAAACCGGACGACTCGTCCTAACGAACTCGTAGGAGCACCGTCCCACTTCTAGGCTTCGCTCGTGGAAGCGCATAAATAGAGGAGCCGCTGCATAACTCAAGGTCCGTCTATCGGGAACGTCAGCATTAGGAAACGTTTCTCGTTCTAGAAACCGTGTTTTCACCGCGACCTTTCGTTTCGATCCGTCCGATACGGTGTAATCTTCTATCGACGAAGAGGCAGAACCGACGGAACGTACAATCAATTTAGTACAATCAATTTGTCAAACGAATGAATTTCCAAAGAGTTACGTGGCGCTTCATCGCCAGGCGTTTCGTCCGTGATTCCCTACCGGGCGTCTGGTCGACGTCGTTGACGTTGACGTCATGGGAGAAGAAGCGCGTTACGCGGCGGAGCGATCCTTTTAACGAGTTCCAATTGAAAGGAAATGAAGTAATGAAAAGCGCAGCAGCGACGACGCCCTTCGTGAAAGGGCGCCAAACACGATCGCACGAGGCGTCTACCGACCGCTACTTTGTAATTCTAATGGTCGTTTTCGCTCACGCGGCTGACCTCCTTCGGACTGCAACGTTGAATTGCAGATTCGTTCGAAACGCCAAGTTTTATGAGTGTCTGGAAGTTGTCCGTGGATACCAATTATCGCGAAGAAAGAGCCCGAGTCCGGTCTGAGAACTGTCGAGCACGAATCGACCCGGCGATGGAAGCAACGCGTGTCGATTCGCTGTCGATGTACGATTGCCAGGATTGCTCATCGAGAGGCTCAAGTGGTGGTAGCATTATTCTAATTGGCTTCTCGTCTAATTTAATCGACACGCCGCATCCGGAGGGCTCGCGTCACTGAACGCCGCCGGCTCGTTAATTGTAAGTCACTTCTGATCGCCAAGATCAGAATTTGACGGACAGTTTTGGGTCACGGACGTACGTATCGCGCGAATATTTTCGGCGCGTTTACCGAACCGGTCGCGCCGTCTATTCGCGCCGAGCGTGCGTTACCGTTAGCTGCCGTGCCGCGTGCAGCCAATCGCCACACGCTCGCCTCGTTTCTTCGGAAAGGACCAACCGTAGCGGGATGAGAGCGTCTTCGCGCGCCAACGCGATCATCTCGGATCATCACAGTGTGTACCGCGCGCGGGTTACCATCGAGTCCGGGAATACTTGCCGCGTGACGCACAACTGGCGTTGGTCAACGCCAACGACGAACGAAACACCTCGATGAAAATAGAAAGCGTAATCGGCACGTCGCTCATCGTGGTTTCTTCTTTTTTTTTTTTTTTTTTTTTTGTTTCAACCGGTCCACATAAACGATGACTAGGCAAATGTTTACCACCGATCGTACCGCCGCTTCCACGTCCCCCTTCCGGTCTTGATTCCGCTCGCGCGGGTCGTTCAGCGGGATTTTTTCGCGGAATCTGCGATCGATTCGCTTCCGTGAACGACTTTAGACGTTGATGTAAAGACCATGCCCGACGGTTGGGCGTTCAAAGATTTTTCGAAACCTTCACCTTTCCGTTGGAATAAGTAAACATCAGGCAATAGGAATAGAAACATGAAAAACACGATGTTTCTGCTCGTAAATTATATTACTTTGTGAAAGGAACGTTAGTGACAGAGTCTAGACTACAGACCGATCCTTCTTTATTTATACGTTTTAAAAGTGGGTAAAGATAATCGATTTATCAATATCACGGTGCAACATGTAGCACTCTTGGAACATCGTCAACTTCATTCTCACAGAAATACGTGAGAAATACGTGTCTATACCCTCGTTCTAGCAGTCGCGTTTAGTTTAGTCATTATTGCAATCTGACGAACGGGAAACCAGGCAGGAAACACGTCCTGAGACAAAACGCGATATCGATCCTTTCATTTCCCCGAATGAACGTTCCCAACTCATGCCAACTGTGAGAAATACATGACTGATGGTCGCGCAAACGTTGCCCGACGACGCAAAAAAAGAAAGGGAAAAAATTGAAACGCATCACGACGAATTCTAATGTGGTGACTTTCCGCTGTCGTTGACGGATCGCAGCGTTCATCATTTTCGCTCGCACTCTCATTTCACCCGATACGTTGTCGTCGAGCACGCAAAATGAGTCACACGAACATGGCTTTATACATGTGCAATGACAAGCAAAAGTACCGAGGCTAATCAGTTCTTCTTGAATCCGATTTCAATTCATAAGAGGCACGATTCTTTATTTCTTTATTTTTTTTTAGAGCGGGGGGAAGGGATGAAATATAAATTCAGAGAGCCGAAGGTGATAATTTTCGAAACAGTAATTCTGATATTGATTTTGTTTTTCAAAACAGTAATTCCGTTTTCTGGATCATTTGCGATCTACCGTTGTTTCGTAAACTACTTTTTAGAAACTCTCTCTCAAACTCTTGTATAAATTTTAGTACAATTGAAACTTTATATTTCGTTATTTCTGACGTGCAGCTGCTTTGTGAAATACATATGTGAAAGTCATTGAACGAAATTGGATCGAAATTGCAGGGAACTCTGATCTGTGTCAGTACATTTCTAGCTAGATCGATAGTGCCGAGCGAATCGTAGAAAGTGACGGTGATATCGTTGTCCAACGTTGGGCATGCAAATCGTGCCTGAGCCCGCGTCGATAGATTATTTGCACATATTTCCATAGAAACTCTCCTCTCCATGTTCCCTTTCTCTCTTTCTCCGCCGGGAACCGTGCGAAATCGCACGTAAGTTTCCCAACGTAGACACGCGTATTACCTACGTCGTGCAACGATACTCTCACTGGTGTTTCGCGCACCTAAGTACACCTTCTTCTCTTCCGGAGAAGAAGTATCGCCGTTTGGCAGCACGGCGACTTTCGTAATATTTGTATAGAGAAGGGAAAGTGACTGAAAGAAACGAGCGGCAGATGAGATCAGCGTGGTCGCGTGTACCTCGTCGAAGCGGCCAGCTACTGGCTCGTCGAGCCTTTCTCATCGAGTAACCCATCCAACTACATACTGGGTCGAGTTTAAAGAGTCGAGATAAGGAACAGGAAAATCGATCGATCGATATGTTACGAATAGGGACCATAGTTGCTCATGCGGCACGTTGATTCGAGCACTTTCACCCAGGCCGATCCAGCGTCGATCCAACTCTTTTAGATCACTGCATGTAACGTAATAATTTAGAAACGAAACGTACCGAAAGCTTGTGTATGGTGATTTTTTTTTTTTGTCACTGTACACCGTTGCTTCGCCTCGGTACCATATGTAATTCGCGAGCGTCCGAACGATTAAGGTAATTCGCGGAACGACTCGTTCCCGCGGCCGACTAGAATGTATCGAGATGTTGCCAGGTTTCTGTGCAGACCAGACGCGCAGAAGATTCAGCACACCGGGCGGACCGACGAATTTTCCAAGAAACGACGACGATACTCTTACAAGCATTTACGGGAAAATCGATGGACATAGCCACCGAAGATATAATTGACACAGATAACCGTTCGCAGCGATCGCAACCATCGTAGAACACGCGCGTCGAACAGATCGGCGGATATAACCGGTAATAATCGCATTTATCCCAATTATTTTTATTGCATTGTTCTATTGGTGGAAGTATCGACTTGCGTCAATCACGGACTATCCTGCGAGTATTTTTCAAACGGCTCTGACCTTTGCCGACAAGTATGTATGTACATATTGTTATCCTTCTCTTCGCGCGTGCATTAATAATGAACGTCGATCGAACGTAAAAATAAAACACTTCATATGTGGCACACGTGTGGCTACTTTGGCTCGCAGAATTCCTCGAACAGTGGTCCGAAGAAAAATGGTCCGTTGCACGAAACGAAACGTGAATATCGTGGAGCTGGTCAAGCGTAAAACGGCGAATCGCCACCTCCTGTCGAGGGCGTCCGATCTGATTACCGGCGAACGACCTTCCCCGGTCGAACTATGCATCAAACAGGCGTTACCTGCCGCCACCACGGCAGGTAAGGGGAAGTCAACGAACGATCTTTAACCCCGTGAATGTCGCCTAGAACGGAACCAGTTTCGTCCCGTTTCACGATGCTCGGTGGCATCGATACCGATGACATCAGACGTTCTTAACGAGGGGAGGTGAAGGAGACGAGGGCTGCAGAAACGCAGATGAAGCAAGAGAAAACGTCGTCTGCACTGTGTTCGGGCAGAGACAGAGAGCGGGAGCAAAGTAAATCGGACAGAGAGTGGCGAGGGAATCGCGAAGGGTGGCGGATCGATAGCTACGACCTTGAGACTCGTCGTCGCCTCGGTACGCCCGAGCAACCTCCGGTTCTCATAAAAGAGAATTACCGTTGGGAAGAGAGGACAGCGCGTGGACGTGCTGTTCACACACAAACGCGCAAGTTCTCTGGGTCGTCGACGGGGGAGAGGGGGGAGGGGGGAGGAACGAACGGGAATGAGAATCTCGGGCCTGAAGAGGGAAAGGGAGAGAAGAGCGGCCGTGCAAAGGGTGTAAAGGAAAGAGAGGCCGGGCGAAAGAAACGGACGAGAGATGGTAGAGGATGGACGAGAGAAAGAAACGAGAGAGGCGGGAGAGAAAACAAAAGGTGATTCGTACGACGCACGGTCGCATCGTGGGTGCACGTCTTGTTTCAAGAGGTACTTTCACGAAATGGGTCGCCCGCTTGTATATTTTTCTCTGCGGGGTAGACACCGCAGCTATTTACGTACCACACCCGCACGATAATGCACGTTTCGACCGATCGCCTGGCATCGCTGATGGCTCGTTCGGCCATTTTGGATACACAGTGACGTCAGCGACAGAATCTGGGAAACGAGCAGCATGGAGAAAGGCGTGTCATCCGCTGTTCGTGGCCCGGCAATTTTCCCCGCTGTACTCGTACCCCCGTGACCTCAGACTACATCGATCAGCGTCTATTCATCCGAGAAACGAACCGGACACGCTCCGGCATCTCTCTTTCTCTTGTTAGAGACATGTATTTTTATCATTCGTGTCCGAGAGAATGGAGCATGAATGTTCCGGTGTCATTCTTTATTACCACCAGGTGAAGATAATGAAACCGAAGAAAAAAAAAAAAGAACAACGACGAGCAATACCAAGCTCATTTTCATTCCAGATAGATGAATTCCTTTCCTTCTCTTTTTACATTTTCGTGTTCTTTTTTTTTCTTTCTCTCTTTGTTCTTTTTTCTTTTTTACTTTTGTATTTATATGAAAAAGAAGACAATGCACCGGAGCGTTGGATAACAAACGGACGAGTATTCGTGGAGGACCGACGAGTAACCTCGCGTTCTCATCGGAACCGAGAAACTTCGATATGCATCCGGTGCATGCCATTGTGCGGCCTCACCGGTAGTCTGTTCGTTCACGGTTCGTACGTATCAGCTTGGAACCGAGCCGCTTTTTCGTATGCCTTCGTGCACACCTTACTGTAACGGAGCCTCAGCTTTGTTGCTTTTAAATGTACACTTTTAATTTGCTTAGCGTTACGAGCGAACGCTTTATCGGGACGATCAGTGATTAGCATAAATCGTAATAATCGCCAAAAGCGCAGTGATTCAACAGTGTATCGCTCATGCCTATGTATCGAGAAATTGTAGATATTTCTAGAACGTGCTATTAAGGAAAAGGAAAAAAAAAGAAGTAAATAGCTTAACGAGGATTATTTTCTTAGAACGTAACGTCTCTGACGAACGGACGGTTTTATTACTCGACGATGACTCGCGCCGTCACACGTGAGAAATAATCACGTTATAGGAGAACAGCCAAGACAGTAAATCTAATCTGTTCTTTCCCCCTATCAATCCAAGGAGGAGCCTTCCAGTTTCTAGAACCATTTTGTAGACGCGCTGTTCGTTCTCTCGATAATACAGCAATTAAGTAAAGACCAATTTACGTTCTCTAATGAGTTCACATAGATACGATTAAAAGCAAAAGGAGCACTCCGATTGAAACTCCGATTGAGGTCGAAATCTAATAACAGAGAAAGCTGACTTCAAAACATATTGGAGCAACGTTCGATCGTCGGAGCTAACCTAACCAGACAGAAACCGAGTTTACATAAACGAATCAGCAATGAATCACCGATATAATTGGCGAAGTGAGAAAGAGACCGCTCTCGATCCATCTTTCCGCCGTAGATACGATCGCGATCTCGAGTTGCAGACGCCAAAACGAAAGGGCGAGAGAAAATAACCAGCGAAACTTTCTTCTCTTCCGACCACACACGTACGAAGGCGAACGACGAACAGATAGCTATCAGGTGTCCCGTCCGCGATAGCACTCGCTTCCCGGTGGTAGCCGCGGAATTTAGATAGCGACGTTGCTCTTCCGGCTACACCGCTTACGTAGTGCGTAAGGGCGTTACGTAACGCACGAGAAGCAGACCGAGCAGAGCGTAACGATCTATCGGATCTACGCACGGTCGACGCGCGGGTGAACGTTCGGCAATGTTCGTTGGATCTCGGTTAGGCTCGCTGACCGCGGCTCGACCGATTTACCATTGTGCTCTTCGACAGCGCGCGCGTCTTTTATTCATGCAGCAGCGTTCGCGATTTAAAACTCATCGAATTTTTTTTTTTATTTTTCTAGCACAACGGTTCGCGTTACGCATATCTTTATTTTATTTTCGTCGCCATCCTGCTTTACGTAGTCGCATCCGATATTTTCAGTTTCCTCCGTGACTTTTTTCCTCCCCCTCCCTTCCTCCGTCCCTCTTTCGCGCCGCGATCTTTCGTCTGTCAGCGTATATCGACGTAGCGCGGCGTGTTCGCAAAAGGTGCGATCGCTGAAATCGTTTTCCAGAATCACGTTGCCAACGGGGGGGATTTCAGCTCGCGCGTGACAATATCGCGTTACGTTATTGCTGGGTGCAACGATTCGCGCATTTCTACCGCTCCTTTTCCACGAATGCACGTACGCGCGCCTGTTTTTTGCCCGGCACGTTCCAACCGGCGTTTCTTTCGCGCCGCCGCCGCGGCTTTTAACAGACCGCATTTTACGCGAGTCCCCTTCCCCCCATTCCTTACCGGCTTCGTTCCTTTTCTTGTTTTTCTCCCTTTTCCCGTCTCCGCTTCCTTGGTTCGTGCACGCGTTTGACGGCTGAGCGAACTGAGCGGCGGAGGTGGCAAGGGTTAAATATTTCAAAGCTCGTCGATGGAATTATTTAAACGAACGTTGGCTACCGCGGCTCGGAACGGAATAGTCACGTGAGTCTCGGCCGATGGGAACGTGTCCGTCCCGATTTGCACGGATTCTCTGCACGTGGACTTTTGTTACGTCCTCGACATAAAAGACCTTACGTGTGCAGTAACATTTACGTTCTCGAACTGAAAAAGGACGGTCTCTCTTAGAAACGTACGTACGTAACGTATGACGTATCGCTCGATCCATCTTAGTCGGCGATCTAGATCGCCGTTGCTTTCCTTTTCTCTTCTTTTCTCGCTCTTTTACTAAGATTTTATAACGGTACGTTCCAAAATGAAGAGAGTGATCGAGGTTGGATTATCAATCCGCCTACAAACGTTTAAACCTTTCAGTCGCGCGAGCTTAACGGCTTGAATTCAATTAAAAGCCGAAAACCAGTCGATCAAATCCATATCGTGCAAACAGCGTGAAATGTTTTTGCAATTTTAATCAGAAAAAAAAATCGTCGTTGATTTCGTGGCGGAATAATAATCGCGGGGTCAGGAGGATCAATACGCGCATTAATTCCTGTATGACGCTCCGATAACCAGACGCGTCTCTCCGCGATGAGTAACGGAGTTTTGTAAATTATTACGGGCCGGAGCCGTCCAGATTGATTTAATACACGTGATGGAAAGCAAACGTGTCGCTGTGTGTATCTTGCAATAAAAACTATGTAATCAATTTGCAGATACACAATTCTTTTGCCTCTTTTGTTAAGTAAATCCCGAACGTTTATATAGTTAACGCCGTTGATATGGCACAATTGCGACTGACATCATGGACAAATATTTAAATGATTATGATAAGAACAATCGACAGTGATACACAACACCGACGTTGCGCAACGATTTCTGGTAATATTAAAGAAACAGTCACGCGAAATGCCTGCGAAACCGGATCTTTCGCACACGCTGGTTCGCTAGAAACTTCGCTTTTTCCAATACGTGTCTTCGATTCGTGCATGTTTTCACCCATAGCTCATTCCCGAGCTTATCCCGATTTTTAAACCTCTCTCTACGACAATCGTGCTTGGTCTCGTCGTGGAATGCTTCCTCGCGATGACCAAGCTGTTTAGCCGACAAACATTCGAGCAAGACGGATGACGTACGTGCCTCGATAAAATCAACGATAGCCGTGCATGTCGCGTTATTTACAAACACGATTATTTATCGTAATTAAATCGTCTGTCGATTAAAATTGCCAGCTATTCTTAACGACATTGCTGAACAATGCGCGGAAGTTGACCTGACGACTTTATCGAAGTCGAACCGAAGAGCCATCATTACGAAGCTATCGTGTCGATTTCGATTCATATCCGCGACTAAACAACGACACCACGATCGTCGTTCGTTCCGTCGAGCAAGCAAGCGAGCGAGCGAGCGATCCATCGGTTGATTCTGGATCGCTGGTGGCGAGGAGTCGCGTCCTTATGAGGAAATCGGGACGTCGGAGGACGAGAGGTCTGGCCTGCCGGATTTCACGTTATCCCGTTAGCGGACTCGGGGGCAGCCGCGACGCGCCGCGTGACGTGACACGCCGCATCCATCACCTACACACACACACACACACACACACACACACACACACACACACACACACACACACACACATACACGCGCATAGATTGCGATCGTTTTCCGTTCCCGTTTCCCATCTTCGTGCACAGTAAAATCGTTTTACGCCTGCCGTGCACGGATCGCGACTGCAGCTGCAGTGCGCGCCTCGCACACTGACCTGGATACATATGTCGCGAGCCTATTTGCTAGCTGCTCGTCAACCTCGATTAAGCCGCCGCGGTCGCGCCAAAAAATGTCGAATATCGCGGCGCGTCGCCACGAGCCGTGACTATCGGTGTTGTCCCGACACCTCGGGGAAAAACGCCAGTTGCTCTCTCGCTGCTCCAACTGGCTGGCTGCAGACCGCTGCGCGGCCTAACTAGCTATGTATGTGTACAGCAACCGCGGGTAAGCGGTCATCCGCCAAGCGGATATATCTTCTCGAGCGCGCACGTTCCAGCGAAAACCGGTGAAACTGCCGCGACACGTCGAAACGCGTAAATTCAAGCAACCGTGCCTCTCGCGGTTTACCTTTTTGTGAAAGTAGATCTCTCTTTCTCGACGGCGTCACCGAGCGTAATTCCTTCGTCCTTATGCAGCGCGAGATTACGCGCGCGTTCTTCTCCGCCGCCGCGGAAGGACATTACGCACGAACGACGACGGTGACAATACAATACAACGCCGTCGTTTTGTGCGCCACACCACACCACACCACACCACACCACACCACACCACACCGCGCAATGCCAAATCACGTTTTACTTTCCCGCGGTGTGGAATTCTCGCAACCCGTTGCGGCTAATGTGGGTGTGGTAAAGCGATTTCGCCTGCTAGCTCGCGAGTCACGTTGCTTTTGCAACGCCGATTTTTCGAGATCGCGACACCTCGCGCGTATATACACTACGCGATATACAGAGAAATATCCTTGTCCTATGATACTTGGCCTGGCTAGGCTCTGGCTGACTGCTAGGTTTTGGCGAAAGGTTCGCTAAGGTCGAGTTTCCGGGAACGAGTTTCTACCTGGAGTTCGAAAGGATTCTCGAGAAGAATCCTCGTTGCGCGCGCGTTGGATTCCACACGTCGTCGCATCCTTCTGCCGGTGACATCATGTCTATTTTCAGTAGCGCCAGATACCTAATATCGGACATCCGCTGTAATAGAACCTGAGATCGCATTCCCCTGCGCATTTCGCATAAACAAACATAATTGTTATCTCGCGTGTCTTATTCAACTACATCGCGCAAGGAAATGCGCGATACGAGAATTATCTACGCGACCGTAAATCGATCGATAGCAACGAGGGCGAGAAAAGGCAAGAGAATTTTATTCGACGACGCGGCACGAGGCTGCTCGTAACACTAGTCGAAGACAAGATACGAGTTGAACTCATCAAGATACATACTGCTCTCTCAAGACCGTGAGAACAACCGTGCGTAGAATGTGTGTTCAATGATAGCGCTCGGCTTCCTCTCGACGGAGAGATGGTTTCGCGAGCCACGCAAACTCTGATGTAACACAAATCTCTCTCTCCCTCTCTCTATTTTTTTTTATCTCTCCCTGTCTCTGTCCGTGCTGTAGAACGACGCGCAGCGCAGAATGCACGACCTATGAAACGCGGCTTGGCGAAATTCGACGCTGTCTTTTTTTTTTTATATTCTACGCCGTTGAATTCGTTATCGAGATCGAGCCGCCGTGAGTCGACACTCGTTCGGAGAAAACGAAGAACATGACAAAACTAAGAGAAAAAAAAAACACAACTACAAAGGTCGAAGGAAAGAAAAAGAGAGAGAGAGAGAGAGAGAGAAATAAAAGTACCAAGCGTTTTGCAATTTCGTAAAAAAACCAAAAAAAAAAAAAAAAAAAACCGTGACAACGATTTCTCCGTTTCTTAGCTCCGTTTCTTACCAGACCACCGAATTTCTGGTGGACGTGCGCAAAGTCGCACGAAACGAAACGAGAGGCATCGTCGCGGCGCGAGAGAACGAGATACCACAGACAAGCTGTCGTGACTTTTGGGACGACATGCTGGACTTTCATCTCTGCGCGATTAATTCTACTGAATACTAGAGAGTCATCGGCGTGTGACGCACAGGAGAACGTAGGCCAGCGCCGCCCGGCAGTAGAACGAGCCCGTCCGATTAACGGCACAGTCAGACGGAAGAGGACGCGTCTACATCGACTATCGGGCGATAGCCAATCCGCGAGGCTCGCAGCCGATAGTTTTATCAGGCTCTAATCTCGCGCGCTTTCACCGCAAACATCGCATCGTGATAAAAAGAAAAAAAAAAAAAAGAAACAAAAACGGCACGAGTACCGGATTCGAGCGAATCTTACCATCGATTGGTCGGTCACATTATCGTCACGTAATTACACGGCTGGATTGTTATTCGACGGATGCTACGAGCGATCTACGGACGGAATTTCAAACGATTGCTCGTGACTCTGTAGAACGTAAAAAGAGAGATAAAAAAAATAGGCAAACAGAGAGAGAAGGGAGGAGGGGCAGAGAGAGAGAACGTAAATCCGCCCGAGCGAAATTACGATGAATACCGCTCGTTGTTTTCTAGTACAATGGCCGTCGTTATGTCGCCGCTTTTATTACGTTCACGCGAAGCGTGCATTGGAAATGAAGCGACGTACGCGATTGGTCGCCCGTAACTTCATTCCAGGCTGATTTCCGTCGATTAAAACGAGGCGAGAGCAACGTTTGTCAACGAAGATCTCGGAGGAAAATCGCGGAGAAGCTGGACGAGAAGGGGCCGCTCGTGGGCGTTGCTCCACTATTATACGTCGGGGCTGGAATTGGGTCAACAAGGTGTCGGTACGCATAACGAACTGGGTCACGCTTTTACGAACGCTTCCACATCAGCGTACGATCGATCGGGCTTCACGGGTTTTATATACACGCCGTTCCTCGAAAGTAATAAAACGCAACGGGACGGAAGAACGACGAGAATCTTCAGAGCAGAATATGGGAATACACGAGAAACGTCGGAATTTGCTCCGGCGATTATCTTATCGCCAACATTCCCGCCAATACGAGATCGCGTCATCAAAAAAAAAAAAAAAGAAAAAATGTAAACAGCATAATTCATTTGGTAAATAAACGATCGTCGCAAATTGGGACACGGATCCATTCGGGTCGCGTCTATCCCTCGATTCTCCGCCATCTTGCCCAACACTTTCTGCGCTCGATAGAGAGAAATACGTATTATTTCTGGTGTTGTGTTATAAATCACGTGATAATCAACAAAGATATCGACAATCGACAACGAGAAAAAAAAAAAAAAATGTCAACGATACGCGTGTGTGCATCTCGCCGGTTGACCTTGCACTTGACGAAACTATCCACGTGGCTATATCCGCGCGATGACGACATCGATGATGTCGGCTACAACCACGGACACAGAGAGGCGGACTTTCGTTTTCATTTTCTTTCGAGGTACACACAGTCGTCGAGTCCTTGACTGTGCCCACTTCGATAACGCTACTCGCGTAGTAAACCCGCTGCGGCTCTTATCGTGTCTCCTTGCATTCGCGGCTATCGTTTCTCGCTCGTACGAGGTGAGTCACTTCGAATGTTCGCCATTATGACTTTCGTGCCATCCTCGTCATCTGATGCACAACGTTTTCGCTGCTTCCTATTTATATGTATACATATACGTATAAATATTTTCGCTCCGCGAACATGCCAACAACATCTATCCGTCGTGTTACAAAAACTGCACAAGTCTCGAACGACACAACATTCACCGGGCCAGATAAAACGTACGACCTTACCGCGTATCGACGGTCTCGTGTGACAAATCGATGCATCGGCAGATTCGAAGACCGACACGCATCTGGCCCATCTGTCGACTCGAGAAACTTGTTTCTCAACCGTTGGTCCGACGTGTCCCTTTTTTTTTTTTTCAACTTCCTCATGAATCGCGCGTCTCGTCCATGCTTCGGGCTATTAGCGCTAATAACGCCAGCGCTTCGAACGGGATAAACCCGGGATGGCAGCATTAATTCGAACGATATTCGCGATCGTTCCTCGCGGTCTACCAGAGAACCAAAGAGCGTTACGTTCGTGACCGATGACGATAATTATTTGCCAGATTACACGATCTATTAGTAGATAGGCTATTTCTGAACGTTACCACGAATAGCTCTTCTATCAAAGAGGGGGAGGGGAAGAACAAGCTGTCGATTTTCTGAAAACTCACGAGTTTCTTTCATCTTCTTTCATCTTCAAACTCCTCGCAGCAGAAGAATGACGAATAAGCGTGTTCTTTTCGGAGTATTTTTAAATTTCCCTTTCCGCGATCGGAATATCAAGCGGACTCGAAAATCACATGGAACCAAGGGAACTCTGAAAACGCTGCTTGTATATCTACCGTTATTATTTGCATAAATACCGTTAACAACAAATGGAGGCGGGTCGTTACGATCTTGGAATGCAAGATGAATATTAACATTTAAAAAAGAGGATGGATTCCGCGATGTATTCGACAAGAACGCACGATACAATATCGTACATTATTCGTTCGCGTCTTTACGTTTACGCGGATCGAATTTCGTAATTACTCCCCATCTTTCTCCATTATTCAACGAGAGGGAAAAATGGAACACTCGAGAACAACCTCGAACGTGTTAGCAATTTTCCAGATAATTACGACACCGCGTCGTTTGTCCGCTGTTTACACAAATCGGTCGACAAACATCCGAGGGACAATTATTAGAGAAGCGTAGCGCGTGGATGTTTCGAGAAGAAAATTAGATCGGCGAGCGATTGAAGTGAAACGCGAGGAACCACTTCTAATGGCCAACCGTTTAAACTGGGCGACGGTGGTAATTTATTTGCATCGCACGTGGCCCACCATGGACGGCGATCAGGAAGCGTGTGTGTGCACGAGATCCTCTCTCTATTACTCGCTCTCTCTCTCTCCTTCTCTCCTTTCTTCATCGATAGATACAACCGAGGATGAAAACAGCGAGGTACAACACACCGTCGCCATGATTGTTACCAAGTCGCCCGGAAGAAAGGTGCAGAGGGACCGATTTCCGTCTCGATAGGCTGTTGTCTCTCGAGAGTTTCTCGTCCCGTAGCCGTTCGCTCGGATCGTATCCAGCGATCGGCCAGCTGAAGAGTGAATTTCAACGGAGGCTAGAAAAATGGGTGGCCTTCGAGATGACCGTGGGTCAACGACATCGAAATAATAGGACGCGCAAACATTCGTGCCTCTGAATATTTAAGCAGCGAATTTCCGTAGCGGAACGCTGCTTGTTTACGTTTGACGAACGAACGCTTGTGTAACCCGCACCTCTCGATATCCTTTCCTCTCTTGCCGCTGCTCCAAAGCAAAATACTTGAGGGAAATTAATTATGCAAGCGTCGTACGCGATCAAGCCCGGTTCTCTCATACGTACCAATGTACGTGTATATATATATATATATATATATATATACACACGTTCGCTACTCGTCGCTTCTACCACGAAATAAAACATCCCGAAATAAGAGCGATTCCTCTTTGCGAGGATTTCACGAAATCTCGCGACCGTGTTAACAATAACAATCGGCGATACACGGAGAAACTTTTCCGCGATATCGATCGGAATCACCGCGAACAACGAACGTACGACGTTCTCTTACGTTCCTAATTGGAGATACATACTCGCAACACAGAGGTTTCCACGCGCGGCTCTCCAAAGTATCGTGTTACGAAAGGTATATGCCAAGTGCACTTGCGAGGTATCCCCCTGCCATTGCGCATAGCGAAACAGACTTCGAGCAGAAGCACCTGTTCGGGAAACCGCGAGACTCTGCCCGCCCGATTCTATAAAACGAATACGTACGTATGTACGTATCGTACACGCGCGTTTAGATAAAATCTCGAATCGAGACTGAAGACGTTGAAAGCACGAGAGACCAAGGAGGACGTGGTCCAATAGACAGAGCGACACCCTTGCGGGTAGCCAGAAGTCGACTCGTCGGAGCTACGAGAACCTTCGATTTTATTGATAGAACGTGCACAGCTGGTAACGCGTTAATCGAACGATGTTGACGACCTTAACGAGAAGAACTTATGGACCGGGGCTAGACGTTGGTTCTTTGCATCGTGAGTCACGGAAAGTACGACAAAGAGATAGATATGGAGAGAGAGAAAGAGAGATAGAGAGAGAGAAGCTTTGTGGGTCCTGGTGGGGGCAAAGGGGCAGCAGGGCTGGAGGGGGTGGTAGGGGTAAAGACTATATTGATCACTGACCTTTCCTGCGGCCGAATGGTCCGAAGAACGTGCCGTTCTTGCCGATGACGTTATCGTCGATGTACTTGAGCAGTTTCGTGGTATCCTCCCCTTTTTTAGCGGCAATCGACTTGACAGGACGCGGCGGCGCGAGCCTCTGGCTCCCGCTGGTCAGCGTGCTCGGGCTGACGGTGTTGGTGGTGGTCGTCGTGGACGTGGTAGCCGTGGTCGACGTCGAGGTCGACGCTACAGCGATCGGTTGGCCTGCTAAGCCGGCGCAGCTCGTGCCCCCAACGACCGCAGGGCACGTCGTTTCCTCCGCGAGGGAGTTGATCCTTCGCTGCGATCCGCTCCAGCTCTTGCCACAGGAAATCTTCACCGAGCAGCTCATTCTCTCATAGTAATCGGGTACTTCTCAGTGTGCATAGTAAGAATAACAACGATTCGCATCCGATCGTTGCATGTACTCGCCGCGATATGCTCACGGAGCACCGACAAGCATCGACGCGCGATTAAACACCGTGTACGATGCGTACGTCTGCGTGTGTGTGTGTGTGTGTGTGTGTGTCCTCTTGGTTAGAACTTGTCACTCGCCAAACAGTAATAGCATCGTCTGCGGACGAGAACAAACAAATTTGTCTGTCTGGTTGCCCTTTCTCCTCGTTTCCAGCTATCCGTGACACGTGTTTATCACTGGAACGTTAATTGGAACGGTACAAGGGGTTATCGTCTGTCGTTTGACGAACTCGCGAATAGATAACAAAAAAAAAGAAGAGAGAAATATGACGGACAGAGACGCGCGCGTATCGCGGGTTAATCGTCCGTTCAAACGATAGTTACAAACGAAACGATAACTACGAGCTTCACCGAGATTTTCTTCTTTCTATCTTTCTTGCCTTCCTTTTCCTCTGCTCTCTCCTTGCTCTCGTTCTTTGACACTTTTCGTTCTTTGACAGAGTTCCGATCGATCTCTCGGCCGATCTCTCGGCGAACAGGACAGAAGGAAACGTTACTAACGCGCACTCAGCCTCGCAATACTCGCTCGACTCTCGGACGTGTCACGCGATTCCGTGTGTGTTCCTTGTTTTTGCGCGTTCGAGCAGATTACGCGCGACTACCGTCGGATTAACTCTTGAGCTCCGACTACTTCCGTGATATGTAGTTTTGCCAAGCAGTGTGCGCACCGTAAACACATACAACCTCATTCGATGCTGAGGCGAGACTGAATGTCTAGCGGACGAGCTGCCCGGTTCGCCAATGGCGTCACATGGTCACGCAGGCGCCGTCGAGTCTCGCTTCGCTTCGGGGCATCTTCTCTCTGGGTCGGGCGTGCGGGGCACCGCGAAAACATGGAACGCGTTTTTCCGCGAATCCCCGCGTCGATTCTCCTTAATTTCCGCGCTTAATTTTCCAATTATTTTTCCCGTCTCTTCGGCAAAACTGCCGAGAATGCGGCATGAAATTTCGTGTGATATTTTTTCTTTTTTTTCGAGAAGCTAATCGATTCCGATTCCCGAATGGAATCGTTTATTCCCTCGAACATTTTATTTCTCTGACAGCAGGAAATTTACTTCTCAGTGCAAACTTGAAAGATGATTATCTACACGTATGCGTACAATCGTTCAAACACGATTTCAAAATGTACACAGATAAAATGATCATGTACATACGGATCGATGTAATTGGGAAATAAAGATATCTTTCCTTGATCTGATAGATAAATTCGATAAATTCGTTTACAAATCTATATTTTTCATCAGAAAGTTGATGTGAATTTTTAAGAGTGTATTTTTATACAATGCTCTTTAAGACTCTCAGCCAATGAGAAAATGTGATATAAATAGATATCTTGTGCTTCAAAGGAGAGTGCACGTCTTGAATCCGTCACTTCGAATGCGAACCATTAGAAAGGAAACGTATCTTAAACGTTAATTTATATTCGCTATTAAAGAAAGAGAAAGTAAAAAATATATAATTTTTCTCCTTATCTTTATCAGTTTACAGCAGTTACGCAAACGAATATCGATCCTCGGTACGTTAAAATTAATCAATAGTCGAGAACATATCAGTTTGATCAAATATTTTCTTCGTTCCATAGATACAGAATTAGATTTTACGATTGGTTTGTCTACGTTTACCTTGATAATTCGCTTCCGCGATATAGGCAGAGAGTTATTCGCGTAACCTCTCTTTCGCGATCTGCACTAGCGATCTCTGGCCACGTACGACCGATACGTCGAATATAGGTCAACCGAAGACACGTACGTTTCCCCATTAGACGAACAATTAGAATCATTAGCCGTGAATCCAATACAGAGATCACATATGTTAACACATTCTGACAGAAGTGAAAAATTCGTGACAGCGGCGATATCCGTTTTGTATTGTTCGAAAATTGTTGCTCGTCGTTCGAACGTCACTGCAATGACGCACAAAAGAGTATCAATCGCTCAAACAGCCGAACAGGACTCTTAACGCGAGAATCATCGAGACGTTTTGCGTCGTAATCATCGTGATAGCGAAGTAATTAGCAGTGTAGTTACAAACGACTCGCCTTTTCATCCGGTTACGTCTCTGTAATTAAGTATCAGCGAAATCACGTCAGTTTGCGCCTTTCTCTTTTCTTTTTCTTTTCACTATCCAACAGTATTGATGGCATAACGGAATCTTTCGATCGAAATAAGAGACAGAAATGACTTGCTCTGTGGAATCGATAAACGAGGAAACGAAGCGATTACTTAAAATCTATGGCCGCGCGTATCGATAGCGTATAATCGTGTTCACCAGCGGAAGCCGTAAAGAGGCTTCGCCTTTCACGACCATTCATTCGAGCTTCTCGCGATCCACGTAAAACGGCTTGAACCTGGAATATTTAATAAACCACGCGTCGTGTTCTCGTGCCTTCTATTCTAAAATATATGCGTACGTTTGATTCGCAACCCGTCCTCATTATCCAGTTTTCATTGTCGAAGAAAATGACGAGGCGTGAGTCACACGATGCCACGCGAAACAAACATCCACACAAAAGAAATAAAGGAAGGCGACTATAAATTTGCTCTTCATACTCGTCTTAACCTCTGCAATTGCAGGCGATCGTCAACACGCTACAAATTACAGTCGATCGATACGTTCACAAAAGCGTGATAACACGGAAACGCAAAGTCACCAATGGCTTTCGCCGCGAAAACAGATAGTACGACACATGTTTACGTCTTCGACAGCTGTTATTCACGTGACTCTTTCATGCAAATATTCTTATTAGCAGCCGACAATTAGCGGCCAAATGTATGTCAAATATATTCTGTTCATCGTCTAAATTCGAACGCTATTAACGGCGTCAAAATACATCACGCTGAAATTAAACTTATCAATCGTACGTAATCCACTATTATCGACAGGTCTGGCTAATCTGACTAGATGAACGATGAACTTTATCAAAATTTTCTCTTAATCGATAAGCAGAAATATCTCTCTTTCTCTCTCTCTTTCTCTCCCTTCTCCGTTTCGATGCGAAGAATCATGGTAGGTTTTCACGGGGCAGTGCCGCGTTATCGCCCAAACGCTCCATGGTAACGAATTCCATGTGATACTTGCGGCTTTCGTGGCCAAGCTCACACTCGTGCTCTGGTTACGCTCGTCCTCGCGTAGATCGAATTTGGCACGATGCTGAAGTTTCAAACCGCGACTAAGGAAGATCTGAAACTGGCCGCGTCCATTCAGCGCAGGCGGCAAACAGACGCGGAGAGAAAGGAGCGAATATTCAATGCACGATTCAGGAAAATCGGAGTAAGTCTCAACGAGCAAAGTGTATTCATCACAGATATAACCTGCTACAGATTAGATTGATCACGTAGAAAAGATAAAAAAAAAAAAAATAAAAAAAAGATACGCACGAAGGAACGACATATATCCTGCTCCGTTTTCGAGTATGCCAGGCATAACGATTTTTATCCGTAACGTCCGCAGATAGACAAGGAATTCTTGGACAAACAGGTCGCGGAAAAGAAACAGCAACGTGAGCTCGAACAGGCCCGAGAATCCCAGCTCGACGAGAATTTGATTCGCGGTAGTAAGCTCGCCTTGCTGCTGGAAAAACAACAAGAAGAGGTAAACTGTCAATTACGAGCGGGAAAAAAACAAGCGGCCGGATGATTAATCGTGTTTTGCAACGTCATGGCTAAAGATTCCAACGTTTGTCGTCGTATCGCGCTCGTTCTTCTTTGCGCGTTTCTTCCGACAGAATATTCCGTCAGCGGGTTTCAACGTTACACCTCATCGTTGTCAATCTTCTAGGAAAGGCGAAAGATAAATAAAGAGATCGAACACTTCAGACAACAGTACCAGCGTCCTGAACAACGCCGAGATTTCGATCTTTACGATCCAACTGCTCTGAGAAAAAAAGAACATGTCGACCTGTCTTTTGGACCTGGCCTCGCGCAGAAGTAAATGTTGTCATGAAAATGAATTTCGTCCGTGCGACGATTCTCGTCTGGAGTCTGAGAAAGATCGGTATTAAATATTTGCTCGTCCTATCATGCAGATTTCCGGGTGAGGACGAGGACGATGCAAAGGAACGCTTGAAGGCGCAGAAGGAAGAGTTGAGATGGTGGATCGAGAAGCAAAAGAACGAGCATATGCAGGCCGAGAGGGAACGCCAGGAAACCGAGAAAGCGTACGAGACAGCCGTCATCTCTAGGGACAAGCGCGCCATGGCGTTAGACCAAATGGAACGGGACTGTCGTCGAAGGTTGAACGAAGCCACCGCGCGATTTAATCGAGCCCTGGTAAGGCTTTCTTCTATTTAGATCTTCGACGGAACGGCCGGGGACAAGGCGGCAGGAACTGCAAGAAAAAGATAAGAATCTTATTATCTGACAACTCTATTTTCCACCAGGCGGCAGAGAGAGAATCGTATCTCCTTATTATATGGATGGATCCTCTACCTCTTCCTCGTCCTTTCTCCAGATACTCGCGTGTTACTCGATGCTCGCGAGCGACGAGAAAGTGGAAATTCAGATAATTAACGCTTGATGGCACTCCATCGCATTAATTGATTTAAAGTCCTCTCTGTTGTTGCCTCTTCTCTCGTCGCGAATGATCCAATGACGACGAACCGTGAAATGTCAGAGTTCAACGGTGGTAAAATCTCGTCGTACTTGATACGACTGTTCTGTTCTGTTCTGTTCTGGTCGCTGATGAATTCCTCCGGTGTCACCGTATCGAATCGCGAGACGAAGTCATCGTTGCCTCGTCGTTTAATGCATCCCGAACACGAGCTGCACGGTCGTACATAAACCTTGGTCGAAGGTGAGCACCGTTTACAGCGACGAGGTTGCTACGAACGATGAGCAAACTTGGTGACGTCATCGATGTACGAGTCTCGGGTAATAACACGACGAACGATCCTCCACTCGCTTCCCCAACTCGTTCCCCGTCCTTGACTTTTTTTCTCCTTGGACTGTCACGCTTTGTTGGATCGTGCGTTTCAGTCGAATGACCGGCTTCGTTTTTCGCTTCCCCGTACGACAGGCTGAAGAGCAGGAGTACCGCCGCCACTGCGAAGCCCTTCAAGAGGAGGAGGACAAGAAGGCGGATATCTACAATCACGTGACTGGGGACTTCCTTACGGAAGCCAAAGAGCAGGCGGAGAGCACTCATGGACCGCACAAACCGTTGGCCTCGCGTTACAAGGGCATGACTGCGGACGAGCTTCGAGTTTTCAGGGAGGCGCAAGCACAGCAGCTGAAAGAAATCGAGGTAAAAGACGAGCATAGGAGGAGTGGTTATTTTACGCGGTTTTAACGATGCGCCGTGGACAGTTGAAACGGTGCCAATCGTTGTCACGGCCATTCGAGGGCACGGCCAGGGGAACGAAGAAATTTGGCCCGTTCAAAAAGAAATTCTTCTTTTTCCAGAAAATGAGATTAGAGGAGAAACGAAGGAACGAGGAATGGGATCGATTAACGAACACCCAGGCGGAGATTGCGAATTTGTATCAGCGTGAAATTGACCGGAAAAGAACGTAAGAATTTTACGTTAGGCGATTTACTGAATCACAATGAAGAAAGGAAATTATATAAATCGATGCGTTGCAGGGAAATTCAGAAAAAAATAGCAGTGGAGAATTTGGAACTCGCACAGCAACACAAATCTCATCAGGAGTATCTGAACCGTGTACTCTATAAAAACAAACCGACTGCAGCCTTTTTTGAACAATTTAACAGAGATGCTCGTTAGAACGAAGACTTATATATACAATGACACGAATAAACTACTTTTCTCATATATTTTATGCTTGTTCTTCATAAGCGTATTTTTTTTTTTTTTAAATGTGTTATTAAATATCGATTGTTCAAACGCCCGCTTGCCGGTGAATGATAAATTAAATTTGCCGCTTTACGAATTATCTTCAGTCGGTATTATCTGTTTGCGTCGCCGTGTTTTATCACTTTAATTTTATGTTTTATAACTGACAAAATTTTACAAACGAACGTAATATCAACGTATGGCTCTATTGCAGTGCTTTAATTTATACACTGCAAAATACTAAAATTTTATGTACCATTGTCAAGTATACTGTTCAATGCATGCGCATTTATGCGCTATCGGTAAAAAGAAATATTGTTAGTGTTTACAAGTCGGACTTGAATGATGCTTGAAATATCTCACGAAACACTGCAAATATAAATTAAATGTACAATATATTTTCCATTATATTTCTTGGCGCAATGTAATATTGCAAAACATAAATCATTCTAGAGATAAAATGCTCGATACAGAGTACGATGATACTCAGAAACAAAGGTTAGTTTTGAGGTTATATGTCTTCCTATTCTTTGTTTTATTTCCTTATTTTCCTTCTTAATTTTTCTTTTTTCTTATTAAAAACAGCGAACAAGATACGTTGCTTGAAGAACAATATGGAATTGTGGAAAATCTTAAACGAGATTTGCAGTTGTGCAAGGTATACAATCAATCGTATATCAAATATATTTACAAATATTGATTACATATTCATTTTCTAGATAGAACAACATAATATACGGACTGAATTGGAAATTCTGCGAAATGAGAATCCAAAAATTAATGATATAAAAGAATCCCTGAATTTTATTCATTTAGAAGA
Source organism: Tetragonula carbonaria (assembly GCA_032399595.1). Classification (NCBI taxonomy): domain Eukaryota; kingdom Metazoa; phylum Arthropoda; class Insecta; order Hymenoptera; family Apidae; genus Tetragonula; species Tetragonula carbonaria. Next base: position 7,035,483 of record JAUCRC010000003.1, read on the forward strand.
ATGTGGTGATGAAGATACACATAAAAAGGAAATAAAAAATTTACAAGAGCGCATTATGCTGTTAAAAACAGAAAAGGATTCAGCTTTGCAACTATGGCATATTTCTTTGGATACTGTAAGTGCCTTAGAGAATCAATTAAAAGGATTTCATGTAGATGAAAAAGAGACAAAATTTTATCAAGAACAAGCAAATGTTATTAAGGAAAGTTATTCAAAAGTTATTCAAAAGTTAGAGGAAAAGCTTGCACTTGCCAGAAATAATTTTATTCAACATCAAACATTGTATGAAAATAGTAAAGAAACAATTAATAATTTGACTAGAGAAAAGGATGAACTTTTGGAAAAATGTAGAAATCTTCAAACAAGTGCTCAGGATAAAGGTCAGTAACATATATTTATAATTTACAATAATAGATGGAAACATTAGTTTATTGTTTAAAAGACAGGAACAACCAGATAACAATAGAGACATTAAAACAAGAATTAGCTCATGCCAAAATGGAGATTGATAAAATACTACAAGCAAAATTGGAATTAGAAAAAGAATTAATTGAAGCTAAAACGTATACTGAAAATGTAATGAAAAAATATGAAGAAATAAAAATTAGAATGGCAGAAACTCTTGAATTGATACAATCTGCAGTTATGGAAAAAGATTTGGCCCTTCAGCGTGAATCTCTTGTACTGGAAGAAAAAGCCCGATTGCAACAGAGACTAAATGTAATAGCTAATGAATATGACGTAAAAATACAGGAATTGAATAAGAAAATAAGAGATGAGATTGAATTAAATACAAAAAAGTACTTAACAGAGATCAATGAACTTAATGCAGAACTGAAGACAAAAACAATTGTAGCGGAAAAAGCTCAAAGAGAATTAAAATTTATTGAAGAAGAATTAAACAAAATACGTAGAGATTCAAGTATAAAAGTTTTAGAGTATGAACAAAAAGTCAAACGTATGGAACTTCAGCTACAAGTATATGATGAAACAATAGCAAAAAACAAATATGATATAGAAATCAAACAATTAAAAGAAAAGATTATTATTCTCGAAGGTAAATTAGGTGCTTCAAATGATAAATTACAAAAGCTGGACCGTCAACAAACCAATAATATACAAGATCAGGCAAAAATATCTGCTCGTGAAAATAGAGATGTAATGAAACAATATTCGGATTTAGAAAATCAATTAGCTAAAACATTGGGTGATAAAGAAAATCTTGTATTGCAATTAAAATCATTGAAAAATGATTTTGAATACGAAATACAAAAAAGAGATAATGAAAGACATTCTCTTGAAACTAAAATTCAAGACCTAGAATTTAACCTTCATAAAGCAACTTGCATAAAGGATAATAAATTTAAAGATGGTATTACTGATGAAATAAATCCGTATCTGAAAAACAAACCTAGTTTTGATATTACGTAAGTAAATACAAGCATTTATTAAGTCAAAACATATTATAAGAAATATTTCTATTACAGAGTTGAAAATAAATGTCATTGCTGTCAGTCTGCATTATCAGATCACATGAATAAACTACAGGAGAAATTTGACAGAAAAACAAAGGAATTAATCAGTCATGTTCAAGTACATCAGAAACTAAGTAAAAAGTATGCAAATTTTTTTATGAAAATAAAGGAGTTATCTTGATATCTTTATCTCTATATTTTAGGAGTTATCTTGATATCTTTATCTCTATATTTTAGGTGGAGAGATGAAGCAAAATCTTTGACAGTTAAATTTCATGGAAAATCTAAAGAACTGAGAGGAAAAATAAGTAACTTACAGAAGGAAAATAATGAATTAAATACAGAATTATTAATCTGTAAACAACAATTAGCACAACATGCAATTGAAGATATACAAAGGTTTGTGTTTACTGTAATAATAAGATATTTTAATGATTAATGTAATAATAAGATATTTTATTGTATAATGTAATAATAAAATATTTTAATCTAATTGTAAATAATTTGTTTCAGATTTAATGAACCAAATGAAATTAGATGAAAATATTTTCCTTTATATAAAAATGGATATTTGATTGTGTAAATATAAGAATATGTAAATTTATTCACATTAAAAATACATTTTATACTACATTCTATACTATCTTTCTTTTTTTTTAAACACCATCTATCTATTTATAGTAAAGTCAATATATAATGCTTACTCTTTGGATACAATGCAGGCTGTAAATAAACTAGGAAACCAATATAATGTTTCATTTTCACCTTGTTCATCTAGCCATGTCAGTCCTTCTTTTACCATATGATCCAAGGCTTTCTGTGTCCTACCTGGTTCCCATTTTAATTCCTTGCAAAGCATAGATCTTGAAATATATGCATTTCCAGATAAACTAGCTTGTTGTAAAACAGCAGTATGGTCCATACTCAGTTCACCGGGAATAGATTGTACTAAATGTTTGCCTCTGCCAATTGGTACAATAGAAAATCCATTTCCAAAAATTCGTAATTTCTTGGCTGCAGCTAATAAATCTTCATTTGTAATCTCCTGATGTTCTTTTCTACGACCTCTAGCTTGTATCAATCTTGTTCTAAGCTCATCCAATGATATCAATCCGCCATTTTTATAATTTGTAGCCATACAAACTTCAACAATTTGTACAGCAAGTTCATAATAAAAGTCTCCTATACCAAGAACTGACCAAAACCCTTTACCTGAGGCTAAAGGATCTACACCTATTGACGCACACATTTCAGTGAATTGCCGTCGAAAGCGGGCATTCTTTTTAATTTCGTTTTTATACTTTGAGGCGAATTCCTCTAAATTTACGCGGAAAGTTTCCATTTGTTTTGTCATTTGCTCAAACTGATTTTCTTGAATCTCAGTTCCCTTATCTTTGTATTTTTCTTGTTCCAGCTTTTGTTTTTGAATAGCACCGACACCTGCTTTCCGCCTCATCTTGTGATATATTTTATATCGGATTATGAATTACAAGAGCACAATTATAAACTACACCGATATACGAAATTAAAATGATCTTATCTAGTTATTAAACGATCGAGATAATTGTCATATTTTTTCGAGTATCGTTATTTCTACAGGAAACATAACCTAGTATCGATACGATGGTACAATATTACATCTCTTTTCTACAATAGATATTTGTTTCTTAAACATTCTCAATACGGAATCAAAGTATTAATGTTTGTACAGTACAACAACTTATGACGCGCACAAAATGTTTAATAATTAAGAAAACTTGTAGTTCGAAACGGTCGTTCATCGTACTTCGAATCTCTTACACAAGGTGTCAGTTGGCTTTATACATCAAAATTTAAATATGGCGTCGGCAATGGAAATTGACGATGAAGAAAGTGATTTACCAACTTCGAGCAGTAGTAAAGGAGAGAAAAAACGTTTTGAAGTAAAAAAGGTGAGACAAGAAATTGGAATAATGTTTCATATATTATGTGTAAATTTCTTTGATTTTAAAAAATTGATCTGTGAATTCTAACCTCAATTTTGCATTGTCATTTCTATTATATTCATATGGTTTATATGTAACATTTAACTGAAAGTTAACAAAATTTTTTATTGCAGTGGAATGCTGTGGCTCTTTGGGCATGGGGTACGTATTCGATAATTAAATTATATGTATAATTTAATATAAAAAAGTAATATGGTTATTGTAATAGGTCTTTCAGTGGATATTATCAATAATTGTAAAATTTATTATTTTGCAGATATTGTAGTAGATAACTGTGCGATCTGTCGTAATCATATAATGGATTTGTGTATTGAGTGTCAAGCAAATCAAGCATCAGCCACTAGCGAGGAATGTACTGTAGCATGGGGTGTATGCAATGTATGGATTCTATTACTATAGCATTTTGTTTCAATATACATTTAGTATCAATCGCAGAAACAAAATATTTTAACTCTTTTATTTTAATTTTTTGACATTTTTTTTTTGCATAGCATGCATTCCATTTCCATTGCATCTCGCGTTGGTTGAAGACTCGACAAGTTTGTCCACTTGACAATCGAGAATGGGAGTTTCAAAAGTGAGTATACCTTACAACAAACAGCAATACACTACTGGCTTTTTAAAGCCTGACAGCTTCTGAAAATTATTTGTGTGTTTGTAGAGAAAGCACAAAAGATTTTCCTATATTTACTACAGTTTTTCTTTGAGATATACTATTTTTCAAATAATTTTTATGTTTGTTTCAGGTACGGTCATTAGCTGAGTATGTTCAATTACCACGAACATCTGCACCTTCCAGAATGCCAAAGCCGATGCAAGTTTAACTACATATGTGAATAAAACGCACTTAAATAATGCATTGTAACATCACTGAAAAAAAAAAATCGGTGGCATATCTATGAACGTCGTAGCAGCATTTCGGACAAGGAAAATAAATTGAAAATTTGTTTGAAATACAATATAATTAGAATATTATTGCATTACCAGGATCAATTTTACAATGATACATATATTGAATTGGAACAGCAGGTACTAAAACTATGCACTATTGAAAGTTTCTGATTTTATCAGGTATGCGTAATATGACAATGTTAGTGTTAAGATATAAATAAAGGAATATCATGTATTAAATAATAAATATTTACTGAACGTGTTTTTTACATCCTTTAATTAACACTAGAACCACCGATGACTATCATCAGAGATATTAAAGTAAAAGAAACAGAAAATTTCTGTATACACAAGCTTTTATTTATGTATTTTATGAAGAATCGTTCGAGTCTCCAAAAGTACACTTTTTTATATCTATAAAATATCAAACAAAAATATTCAAATGGCCATTTTAATAATTCTAGTGTTAAAAGGATATCTAAACTATTGGCATTTTTGCAAATTACACATTTTTTTTTGACGACATTATTTGAAATTAAAAAGCAAGATAGAGAAAGAATACCTTCTTCATTGGTGCATGTTTCCTCGGGATTTTTTTTTACCGAATTTTCCAATGATCCGCTTACTTGATTTTAAGAAATGTGTATCGTCTAGGAAAAGTTTTGTCCTTCCTCTTCTCAAATACGGTGAGCTCGCGTAATCCACTCTTTCCATCAGCAATTTTTATACTTTAAATAGATATCGGTTTCACCGGGACACATAGTATCTGCAAAATTGAAAAATGTTTCAATATCTTTAAAAGTGAAGTACCTTATTCGTCGGTCGCGTTTCAGAACTTGTGTACACGCATGTTAAATGTAGATAAATTTATATATAAACATGTGCGTATCGATATTGGTTTCTTAAAGATCTAGGTCTTTGGAAAAGTCGATGGAGCTTTTTCTCTCGAGACATTAAGCAAACTCAGTCTCGTTGAAACAGCAACGACAGGTATCGTAATAATAGCTTTTACGTTCCAGCAAGTTACACGGCTGTTCTGCTCTTATGCTCTTATCATTAATCCGCGCTATTATAGTACCTGGATTCTTAACGGGACATAACAGCTGCCTATCGCCGTGACCCATGACGTCACGTCGAGGCCAATCGATCGCTTTGAGATCATCTCGAATCCCTTTTCCAGTTCTAGTGTATTCAAGAGGTACGGGGCAATACTTATCAAGCGGCGTAACGTGGAAGAGGCCCCGACGAGCTGGCTTCTAATCCGGGCATACAGCGAAAATTACATCCTCGGAGACCAAGCGACATTCACCGGAGCTACGAGGGAGCATTAGTAAGCCTTTCCGTCTCTGATTTTTCTTCGTCTCGTTCTTCTTCTCTATTTCTCTTCCCTTTTCCTGGCGGTATTTTTTATTTTTATTAAGCTTTCAACTTGCACCCTCCTATACAACGTCGGTCGCAGTAGAAAACACGATATCGTGGAAATGGGATTCGTTTAAACTTCATTTTCCCCACGCACGGGCATGTATTTCAATAAATCGCAATAAACGGCCGTCCGATGATAATAATATCGCCTGTCAAATCATTTCATTTGTTTTCAATCGCGTATTCAGTCAGAAACTAGAGTTTCGCAACATCGGTAAATATTTGTAATTTAAATATTTGAAAGAGAGCGAATCGGGATTATGAAGCGAATCGAGGGCGATATGAGAGAGAGAGAGAGAGACAGACAGACAGACAGACAGAGAAAGAATGGAGAACGCGGGTAATCCAGCAAGTGGATTTCAATGATTTGCAGAGAACAACTTTCGCACGAAACACGGGTAACCATGGGCTGTTTGAAATATTTACCTGGCTACCAGAGATGGAATATAAATACGATTTGCATTCTCGCCCCCGAGATAGAGGGCGATAGATAGTTCGGTTAGGGGAACGACCACAAGCGGGTCGAGGAGGCTCGAGAGGGAGTTGAAGAGGAGGCAAAAGGGGTAGCAGAGGATGAGAGTACGAGTCGCGAAGGTCTCATTTCCGGCGGAAACAGAGGTTCCCTCACCCTTGCTGCGAATTACCCTCCCTTCTTCTCTCGTGTCTCGTCCAGATGGCGGCAGAGTCCAATCGAATTAAATACATTCCCAAGGATCGTCCAATCGACGACCTCCGGCGGTGGTGGTTGTTTGTCTGGTAGTTGTTTTGCCAATACCACTGTCATTTCTTTTCGCCAAAGACTTCCTCTTTTGCCCTAGCCACCCTTTCTCATTTGAGTTACATCGAGTCACCTCGAATAATTCACTTGTTTTTGCCGGTCCTTTTTTCTTTTCTTTTTTTTTTTTTATCAGCGTGTAGCTATATTGTAGCGGGCAGCTACGAGTATATCGAAAATTCATTAAACCGCCGCTGACCCTTCGCGTGGCTTCTTTGCGCTCCGCTCTTGTTAAGATAATTTCATTTCGAACGCTTGATGATTTCACGTGTCGACACGTTTTCGTCCTCCGTCCGTGATCGACACAACAACAAACCATGTTATTGTCGCTTTATTCGGTGAACGATTATTTTTTTATCGCAGTATTTACCGGGCGAAAAAGATAAATGGGTGAAGGGGAAAGAGTTGTTCCGTTATAAGCGTATTTCAAATCGCTGTAAAATCGAAGCATTCTCGCTGCTCGTACGTTGTATTATTTAAAAAACTTTTCCTGCTGGGAAGAGACCATCCATTATCTACAGCTCCGATAAATCCGCCAAGGTGTTCTCTCTCCTTGTGTTTGGCGGATATATCAGGGTTTCCTCGTCTTGGTGCTATCGCATCACCTCTTCCCCTTCTCCCTCTCTTCTACGCCTGTTTCCTTTTCTTCCCGCTAACGTGGACTTTAGAATCGACGGGAGTTACGGGAGGACAGGATCGGTAAACCCGATAAATTGCGAGATTTTTCCGTGACCGATCGAACGAACGTCGCACCTTGTTCCCGAATTATCGTGAATACACGTGGAAATGGCTGAATTCGCGCTAGAACGGTTCGTACTAGTCGAACGTTAAATGCAAATTCATACAGTCCTTGATTATTTCGCTTTCAAGGTGTCCCTCGCTATAAATAATCTCGCCGTTAATAATAATCGATATTCTCGTTACGTGGCCGATTCAGCCTGATAATAACTATTACCGTTAATAGATGATTCGTTATGCGATAATTATGGTCGCCGTTTATGGGACAACTTAAAATTCCACTGCTAATTAAATTAAGCGATGGATAGACTGACTAGATTGAAGTATGAATTTTACTCATCTCGCTTCTGCCGGCCGTTTCGAACAAGTTTCTGAAAACCAACATCGAGCACTTTTTACTTTCGGTGGTTTCACGAAATTCATCGACAGCTGGGCAAATTTAAGATTTCGCGTTCTTTCGGACGTCGAACGTTTTCCATGCGCGTGTTATAGATTGTATTCGACTGGCTGGTAGTGGTGGGTCGCCTAGGCAGGAGATCTTAGAGACGGTAAATCCTGGTTAAATCCGTAAAAAAACAAAAGCGAGCGTTAGAGGATTGTGACGGCTGCTACTAACATCCTTCGTTCTTTCTCCTTTCGTTGAAGATTCATGTGTCCCTCTTTTTGCAAAATTCTTCCGAACAATTATCGGTCGACGACAGTTTTCTTTTTTTCCAACTGGGAAGTTATGCGTTCTTTCGATAGAGAGAGAGAGAGAGAGAGAGAAAGAGAAAGAGAGAAGGAGAGAGAAAAAATAAAATAAAATGTAGGGGAAAATCACAAGGATGAGAATCGTCGTGATTTCAGTGCGTTCCAATTTTCTCCTTGGGAAATTTATTTACACGGCGGCAATCAGGGCTTGGAAATCTCGACGCGGAAGGTGGGCGGAGAGACGGTAAGTGGAGCATTAAGTTCGAAATTTCGGAACACGACGTACACGACCTGGACGCGTACACGGTATTCTTGGTGGACGAGTCCGAGAGCACTCGATAGGCTAAGTAAATCAGAGGCCTTTGGTCAAGAGTACAGCCTCCACTACGTTTAGTGTGGGAGTTAAAGGGGACAGAGCAGAGGAGGAGCTCGGAGGGTGATGAAGGAAGGATGGTGCAATAGTGGTGGTAGAAGCAACAAAGGGTTGGCTAAGAGCTCTTCACCGTCCACTCGCTCGCTTTCTCCAACCACCGAAGCATCACCTACTTCTCGCTGCAGCGAGGCTTGCTTGCCTCGTGATGTGATTGCTACCAAAATGTGTTTACCGTAAACCGTATCAAACTGTCGACCGTCCACCATCATCGTTACCGTTTATCTTTTCTCTGTGGTACACCGATAAAAGTATGCACCTCTATCGATTCACGTCCGCCATGACACGTCGCATCGCGTCCTCGCCAACATCGTTCGGCCAACGAAGGAACCTTTGAAACTGCTCTTTTACCCTTTGTCTTTGGCGTCAGCTTAGAAGTTCCCGTGCAAGTTGGTAAACGTTGCGGACAAGTTTGCCTTTTGTGTCTTGCAACGTTGTTATTTGCCAAGGATCGTGTTCTTTTTTTTCTTTTTTTCTTTCTTTACTGCTCTCCCCTTGCCCCCTTTCTCCTTTGCTTGCTAAGTTAAATGGTAATTATAGGGAACGTCGAAGAACAACACAGTTTTCTTCCGTTACTTCTTTCACTTCTTTACCTTTTACGAAAAGTAACAATTTTATTAAAACAAGTACGGTACTATAGTTACAGTCTCGTTTCAAACGAGGTAAATTAGTACGGAGTTTGAACGACGCTGTTCGATCTACTTTTGTAACACGTCTTCCATATTTCGAACAGACATATCGCCGAGTGGAACCGATAGAATATAGCCAGCGGCATAGACACGTGCGTGATGATCGTCCATGCCCATACACCGAAGAATCGTAAATGCTCGGGACGAACTCCAGCGCGAGATTTCTCCAGGGTGTTCACTGTCCATAAGGCGATGTTGACGACTATCAGGAAGGTGATCAGTTCCTTGCCAGGCTTGTCGTTTCTGGAGCAACGTCTTCCCCACGCGATCTACGAATTTTCGAATAGTCGAGAAACAGTCGGAACTGTCGATACGCAAGAACTTATTATTATCCCGATACGATCAATCATTTCTTACTTTAATGAGCAGCGTCTGGCTGGTGCTCTGCATCAGGGCCAACAAATCTGTGATCAGCGATAGCACCCAAGTCGGTCCCATTGTCAACGCATCACCAACAACTCCGAACAGACAATACAGATAAACTCCAGCTTGAGCCGCCGCCAACAGCGTGGTATCCAAGTCCGATGGTTTGATAATCTTCTGCTGCAACGCTTGCAACTTCAACGTTCCAGCGATCGAAGCGATCATACCTACAATCGTCCGCTTTCTTTTCTTTGATTTTGAGGATAAAATACAAAAGAACTGGCCTGTCTCATCAGATCATCCAGATTTTCCAGATTTTCGAATGCGAAATGCGAATTTCACGCGATAACGATACATGATAATTTGAAAAAAGTCGGCAACAAAAGGTCGGCACAGTTACCTAACGCGAGTATAGTGGCGTCCAACGCTGTGACTTGAACAATCGCGATCTTCATCTTGGTCTCCTTCAGCATGAAGAACATGATCAAGCTCAATATCGTCCCGGCGATGATCAAAATTCCGCCGAAGAGACCTCTGGGAAAAGTAAAAGAAAGAGAGAAACGATGAAAAAGGAAAGGTCTTAAAATCTCGACGATATTGCATTAACAAATTAACGGGGAATCCTATCGGTTTAATTAAATTCCAAGGCTCTGACCTGTGAGAGCTGCTGCAATCTATGCTAAGGTGATACGAAGATCTGGTCGGGGTCTCGCTTTTTGCATCGATTTTCTCGTCCACCCTCTTCCACATTTCGAACAGTATCACCGCGCAAATTAAACTGAATTCAATTGTGCACGGGAAAAGGAACGGGCTGGCGTTTCTCAGCAGGGACTTGAGAATACCGTCCTCGTCGTCGTGCGTATCGCCCAACTGATCGATCTCATGCTGCGTTTCCTCGACTAACACCTTGCCAAACAAACAAACAAACAAACGGAATGTCTGAGGACGTGTGAAAAATTCACGACGACGCACGCGTAGCGTCAATGAAATGCGGCGGAAAAACAGAACGCGGAAAGCACGAAAGCGCCGGGCCGCGTAGCGGAATCACGTTGTTTGCCCCGGTGGAATCGTGCTCTCGTCATCGCGGCGCGGAGAGATCAAAAGCTAAAACGTTGGCGGCCCGGTTCTCGCTGGTTGATAAGCGAAAACGAGACGTAGCTACGAGCACGCGTTTCTACGAATATTGCAAATAAATGGCGCTTGTTTGGCTTCGATAGATGGTAAATTCGGTTAATCGATACCAATCGTTCACTCGTGTCAAAAGTCATCGAAATGCTGGCTGATGCTCAAAGTGATATCGCTTCCGGTGCTGGTGTTACCTTTCCTTTTTATACAATCCGGTTATCGTTTGTATGTTTGCGACTGTTTTCGGATACAACGCGGATAATCGATAGCAATCATTGGAAAATTGACTCGGGTGATTGGAATAGTTGACAGTACCGTGTTCCGTTCTCGATTCACTTTCCGGGCAAACACGGACGGATGAAATATATCAAGTTGTTCAAACACGCACGTTTGTTTTTTCCCCCCCCTCCGATGAAAAATATCTCCGTAAATATTCGTACGTCGTTGGACGTACCTACCTACCTGAAGCCATTCGCAGAGGTTGGTCGCGATCATGTGCATCAAGCCTAGCTTGGCGAGGGCGGTGTGCTTGGCCAAGCTGAGACTTTTACTGTTGAGAAATATAAAGTGCATCTGGGCCGTGACTAGCAACAGCCTGGCACCCGGTGTAATCGCCCTGAACGGGCCGGAAGCTATTTCCGCCCCAATTTGCAATCCCGTAAATACCAACGAGCCAGCGCCGAATCCCACCGCGCCGAGTCTCAGACAAAAGCTGCCGTACTGTTGCGTCTGACGGAACAAAGATTTCATTGTACGTGCGTTACCCGGCTGAATGCCATCCGCTAATTAGAAAGTAGCGCGAACGACTCGCGCGGATTCGCACGCGCCCGGTGAAAAATGTTTTTTGTACAAATTACATTCAATAGAGCCGAGTCGGTGTGACGAGTAATTGTGGCCCGCGATAGTCAACAATGGGCACGGACAGAGAGACATCTCTGAAAGGGATCCGTTTCTGATTGCCTCTGACACTTTGTCAAAGACAAACATTCGCGGCCGCGAGAGGCAACGCGTCACGACGTCACGCCCGATTCCAATCACATTTTCCAGGCGATTAAATATTTTCGAAGAGGCAAAAGTTTACCTGACAAGCGTCCTCGCCGAATTTCAACGTCTGCTCCTTCTTGTTTTTCTGCGTCAGATACTTCACGACTTTGTCCCTCGATACGATCACGTACATGGCGATCACAAACGTGACGCTGACTACGTACAGATATAGGTAGAAACCCTAAACAGATTTGTTACAGCATACACGCTTCTCTCTCTCTTTCTCTCTATCAACACTTATTTACGATGAAAAGAGTTGATCACCTGATTCAGAGAAGTTGGTACTCTTTCTGTCACACTGGCAGTGATGGGCACGGTGAGTCCAATTACGATCAATAATTTCGCGTAAAGAGTACTCACAATGGACACCATCTTCGCGTGACACTTTCTTTTCTGTACACACTTTGGTCGTTGATCGATCGTCTGTTGCTTGGCTACCGAATAAAATTTTCAACGTCGTTCAGCGTTCCTTAGTCTTTCTTGATCCGTGAACTCTCGTAAATAAAAAAAAAAAAAAAAAAAAAAAAGAAGAAAAACGCGCTCACCCTTTGCCGAATCGAAAGCGTTCATTGGCACGTTAACAGGCGACAGTGGTAGGAAATTAGGTCGTTGCTTCTCGAAAATTTCCGGATGATTCCGGTTGTTCAACAACGGCGTTTTGCACGCTGCCGCGTGTCCCGTTACGAATTCTTGGTCCTGTGGGATGCAGGAGGGCAGGGACATGTTGCTGCCTATGCCTGAAATCAACGCTCTGTCGAGAGGGAATCAGTGCTCGGGTCTCGCGTTTGACGGTCTCGATGGCTGGATTCGAGACACAGAGAGAGGTCGTGCTTCGCGGCGATTAAAACATATGGAACGCGATTTCCAGCGGGCGTTTATAAAGGATACCTGTGGAGGTATTTAACCGTATCCCCGAGGCCGGCCGATTTCGCGTCAATACACTCGGCGAAATAAATTCAAACGAGTCGGTGGACCGTCACCGTCGAAAATATTTCGTTCGAAAACTGAAATCAACGATCGTAAATTTGCACGCTTTTTGCGCTCCTGTATTTCGCGCTGACCACGCGAAACCCTATAATATTTCAGCCCCGATACGTTATTAATGCCGCCGATGATTAAATCGGTCGCGCGTACGCGTACACGTGTACGGAGGCATCCGGCTGGAAATTATCTCGAGGGGGGGAAATTAGGAAAACGAGAGATTGGCATTACCCGAGAAGACCTCGTCGATGGTTGATAGCGGCAGTCAAGGACATGCTTTGTCTCCGTGGATGCGACGCTCTTCCTCGAGGCAACAGCAGGTACTCTTTTCCATCAGCCTCTGACGATAGGGTTATCGAGGGCGGGACGTCGCGATTTTTCAACTCGCAACCTTTCTCACTGGATATATATATATACATCGTTATTTGAAAATGTACTTTCGATCAGGCAGCTATATCGTGCTAGCGCGACACGCATTGATACTTATCGGTTACTCACATCGTCGTTATATTGGATTGGCTATTATTCATAGTCTATCGTCGCAGTCCTCGCAGGATGGATGAAGAACGCGCGCTGGAAAAGTCGTTTCGAACCTTGGAGAAAGAAATGATCCACCGTGTTGGTTCTCGTCTCACTTCTCCTTATTATCTCAAAATGCTATCGCAGAATTCGTGTGGCAGACGATGCGCGATGAAAAAAAAAAAAAGAAAAAAAAGAAAACTTCTCGCTTCCCCTTTCTTTGCGCAAACGTTGCGTAACAATCGTTTCGGTTTATTCACCGAATATGGCAATGCGTCAAACTTTCTAGCTGCTCGCTCTAGGGTTGGATAAGCCCCGCTCGACGCTGTATTTACTCGGCTGTTCTCGCCGAGGAGGAAACTTGGAAATTTATTCCCGGGGAAATTCGCTCGCTTCGTTTTGAATTTTTAGCAGGCTGGCCAACTTTTCTTTCCTCCTCGGTCGTCGGTCGGCCCCGTCGCGTCGTCGCGTTTAAATGGCCGCGACAAAAGCGATTCTTCCGAACTCGAGGACATCGATCGCGAGCACGGCAACTCGAAGAACTGTTCCAATTACCAGAACGCGTCGTTCCTCCTCTCGTTATTGTCTGCTTCTCTAAATTTCACTCGGGCGACGAGGCCGATCCCGTTGCCGACTAATTTTTCGGTGAAACTCCCAATCCCCCCACCGAGCGAACTTGTTTGCCGTTTTCGCTCGTTTAGAACGCGAAACTCCGAGAACGAGACAAGACGACGACGACGACGACGACGACGAGCTGGAAAGTTGCACTTTATTGAAGGCGATTTCCGACTCTGTGCCCGCCGCGCAACACCGACACCGTTTCGCACTCATTGTCAGTGTAACCGGACCAACTTCGCCAACTTTCGTTTGAATCGCGTTAAACGAATCCCGGTGAACTGTGTGACGCTATCGGCGCACAGTCACTCTCCGTGAGAAACACGCTCCGCGAGGAGCCGAGGCACGGCGTGGTAATGCCATTGGTGTTACGCACACTGGCAACTATTCTCGTGAGGCTGTGAGCCGCACAAAAGCCACTTCGAGCACGCCTTTGCGGAAGGTAAGCGCTTTTATGCGTCCGTCGTGACGACGACGCGACAGGGGCCTCGTTCCGTTGTCGTTACGTTAATTTCCAACGGGCCGCCGTGCCTTTTGTAGGCCGCCTACTACTCGACTAGTTTCTGCCGCCGTAATTATCTTCTCCGATATTTCACGCGAGGTTCAACAACGGACAGAGACGAAAGGTCGCTGGCTTTTGGATTAGTCGTTCGCGCCCGCAAAGATCTCAGAGACGTTGCTCTCGCTGCGACTGAAAGTTCGTCGTCAGTTCGCGAAACGAACGAAACACGCTGCATAATGCAACAATTACGCGCGTTAGTATTACCTACCACGTTGACAAATTAGCGTTGACAAACTGTTGCTCCGATCGGCGAATCAGAGCGAACGACGCACGAAGCAAACGAAGTGATAAATCTTCTAAAACGAAGCAATCGGGGAGTAACAATCAACAGTTTGTTCACAATTCACGGTATCATATCGTTCGATACCGACGCACTCTGAGCACGAATACTCACGAATTAGGCCGCGACTCGCGTGATTCTGACTCAGAGAGCCGAGTTCGCGTCGGTTCGAGGCAGAATTCGCGACAAACAATCGTCGCGAAATTAGCGAGAGACCGCGAGAAACGTCGAGATTCGGTGCGCTGAACATCGGAAGGAGGAAAAAAAAATACCGAGGCATAGTTGCGACGATCGAGCGCTCGCGATCGCCGGTTGATCAACGATTTCTTCGAGTCAACTGGTTCGCTAAATCGATCGATACTCTTACAAATGGATGTAACTCGTAACGCGGTCATTCGAGCCTGTATTTGCATTTGTATTGCTTGATTACTCGAGAATTCAATTTCTCGGGACACAGGTTTTAGAAATAATCAAAGCAAGAAGTCGCGCTCGTCCCGCGTCGAGTTCGAACGCGTAAATTTTCATCGAGGCGGTTTTGTCGCGGGAAGAACGATCGCGAGATTATCGCGATACGTGTCCGTATTGAAACGCGGGCGTATCGATGGAATTTGCGTTAATGGGAAAGCATGCAACCGGCGCCGTGGCGGACGTCGGCTCGCCGATACGTTCTCATAAGTGAGACCCAGCCGGATTCCGCATAATTTTACGAGACTTCTGCTCGCGATCCACGAGAGTTTATAGGGCGATTTTCTCCGGCGTAATCCGTACAAACGAGCCGGTTAAGTGGAGTATAAACTGCTAATGAAGCCGGCATCATCATCCGGCGCGGAACGGATCCCGATGTGTTTGCCGAAACAGTTTGAAAATTTAGACCGTGCCCGCTAAAAGATACTAATTGTAGGCGCAGCCGATAATAGTTAGTAGCCGCGGCCTAATCACCGCTTTGATGCGAACGTCCATCGATTCGACAAAATCCCGATTTGCATCGGCTCGCCGTTGTCCTTGCCACTTTTGCCTCCGGCGGCCGTCGCGGTTAATCGACTAATAGCTCTTTTCGCCGGACAATCGGACGTTGCCGGCGCAGATTTTACGATTATTAACAACCGCGCGCCGCAGAACGAAAAGGCACGGCCGTGCGTGCAGATCTTTTTCCCCGTCGCTTCGCTCGTGATGAAATTGCGCGGAAAAAGAGAAACGAAAAAAGTAAGGGAGGAAGGATCAAAGAGACCGCGAAGCGGTGCACGCGCGAATTCGACTCCCAGCGGGGGTTCAGATTGACGAGAATAATTCCGCTAGATCCGTCGGTTTGACGGCGGCGGCGCGGCGTGGCGGTGAATAGTAATGCGCGGATTAGATACGGTTCCAGTTTAATAATCACATTTTACCGCGACTCTGGGGAGTCCGCGAACTCGGACTCCTGTCGTTGTTCCAGTTAGAGAAGAAAAAAAAAAAAATAGAAAGAAAGAAAAGAAAAAAACACCGTTCGGAGTTAGAAAACGTATGAAAATTCGGTCGACGCGATGAATTTGTCGCAACTTTTGCGCGAAGTATCACCTGTCGCTGTGTGACCAAGTAATCTCGGGTAGATTGTTTCAACAAATATACTCTGAACAAACAACATTCGACAATGTTGAGTCGACGACAGTATCGGATTGCTGAGACAGAACAATTTCTAGAAGATATATATATATATATATATATATATTCTATCGAATATAAATACCTACATATGGCGGAGAGTCGAATAACGATCGACAAAAGGATTACAACACCGATAATAGAATTGTGGGGGACCAGGATAGCGCACAGGTGAGGCACCGTTCTCGACAAGGTCGGTAATGACGCGAGCGGCCCTGCTAGGACGGCGAGCAATCAATCGAAATCGTGCTTGTTGCTGCCTATCCGACCTGCGACCTCTTAGTTCCACGATTCTCTCCTGCATGTCCCTGGCCTCTTTCTCTCTTTTCCGCCCTTTCCTTCTCCTCTGGCTGTCTCTCTTTCCCTCTCGCCAGGAAGCCCTCGCATCTCTCTCTCTCTTTCTCTCTCTCTCTGTCTGTCTTTCAGTCTGTCGATGCTGTTCAGGTCCCTGGCTCGCTCTTGAACCGGGCCATTCAGCCAAGCCGCCCTTTCGCCGGATTCCTCTTCCCGGGGGCGGAACCAGGGAGAACCGGAAGTGCCCGGATATGAGTTTCCGGCACGGACAATTTGCAGCACAAAATTGAATGATCGACTCCGATAACCGTCGGTTGCTCGTGCCTACCTATGTAGCTCGCAGCCACGCTTCGAATTCCAAAGCGGCGCGGCGGCGTTGTCGCCCAGCGTCGACAACGATCGTCGGCTGGCTGCCGCCATTACGTCGATTCGTTATCGTCATTACCGGGGCTCCGAACGGAGGTCCGTCGAGGCCTGGAAACAGTTCAATCCTAGCCAGCCTGGTCGGCCATTTTTCGGCTAGTCGCTCTCCAACAGTTTCCGCAGCTCCTCCGAAATAACCTACCCTTCCTAACGCGTGGTATTTCCCTATTATTTCCGCTTCTGTCTTTCTCTCGTCTCTTTTTCAACACTGTAAGCAAATTTCGCGAAACACGCCAGCAATCAGCGCGTACGTATTTCTCAGTGTCTTCCAATTCCCGCAGCGGAGCAGTTTACAGCCCCACGGCGAAACCAACGACGATAACCCGTTACTTTGTGCAACCGCGTGTACACGCGTTGCGAAATGGCAAAGAGAAAGAGGGCACGGTCACAGGTTGGACACTCCATTTGCCGCGCCGAGGGAAACGCTGATACGGCGTAAACTGTTTCGACGGCTACGAAATAAAGGCGGCTGGTGGCTGCCGCCTCTGGTTGGTCCGGAAGGGGGGGAGGGGAAGGGAAATAGGCGCGGGATTGATTCGAATTGCCAAAACGGTTCGCTGGCTGCGACAAGGCGGTGGCCATTTTTGAACCTTCGCTATAAGCTCGACCACAAATGGCTATTTACCTCTTCTGGCCCGCTCGTTGACGCCTCGCGTTGTCCCTGTTCCACACTCGTCGGCCATCCGGTTGCTCGTTCCGACCCTCCTCTTTCGTTCGCGCCCTCCCTTGCCCCGTGTCCCGTCCTTGCTCTGTCGCCCTGTTTTCACCGCCGCCCTCCCCCCGTCGCTCGCCGCATCACCGACCACCCTGCAGCCTCACCGTCTCACCCCTATCTCTTGGCGCACGGTGGCTGTACAGCCACCGGTGAAGCGGCAGGCTTCGCCCGACAATGTCTATTGGAAGATTTATTCCAATATTTTCAATTAAAGTTAGACAAAGCCGTGTTTGATAACGCCTGCGTGTTTCGCCGCTCTAGTTGCGGAGGTAAAAATAATGCGGTACGCGCGAGTGATCAAGAGTGGTTTTCAGCAGCGTCGGCACCGCGCGGCCGGAGGGATGGGTTCGGCGCGGAGAACCGATCGAGGATGAAAGAACGAGTCGCCGGACGCGATTGTGAAAGAGAAGGTTTGGTTTTTGGCGAGGAACGGGAAATTTTCGGCCTCAGCAGGGAGCGGACACTTCGTTCCTTGTGTGGACAGAGCGATTGAATTTTTCTTAAAAAGAGAAACAGGCGGAAGGACGAGTGGCTTCGTATTCGACATCGAGGCGAAACTCGTCTCTTTTTGAGAAAAATAATCGAGTCTTTGATGGATAAATACGCGTTATCATCGGTTATTTCGTTTTTCGTTAACGCCGAGCGTTGATCGACGTGAAATCGTTTTTTTTTTTCGCAGTCCGCGATTATTCAAAGGGACTAATTAAACGGTCGAACGACGGGGATGACGACGAAATTACCATTACGCAAGAGTCGAAACGTCTGGATATCGTAATTAACAGCGTCGCATTACACTGATAATTGATTGCGTAACGACAATTCGAGTTGTTTGTAACCAGCGCTGAAATCGAATATTGCTGTCGTCCCATCTCTCTCCGAAAATTACGAGAGGAAAAAGGGAATGGAAAATTGTCCAACTTCCCTTCTCCTCTCTCCCGCTTATCCTTGGTATCTTTGCTCTTTGCAGCTCCCTTCTGCGTTCTGCGTTCTTCGCGCGAATTTACGAAAAGGAAACGACGGTTTTTCATTGTGCGTGCCGAATGGCAATTAGATACCTAGTGAAATACCCGCAAACGTCACGTGGCTATCATGAGAGCTGTCATTATCTTTTATTGGCATACATACACGTGCGTTTGCGAGAAAACGAGACATCGGTGAGAGAGGAGTGAAAGGGATAAAAAGTAACAAAAATAGACAGAGAGAGAGAAAGAGAAAGCAGGAGAAGAGGTATGCACGTATCGGACAGCGCACTGATTTGCTCGGACAGTTCGATCACTGGCACGTATACTTGCGACAAGTCTGGAACACGGACTAGCTGCCGGGAGCGGTTGTTGAAGGCGGTAAAAATGGAGATTTGAGTGGCATCCGGGGGATCCTGTCTGTATTTACGGTTTGATATCAACTTTTGTTTCTGAATTCGGGAGCGCGGCCCAGATTTTCCGTGCTTTATGAAATTTTACCCTACATTATAGAGGCTCATGAAATTATAGGTCTATCAATTAGCGATTGTTCGTGGAGAGGATAGAGGCCGAATTGAACGTCAAGCGAGCTGCGCAATTCGTACAAACGCGATTTCCGTCTCACGCGATCACGCCGTATCCGATCGCGCCGATTAATTATACTATATCGGCGATCCGCCAGAGGAATACGAACGATAACGAGTAGCACGATGTCGATGAATTTTACTTCTCTCGAATCTTCGTTCGAGATCTCGTCGAGCGCGAGACAGCATCGAGAAAGAGAGAGAGAGAGAGAGAGAGTGACTTAGATTGTTCTTAGGTCGCGAGGTGTTTCCAGAGGTCGAAGGTGCACGCACGCACTGGTGTCAAGACGAAAATCGATCCCCTCGATGCTCTGTTAAATACAACACGAAGGGTAAGATGACCCTTAATAACGCGAAATACAGCTCTGCACGAGGTAGAGCGAGAGAATAAGCAAGACGTCGGAGGCCGCGGAGAGGGCGAGGACGAGGACGAGGATGAGGATGTTAAAAAGAAGAGGCAAAAGAGGCGGGAGGTATCGGATAATCGAGGAACAGAGATGGTTCCACGAAGTAATAGGGTCGAAATAGGGTGAGCCCAGGTATTGTGCCAAAGAGAACAGCCTATAGGAAGGAGATGAACGTGTACACGTACACCGTTACCGATTGCCGTCGAATAATCGAAACTTGTAGCTCGAACGCATTACGTCCGTCGCTCTCTACGTGTGCGCTCGTGTGATACATAAATATATAGGATGGCCACTGAAAAACTGAAGTTTGAAAAAGTCACAACTTGTTCAATTTTTTAAATTTTATCTTTTTTTAGTTTTTCACACATAATACTGGAAAAATCCATTAGTTATATTTCCATATAAAATAATAAAAAATTAAAATAAGACATGTGTTTGTAAAAGTTAGTTTTGTTTAATGTCATTCAGTCTTTCAGTGGCCACCCTATATATGAAATTCTCTGCTCACTTCGTGATTAAATTAATCGTTAACTTTGCGTTCTTTCTCTTTATATATATATATATAGAGAGAGAGAGCCAATTATTTAAAAGATCGTTCACGTGAAGGAACAATTTTTCAACGTTTTTTCAAGTGTCATTCACAGCGCTCTATTTGATCGGCGTGTCAGCATGAAAATGATTTTCGCAACCGAGAGTCGATTTCGCGCGAACGACTGGTCGACGGTTCGCGATACAAATTTGCGTTTTGATAACGCTCCGACTGCGCGAGGGTGTCAGAGTTGAAATGCAGAATATATATGTATATATATATATATATATTAAAAAAAAAAGAAAACGAAAAAGGAGAGAAAAAGATGGTAAAATGGACGCGCGAATAAGCTTGCACGGCGAAAGGAAATCGAGCGAAAGATTCAGAAAATAAATGCAACGGGAAAAACCGGGAGGGAGATTTTCGATAATGTTCCTGGCGTTTGTCGCAAATAACGTGACGTTGCTGCGTGTCGTGACGTAGAAACGGCCACGCGAGGAACTCTCTCTGTCCCGGGAAACCCTCGTGAAACCGCTGGCGTCTCCCGCCTGACAGATACAGTATGTGACGTTTAAATGATTCTCACGCGTGCGATACGAATTGGCGCTTGCTCGACCACCACCGGCCGATTCTGCACGGCTATTCATACAGGCAGCGCGCATTCATACAGAAATCCCGAGTGAAAGAGAGGGACGAGCAGGTTGTATCGAACGGAGGACTGTTCGCGTGGAATTCACCTGGAGTGCATGGGACAGCACACACGTGTGTCAGTTGGCACGGACGACGTGCCGTGTTGGTGCACGGTACCACGACGCGGGTCGTGCCATTCGCAGGTGATAGACAATCGTGGGTCGGCTCGTTATTATGCCGCGCGCGGTGTGATTTCCAATATGTTGCGAACGATGAGCGACGAGCGACGAGCGACGAGCGTCACAGCGACCCGTTAAGCCTCTAGTTTCGACCTTCGATGCCCAAATGACTGGCCGAGTTGCTAAGAGAAGAGTGCTCGTTCGATCTGTCGCGTTAATGGCCAATACGCGGCACATTTCCGATTGGTTCGACCTCGTTCGCCGCACGGCCACCGATGGAATTTGTATTCGTTGTCACGTACCGTTAAATCGGTGCACGCGTCTGTGTAAATATCCAACGACTAGCGACGATGGCCAACGATAACGTCGTTAAACGGATATTAACTTGGCCGAATAACTACCAGCGACGCTTTTTGCGAAAATTTTGCGAAGATGACGTTCCGACCGAGTCAGCGTTAACAAACCGCGCGAAACTGCTAGACCTATCTACGAGATCTACCTACAATTTTTGTAGATTTCGACTGAAAACAGAAGTTGTAGAAGTTGTTGTTCGGTTAAAAAACACGATGGAGGAAAGGAAGGAGGAAAGAGAATGAGAACGGAGGGGTTACGCGAAGGTAACGTAAGATCGAAGTTTAAGTGGTTCTCGACTCGAGAGCGAGAAAGAGATTGCCACATGCTCCGACAACATGACGCTGGTAAACTGGTAATACTGATGCAAGTGTAATATCTAATAGCAGCCCGAAGCGGTGTCGGGGCCAACTCCTTCTAAGTGAATTAACTCCGAGTTAATCCCGAGTTAAGTAAACCCCTAAGTAGACCTCGAGTGTCTTCCGTTCTTCCTTTCCTTGCGAGGTCTAGCCTCGTCTAGCCTTTTCCGTTGCTCGAGCAGAGCAAGTAGCAGGCGGAACCGTATGTACGATCGTTAACGATTAGAATCTTTCGAGCCCTCCTCCGAGTGGTTACCAGTCACGCTAACTACCTTCGGATCCCTTCCGTTTTGCTCGCCTTACCCCCCCCCCCCTAACCCTTCTCCATCCGGCGAAATGAACACCACGCAGAAAATAAACCTACGCCTCGTAGGTTTCCAAAGAAACACGCGTTAGGTCTCTCCGAGTCTCTCGACTCTACGCTCGCACGTTGAATCCAGCGGTTCGTCGCATTTTTAATCTCCCCTCTGTTCATTAAGATTAACCATTAAGCGTCCTGACGACCGGCCATCGTTATACTCGGCGACCTTCTTTTTTCGCATCGGCCAGGGACGCGTATTAATCATCGCGCGACCACCATGCTCCGCTCTCCGCGTCATTTTTCCTCCGTTTCGAGATTTTTCCTTTTTGTCGCGTCTGACAGCGCGGAGCGGAGCGAAACCGCGTTACCGTTATTTTTTGCACGATTTTTCACTCGCTCGTTTCTACCACGATAGAGTAGAAACCCTTTCTCTCTCTCCCTCCCGCCCTCTCTCTCTCTCTCTCTCTCTCTGCCGTCACTGTGATACGACCAGTATACGCGCATGTTGTGCGCTGCTTCCTCCGTGTCACCCTCCCGACTCCTACCTGTTTCAACCACGATATTTATACAACAAATGGAAAACGTTGATCCAGCGTCGTTTGGCGCATCGTCGATTTGGTTGCAGATCGTGCAGGTTTCGTTGACAACGAACCAAGTCGTAAAGAACGGCTCGCCTGTCACGAAACCCAGACGTTTGCATCCATTCGTCTGCCAGGTTTCTCCGCTCCATCGTTGGTGATCCCTCGTCGAGCTGTTTGCACCTCGGCGACGACCTCTGCTCTCTTCTTTCCCCCTCGCCCCTTCGCCGCCCTTGCCCCGGAGGGGGTTCGCCGGGACGAGGAGTGGTTTTCGAAGAAACGCGTCGCGAGGCGCGGTTGCCTCGTTGATTCGTTAGATTAGCTGAAATGGCGCCTACGTGCCGCGTAATTGTTATCAAGTTCATTTACATCGCATTAATGCTCAGGCGAAATTGCTGCACTCGCTAGCTAACGGACCGATCGTTAAATACAGCTGGCGTTTAATCGGCTTGCACGGGTATTACGCCGGGTGTGCGCAACAAAATTATAAACTGCCGGCCTCGCTGAATATTCCGGCGACTATTAATCGTCTACCGAATATGGTTAATAAGCGTGCTCGATGCATGCCGATCTATCGATTATTACGCGCGTCGCTTGGAAGGCGCGGTCGTGTTACGAGATGCTCGCGACTGAGCAAGTATCGGATGTACATTATATGTATATATATATATATATACATATAACTAATACGATATTTCGACATGTGTATATCGACGGTAGATGGAATTTTCAAATTTGCGTCGGTGAGCTCAAAATACAGTGGAGGTACGTTCGAGGAGTGTATGTGATTTATCTGTACTACTGGCTGAAGTTCGAATTTATTTAAAGATGCTGCTTTAGGATCATATTATCATCTTCGAAAACTCTTTGCTCAGAGATTTATTGCAGTGTTAGATTAATAGGAGATATTCAGTGTAGCATGTACAAATAGGAAAGCAACTCCAAACTAGTGATGGGTTGGCGTGCGCGAATTACTTCCTTTTTCTCTCTTTCTCTTTCGATCTATGATCTTTATCCGCGTAACAGAACTTCGCGTCTAAATAAAGGCGTTCAATCGGCGGGAACCCGTTCAATTCGGATAAACTGAAATTCCGATAAACGAAGTTTCGCCGTGTTGAACGAGATCGTCCGAGGTAGCACCGACCGACGGAGCCGACGATTCCGCGAATCGTGTCTGTCGATTTTTGCGATATCGTTCGCGTATACTTGTCGGAGAACGAGAGACGGGCCAACGCGAACAACGTGAATAACGTCGTAGCCTCTGGCAAACGAGAGACTCGGGTACAGAGAGACGCGACGTGTCACAGCGGAGAGTGACAGCAGCCTAATGAAATTACGATGTACTTTACTTGCCTGAAAGACGGTATTCGGGGAAGGGGCGAACAAAGACAGCGAGAGCGGTAAAGTCGGTGTTTGTGTCACAAATTGCTCGACCGTATACATATACATGCGTGCATAGACGCGCAGAGGAGAGACGCGTGCGTGCACCGGAAAAGAGTAAACGCGAGTACGTGCGTACGTGCGTGTTACACGATGGCAGCCGTTGACGTAGAACCGTAGCAAGTACACAAGCTTAGCCAAGTGCATGTGTGTGCACGTATGTATGTGTGCATCCCTGTGTCTGATACGTAGACGTGCATGCGCCGAGATGCGTCCGCATTCTCGCTCTCTCGCCGTGGGAAGCGTCGGTGCTCGCAAGGCAGCGGAAAAAAAGCTTTGTGAAAAGTGCAATTGACGAGTCTATTAGCAGAGGAGGAAATATCGGCGAGGAGAAAAGAAGAAGTGAGACGAAGCACGAAAGAGAGAAAGAGAGAGAGATCGCGATCGATGAGGAGGCCCTGGTTGACGCTACATTCTCGTGGGATGAACGAGGATGACGAGAGCGAATGAAAGACAAAGATCGAACGTAGAAGATGGAACGAAAAAGAGGAGGCAAGGAGGGAGAGAAAAAAGAAAGTAACGAACGAAAGGAAGTGAAAACGGCGGGCGAAGGGCAAAAGCAAACGAGACTTCGTTTTATTTTTTTTCCCTTCTTGTTTCTCTTCTCTCCTTTTTTTTCTGCCGTTATTCCATTTTTACATTAAGCGGTTAAATTTCCGCGCGTGCTCCAGCTAACTGGGATGAATATTCGCCCGGAAAACCGTCCGGTCGACTCGAATTCTTTGACGTGTCCTCCAAAGGCTCTTTTTCGTTGTACATCGGCTGAAAACACAAATCGATTCTACATTGATTCCCGCCGAGATGTACAGCTATCACCTTCTCCCCATTTTCCACCATTTCTATCCTCTTCTGTTCCTCATGTTCGTCGTTTCTGTTTCCAGACTTTTCGGAGGACCGTCAACCGAAGAGTAGCAGCTTGCAACGGAGGCACGACGCTCTCGCGTTCCAGACACAAAAGCTTGCACGGATTTCCTCGTGCATTGCAAAATGCCTTTTAACTTTCAAGCGGCACGCACAGTTACGTACACGTACATATACATATCGATCAGCTGCCACGGGAAACTGTACTAATAAAGCGAGAGAAAGAGAGCGAGAGAGAGAGAGAGAGCGAGAGAAAAGCAAAAAGATGGGAACAAACGAAAACGAGATCCTTTGACGCCGGGTGTCGACGATCGCGTTTCTTTTCCTTTCCGCGGGTCGGTCTCTCTCTCTCGCGCCGACTCTTTGAAAATTATTAATCGCTCGATTCAATCACCGTCTCGCTGGACCTGACCGCTCGAGTAACGCGCGGGAAATTCAACGACTGGCCTCGATTGACTGGTCGGTTACACACCCTTCGGAGCACAGGCCGGCGCTATCTGCGCCGTGTTTCTCATTCCATGCATACGCGTCCATTGTTCGCGTAGCGGAGGGCACGGGATTCAAGCGGAAATCAGCGCCGTGGATCGTGGCCAAAGTTCGACCTTTGCCACCGTTTGTCCCGGAGGCATCGTGCCGCAGAACAATGCGACAACATCCTATAATTATGTTAAGTACGCCGCTGGAACACGGCAACTGTATAGTACGGCAACTAAACTAGCACCACCAATAATCGTGTACTTGGTTTGCTGAGACTCCCTCTTGCAGACGGCGAACGGGGGTGGGGGAGGAGTGCATATTACGAACTAGCCTATAACCTAACGCTGTTACGAAGCAGCGCGACCGACCATCCCTGTGGTGATCAGACAGTAACTAACCGCATCTGGGTAGCGCGCGCGAGAGCTTGCACACGAGCATGAGCGTGTGTGTAGGTACTTATCGTTGCCAAAGTGGAAAATGTAACGCGTATCGAGGTACGAAGGTAAATTTCGTCGGTAGGGTGAGAGGGTAGTCGCTTGCGACGAAATTTCGTTTCGCATTAAGCGTACACGCTCGAAAGTTTCGCGACGTGTTTCACTCTTTAACCATCCAATATCTGTCTCGCGGATAGTAGAATTTAAAAAAAAAAAAAGTATTACTTCAATTTCTGTTCAGTTTCGAGGAACAAACACGGTGTTTGTTTCCCTAAGACTTTTTAACGGACTTTTCAACGTATATACGCGCGTACGTCACTGCTCGACAAAACGTGCCATCACGAGTAAATAAATATTCAATCAAGTTCCGTTCGCGATATTTCACCCTTCCTCCCCCCATCCTTCTCTTTCCGTTCAATCTGCGTCAAACACAGTCGCAACGAAACAATTAAATCGGCCAATAAAGTTTTAATCTTCCTCGTTCGAACGGATATCGCGTTTGCCCCTCTCCCCCGAGGGGAAAACGAAGAACAACCCTGACGAGTTTCGCGCGGCTGGCTACCATCCGGTGTTACCGCAATAACGCGCGCTGTTTTTTTTTTTTTCTCCGTGCAGTCGACATCGGTTCGCAAATTGACGCCCGTCTACTACATCGGCATTTCGTTCTTTGACGAAACTTCGTCGCTGGCTCGCTTTCAAGCTCGCTGCTCGGCCTCCACGCCGATCATTACCAATTAGCGACCAGCTAACGAACAAAGTACACTCTAAACGCTGTTCCTTCCTGACTGAGAGTCACGGTATCTCGCGCCACGGGCAATTAAACCGGTGGCTGGAAGGAACCGCCGGCTGTTTGCCTGGCGGCGTTTGCTCGAGCGTTAGAATCACGCGTTAGCAGGCAATTATCATCGACACTCGAACGTGGACACGGGCTGCTGTACTTGCTGGAAATATCGGGTTCAAGCAGCCACGGTCTACGGCTAGGAATGAGGTGGGGTGGAGGGAGGGGGAGGACAGAGGTGAAAAGGGGGAGCGTTAGATCGGAGCAGAAGCGGTGATGGCTGACGTATCCTGTATTGCACAGTGACGGCAGACAAGCACGTATATCAAATAATTAGATTTCGGCCTGAAACGTCAATAACCATGTCAAACCATTACCCGTACGAGACCCTGTCGGCCGGTTCGTTACTGGATGGATGGTCGGTGGACCGGCCGATGCGACGGTCGGCGGGGATGCTGGGCAGGAAACCGGTCGTCTATCTGCCTGCCTGCCTGCCTGCCTGCCTGCCTGGACGACTGCTCGCGAATTTAACCGCGTTAGCAAACAACTCATTTAACAAAATTAGGGCCCGGAGCGTCGCTTAAAATCGGAGAAATAAAATTACGTTCGAAAGCAAAGGGGTGGCCGAGCGGAAAGTAACGACAGGCCGGCGAGAACACCGACGACGAGGTTCTTCTTTCCTCTCCTCGTCTGACGCTCGTCTGCCACTCGAGGCCACCGTGCGTTGTCAGTCGGTCGCCCCATCGACCACTGATTGCTACGGGGACAATATCTAGCCCGGATATTCCTTTGGAAATGAATTTTACCGAAAGAAGCCTCTCTCGTCTTCGAAAGATCCACGTCCGCGGAAGCTTCTTCGTATCGCAACGGGGGGAACGACGCAGAGAGTCGTTGGATGATTGATCGAGATCTCGTCGTTGGAATTGAATCGGTCAACGCGGATAGGAGCAGATTAAGAGGATCTCCACAGGTGGAATGGACTCCGTAAATCTCTTCCTTTATCGTTCTTAAACGCAACGACGATCGTGTCGAGTCTTTCGTAACGTGAAAGTAAATTCGATCGAGTCTCTCGAAACGCAAAAGGGCGTTTCTTTTTCTCTCTCTCTCTCTCTCTTTTTTG
Source organism: Tetragonula carbonaria (assembly GCA_032399595.1). Classification (NCBI taxonomy): domain Eukaryota; kingdom Metazoa; phylum Arthropoda; class Insecta; order Hymenoptera; family Apidae; genus Tetragonula; species Tetragonula carbonaria. The sequence continues at coordinate 7,063,124 of JAUCRC010000003.1, forward strand.
ATGCCGTTTCAAAGCTGTGTTGCAAAATGTTGCATAGATTAGCGGTCGTGGAGAATGGCCGGCAGATAATGAGGGAACTGGCAAGAGTGAGCGAGGCAAGCGCCGCCGCGATAGCGGAATAGGTTTGTTTAAAGCGCGAAGGAAACGTCGTCGATGTCAAACGTCGGAGTCCCGAGTGTTAACAATGGACGACGTTGCGCCTTCCGTTCGAGATACGATTCGTCGTAGTCGTCTCGTCGGTCGGTCGGTACGCGCTCGCGGCCAGGCAATCGCGTCTCACAATTGTGCACGCGCGCGCAATTGTGTGTGGCCGCCCACACACAGGCGCCGCGCGCGAAACCCATCCGTACGGCTATCACCGCCTCGTCATCTGACAGCTTTCCCTCCGCTGTTCTCCTCCTCTCCTAACATCATTGTTCGGACGTAACCGCGTCTACCGACTAAACTTGCGTGCAGCTGCACGAACGACGAAACTTTTGGAAACTCGGGCTCGGCTCTTAGGACGCGAGGAGGCACGGCTGCCATCCGCTCCGAAATTGCGAGCGAACGAGCGACAGCAGCGAATTCCGCCAACTGTTTTTCTAAATTGCGCGTCGCAAACTGGATTCCGAATCTGAGTTATCTGACTGCTGCTTGCTTTTTCAAGAGAGAGAGAGAGACAGAAAGAGAGAGAGAGAGAGAGAGAAGAAAAGTAGGTTCTCACGGATAAATATAGTTACGACGGGGGATCATCGGTTTTTGTTTCACGTGGGTATAGGTTAATTTACTGAACTTGTTAAAAAGTTGTTAACGCCGTTGATACATCGAGTCACGCCTCTGACGCTGGTCATGTGAATTCTACGAGCGCGTGTGTTTATGACGCAGATTACGCGGCTATTTTGACATGATAGATTGTGAAAATACACCGCGCTGGTTAACGCTGGTTAACAAACAATAGTTGGCAAGAGCTATTAAAAGAATCGCGAGTTTGCTTTGCCGTCCGAGCGTCCGAAAATACACGTCTGAATGTTTGTTTCGAAACGTTTTAATTCTAGATACACCGATGCACGATCGATGGAGTATGTATGCAAATCGAAACGCGAATACGTAATACGCGAACGTTTTGCGAACGGTAACGTCGCATGAGAAAAAGATCGGCGAGGCGGAGAGAGCCCAACACGCGATGAAATATTAAAACGAAACGGGAAAAGAAAATATGGGGGTGGGGGAGAGAAACGAAAAGAGAAAGAAGAGGGAAAGGAAAAAGGAAAGAACGGCGCGGTTAAAACGTCGCGGACAAAAAGACGAGTGACAAAACATGTTTTCCTATTCGCTAAGAATTTTATTTGCTCGCTGGCCGTTATTAACCGAGTTCGTCGGCGGAAACGTTTTAATAAGTTTGCCGCGGGTTACGCGGACTGATTTTTGCAATTCGAGAAATTGCGTCGGTGTCACGGCTGAGGCAAAGGAACAACGTTGGGTAGCGTTGAACGACGAGAGAGAGAGAGAGAGAAAGAGAGAGAGAAAGAGAGAGGCGGGCAGGCACGCCAGGCCAGGCCCCGGCTTCGAAATTACGTCGTGCTAATTGTGAAAGTTTGCGATCCGCCCCGAATGTTGCGCGCTCAACACGCGGAAAACAAGCGTGTGCATTTTTCCAGATTGCCAGCGTTTATTTGAATTCCTCGCATAACTTTGCGCGTTTATATTTCCGTTACGGTAGGGGAACCGCTGGCCGGCTAAAGTTCTTAGGCGATCGATGCAGTCACGCAGACGAAACGTAGGGAGGGAGAAAAGAAAGAAACGGAACGTGCACGTACAGCGAACGATGGAACACCGGTGGAACAGTGCGTTAATCTTTCGCGTTGAACAATCGACAAACAGTTTCTACTTTCTCGATTAACCTGGCATCCATCTTCCAACACCATTTTTTTTCAGTTTTCTGCTTCTTCTTCTCCTTTCTCTTCTCCTTCTCCTTTTCCTTCTTTTTCTTCGTTTTCTTATTCGTCTTTGTCACCTCTGTCCTACGTTTCCTCGTTGTCCCCTCTCTTGTTGCTCCCTCATTTCTCTTTCGTCGCCGACCGAACAAAAGATCCGTCCAAGTTTCTTATTTAATTAAACTTCGCGAAACAGCCGGTAATGAATTTAGATATCCTGATGCGTTCCGTCCGCGGCAAAGAGATACGTCCTGGCCAGCCCCCTCGGCGGGAGTTTGCACTTTCACCATGCTGACACGCTGTGAGACGCCGGCTGTGTGATTAAACTGGTCGCAGTGGCGCGAGTCAGCCTTGTGCCTGACACCTTTGGTCACCCGTGCGAAACGGAAACGGAAGTTTCCCCGTTTCTTTCAGTTCATACGGAAGGAATGATTGTTCACGGTAGAGTTAGTACGGCATAAATGAAAAACATTAATATGTTTCCGCTTGACGCGCGTTATGAGACTTCGTGATTAAACTGGTCACAGTAGTGCGAGTTGACGTTGCGTCGGACGTCACGATTACTCGCAAACAGAAACGAGCATCTCTTTCCGCTTTCGTACGTTAGATATTAATTGAAATCATTCGTCGTTCTCCGATTAACCGTAATGCAAATACACTCTCGTGTTCGAACGTCACGGTCGATGGCCTTTGTACGAATTGAAATTCCTCGAGCACTACTCCCCCGTATAAATGTTTCAAATCGAACACGATCGCGTCCCGCGGCAAACACGCATGAATATGTATCGACGTCAACCCGTGTCTCGGTCGCGAGTTTCAGTTTGTCTTGCGGCTGATTGCCAGGCGCATCGCAATTATTGGATGAGCAAAGAGCCGTGGGCGCAAGGAGGTATCATCGAGTTTCACGCAACACGCTGTTTCGTCTGATCTCTCAGGGCACGAATCGATCTGACCCGATTTCTCGCTTCCCCTTCGAGATACTCGAACACCTCTGATGAAGTTCGGCATCGTTGCCGATTATCAGCGGCTCGGTATGTATTACATTTGAAAATTCAAGCTCGATTCAAGTGTAATTTAAAGAGACTCGAGTTTTGGTGAAGAAGAAAAGAAAAACAATAGAAAAGAAAGAAGGATGTTTCCGAGATATACTCTTGCACTCGCACATACGGCTTTTGTATCCGCCACAGCAGACATTCTGTTTGAGTTTACCCGATTATTACGTTGAAACGAGAGTTATTGGAGAACGTATCTCTTCTCGTACCTCTTTAGTACCGGCAACCAGGATCAGTTAAATTCCCTTCATAAAGTGGAATTTAAATAATTCCACGAAAAAGCGTTTCGAGCGTAATACGTAAGAAAAGCACACGGCAAGAAAAGGAGAAACATCAGGACAATTAGTGTAACGATGCGAAACACCGGGCAATTCGTGTGCCACCACCCTTTTATTAGTGTGATTAATTTCGGTAATATCGAATTAATTTCATCATAATTGGGTAATTTAATTCGCTCGCAATGCCAACTGCGCGAACAATGAATTTTACTCAATTATGGCACGATATCGATGTAGAATCGAAAAATCGCACGAAGGATTTTCCTTTTTTTTCTTCTTTCCTTTTTGCGGATTTCGACGCTCGACGATCGACACAGCAAAAAATACGGGAAGAAGTGTCGGAGCCGAGGAGAGCATTCGTACGCGGACTTCGTTCGGACGAATTTTTATCAAAGCGGGAACGAGGATCGATTTCCATTTCCGGCTTCATTGCGCTTTCCAATTAAAGGTCGCGTCAAAGTTTCTTAAGCGGCCGATACCAATTTCCTCGCACTTACCCGGCAAAGAGACTGGCTAGAGATACGGAATTCTCTGTAAATTAAGTTTTCGATGACTTTGAGTACACATACACGGGTTGCATCGAGATGCCTCGATCTGCCGAGGCAGGAGAGCGAGACGAAAGTTGGAGCATAAATTTTCATGCGCGCCTTCGTTCTTCGTCCGGTTGATGCTTTCGCGATCAATCAGCGCGTGCACGCGCAACGTCGAAAATTTTGCGATCGGCCAAGAGCAACGCCGAACATCGCGAGAACGAGCAATTTTTCCCGGCAATTAACCCTCGAGGCCGCCGGAATCGCGTAACGGCGAAACATTACTCTCGGACAATTATCGATTCGCGGCTGATGGGCCCTTCCCCCTCCCCTTCCCCTCTCCCCCTTACCCGCCTCGTTCGAATTCGAACGAATCGGCCGGTCGTTTCGGCGGAAACGCGAAATACGCCGATGTTAATTTTCCGTTGCTTTTCGCGTAAATAGGCGTTAAGTTCAACTGCCCGTGAAGGCGGCACGACTGCGGCCATCAATTCCGTCGCATCGACCGGCCCTGTTTCCCCTGTATTCCCCTGTTCCCGTGACTTCGGCCAAGCCCCAAGGCTGATCCTGTAAACCGTTTCGCGAAAAACTCTCTGCCCGAGCAGATAGAGATCGCTTCCGTTAAGCCTGCTAACTGAAATATCGCCCAGATAACGAGAACGTACGGCGAGCGTGGAAAAAGAGATGAAACCTCGGAGAAAGAAAAAAAAAACGAGGAATAGAGTGGTGGCATACATATACCTGTACAAACACACACATCCACGCATATACATATATATATATATATATATATATATATATACAGAAAGAGAGAGAGAGAGAGAGAGAGGGAGAGATCCGGGAGGAATGCAATTGCATCTATTTGTTCGAGAGTAGCAGATCCGGCTATAGTACAGAGTGGGCTGTACATATACTGGTATATACCACTGGATACATTTGCACGAGCGCAGCGCAGGCTACGGGCAGAGAGAGCTTAACGGGATCAACGGTCGTTTAGTATCGTTTTATCCGCGGGCTTAAGCGTTAATTTTTGCGAATAAACTAGGTGAATTGTACACACAGCTTGGCAGCCGTGCGTGCGGCTATTTAACGAATTTACAGCGGCGACCGATCTGTTTCGGATTTGCCCGCGAACTACGACCCACGAATTCGATTGCGGCTTTCTCGATGATTCATTTATAGCACGATCGTCGTGTGCACGATCCCGCGTTAATTACGAGCCCGGTCCTCTCGTTTCGCGCGTCAAATGGGAGGAGAAAGAAACGAGAAAGGACGAGAAAAAAAGAGGAGGGAAAGATACGTTCGACGGGGAATATTTTCGAATCGGGTTACGGATTCGTTCGTTTCCCGTTTATTTTTATCGTCGTTCGGCGATCGTTGCTTTTCAGGGATCGTCGTCACGATTCACGGAAACGCGCGAGTTCAAGGGAATTTGCTGCGAGTTCAAGGGAACTTGCTGCGAGTTCAACGCAGCGGGAACGTACCATCCATTCTATCCGGACGATCAACAGATGCGGACGACACGTGGCGGGAAACGCGCGCGGGTTAATTGTTTATACGATGCAGATTGAATACTCGCTTAATGATTCATTGGATCCGACAGATCTCGAAATTGGGTACGAACGATAATAGAACCGTGACACAACACTTCGACGCGATTGATGAAACCCGTTCGTAGCCACGCCACGCTACGCGAGCATCCTTCCGATCCCGACCCGTTTAATATAAATCCGATTTCCACAGCGTCGATTTACACAGCGCGGAAAATTGTTACTTCCGCGCCTCGGAGGGTTATTATCGTTCCTCGAGCGGCCGCGCGTTATAACACCCATAAATTTCCAAACTGTCTCTCGCTCTCTCTCGCGCGCGCGCGCGCTCTCTCTGCTCGTCTGGCCGGATTAAAGCGTAATTAAATCGACGATCGTGGCCGACGAGAAGATTTCGTAACCTCCCGCGAGCAGACATCGTCGTCTTTTTATCAAGCACTCTGCTCCGCTCGCGTAGAAGAAGGGCTTCGTGGAAGGCGCGAGCCACTCTCTCTCTCTCTCTCTGTCTCTCTTTCGCGCGCGCGCTCTCGCTGATACCTTAAACCGTCGAATCCTCAAAGGAAGGGGAGCCAAGGAAACGGTTGCTCGGCAAATGATCCCAATTACCAGGTCCAATCGGATAACTTAATCCCGAAGCGATTTACCGTGCTGGCGCAGGTGGTGTATGGTTTAATCGCGACTCGTCGCGACCATAGCGCGAGCACGATGCAGCAGCGTCGAGGTGAAAAAACGCGGCGCGACGTGGCGCGGCGTGGCGCTACGGTGCAACCTAGGCTAGGTAGCAGCCTTACTCGAACGGTCAGACGAGCTTAGTATGCATTGCATGAAGGCACCGCGTATATCCATTATATTACGATCCCTTCCTCTGCCTCTCTGCAGCCTCCGTTCTTCCTTGCAGTTCCCTGCGCTGCTATATCCACTGAAAGAGATTTTCTGGCGAATGGTTCTCCGTTATTATCCGGGCGCTATCTGCTTCTCTCCTCTCTTCATACCTCATGTACTCTCTCTCCTTTATGTGCACCCGTTATATGGAGAGGTATTTACCTGAATGTGATCCCTGCTGTGTGGTAGCTCACGTGCACCAGCCAGCCTAGTCTCACCTAGAGTGCCCGCCCATTCGCGTTGCCACCAGATATATGTATATATGTATGTATGTATGTATGTATGTATGTATATATATATATACCTACACACGCACGCACGCACGCACACACACACTCACACACATATATATTTGAGCAGTTTGTGCCACTGGCGAAGCACCTATGCCCTGCTTCAACCGCAATCCAATGCTGGAGAGCGTTGAAATGCACCAGCCTCGGTTTCTCTGTGCATCTCTGCGTCTCTGCGTCGAGTCTCTCGTTGCGTCTACATGTGCTTGTATCTCTCTCTCTCTCTCTCTCTTTCTCCCTCTCTCTTTCTGCATATGCGTATGGTAGAACGCACGATAGAACGACGACTGGTGGAGAGGTCGCGGTACGCGTCGACGTGTAAATTGTGTTCCATCGTGACGTGGCAGGATCAGGCTGCCAAGCTTGGGGATAAATCGACGAAGCGCGACGGAGGCGCGACGAGTAGAATCAAACAGAGTTTAACGTCTAGTGTATTTGCGTTCTCGTTAATATCCCGGTCCATTCTGTTAACCTAGGCCAGCAATATCGCTATTTCGCGCTGTTCAGCCACATTTTCAACCGCTAATGATATCTGCAGATGTGCACGCGGCACCATCGCCTCCCCAATTCCCTCCTCTTCGCCCACCCGTTTCACCCTCCCGCCGCCACCCGTAAGGACGAGATGGCGTAGCCACGGTCCCGGTCGAATTGCTTCCCGGGGTGTAAAATAAAATTTTACAACGTTTCGAGGCTTCGTCTCTAATTTGATCGTAACCCGTTTTCCCACGGGCTGCTATCACGCTCCATTACGAGGAAATTTCATTTTTTTCTTTTTCTCTCTTGCCAAATCTCTCTCGCTCTCTCCAGACTCCGGTATTAAGCGTTACTGCCGCCGCTATTTTGGCCGCTTTTCGTAATGCTTCGCGGCGATCGCCAGGAGAACGAGACTTCGTGGTCCGTGTCTCGAGAGGCCGTTTCTCCCAAGTCCAGATATATTCGTTCTATCGCCAGCCGCTATCGAGACGATCTTTAATTGCAACAGCAGCGTTTCGAATTCGACAGAAGATCGAAAGCATCGCGGCGGTGATTTCTCTCCCCTTTCTCTCTTTCGTTCCCTCAATTTTCCTTTTCCGAGATGTTTCGCTTGGAACGGTATAACGTTGCGTCGAAGGTAACAATCCCGGGGACAGAGGTTTCTTTCCATCGCGTTAATAGCCCAGCCGAGAGTTAATTTCTCTTTTCTCGAGAGAGTTCTCTCGAGTCGTTTCGTTGTCAGTTTCTTTCGATCCGACAGAGGTCAAACGAAACGAAGAACTTGCGTGATAGATGATGCTGATAGCGGCAAGTACGTTACTTCGATCCGTAATTACACGCGGATGCGGAAATCCGTTGTTGCTCGTTTTGCGTCTCGTTTGCCGCCGTCGAATCACGAGCCGCTTGTCCGAAGGTTGGCTGCTGCTTCTCGTTCGTTCTCGCGGCCAGCACCGCGACGGGGGAGGAAAAAGTGAGCAACGGGGGGCGGGAGAGGGGAAACGTTAATGTTCAGGGGAAAAACCCTGCGCTGCCGGCAGTTTCCCACGGAAAATTGATTTAATATACGCGCGCGCGGAATTGGGTGACGCCGGTGGTGAGAGCTGCGTCGCCCGTGTACGCGTCTCGATTTTCACGTTTCATGAGCACAACAAATCCGGTAAATTCGATTTCGCCTTCGCGGATGGAGCCTCTCGCGTCGGACAGCGTTATTTCGAACAGAAATTTGCGACGTGTTCACCGTTCATTTCGCGTCACCCTCTCTTCTTCCCCCTCCCCCCCCCCGCCTCGTCGTTCCCCCGTCGTCTCTATACGCGTCTTAATTGCGATCAAACGCGTCACGTCTCGCTGTATACGTGCGTGTACGTGTGGCTCTTCTTTTTCCACACGGCGTTGCCGTGTTCGAGTCGACCACGGAATACCACCAGGCTGAAATCAATCATTCTCTGAATTCAACGTTGATCCGGTATTCAAGTGAGAGAGAGCCCCCCGGGCTCCGAGTTCACCGCGGCTCTTCACGGTTCCTTTCACGGCACTCCCAATTCCCGTTCCATCGGCGAGAAAATACGCGAACGAAGATAGACGCGCGCAGCCAGATAGGATCGGGGAGTATGTGCATCCTCCTCCTGCGAGCCAACGAATCGTTGGATGTTTGCGCGGTGTGAGGTAAACCGTTCGATGCTGCCGAGCGACATCTCGTAGTCGGAGGTATTCCGCCAAATGTTATTAGGGATCGTTTCTTTGAGCGTCCTCCGCCGAAGGAAATACAACCCGCGCGCCCGACGCGTCGCGCCGTGCCTACCGGATTTGCAAAAATTTTCCTCGGCCGGGGTCGAGGAATCTCTCGACGAGAAGAAGCGTCCCTCGAGCGTGTAAGTGGCGCGTAACCGTCACTCGTGGTAAAAGTATCCTGTTACGTCTCGCCCTTTAGCGAGGCTCGCTAGGACCCGTTGGTAAGTGGAATGTAGCGTACGTTCTCAACTACTACGCCGAGTGTATCGTAACACCTCGTAATGAGGGGCAATTGGAGACAGATTGAAAATACGTACGCTTCATTTCGCCGAGATTGCTCTCCGTGTTTTCGCGAACGCGTATCGCGAGCCTTGTTTAGTTTGTTTTCGCGATTAACGAACTAAAATGCGTTTCGATCGCGAATTCGAGCTGAAATAATTTATATTTACCAACGTTTCTCGCTTAAATGACAACAACGCGGAACAGTGGCATCCGCGGAATTAAAACATCGCGTGGATTATGCGCGCGCGCGCGCGAACAAAATTCTCCGAATGAAATTCAATAAAGCGAACGTTAACGAACATTCGGTGCCCGATAGGTTTTAAAATCCGACTCGTTTGCGAAAACGTGCCGTTTAATGAAAACACACTCTCCTACGGTATTTCGTTTTAATTCACCTCTCCCTCCTCCCCCCCCCCACTTTTCGTCTGGGACGGGGAAATCAGTGCGACCCGTTTCGAACGACGCGGGGATCATTGCCGCGCGCTCGTAAACAATTTAGACGGTGGTGGAAAAATACGAAAATCCGTCATATCCTCGCCGCCGACCCTCTCTCGAACGAACATCTCTCCGCCTGCGTGAAATTCGTTCCAGCGACCGATTCGTAACGACCACGGCGTTTAAACGCGCCGTTGCATCGCGCTCGCGGAGAATTAGGGGCGTCGGCGCGATCCTTCGCCCCCGTTTGATTATCGATCCAACCCGTCGTCGAATCGACCGAGTATCCAAGTATCCAAGGCACTACGAGTCACGCAGTCGTGGAAGGGTGTGTACCTTTGCTCTTCCTTCCTTCGGCCCTCTATTTTCCTTCGACTTTTCCCATTCTCTTCCTCTCATCCCATTCTCTTTCCACCCCACTGTGCTTCCTTACGATCTACCCTCGCGCGCGCGCGCGACTAGTGAACCGTGTAAGAGACTGCTTGCTTTTTCTAATCTAGCCCAGGGATTGACGGGGAGGATCGAGCTTTAAGCATCAATTTACATGTAAGTTTCCGGCCGGTGCCTCGTTCCTGGCGTAATTACGTTCGCACCAGGGGTAATCGTTGCCTGTCTTTACCAGAAAATATAGAAGGCGCGAGTCCCGTCCGATCATCGGGTCTACATCGTCCGGGAGACGCGTCTTCCGTTTTTTTTTTCTTCTTTTCTTTTCCGTCGAGGGGATTCTATCGATTCTCTCGGTCTCTCTTTCTCTTTTCACTTTCTCTCTCTCTCTCTCTCTTTTTCTCTTTATCTCTTTAATGCGTTTCCGCGCGACAGTATCTAAAACCTGATATAGAGCTCGTTTCTTCGCTTCGAACGAAGCGAATCGTTCGCAGCGTGTAACTTATTGCTGGATTCGTCGACGAACCGAAGGGGACTCGGTAACGTATCTATCGATCTAAACCATCTTCCCGCCGTTTCGCTGAATTCGCGATTTCCGCCCTTGAATACGGTACACCAGTCGCGCTATAGTAGAATTTTTTCTCGAGTTGTTGCTTATTTCATGACTGGAGCACGCTCGAAGCGCAAGATTGTTGTAACAATCGAGCGTCGAAGATTGCCGCGTTCGGTTTCAAGAATCACATTGTAGAGTTAATTGATCACGCAGGCGTGGCCTGTTTGCTCTTCCTCTACCGATTACTACATTCTAATAATCGAACGCCTCCAAGTCGACGCGATGGCAAATCCCTTCGCCCCGAACCGTTTCAAGTCCTAAACATCGATCCGATCTTACGTTACGCTCCGTAACGACGGATTTCCCTTCTCCCCTTCGGAAACGAAACTTTCGATCAATCTTCTCGCATTGCCGTCGACTGATTCTACCAATGATTCGAAGAGCGACAACGTCGAAATTTTTGCCCGCTGATTTGCATTACTCGCGGATTAAATCCTCTCGCGTTTGGCGTTTAATTATTTTGCTCGCGTATATCATTTGTCCGTCAGCGCGTACGCGTGCACCGGAGGATTTCATACGAAGCGGTCACGAGCGTTTTTATTATTAAAAAAGCGGGAAAACAATGAGGAGGGCAACAACGAACGCGGGCGACGGGAAATCGGAAATCTTTGGAAAATTAATTTCTAACAGCGGGTTGTCACAGGATTGTGATATTGTGTTGCAACTCTAGAGATTCGCGGCAAATATCGGTCCGACGGAAACGGAGGAAAGAGAGAAAAAAATAACTATCGAGCGTGGTCTGCGGGCTGTCCCGTTGAAATCCGAGTGCCTTCCTTCTCATTTCGTTCTTTCCGCCATCTCTGATTTGCAGCTCGTGTTCCCATCGGACAGGCTGCGAGGCCAGGTTGCCTCTCGCCGTGGAGATCGTTCGTGTATCTCGCGCCAGCCTCTTTCTATTGGTTTCCAATTTTTCTACGTGTATGTTCGCACTCTGTACGTGTTCTTTCTCTGTCCCTGTCTCTCTCTCTCTCTCTGTCTCTTTTTGTTTTTCTCTTTTCGTTTTATTCCATACGCTTCGCGTCCGCTTTGTTTGCTCGGCGTTTGTTCCCTCGCGAAAAAGACGACGCCGACTGTCTAATCGTCGACGGCCGAGGCGACATCGCCATCGTGTCATCGAGACGAATTAGACGTATCGTTGAAACGTATTACGCGAACAATGGGTTCGTTAGCGAGCACCCAGGTTTACCTTCCCGTCGATTCTTCCGGCCGGAACGTAGGAAAATCTGGCCGTAATACTACAACAGGTATCTTGATCGAGCTTCAGCGAGTACATTGTAGCAAGAAAAAAAAAAGAAGAAAAGAGAAAAGGAAAGAGAGGAGAGAGAAAGAGAGGAGAGAGAAAGAGAGGAGAGAGAAAGAGAGGAGAAAAGAATACAAAAATAAAAAAAAATGAAGAAGAAACGGAGCCTTGCGCCGAAGTGTATAACGAAACGTTTCCACCAAGCCAGAGAGAAAAGGTAACTCCGCGAAATATCATGCACACTCAATTTCACTTTGTCGAAAGTTTCTTCGCAGTCTTGGTCATTATAACGACGCTTTGTTATCCATCGTCTCGTCGTACTTGCTCTCTTACTCGCCCGGCCAGGCTCGAAGCTCTAACTTTTCGAAACAGCTCGTGGAAGCGTGGCTCGGCGCGACGCGATGCGCCACGGCGAACAGGCTCGCGTCGTTTCGCAAAAAAGAGAACTACAAACCGAAGGTAGTGTAAATTGAGCTTACAATCCAATCAGTCGCGCCCCCTCCCCCCGTCCGCCCGCCCACTCTAACCGTCTCTGCTGCTTTTCCTCGCCGGTATCTCGGGCTCTGCTCGAGGTTCGTCAGCTCGAGAGGCGGAAGTAAAATGACAGAAAAGAGAGGTGGGAAGAAAAAAAAGGATGGAGAATAAGGAAAAGAAAAAGAAAAAAAGAGGAGGAAAAGCGAAGGATGATCGCGCGATGAGGCAGCGCGGAGAGACACGGAGGAAGAAGAGGGACGGTCAGGATCAAGGAAAAGGCGAATGAGAAAGTGCGAGCGCGTAGGACCACAGAAATAGCCCCGGAGGGTTGATACAGTGAGAGAGAGAGAGAGAGAGAGAGAGAGAGAGAGAGAGAGAAGGAAAGAGAACTCAGCAGCACGCAGATATTTCCAAGTACATTTTTGATGGGATTTTTAAATGAGCCCCAATTGCGTTAAACGCTACGGTGCTCGACTTAAGGCAAGATTTCCTTAAACGATGTTTCAGGTTCTCGGGAATTCTCGTTGGCCCGTCTCATTAAGGGATGAAGATTAAGCCAGCGACGTCTTCTATTTTTTTTTCTTTTCCTCCTCGTCGCGGCCTGTTTGCGGCTCGTATTAAGCACCCTCGATTTCGTCCTTAATCTATTCGGATTCTTCATGTTTTTCTACACGTTTTTCTTAATCCGTATCGAAACATCGTTGTCGTACGAAGTGTCGTAGCTTCGCGTAGCTTCTCGCGCGATTTTAAGAAGCTATTTCTCAACTAAGAAGGAGGGGAGGGGGAAGAGGGAGAAAGCTCGAGCAAGTAGCGTCGTTGCACGAGGAAAGTTGTCGCAGTGGGAAATTTACAATGTAAATCGCGAGATGGTCAACCAGTTGATACTTCGTTGCCACAGAGCGTGCACTTTGTTTTTTACGCGCCACTCAGAGAGGGGCAGAGAGGGAGAGCTTGCAGAAGACAGGAGGAGGGTGGAAGAAGGAAGAGGGGATGCACGGGGAATGACGTAAAATAAATTACGCCGAGTTTAAATACACTTTTACAGCCGCGCCGGCACCGCGCCGTTTTACACACACCCAAGCGGGAACCTTGAGACCGCTGGCCGGAGGAACGAAACGAGCAGCATCGTTTTATCCTGACGAGCACGAAAATTGACGCGTCACGCTGGGACTGTCGCTTGCATACCGGCGCGTTCGTCGTTAATTTAATCGAGAAATTCTGTCGCAAGTAAACACGAAGCCGAGAGGGGAACAACAAGTATTTTGCTCGCGTGTATGTATCTCAACCGTGAGACGAACGCGGCGTCGTTTCTTTCGCGGCGACGCGCTATTATACCGATACGCGGGGGCTGAAACGCGTCGAGATCCGTTCGAAATCGCGTCCTTATTTATTTCTGTCTCGCGATAACCGGGATTTCCAGTTAAACTCGATTTCCATTACCAGATTCGATCGGGTCTTGCAACCCATGCCAGTCTCGCCTCCTTCCAGAATTGCGCCGGGCAACTCCGGATTCGATTCGACTCGAACGCCTGTTCTTCCTCCCGCTGGGATAAAGAGGGATACGGAAAATTTGTCCGTCTCGTCTGTGTTTTGCCCGCGATACAAAATTCCACGCGGTAATCGATCATTCGTGGCATTTGAAACGAGCTCGCGGATCCTGCCGCTTAGTACGTACGTACGTACGTACGTAGATTCTCCACGACCCTCGTGAATATATTATACAAGTTAACCACGTTCGATTACCCACGTTTCGCGTCCCTCTTTCTCCGCTGCTCGCTCTCCGGTTGCCCGTCTCCGGTTCAGTCGTTAATGGGTACTTATCGAATTGAAAGTTTGGCGTGCCACGTAATCTCGCGGTGCTAAGAATCTAATTGGCATTTAATCCCGTTAGCGGGGACGTTAACACCCTCTCGGACGACCTGACGCTACAGTCCGAGAGTTCGAGGAGCGTTCGCTGTCCGCCTATCCGTCAGGCGATAAACCGTATCCCGCTGCGGCCGGAGTATTTTATCGAGTGATTAATTCCCCGGAAAACTATGTTCGCCGAACAGCGCGGACCGGCCGCCGATGAGATTGCTCAGCGTGGTGCGCGTCGAAATGTGATACACGCCGATATGACTACGTATAGGTGTATATTTACACAGTTTGCCACATAACGTTTCCCGGCAATATTCGACCAGAGTATCGACGGTGTCAACCGGAATATCGCAGCTTACGAAATCTATTTCGATTATCGCTGAAGAGAGAGATAGTTTCAGCCGGGCCGCGTAACCCGATCGAGTCTCGAACGCGATAGAATGGAAATATGTAATACGCGCGCGTGTGTGTACGGAGCGAGAAGGCCGCTCGTTGAACGCGCTGATCTTGATAACGTTTATTATATACGCTGTCCCGCTGGAACGCAATAATTATTCGCTGCTTTAACCGCCGCGCATCGTCTAGCCGTATCGGGTAATTTTATGGTCGCAGCGATCGTGCAACGTTCGTTGCAACAAACCCGCCTTCGTCGTTTTTCTTTCTTTTCCTTCTCTGTTTATCATCCGTCCTACTGTTCTTCTCTTCCCCTCCCTTCCCCGTCATTCTTTTTTTATTTTTACTCGAAACAGCAGGCTGCTCGATAAATATGAAATCCAACGGGAGGGAAAGAATCAAGCGGTGGATCAGATTGATCACAACCGAACAGTGTCAGCTGTTTCCTCTCTCGCTTATTATCCACCGTTCGTTCACGATTGGACGGCACGAGGGAAAGTTTCGCACGGTCCGCGAGCGACAAATTTCGAAACGAAAGTTCGTCAGCTGAATCTGTTGATTTCTGTTGGGAACTGTTCCGCGTCGAACGAATCGCGATTGTCGACGGCGCGGTGTCGAAACGGTAAGAAAGATCGATCCGGCGGTCGGAGCGCAGCTTCCCGCAAAATTTCGTGTCTTTGTTATCGATATCGATAAACGTCCACACGAGAAAGGTACTGTTTATCGGCCAATAAAGAGACATTTCAATCAGCCAAGTTGCAACGTCCGCGGCATACAAACTGTTACAATTCAGTTATCGAGAGAATGGATTCGCTCGCAGAGAGATAAAACGTTCAATTCGACGAGCCACCACTTACTCGATCAGACTCGTATTTCGAGGCTCGCGTGCATTCCTAAGTATCGTGCTGTCAACTTCCGTTTTCAAGATAATGATGCATGATAACGGTTACGCGCGTCCATTCCTAGGTGAAAACATTCACCGTCCGTGCGATTTTCGAGGTTTCGCGCGATGGTACTACGGCCGTGGTGAGACTCGACTCTAACGATTTTATATTTCGGTAGCAGTACCATCGACAGACTTAAATTATACCAATTACAAAGATATCTGAATTACCTGGTTCGATTCGTGTTCGCCGATCCCTCGGTGTTGTTCGTTTCGATCAGCCAGGATTCGGTCAGTGGGACTCGTCATTCGGTTGATCTTCGATCGGTCTCGGTTTATCTGCAGTCACAGGCTGAAGTATCGCGCGTGGATTGGATCGGAAATCGTAGGTGGATCGTAGGATGCATGTCGGAAGGATCGAGCCGAAAGGTCGAGAGGGTGTAGAAGAGTGTACGTGGGTGATGAGAGAGCGAGGGAAGAACGGGGAAAAAAATCTGGCTGGAAGGTGGAGGTGCGGAAGCGCGTTGAACCGAGTACGTGCTTTCCTCCGAGAGTTTGGCGCGCGACTGTGCTACTGAGGCCAACCCGGGCCACCATCAACCCTCTTATGGCTCTGTCCCTTCGTTCAAACCCCTCTTTACACCCCTCTCTCTTCGCGCCACTCGTCTCTCCCACCTTGGGTTCGCGCTCCCACCAGAATTCCGAGCGTCACATATTCCTCTGTTTCCCTCTCTCAACCCCTAACGTTCGCCCTCTCTCTCCTTCCGGCTGGTCTCGCGTTGCCATCCTCTCTTTCCGTTCAACGAGCCGTTCTTCACCCCTTCTTCATCGACCTCTCTCCAGCGTCCACCTCTCCCGCGCAGCTTCATTACACCCTTTCCTCCGTGAGCAGCTTCATCCCCCTTGTCTCTGTCTCACTCTCTCTCTCTCTCTCTCTCTGTACCGCTGACTATCCTACTCGCTCACCTCTGGCCACTCGCTGGGTTACCTACTCCTACCAGCCAATCTCTCTTTCTCTCCAGCTCTCACTCTCCGCTTCTCTTCTCTTCCGTTCTCTCCTCGTCTCTCGTTCCTTCCCCATTATCCTTTGTTCTCGCTCTTTTTCACCGACTCGTTATGTCTTTATTTCACTCTACTTTCAGTCGGCTTTCTTTTTCTACCATCCCGATGTTCCGCGTCGTTCGCCTCTTCTCTGGCGTTCGCTCGACGAACCTTCCTTCCTCCGTCCTCTCGTCCTTTCCTCTCGTCCTTTTCGTCCGCTCTTCCTCCGTGTCTCGTCGTCCCGTTTGCGCGACGTCCCTGCGTTCTCTATTCCGCTCCCTGTAAACCTCCCGTCTACCTTCGACCCTCCTCTCTCGTATTCCCTGTCTCCGTCGTGCAAGCAATCCCTTCCCTTCGACCCCATCGTGAAATCACCAGCGACGTGGACCGGCGGTTAGCGACGGTGCGCGCGCCGCAATTCAAAACTGCGGTTAGAAGGGGTCGTCGAAGATAAGGATGAGCCCTAAATATAGCGACATGGTGCTTAAAAGATCCTCACTCCAGGCGATCGGCTGCTTACCTCGCCTTACGTGCTCCTTTTAGCACGCTGCTGCGAATCCTCCCTTCTTCCCGCTTTAACGCCCGAAACGCCAACAACCCTTTCGTTCTTTCCCTTATACGTGCGTGTGCTTGTTAATTTCCTTCATCGATTGCCATCCAGTGCCACTGCACGTGTCGCCGCGCGGTGGTTTGATCAATTCTGACGCCTCGCACGATGACGGCTCGAGATATTCGCAGGATCTACGTAGACGAGATCGATGTCGATCCTTTGCGGGGCAAAGTTTCACGCGTGCAGCAACGACTGCTTCGTTCTGAATTTTAATAAAAGTTTAATAAAAACACGAGTCCGATGACATAACTAGACAGTCGTAACTAGCCGTCGAGACTAGCTCATGAAAGTTGCAGAAAAGTTTGCGGATGCAAACTAGTCTCTACGGGTGGGGGTTGAAGTCGCGTCGAAGTCGAAGGATGAGTTCCGAGATGAAGTTACGATCTTTTAATTGTAATTCCAACGATTTACAAACTCGGAGTCTTTGATCAAGCGAAGAGATTCCGTCTGATGGCAAACGATTCCGTCGATGGACAAGCGTTGAACGCTTGCAACGTTAGAACACGATGCTAGAAGTATCGGGCCGTGTGACGCGCGTCGCAGCGTGACGCGTGTATAAATAAAGATCGGCTAAGCCTCGTCCTGCTCTGTAATTACGATGGAATTAAGCTGGGTATTCTGCGGGTATTCGGTGATCCTTGCATCCTGGCCGCACCGTCGCCGTCGTATCTCCGCTCGGACGAAACCAATTTGGAATTAATGTAACGTCCTGCGAAATTAACTTGATGTCCTTTCGGATGGAAACGGGCAACATCTCCATCTCTTTCTTGGGAATCAAAAATTAATCTTCGTTTAATTGTACTCGATCGCCAACACGTCCGCCAATGATATCGCGATACGTATTATATGTATATATACTTCGTTAATATTCCCTATCTGAGTGGGACGTGGTAAATATTTAAATACCTTCGAATACCGGGATAAATTTGAATTCGTGTAAACACCCCCGCCGATTAAATCCAAAATAATTAAAACGAAAGGGAGCTGCGAGAGAGATCTTTCAGAAAGCAATCCCGGGTGCAGCCACTTTCGCGTTTCGCACAAGTAAGTACTCTCATCCGAGCAATATCAAAAGTGTCGTAGAGGCGAGGCCTAAGCCCTATTATTATACCTAATCTACCGCCAGTAGTCGGCCGCAGTCGTCCTATTACCAAATTAGTAAGCGAACGAAGAGATTCTTCCCCCTCCCCCCCCACCCCCTCGGACCCCCCGATTATCCATTCGCATTACCTAACGAAGAAAATCTGAAGAAGAGAAGCTCCGTTGCCGCGAGTAAGTAGTAACGCGTTAATACGATCGGACTGGCATTCTTTCCGGGCGAGGCTGCTACCAGATGCGAATCACGTGAGTCGACTGATTCAACGCGGTAGTAGTAAGGTCAAGCCCGTGTCCCACGAACACAGAGGGATTACTCGCGCGAGATTAGATAGTGGATCGCGGTGCGTTAAATGAAAGGCGACATCAGAACAATAAGTACTCCGTGCTGCTTCACGTACGTGTGCTGGACACCAAACACTCCGGCTGTTCGTTCTATCTCTTCTCGTTAGTCCGACGTGCCATGCGCGACGATACACCTATCCGCGTGCACGAATTAATAATCCGGCGAACCGAGGAAGATTTATGTTTAACTCGGCGATATGTGTGTTTCTGTGTGTATGTATGTGTGTGTCACCTAGAGAAAAAGGAAAGAACGCGGTGAACGGGAGCAACCGGTGACCATCGTTCTTCCGTTGCACGCTAGCACGAATGAAATGATTAAATAGGTGATATATATTTATTGTAATTTTTAATCCTCGGAGTACCAACCTGAACGTCTAACAATTTCACGGAGCCCCGTGATTAACCCTCGTACACACGTTTCTTTTATCATCTTGTCATTTGTATCACTCTTTCGATTATTGATCATTTCCATCTGTGACAATTCTTTCCCATAGGATTTAAGTATAAATAAACGAAATATGAGTAAATTAAATGAACCTAGTACTCGGTTGTTCGAGGGTTAACGTAAACGGAGATACCAGTCGACGCATCAAATGAAACGATGTCACTGGTAATACATTTATTATAATCATTCCTTTTGATAAATTCAAAAGAAAGTTCCGTATTAACGCTTGAGAGAAAAAGAGAAGGATCATAACAAGTAAAAATAAGCAGCGATCGTCGCCTTCGTTGGCCGATGGAAAGGTGACGTGTACAAGGAACGGAATCTAAGTAACTTTGTCAAATTTTCTTCCGTTGTCGTCGTCTTTCACTTTCCTTTTCTTTCTTTCCTTTGCTCTTTTGAGCAAACAGAAAAGAAACTTGCGGAACTGATTGGCAGGATGGATCGCGATTCAACGAGGAATCCGTGGAATGTCTAACGAGATGCATTAGAGGCTAGGCTCGAACGTCAAACTGTACCAGATTCCAAGCGTCGAGCAAGCAACACGGCAGAATGAAGCCAGCTCGCGGAAACGCAAGAGGCTGGCATCCTATTTTGCATTAGATGGCTATTGTTTCGAGGACGATTGTCTGTAGCCGAGCGTCGACAATAGGGGGACGAGAGAAACGCATTTTAAATATTCACCGATATCCAACCGTTCTCGCGTGGCGCTGTTCTTCGTGAATCGCGGGATTGCGAGGCATCGATCGGCTCGCGATGCCCGTTTCGTTCGGAAGGAGCTATCCGATTATGCGACTGACCGATCGAACCGCTCGTTCGGCCCGCCATTTGGTGGTGCAGCCAGAATGGTGAGATATCGGTTCTGCGCATGAATTTTAATTAAAATCGTTGGCGTTTGGCCAACCGGTCTCTCTCTCTCTCTCTCTCTCTTTCTCTCTTTCTTTCTCTCTTTCGATGGCGAATCGCGGTTACGATCTGACCTACGAATAGAGATTGCTGCTTAGTTTTCGTTGGATTTGTCAAACTGATGGGCCATTTGCCCCAGTTGCGTCGCATTCTCGTGTTATTTATTCGAGCTTCCAAGCGGAAGCAGGTTTATGGCAATGGCCATGTCGGTTGCTACGTGAACAGACGTGAAATTAGGAGTACAAAAAAAAAAAAAAAAGAAAAGGAGGAACGCAGAAGGTGGACGAGATGGACGAGGTGACGAGGCGGTGACGGTCTGGGCTGGACGTGGAGAAAGAGAAGAAAGTGAGACGAAAAGAGAGCTGGCACCGACCATACAACCCTTGCCGATAAACCGACACATACCAAACCCTTTCCCCCCGGTTGACAGTTTACTCGCGGTTCACTTGTCATCGGCAAAGATACAAAGATAATTGGTCATTGGGGTATGCCGTGGCGCGGGTCGGAGCGAGATAGACGTAGCCAAGTACTTTGAAGAGGACAAGCACTTTGAGCAGATTTGCTTTGGCCGTTGTTTCGGCCTGGTATTTTAGTTTAGATCAAAAGACTGACGCTGCTAGCCAATTCAGCCGTATCTAAGCGGCCGAGTCTCGCCGTCTCTCTTTCGTCAATGGCGTTGCCTCCGTGTCCCGATGTCTATTTATCTCTAGCTATGTTTCTCCGGGGTTTCCACTTGCGTTCGCGCAGTGCCTACTCGAATCCTATTGCATATATGGAATATGCACTTTGCGTTCCTTCGCTTTGACACCACGTGTATAATACCCATGCGGCCGCCGCTGACACACGCGAATCAAACTCTCATGTGAAATTATTATTTCACGAATTTTCCCGAACTTCTCCGCGCCCTCACACTCGCAATTGTTAATCAGATTTTCTTGTTGTTTGATTAACGACTTGGCTTGCCACCCGATGTCGGCATTTTATCTCGTTTTCTTCGCTCCGTTGATCGCCCGCGTTGGACATGACAACGAAAACGAGAGAACGGGCAAACGTGTTCCCCCGAAGGTGAAAATGTAAGTGAGATAAATTCGATTCTCCGCCAGCTGCCAGGTATCGCCGATTTGTCCTTGAATTCCATTTCTACTGCACGTCTGACTTCGCACGCTTCCTCATCCAACAGATTCCCAAAGTTCGTTCACCTTTTCTCCGTGACGTCGTCGGACGATCGAGCGCGACTTTTCAGTACTCGAATATAATGCCGAGGACAGAAAAGACGCGAGGAAGAGGGGGATATAGAGAGAGAGAGAGAGAGAGAGAAAGAGGGAGGGAAACGATGAAAATGACGACGCGATTCGGGAGGCGGAGAAACGGCACCGAAACGAGCCTAGGACTGACATGCATGGTTCGCAGATTTGCATCTCAATGGCAAGTAATATAAATTACACGTAATTACCCGACAGTTCGAGAGAGAGCTGTGAATTTTATTCCGCGCTATTTCGAGGCACCAGTCACTTGCTGTGAACCGCGACTCACCTGGCCCAACATCCTGGTCGTTTCGATTCACGCACGAAACTTAAATTCAGTCGCTCCGAAAGATCCAAGATTTTTTTCGACAGTTTTCCAAAGTCGCGATTTTCGAGTCGCGCAATTTTTTTTTCTCTTCTTTCTTTTTCTCCTTCGTAACTTGATTCTCCGACTACCGTATCCTCGGCGGCAGTGCAGCGTCGGCTTCGTTATTTAACGCATCGATTTACGATTACAATCGCGGCAACGTCTGCGGCTCCGCGAGCCGCAAGAAAGTTTTTCAGCGAATTAAACCATCCAATTATTGTCCGCGCTTTCCAAGTCTAATAATAAACATTGAGTGCGATAACGAATCCCCCATTCCAAGACCTCCAAGATGCTATAGCTGCTGGTCTTCCAGCAGTAACGTATCTAGATTGTGCGCTGCATGATCGTCGCTCTTTTCCTTCGTGTCTCGTGCAAATCAGCGACACGCTATTATTTATAAACAGCGTCTCTGTATAAAGAGAGAACAACCTCCTTCGATTCCGTGCTTTCGAGACACTCGTTCATCACTTTTGAATTATATCTATTCGTTGTGTTGCGATCCAGAAAGATAACCATCCATCACATTTTTGCATCGCCGATGTAGTTCGATCTGAGCTTCAAAGCGCAGCATCTTCCTCTCGCGCTTCTCTCTCGACGTAGGCGCGTCTGAGAATTACCGGAAGGAAAACTCGTGCCCTTTGGGCAATCGTGCACGTTGCTGGCCCGTCCGTTTCATGTACGGGGCGATGGTATCGCGCGGCGTTTAATCTTTCAACTTTTTCCTCGAAATGCCCGACGGTGGAAGTTTTCCAGTTTGCCGGGAACGAAGTAAGCTGGCTGAACGAGCGGCCGCTAACTTCGATGCCCCAGCGCTTTTTTAATGTTTATGCTTTCCAGGCGCTTAACGCGCCTCCTCCGCATGAATATCGCGGCTACGAACGCGCTCGCCGTGCCGAGTTTTACTCGCCATGGGCCGCGGCTCAGATAATTAGAGAAATATCGCATAATAAAGTTCACTCGATGTTCGAGCAGTCGGTACTGGGCTGCGAGAGCGAGGTGCACCTGATCCTTCCAACCAGCCTCGAACCAGCCTGTCCCCGGCGAACCTGCCTGTGTACCACCCTGCTTCCCTTCTCTCTCTCTCTCTCTCTCTCTCCCTCTTTCTTATTTTGCTCCGATGCGCTTCCGAGGCCGCGACGACGATGCCAAGGGTTCACGTTGAAAACATGTACGCTGAGCACAATCGAAACTTCGCTAAGTGCCTGCCAACGGCTTCGGATTAGTCGAGCCCGGTTACCTTCTCCGGGCAGGAAACACTTGTAATTACACGAAACTCCAAGTTTCTCTTACTTTGATTTCAATCTAGTCCGCGTAAGCAGCAGCGCGTAAGGTATCGTTTAACAACTTCCAAACGAATAATCCATTCTCGGCCTCGTTGCGAGATTATTCCGGTTGCTGGTCGAATCGCTCGTTAGCCCAGCGAATCGTTCACGTTATGTCACTCTCTCCGTTTCTTACTTTTTCCTTCTTCTTTTTATCTTTCTTTTTTCTTTCTTCTTTTTTTTTTTATCTGCCAGTTTAGCTCGTCGTTTCTAGATCAATGCACAACGCGTTTAGACGACGGGATTTTAATGAGAGTTCGTCCGACGCGACGATGCGGAGAAGCACGAAGGCGGAGGAGCTCGAAAGGAGGAAAAACGAGAACGAAACAAGGATTTCGAATGGAGAAGATACCGATTTTAGAAGCTATAAGTCAACCCCGACGCGCAATTATCCCCCTCCCCCCTTCAAGCGTCAGGGACCCTCTCTATCATCGTTCGCCACGGGATTCCTGCCGTGATTCGACCCCGCAGGGTTATAACTTCTGAAAATGACAAAAAAATAGTAGCGAGGAAGGAAGGAAGGAAGAAAAGAAGCAACGGGCAAAGAGAGAAGGCGAAGAGAAGCTTACCGGGCCTGTCGACCGACATACTTTGTTCTTTGCAAAAAAAAAAAAAAAAGAAAAAGAGATTATTTTTTCGAACGCGTTTAAAATACACTGCTACGGCCACCGTGCCCTTCGCGCAGAGTGAAGAAACTGAACGCAGCTGAAATAAACGATAGAAACTTCGAAATTTTCCATCGTCGACAACCTCGTTTCCCTATTCAACAGGTATTCAAGATTCAACTTTCTATTTATCGATCATCCTCGCAACGTATTACTCGGAGACGTCGGAGAGCCTCTAACCAGGCAACTTGTTTCTCAGAGAAACTTTCCTCTCTTACAACGACGGCGATAAAGCGTCGGAAAATGTATCGCGAACGAGGCGAAAATCGTCGGAGATGGGGCGATTAGTACAAACTGGCCTAAATAAACTGCCTCCTCGAGGAAAAAGGATTTACGAAGCCGGTGCTTCTAACAAACGAGTTCTAAAAACTCATATCCTTGCTCGCAGCGGGTTGCCGGCGAAACGTTCGCCCCTGAGCATTGTTCCCCGGTTAAAAGCGGCGGGGTTTGCGCGCGGCACGGAAGGCTCATCCCCCGACTCGGTCGACATCTCGACGAAAAGGGGGTATCCGTGAACGCGTGCTAGCGTGACTCCTACGACTGATATTGGTCGGCAAAGTAAAGGCTTTGACCAAGGCTTCGTGTATATGTAAATACATAGTGCGGCCTCTTCTGCGACGATACCTGCGACACCGTCCCCAGACTAGATAGTGCTCCCTATCGATCTAGTAGCGTGTCCGAGTCGCTCCAATCTTAGAAGAAGAAGAACCGAACAAGCTGGCCGGGTCCGTCGAGGATTCGACGCGGAACAACCTGAGAAGCGTGCGGTGTGTTGCCCGGATTTCCTACGAGTGGATAACGAAATTGTCCTACCTGTGTGTGTATGTATGTATGTATGTATTTTATCTTCGTCCGTAATTTTTATTCTTTTTTATTTTTTTTTGTCTTTTATCACGCTTTATCCTTTATCGTGGCTTTCCCCCGAAGATGGAAAAAGTCCGAGGATGGGTTTGCACACAGTTCAATTACGAGAGATCCCCGATTTTTTTCAGGTAAAGTGAAACAACGTTCTGGTCCAGCGATTGAAGCGGTGCTCGATTAAAATTAAACGAGGCCGTACGATCGATCGCTCGGACTTTTCGTGTACGTACAACTCGTGTACGGCCTACGTGTCGATGAATCGCGTCCTATTTACGGTCAGTTTGGAGGCAACGAGGACGAGGGTCCGGCGCAAAGGGGCTAAAAAAAATAGGAGACGAGTGTGACGACTATGACGACGACGACGACGACGACGACGACAACGGCAACGGCAACGAGCAAGTACACGCTCGCCGGTGGACGAACGGAGGGGTTTGGTGTATCCATCTGGAAACGCCTGGACGGCCACGTTTTACCCTGCTTGCGTCATTACGCTCGCGCACCTTTTCTTTCGCACTTCCGTCTAATTGCTTTGCTTACGTGCCAAGGGAAGAGGGACACGGTGTCACGTGCCGTGGCTGCACGACAACCAGTTCTATTACTTAAAACCGCACCTCTGGAAAATTTTCCTCGCGTAGTCTTTTTCGAGTTGAACGCGTAATCCCACAGACGTACCTTTAATTTCGCTGCCGTAGTGTAGCCTTTCGTTTCCTCTTCGTTCCTCTTCATTCGTGAGCCATGGCTACCACGACGAGAGGCGATGATTTCGACGATGGTTCGTTCGGTCCTTCTCGACCGAGGAAAACTGCGCCTCTACGTGCGACGACACAACGGATTTCGACGCGACGGAATTTCAAACGATACAAAGGCGGGCGTGTCGTCGTGGTTCATGCGGCGATTAATCGTGCGATTGATCGTGCGGATGACTGTCCCTGAGTAACACGCAACGATCGACGTGTCATCGGATCAAAGGACAACGAGAGACTGGCCAAACCACGATGTGCTGGTCGTCGACGGCGATACACCGTGTCCTTTGGCAATAAAACGTGACACACTGTCGAAACACAGAAGAATCGCGTTATACACACAGCGTGTAGCTACGCCGTGAGTAACCGTGACGGGAGCGGCCTTCCGGGTGAAACCGGATGTTCGTTGAAGTTTATTATGCGTCGCTGTTCAACATTGTGCAATGTCGTCGTTCGGCGACAGTTTAGTCGAAATTTAAGTGGAACTCGAAGAATGGAAGACAGTAGGAGCCTGTAATTAACGCAAAATAACGTTGCCTCATGTTCAATTTTCAAGCAAACGATTTTACGCTAGGCTTGCAATTCCACGCTCGCGAGCGAGCGAGCGTCTTCTCCCGGTGTTTTCATCGAACTCGATAGAATTCATTTTTTCCCTCCCTTTTTTCCTTCACATAGTACGGATTTTTCGTTCGCTCGGCGATGTTATCTACTCTGCAGCCGAGCAATCTGTTTATTATACGAAGCCAGCACCGTCTCGCGATTTTAGCGATTCAATCAGGAAGTGTAGGAACGCTCCGGATCTTCCCTCCGAAAATTCGTTAAATCCGTCGGAGGGTGTACTCTCCTGTTACAGGAGTGTCAGGTGTACAGAAAACTTTTGCCCGCGGTAATTTCCTCATTTTCTCATTTGGGCGTAACGTGCATTAACTTATCGAGGAGAGCAAGAGGGACTTAATATATCGTGTCAGTCCACGCGAACGCCTGACTGTAGCTACCTCTTTTTTCTTTTTTTCCTTTTTTTTTTTTTTTTTGTCGATCGTAATACGTATTCGAGGCGGAGAAACGAGTGGGTATCGGTCGAACGAACGAGAAAGATGTCGTGATTGAACCGGGCACACCGGTATAGCTCTGCACCTTCGTTATATACATACACTGTCACAAACTTACGCGACAATAGATCGAATTGACGCGAACGGTCGACAGGAAGCGCTTCCCATTTCGTTTGTGAATAGATACGCGCTCACACGTTTCGAGTTCTTGTGTTGCACGTCGAATGAACGTAGCGAACCGAATCGCCCTAGAACCACGCTTCTCCGGGACCTATGTTGCGGAACAAAAAAAAAAAAAAAAAAAAAAAAAGAAAAAAAAAACCGGTCATCCGATTTGATCGTCCGCCATTGGCCTTTCATAATCGGAAGTGTTGCGTACCGATATATTGATGCGGTACTCTTGTCCCAGTCACCTACGAATCGAACCGACGCGACGTCGACCCGTCGAGATGAAAGTCGAAATTGATCGATTTATCCCAATTCGTGTCTAAAAGTCGCAATCGCGATAAAATCGTGGCCGCGATGTCGCGCCGTTGTAAATTTGCATAACGTCTGCTCGTACGTGCGGCGCGCGAACTGAATTTCGATCTTTTCCGGGAATAGTCAGGGCTGAAAGGAACCCGTTGAAAAGTAGCGATTCGAAGTGCCACCACGGACGAGAGCACGGAGTTTTTAAATGCAAACTTCACAGCATGAATAAAAGATTTTGGGGAGGGTATTCCAAGTGCGCGAATGCCAATGCGATCTGACAGCAACCTAACAGTATTACGGATAGTAATTGCCGATGTAAAACGACGCTGATTGTCGTGTACAATTGTGTACGCAGTGCCTGGAACTTATCACCGCCTGTAACGTGGGTTTTCCTCTGTTGCTTTGCGAATTAGTTCTTCTCTTGTTTTCCTTCTTCACTCGTCGTTTTATTGTTTGGCCCGTTTGTTCCTCCCTTTTTCGATTGCGGTCCGTGTTCAAAGAGTAAGAGAAGAATCTCTAGGGTTCGATCACCTCGCGATCATTCTTCCCCGTGGGTCTGTACGACAGGGAAACCGAAGGTTTAAATTGAAGTAATTAAAATCCAGGCATAAGAGGGGGAGTCAGAAAGTTGGCTATTGTCAGTAGGGAGCGTGCGCCTTGTTAAATTTCTCGGTCGAGCGCAAGTCTCTATTCCAAGTGGAGCGAAACGGATGGCCAATGGCCAATGATGGCGCGGCG
The DNA here is from genome assembly GCA_032399595.1 of Tetragonula carbonaria. Classification (NCBI taxonomy): domain Eukaryota; kingdom Metazoa; phylum Arthropoda; class Insecta; order Hymenoptera; family Apidae; genus Tetragonula; species Tetragonula carbonaria. The sequence goes on from JAUCRC010000003.1 coordinate 7,090,278, forward strand.
TCCTTCTTCCGCTTCCGCGGCTTCCTCTTCGCTTCTCTTCGTCCACTTTTTTCGGTGTCCTTTCTGCTTCTTTTTTTAAGGTCTCCTTCGTTCGCTCTCTCGTCATCATCGTCTTCTTCCTTTCCTTTCCAGCCCCTCTTTCTCTCTTTTCTACGTTGGATATTATCTCACGGGAAATCCCTTGAAAAGGAAGCACAAAGAACGTCGCGACTAACGTATGAAAAGCAACGGTGATACGGTGATTTCTGAAAAATCTTGCCAGCCGGCTATTCAAATTTTTGAGATTCGATCGACCCCGTTTCGCCGATTCGGGATTCAAAGGGGAAAGCAACACGACGAGAGAGGAATAAATCGCGAACGAGACGAAACGAAACGAAACGAAACGAAACGAAACGAAACGAAAGTTCGTAGCTTCTTTCTCCGGTTTGATTTTAAGTAGCTTCGGCATTAAGCTGGTGATTCTGTGCCGCGTCTCTGTGCGCTGTCGTTGCCAGACGGCAACAGGACGCCCGGCTTTTGCGATACGTTTCCAATATTCCTCGACGCCTCGTTTGTATTATGTCGCTCGCGCAACTATTGACACCGACAACGAGGACGATTCTCGTTCGTGGTCAAAGGGACCGGTTGGATTGACATCGGATCGTGTTATTTGCTATTTATTATCGTTCTGTTGAAAGCATCGCCTTCGTTTTCATTTCGCCAGCGTAAAGTAGGCGAACGGAACGTCCGTTAATCATCGACTTCTCCAATGGGAATCGCTCTGGAATCCTATTTTTCTCCTTCACACACACACACACACGCGCGCGCGCGCGCGCACACACACACACACACACACATACACACACGCGCATATTTTTTTCCATCCCGCCGCCGTTTCTTGTTTTTCAAAATTCTGTTTGCCGTTGCGATATTTCATATTAAATACCAGGGGGAATTTATTTGCAACCGTAGCAGATGATGAAAATAACCGGGCCGTCACTCCTCGCTCCTCGGATATTATAACTCTTCGGATATTTTCGATCGGAATCGCCGCTCGCTTCTCGATATTCGAACAAATAATGACATCGAAATTTCTCGCTGGGCCCCCGCGTTCGAGGCTTCGCGAATTAACTCTTCGTTTCGTGCGCAAAACGGGTGGGAGAGAAGGCTTTTGACATCGTATCATCAACTGGTCGTATCGGTTACACGCACGCATTTCGTTCATTTATAAGCGAAACGAGGGCGAGAGATTCTGAAATGCGGACCAGGCCCCAGACACCGTTGATTTTTGATGCTCATTTTGTATTCGCCTGACATTTACTGCAGCACAATCAAATGCAATTAAAATATTCATGCATCGGTTCGATTTAAACAGCGCCGAAACAGCGACGGGAAGAGACGAGTATGAAAATTTAACGGAAATTGAAATAATTTCGTTTCGGTATCGCAACGGTATAAAAGGGTGAAACCTGTAGCACGAAATACTTGCACACTTACAACCAAATAAATATTCGCACGCAACAGAGAGAAAGACGAAAAAATGAACGAAACGCGCATGCTACATCGAGACGTCGTCACCGTTGATCAACACTCGCAGACTCTTGATTTGATTGATATCCAATTCGAGATGCGCAAACGTCTCGTCGTCTTCGATCTGTCTTAACGTTTTAATATCCATTGATGCGATTTTCTCCAAAGCTTCCGGTTGTGGTATCTGTAACGATAGGTAAGAGGATTCAAGTGCATGTTACGTAGGAATGTTATAGTGGCTATAATTATCCATCGTCTCTAGCATAGCATCGCGCGATACGGTACAAAGGTCAATTGGAGAACAAGCATCTCAAGATGATGCCTGTTAATATCGAACTGATCGATATCTCATGGAAATCTCATCATAAGATTAATGTTAACGTGGTTACCTCCGGATGCTGTTGAAGCCATTCCACGAAACCTCTTACGCTTCTTAGATCCAATATATCTTTCCAAACGACCTCCATCGTTTCAATATCCTTAGGCACGTTCTCGCATTGCAGCCATTTCTTCTGCACCTGATTATTGGGCGGCACGAATCGAAGCTTCCACGGTACGGCGGTGCCGAAGGCTTTTATTTTCGCTGGCGTTGCCTCCGCTTTCGCGTCTTTCATCACATGCTTCTTCGTCATCGCGAGTTTGCTTGAGCCCGGTGTATTTCTCGTTACGGCCACCTCCGCGGGTACTACCGGCATTTCCTGAATCGACATCTGTTTCGAAGAAAAACAAGGAAAGATGAAAACAAGGAATAAAGCATCGGGACGCAATTAAGCGAAACAGCTGAGCAAACTTTCCGCAAGATTCAAATGGAAGCTTCTGCCCGAGACGTGCTGTTCAAAGTAATTAGAGACTTGTCGCCGATATTTAACGAGAATTAAATATTCTCTGATTGTTCGGCCGTTCGTCGCCGTGAATAATCGTTCCCGAGGGACAGGTAAATATTAGATAGATTAAAGGCTGTCTCAACAGAAGCGCAAATAAACGATATTCTTCTTTCAACCTGCATCGCTCTGCAAACATCGGCGCTGAAATCGATTTCGAACATATCCCTGAGAACCTCCTCGTCGATGGTGTTATCCGTTCCACCTAAAGTCTCGACCCATTGGCAGAAGTCCTGACATATCCTTTTCATCGAGTTGTCGGCTCTCATTTTCAGCGTAGCTTCCGGATCGTAGCCCTCGAGATCGCGTTTCGTCAAAGGACGCCACGTAACCACCTGAACGCGTAAAGATATTATTACTCTTCTCTTTTTCTTTTTCTTTCTTTCTCTTTTCATCGGTCTTTCGGTCGTTAGATGATTACTCTATTGCTATCAGTCCGATATCGCACCTTACGTCTTGGTTTCATCAGAAATAGAGCGTAAGGATTGTATCTACGACGACCCAGTTTCTCCTGGTCAACGAGCGATTCGGTGTCTCTCAACGTCGGTGGATGCACCTTGATAATTATAAAAAGAGAAAAATGCTATCTTTAAAACGATGAATCGAAGTGGAGCAACTTGTTGAACTATAAATAGCGAGCTCCAGAGAGAGAACGTTCCAACGTCTGCTCTCTCTTTCTCACAAATGAATAAACTGAATAATACAGAATACGTACCACTAAACTATCCTGCGTGGATGTCTCGTCGATGATTTGCGTTCGACCGATTTCGTCAAGTTCCATCGGTAAATCTTCGAACATGGCCACCTTCTTCTTCGGATAATACTCCGGCATTCCCAGCAAAGGCGCAACGCGATTGTATGTCTTCAGAGGCAGGACCCGTCGGAGGAGTTGGGAATTATACGTGGGTGGCTGATCGGTGGAAAAAACTAAGTCAGAGGGGAATTTGTCAGAGTGCAAATAACGTTTGGAATCGACTAATAACCTTGTCAGATTAGCAATCGTCTTATTACGTTCACTCACGCTCGAGTCGCCGTGCTCGACGCGATTTTTTAAGCGTTCCGAAAATTCTTTGCACAGGATCTCCAACATGGCCGTCGACGAGACGTTCCCCCCGAGATCTTTCAAAATTTCCGCGATCTCGCACGGCTGCGTAAGCGGCAATTTCCCCCGAGTTCTTGGAAAATCAGCGGCGAATAGCGTTTTTAAAAGGCCATCGTCACGAGTCGCGTCCAATTCTCGTAATGCATCCTTTGACGCGTCGCGATATATTTCCGAGCTATTGGGTGCCGTGTCTGTTGATACAGAAAAGCTCGAGAAGCTGATTTCCTTTCTGAGGACGTGTCGTTGCTTTTCCGTGCCTGCTTCCGCTTTTCCGAGCATCAGTTTTTCCACGACAGACTTCGCTTTTGCTAAAGGAGGCGGAACTGACTTCTTCTCGTCGCCTATTTTGTCTTTTTCAAGGACTCCTTTAGACGCGACTCTTGGATTTTCTGGAATGTCGCCGTAATTGTCGGCAGACGAGCTTTTCCTCGAAGTTGCCGACTCGAGCAACGCAATTCGATCCTGCAGAGTCGTCGGTTTTCTGTTTCTCAAAGCTCGCAACGGTTCCAAGCTCGGCCTGAAATTTGTGGGGGCATGACAGGGTACTAAATATTTCGGCTTTGGCTGATCGCCGCTGACCGAAACGACAATCGAATCGTCCTCCTCGGAGCTTACGCTTCGAGACGAAGGGAGAACCTTTTTTCGTTCCAGAGATGTAACACGCGTAAGACTTGTCGTACCTTCGTTCAAACTCGTCGTAGATGTATCATCGTCTCGCTGATCCTCTTTGCCTTTCTTCGTAATCACGTTAGACGAAGGTTCCGGCTTTGAAATACTTTTCTGCTCCACTTCGCCCGTTAGTTGTTTCTGTATTTGTTCCTCTTCGAGGAGGGGAGCTGCCCCCGCGACTGCGAGTTCATTATCAAAGACATCGGATTCCACAAATCCAACGCCGGACTCGAGTCTAACGTCATTCGTTTCAACTTCGTCGGTCAGAGTTCTTTCCACTTCGTCCTCGAGGTTCGGTATGCTCGTAGAAGTGGAGTCGCTATCTTCCAATGAATTTTCAGGCGACGTCAGTCCGCTGCTTTCTGCAATGATTCTTTGTAAAGTGGTTCTCGGTAGAGATACTTTCCTTTTTAACGGCGTTTCGAACGATTTATACATACACGGCAAACATCGGTCGCGATTCTTCCTCGGGAAGCCTGATAATTTTGGAATCGACGACAGAACACGAGACGAAGGACTTTCCCGGTCCTCCGGATATACAAACACTGGACTCGGTCCCGACATGTAACGCGATTCCGTCGCAATGGTTCTCGAAATTGAATCGTCGGATTTCAAAGATGGACATTTAACGTCAGTGTGCGTAAATTCTGAATCCTCGAGCGACTTCTCCTCAGAAATCATTTGCAAATCATGGACATTTAAAGGCTTTTCGTTTTGCTTACCTTCCTCGATACGTTTAATTTCTGGAAACTCTTGTTTTCCATCGTCACTCGCAAAAGAATAATCTCCTACCGATTTTAAAACCGGTTCTTCTTGTAAATTGTCAAAAGGTTTGAATTTGAAATCGAGCGTTTTATTTTTCGTTAAACGCTTCAACGCTTTGTAAGCGAAACGAGCGGAATACATCAGGGAATCTTCATCTGTTAATGTTTTCTCATTTTCTTTATTAATTCGACTTAATTGAGACCGATCCGTCTCGTTTTCTGCTTGAGCAATTTTTAGCCAAGATCGATCCTTAGTTTTAGAGTCCTTTCCATCTGGCAATCTTAAATGTTTCTGAATGTTTCTGAATTTCTTTAGTTTTAATTGCAGTTCCGACATCGTCGGATATGTATCGGGAATCGGAAGACTCGGGAAACTTTCCTCTTGTATCTCTGGTTCATTTTCGACACTGGAAGAAGCCCGAATATGATCGTCTTTGTGAGGCTGAATTTTACGGGAACTAGATTGAGGATGAGTATCTAATTTTGGGATTCGTACGACTTTAGATGGTGTGGCAAGGTAACCCGTTGTATCTGAACTTTTTAAACCGGCTTGAAACGATCCCTTTAACGTTGGTTTTGGAAATGATTTCGCGTCATCGGAACCCAAATCTTTGCTAGATTTAAATATGGGAAGCAATCTGTGCAAAGAATTGTCGGGTGCTTTATGATCCGAACAAGAGTTAGAAAAAGAGCTCCAATTGGATACTTTAGTTTGACAATCTGAATTAAAATCAATAAAGTCTGTATTATTTTTGGAAAGGAAACGCTAGGATAATTGAAGGGAAGGATTTCTTACTACGACCAATCTCTTCTCCTCATCGTCGCAGAATTTCTCCCAGTAATTCTTCGATTTTGGAATGGGATACTCCCATCTACCAATAAATGAAATTTTGATAAATTTATTCATGGCGATGTATTCTTATGAAATTAAATACCTTTTTCCAGTAATCTTCCTACTTCTACAGTCGTTCTGCTTTTTGGATTCCCATTTGCACGAGACACTCATGTTATAAAAATTTAGAATACATTTAAGCGTGTATATATCACTAGATATTTGCAAGAAATACTTTCAAACCCGAGATTTCTTCAAATATTTGATTTATCGATCAAACAAATTTTGACGAAGTTCAGGACATGCGTATACCTGATTGCAGAAGTTGCTTTATATTAGCAATTAAATTGAAAATACCATACGAAGGTATATTCTGGAATTTCTAACTGGTCGACAGATGTATAACATTATTACATGTAGTAACATAGGTTTTCTTCTCTTGATTTGTTATTTGCTAATAAAATAAATCCAGGCATTGACTAATAGTTAATGTTAATATTCAATTCATTATATCATGCGAAAATTTGTATCAATTTCAATGTTATCGACTGAGGATACGCACAAACAAGATCATCACAGACGCAGCATCTTACGGGATTTCGTGGCTCGCAACCTGAAATACCGACATAGTAAAAAAAATCACTGGGTTTTTAGCGCACTCTACGTTTAAATAACAGTAAGTTGGGGAACTAGTGAATGCGCCAACAATATGACTTTTTGTTCATTACAGTGTTGTTAAACTTTCAATATCGAAATGTAAAGCTCGTCTGTGATTATACCAAGTAAAACGATACAAGCAAAATGTTTAATGGTAATTCCAGATTCCAAAATACGAGATTAGTATCTAAAATTATTCTATTATATACTTATGTGTGTGTCAGAAAGAGCCCTATTCGTGTTTTACGAATTTATCGATTGGTTTTTCGTTGGAAGCGACAAAATTATTACTTATAACGGTATGTTTTATTTATTGAAATATACTTAGGAAATATATTTAGAACGGACCTGATATTTAATCAAAAAGGAGAAAAGATCTATTATTTTATCAAATCATATATTTTTGAAATATCCATCAAAATCTAAAGTCTACGATCTTCGACAATATTTACAAATGCATTGTACGTTATCATAAAAAAATCTATAATTTTAGAAATCAATGATCTCACTAATAACTCCTAACAAAGAGTTTGAAGAAGAAACCGATGAAAAGTAAACCAAAGCACAATATTAAATATTATCACAATATTAAAATACAAATCAAAGTTGAAATTGAAAATAATTATAATTAAGTTATAATATTTAAAATATTTTACATATTTAAAAAAAAATTGTTTCGCGTATATTATAGCAATAACGGTATCATTCTATAGAATATGCTTACATTGAATTTACAGATATTAACTATTTTGTGATTAACTAAAGCTAACCGCACGCATCCCACGATGTCCCTGCGAGATTCCTCGTCGTCCCAAGGTGCCCCGCTGGGGGGTCTAATATTTTACTTATCAGCTAATTGTCCCTACAGTTCAGTTTAGCTTTAAAGCTTTAAACTGAACTGTAGGTTGCGTAGTTCTTAGCTTGATATCGTTTTACAAACTTTAACGTTTGTAAAACGATATCAATTACCAGATCTCACCACGAGGAGGTGACTACGCACGAGACCCGCCCCGGGGCTTACAATACATCGTACAATACATCCCATCCATACATACAATCATACAAAACATAAAATGCATACGATCATACAGTGCATACAATCATACAATAATTCGCAGCCACACCACCGCATTCTGCGCAAAGACACGTTTATTGAACTTGGGACGGAATTAGGAATCCCTCATCTCCTCTCTTCTTTCGTTCGTTGCTGCTATTGCTACTTTGTTCGTTGCACTGGAGTCGAGTTTCCGAGTTTCGCAGTCAGCGTGTCGAATCGAGGTTGGACATTTAGACTCAAGCAGTCTAACGCTATCCCCAACGAAACAGTGGGGTTCCGTGGAACCGCTGAATCGGATTACCAAGGACGCTAGACTACAAGAATCTCACCTCGCCCTTTCGGACGAGGCTGCAGGCCCCGATTCGGTTCGCTGGCTACCAAACTTGGAGACTCGACCCTAGTACAAGGAACAAAGTAACAATAGTAACAACGAACGAAAGAAGGGAGAAGATGAGGGATTCCTAATTTCGGACCAAGTTCAATAAACGTGTCTTTACGCAGAATGCGTTCACAACGAATTTACAGAGATTAACTAAAACTAAACGCACGCGACTTAAAACTAAGACGCACGCAACTTAAAATTAAGACACACGCATCCTACGATGTCCCTGCGATATCCCTCGTCGTCCCAAGGTGCCCCGCTGGGGGGTCTAATATTTTACTTATCAACTAATTGTTCCTACAGTTCAGTTTAGATCGTGATACAAAAAAATTTTCACGATCTAAATTGAATTGTAGGTTGCGCAGTTCTCAGCTTGATATCGTTTTACAAACTTTAACGTTTGTAAAACGATATCAATTACCAGATCTCACCACGAGGAGGTGACTACGCACGAGATCCGCCCCGGGGCTTACAATACATCGTACAATACATCCCATCCATACATACATACAATCATACAAAACATAAAATGCATACGATCAAACAATGCATACAATCATACAATAATTCGCAGCCACACCACCGCATTCTGTGCAAAGACACGTTTATTGAACTTGGGACGAAATTAGAAATCCTTCATCTCCTCTCATCTTTCGTTCGTTGCTGCTATTGCTACTTTGTTCGTTGCACTGGAGCCGAGTTTCCGAGTTTCGCAGTCAGCGTGTTGAATCGAGGTTGGACATTTAGACTCAAGCAGTCTAACGCTGTCCCCAACGAAACAGTGGGGTTCCGTGGAACCGCTGAATCGGATTACCAAGGACGCTAGACTACAAGAATCTCACCTCGCCCTTTCGGACGAGGCTGCAGGCCCCGATTCGGTTCGCTGGCTACCAAACTTGGAGACTCGACCCTAGTACAAGGAACAAAGTAACAATAGTAACAACGAACGAAAGAAGGGAGAAGATGAGGGATTCCTAATTTCGTTCCAAGTTCAATAAACGTGTCTTTGCGCAGAATGCGTTCACAACGAATTTACAGAGATTAACTAAAACTAAACGCACGCGACTTAAAGCTAAGACGCACGCAACTTAAAGCTAAGACGGACGCAACTTAAAATTAAGACGCACGCATTCCCACGATGTCCCTAATGCTCCGCTGGGTCGATGTGCACACGACGGATGTTCAATTGGTAATGAGTCTCCGTACCACTCGAGGTTAATTTATATTTCCGTCGTCAGTGATCGGGAAGAGGTGATAACTTTTTTTTCAAACTTCTAAAATTTAATCTTTGTGTACACATCGAAATTTAATTGATAATGAGCCTCCCTACCGCTCAAGGTTAATTTAATGTTTCGGTCGTCGGTGATGCGGTACAACTGATAATTTTTTTTTAGTGTTTCTAAAAACAGTTTTTCTATTATAGTAATCAATAATTTAATAATTTTTATATTTCTATCGCAAAGTCACTTTCATGAATATGTTACAATGTTAAACGTAATAATTTACTAAAACTAAATTTACATTTTCGTGATATTAATTTTAAATCATTACTGCATTAATGTATATTAAATAGAAATTTATGTAGGGAAAAGTTGTATAGTCAAAAATTGAATTAAGCGGATTGTCGTTTTAGAATAATCGCGCAATATGAAAATTTTCGCTCGTTTGTTGTTTCAGAGAGCAAGAAATATGTATATTATGTAACTGTCTTTTTCGTTATTCTAAATAAAATAATTTAATTATTATAAATGAATTATTCAAACTATGAAATAATGTTTGAGAATTCAATCATTGTTTCAATTGTTATAAGTAGTGAAATAGTTAAAATTGTTAAAATATCAAACTATACAAAAATATCATCGCATTGAATGCTTGGTCTGTCCGTATACCTCGTTTGTGTCACTATTGACTTAGTCAGTGATCCAGATATTTCCCCTCGTTTTGGGGATTTTTTAACTTTCTTACGATTTTCATATATTACTATATTGATTTAGGCAGGTTTTGTACAGCAGCGCTAGCAGTAACAGGAATTAAACGGAAAATATAAATAATGTTTACTGCACAATGAGATCACAGATGATATGAATAGACCTCGTATACAATATATTTTTTTTGTCTCACGAATGGTTTGTGTTAAAAACCAATAATTTTTTTACCATGTCGGTATTTCAGAACGTTTGACACAAACTTCCACAAGATGTCATGTCTGTTCTGTATCACGCAAAACTTATCATTATATTTTAGAAAAACAACTTTCAGTATTTAATATTAATTATGCATCGATTTCATGTACACATTCGAAACATTAAACTATCATATCTTATAGTTTCAATGTAGTTAAAATTTTTTTATAACCTACATGTAAATAAATTATTTTTGTGCTACTTGGAATTAATAGCTTGATTCAAACGAAATTTACAGATACGTTTTTAATGATTTAACACAGCAGTATAAATATTCGGTTCATTTTTGAAACTATTAGATTTATTTCTGCTTTTATTCGTAATAATCTAATATAACCAGAAAAATAAAAATACATGCGACTTACAATTGGATGCGAGGAGCGACGTATGTAATTACGGCCCAGAGGAAATAATATCATTAAATAGAAACCGTAGAAATAATATCATTAAATAGAAATCCGATGGGAAATGTGTGCAAACTATGGTTATGATTGAATACATATATGTAATAATTCTTTTTAATTAATGCTCACTGTCTTAAATTGTAGATGTGTTTAATAATCCAAAAATAAATATCACTACTAGTTTTTACTTGACAATTTCTGGATAAGCAACTTCTTGTTACGTTTCCTGTCACGATTCCGTCTAAAACTGGTTTTACATTACATCCCAACTTTAGATCAATTAAATCGATTACAAAAAGTATCGATTATGTTTAAGAATCGCAATACGTAATTTCACCACTTGGCGCTGTAATCTTAATTGTAAGGTTAAAATTAGTGCGCGCGCATTTCGAACGAAAATATACTGCGTAAGTTGGAAAAAATAAAAATTTCATTAACCTACAATATCAAATATGGAAAAACGTATTTGTGATTATTTCAGATATTATTTTAAATAATTATCTGTAGAAATTATGATTAAATAAACTGTATTGTGGTATAATAAATAAGAAAACTTGTAACACAATGCACAATGGCGATTCAATTTTTCGCGGATTTATTCACAAAATTAACTACCTGCGTCAGCCAATAGGAATGCAGCATTGTAACATTTCGGCGGGAAGCCGTCAGTCGTCTGTCGAACAATATGGCGTTAATACGTGTTACACCGTTAACATTTTCAATTTCAACTACACAGAGTTTTATTGGTATTGTATTACTTTTTAGAAACCACTATTACTTTCATTTACCTAATAATCGTTAATTTAATAATTTATTAGGTTTTATTATAACCAAGTTAGATAGTATACCAAACTTTACTCGATTGCTTATTCGATTGCCATAGTTGTAAACAGTTCTTATTACAATCATCTGATTTCGGTTTTGTTTAACGATTGATTTAAATTGTATATTTATTTTGAATGAAATAAATTATATTGAAATTAATAGATGTAAATGTTGATATTTTTGATGATAGCTTTCAAGAACGACTTCCCGGGTCTATCACGGCATTAATGACGTTCTTCACATCAAATTGTAAGTAACACGCTTTTTGTTGTTTTTTCACTTACTTATTCATATCATAGCACGAAAAGTCAGAATAGATACAGATAACAAATTATACTATGTTGAATATTTTGTGAATTTAAACCTGAGTATTTATTATAGCCATAGATAATAACATTTATATTATGTATTAGTATAGGATAAATTTTTTATACTAATAGCGTATGAATATGTATATAATGTATAAATTACATATATAATTTTGTATGAATTAAACCGTTTAAAATCGAACTGTAATAAGATTGATGATCGATATAATAGAGAGCTGTAATGCAAATTATTATCACAGTCAATAATACTAAGTTGAATCGATAATGTCGTGTATGACACAAAAATGGTAATCTTAATAAGTTTTTCATTGAGAAAGAACTTATTTTTAAAATTTCTGCCAAATAAGAACATGAATCTTTTCATATAGATGTCTGACATATATTTCAGATTTTCTATACTTATCGACACGTATCCTAGGAAAATTTTGTATTTTATTAAGTTTTCGTGATTAACTGCGGAGGGTCGCCACTATTGCATCTTCGACGCATGTCAGTAATAAAACGATTCGTGGCGCGTAAATTCTGTGCTAGTGAGTCGTTCATTCCTGTGAAAAATAGATTGTAATAGATTTGTAATGTATTTTTTATAATACTCCGTAAAGATTGTTCTTTACTATCCCATTAGTATTTTACATGTACGTAGTATTTTACATGTACGTAATATTCTACATGTACGTAGTATTTTACATGTACGTAGTATTTGTTTCATGTGAAATACATAGTAGATTGTATGACATTCGATTCCCTCTGTTCTTGAAGTTCGTCGGTTTGTCGTCGGTACGTTGCCAAGTAAATTCGATTTCCTTTCGTCGTAAACGTAAACATGATGTGCTGAGTACGCTGTATGCTGTTACGATTTGTTAAGGGTTCTCGAATGCCTGAAGTTCCTCGAAAATTGTAATTTATTTTATACAGTTTGCCAGTCGCTTACGCACTGTTTTCCACCTCGCGCAAATGGAAACGTCAGAATTGCGGTCATCGTAGTTTCAAAGTCCCTGGAATAGCGACATTTTGGCTCGTATCTATCGTACGACAAGGAATTCACGATGAGAATGGTATGCGTGCCTCTGTGATGTGTGACATTGCTGCGCGGTTACGGGTGTTTGAATACATACTTAGTGGCATTATGATTCCACTGGTAGCTCGAATTGGTGGATTTCCAAGAAATAAAATAACAACTTTTCTATTGTTTCTCATAGTTTGTAAGTGTAGAGTAATTCTCATATCAGAAATCGCGTTCAATTAAAAGTTGTTATTGAATATTAAGGTAAACTAGATTCGTATATCTACGATGAAAGTATACGAATACACTCCTGCTCGAAAGTGTTAGGAGTGTACTACATTTAGTTAGTACTACATTTATTTCAAAGATAGAAAAAGTTAAACGATACTTTATACAAGAAAAAATTATGCAGTGAATGCAGAGACTATTCGTACACTTGATAAAATTGTCGATGCTTGCAGTGAGCAGAAATAAGCGTACAATAAATTTTAAGGTATTTTTGTAAAACAGCGATATCAGCCTTCAAGACTACAGTGGATTTAGTTATGAAAAAATTTTTCAGTATGCAATATTTTCGAAAGAAAAGGTATCATTCGGTACTGTAAAAGTAGAGGCTTCACGCTTGAAAATGAATCTAAATAGTGTATGAATACTTTTCGTATTCCCTGTATATTAACACTTTTCTTGTTCACACCTTTCTTTAACAGATTCTTTTGAGTTTACAAGAAATTCTAAAAATAGTATACTATTTTACAAAGTATATTATATCAATTTTTCTACTTCTTTTTTATTGCAGTTAGTCCGATTTCGTAAAGTAGCGACTCAACGACTGGATATCAAAACCGAAAAAGTGTCTTGAACGGCAGTGCATATATCTCTTATCAATATAAAAAGAATTTTCGATATGAAGTCTCTCCTACTATCGACGCGATTGTAGTTTAGTTTCTCTTATATAAATGTCCAAGAATTGAAAGGAAGGGGCAGAAGTCGTAGCGTACGAGAGTCACGGGGAGGCAGTTTCTAACCAAACGCAACGAGAACTAGACGCAAATTGGCCCGCGATCGGTATTCTAACCAAGCCTCATCTATCGGTCAATCAATCTTCCCCATTCACTCGTTCATCCGCGCGGTTCGGCAATTCTCGAACGTGTCGCTGACCAAGATCGATATTTCCAAATTTTCGTACCCGGGTCTTTGATCCGCGAATGGTGCGCGCACTGCGGGGCTACATTGGGATACGTGCTGGAATGAGTAATTCGTGGTTCGGCAGAGTTTGACAGTTTGCTAAAAAGCTCTCTGTACCCGCAGGAGGTGGTTGGCAGTCAGTAGAATGCGTTATGCCGATGTATCGGCGCGCGCGTTCTCATCCGTGTGCCTTCTGTGCGGGATCCGATACGAATCTCCGCGGCTTCTAATGCCGTGTTCACACTGAAACTTCGCCTTGACCGCGAGAGGAGGCCATTAGCGCGTGCGAAATCGAACGTTTGTCGTTCGTCTTATACAGCCTCGCGATTCCATTCGATCTCAACGTGATCACGGGGTTGCTAATCCCGTTGCTAATCTCATTTATCACCACGTCCGTGATCTGTTCGTTCTGTACGATACCGCAATTTGATCGAGTGAAAAATGAAAACTTCAACAGTTGGAACGAAAGAGTGAGTGGCTGTGAAATTTGTAATAGCTGAATATAGTACGTGGCGTTTGTAGAGCGCTAGGAATCGGCACACTAGCCGATCTTTTCGCTTCGTTTGTAGAGAAGGACGGTAAAAGCTGGACGAAATATATCGAGACGTGGGAAGGTACGCACGTTCTGACGCTTTGCAACGCGCGGTTTGTAATTAATTAACGGCATCGTATCCGGCGTGGGATAATTAAACGATGATTAAACTAATATACTCGAATCCTATCAATATTGGCGCGGTTTTATTAATTATCAGGTAACACTCGCGAGCAATATAGGTGGAAATTGATGGTGGAACCGATTAGTCACATTTACTAACGTTGAAAGTTTCCCGCCGAGTTGGCGATTATGCACACGGTGATCTGCCTTCGCGTGAAACGCTGGCTTCGATATCTTTTCTGCTCGACGTGAGAACGTGGCTTAAGCTCGCGCTCGGTCGGTAGGTAGGCGCATAAACGCGCGTATTAGCACCCCATCCTCGCTCTCGTCTGTGAATACTCGCACACCGACCAAACACACAAGCCCAGGGATCCTAGGAATATTTGAGTAGCGAATGTCTAAGCAGCATCGGGTATCAGCCGGCTATGTGCGCCTTGTTCCGACAGCGAGCGGTGACGTGTGCGAAGTTAGTTTCGTGAACCCGATGACAACGATAGCGACTGGGACAGAGACACTCCATGTTCCTCTGTAAAATGACATTCGTTTCGCACCGAGCCTCCGTCGTTATATAAGCGAACAGCCGGAAAGACGACGGAGGGTGAGTTAGTTGGAACTTCGCGATCGGAACTTTCTACTCTTTTCTCGGGGTTAAACTTTCCCGGTAACGTTCGATTCGGCGAATAAAGACGAACGAGAAGCGCATGACCGGGGGGGGGGCAGAGGAGGAAAAAAGCAGCTACCTTTTAATTACCTTAGCTCGCCGGCCAGACAATGGCAGAAACATCTTTCTAATTATGGTTTATTATGAAAGCCGCGGACGGGTCGGCGTTGTTATCGAGGAGAAAGTAACGCTGGGACGTAGAGAGTAGAAAAAAATTTGTTGTAGCTGAAAGCATGGTTGAAGTAGTTAGCGTTCGAATAAAACAACAGCGATGTAGAGGCAACTCGGGGGGGTTTCGGTATGCGAAATTACCGTGTGCTTCGAGTTAACGTACGGGGGCTGAAACAAGGTGAGAGCTTTCGGGGCTCTCGGCGAGCTTTAATTTAACTGCCGCATACGTCAGACATATTAAAGATACTAACTCTTAGACTGTCGTGGCCTTGTTGGTGTTAACCGGTCCGAAGCTCCTCGAAACTGGTTTTTCCCAGCCTCTTTTTGTTCGGCGCCTTGCAGTTTTAAAAAGGAAGATCGCCATCGAAGCTGTGACTCTGTTGCAGCATTAAGCGGGAGACTTGGCAGATCGTGCTGCTTTTATTCAGTTCAAAGAAAGATTTGTCGAGAGGCTCGGTAAAATTTACGAACGTGAGTTTCCTCGGGAGGACTCGGAGGTTTTGTCGAAGGAAAAATTGCGTTAGACGCAGCGTGCTAATGCTAATTGGTCGCGAAGTCGATAATTAGAAGTTGCCCCGCGGCGTTGAAGCGATTGAAGCGGGCGGTTACGGGAGTGTGCGTAGCCTAACAGAATAAATTCGGGAACAGTCGGTACCCTTGGTTTCGAAACGAGATTAGAAAGGTAACTTTGTTCGCCAATCAGCCCGGCTCAAGAATTTCAACTCTAGCGAAGTGGATTCCTCCGGAATTAAGGTTACTCTTGTTATACGCTCCGTTTGTCTCGATCGAAATAATTCGGTCCGCGCGCCCAAGGAACCTGAATGGAAGACGTACTGCGCGCCGCAAGTTCGATTTCTCCGACCCCGTTTACACAGCCCTTCCTCACGTTATTCGTCGGGGAATCTCGCCTCGTCGAACCGTCCCATCGAATTACAACGTCGGATTACGAAACTTGGTTCGTTCTTCCGTTACGTGATCGCCCCCCCCTCCCTCATTCTTCGCTGCCACGCCGCGTCACTGTTAATCGACTGGCGGTATCGGCGAGCCGCGACATTATTACAGGATTCCGGGCAGAAATTACTTTTATCGCGGCGGCGTCCGGAGGAAAGCTAGGTAAGATCACGCTAGCTAGAGAGCTAAAAGTTGGCGCGTGTCGTAAACGCGGGGGAAAGGGAGCAGAGTGTGCCGCTCGATTATGGAAAATCCCCTGGTGTCTCGTTCCTCGCCTCTGATATTGTCGTCTCTTCCCCTGTCCTCGAACACATCTGAGACATTGCGAGTAGACTGGACGTCTTACGCGGATCCATGGGTCGGCATACCCACAAGTGGAACAGACAGGGTAGTCAGACTCCAGGGTGTGGAGGGATGGTAGCAGCGAAGGCGGAGGTGGAGGAAGGGTTTGAACCGGGAGGACGAGGAGAAACGGGGTGGCAGAATCAGAGGAGAATGGACCACCCCCTGTTATCAGCTTGGAACCAGCCGCCTTCCCAAGCCGACAAATTACTACATCCCCACCATCGCTATTCTGGTACCAAATCAAGTCCTATACCGGACGCCCATGTCTCTCCGTGTCCTCTACTCTCCACTGAAAGATTCGCTTCTCTGATGCTCCGATGCTTCATTCGATGGTGCCTCGTGTCGTGGCTTACAAGCCGACAGAGACGTCAAACAATCGTCATCTTATTCTTTTATCTTTATTCTTTCTTG
Organism: Tetragonula carbonaria; assembly: GCA_032399595.1. NCBI lineage: Eukaryota > Metazoa > Arthropoda > Insecta > Hymenoptera > Apidae > Tetragonula > Tetragonula carbonaria. Next base: position 7,107,254 of record JAUCRC010000003.1, read on the forward strand.
ACATTTGCGAGACAGTTCGGTGCTGCCTTGACAGATACTTTTGCACGACCTTTTTCTCGTCTGCCACTCATTTTCTTGAATTGGAATTAGTGAAAGATACACGCGTGGCGTGGTTTGCAATTCTCCTTTTGACGGTCTATTTCTAAATTCAACTCGAAACGATTCGCCAGGGATCACGATGCGTATCACATTCACCCGAGAGATAAACGTCTCGACGAAAGTTTTTCCTTGCTCGCTAAACGTCCGTTTCCGTAACAAGACGGGAAAACTAAATTTCCCAGAGACAATGGAGCAATCGTAATACTTCTTCTTCTCCCTCCTTCCTCGGTCTTTGCGGATTACCACCGGTCGCAGGCACGTACATCCGGCGCAATTCCTCGCGAAACTACGCGGAATTTTTCAACCGTTAACGTATTGTTAATAAACTCTGACCATTTCTCTCGACTTTGTTCCGGCGGATAGAGACGTCCCATTCGGCGAAACGGGATAGATGAAGAAAGAGAGGAGAAGAAGGCGAAAGTGGAAGTTTGGGGGGGAGGGAGGGCGAGAGGGGGCGGAGAATGGTATGCGAGGTAAGGTAGAATGACGTCGAAACGTATGGCCGCTGATTTATAAAGGAAATAATTTCGCGAGCGCAATTTCTTACGTCGGGTATGCGGCAGCGTACAGCTGAACAGCCACGGTGGCTCATCTACTGTTAAAATTCATTACTTCTGCTAAAAGCGGCCTTTAATATCGGACTGCGAAGCTGAAAAATCTTTTTTCTCTCTCTTGCTCTCTCTCTTCTTTTTTTCTTTTTGCTCTTCGTTTCTTTTTCGTTGGTCGGCCTGACCACCGTGGCGTACCGCGGCTTCTCTACCCTATACGTTAGCGTGTACGCGTACATAAGCACTACGTTGAACGATCCCGCGGGCGCGGAACGGACAACGATACACGTTGCTTTCGTATTATAGAATGTTTTCGGAACGCCGGGGGTTACATCGTCGCTACGAGATGATGTACATGTATTTACATGAGCTGTGCCCGAAATTACGGTAAAGGGGGTAAAGAGGGCGTGTATATATATATATTTTTTTTTCCTCCTTTTTTCTCCACTTTTTTCCACTACTTTTTTCCCACTCTTTCGTAATTCAGCCGCTTTGCCTGCAAATTGAACGTTCGCTGTCCATACAATAACCCCGGCCAGCTGCACTAAAATTTTTATTGTTCCCGACGAAGTTACGCACGGGCCATCGTACAAAATAGATAACAGGGCAACGTCACTCGCGACCGATAAATCGCTTCTCCATCTTAGGATCGCGTAGTGTCTCGCGAATACGCGGAAACAAATCGACGCGTTATTACTCGGGATGCGAGGCTCCGAGGGAAACCGGCAACTCTCGGTGATCGAACTGTCGCGAAGTGGAAAATCTTCTTCGATTCGAGTCTTAAAATCTCGATCGTTGCGTTTTGGATGGTATACCAAGACACTGGCGTATAAAAGGCGTATATAATCTCGGGATGATGCCGATGTTCATGAGGTGATCGATAGAGATGAAATCGCGTGGACGTGGTTTGAAATTTCCCTTCTCTCGCTGGCAGATCACTGTGTTCGCGACGAGGAAACCACGGTATCGCATTGGCAGAATGAAGTACGCTTAGCAACGAATTTTTTAATGAAATGCTTTGACGCGCTTTGCGCGCCGCATTTATGTCGTTGTCACCTCGAGAACAAACAGACTGTTTTATAAGAAGGGCAACACGACAATGTGGACGGTAAGAGAGGGTAGGGTAGCCCGAGGGAGAGAGGAGGGGAGGGGAAAAAGGATGACGCGGACTCGCGAAAAAGGCGGTGGAAAAGAAGGAATAAGAAAGTTGATGAAATATTGGAGAGCGGCTTAGGCGGGACAATATTCTGTTGTAAACCGTTCCTTTCCCGCGCCAATAGATATCGCTATACAGCGTGCTACGCGTTTTTTCTTGCATCTCCCTTTCTCTCCCTTCTCCTTTCGTATTCCCTTCTCCCTTTGTCTCTCCCTCCCTCCCTCTCTCGTGCTCCTGTTATTTCCGTCTTTCGCTCTCGCGTCGCGCGCCGGGAAATCCTTTGGACTCGTACGAAATGAAAGACCGTTAGTGAAATCGAAAATTCGACGCGGAGAATCCGCGGTTGGGTGGATGCGCAATTTACGAGAGATGCAAATGCAAGACGATAAAATGACGGATAGATAGGAAAAACGAGAGGGCTCGGAAATTTTTTCGTGCGCGTTTCTTTTCAGTTTCCTCGTCGTCGCCGGTCTATGACGCGATCTTGCCGTCGTCGTCGACGTCGAACAGACACTCGATTATAGATCGATTCGGCTGTAATTTCATCCGTTTGTCGAGATCGTTCCGAGTGTCTGGAGTACCATTCATCGGTAGGACGATTCCCCTTCGATTTGCAATAAACGGCTGGACATCTCTCTTCATCGTGCGCCCGCGACGATTCTTTCCCCGCAATTAAATCGTAGGGAAAAATCTCAGGCGAGACAAAAGGCGTCCGGCTTCTACATTCCTTCTTTGTAATTTGCTGTCCTCGGTCCCGTCTCTTTTCCACGGCCGGATGATGGAGGACCACTTGGGAACGAGAAAAGAAAGTCCTCCGGGCTTTCGTATTTACGTGCCAGTTCAGCAGAGTACTCCCGCCCGCTTGTAACGCCATCGAACGATCAAACGTCCAACTCTCTCTCTCTCTCTCTCTCCCTCCCCTCCCTCCCTCCCCTCCCCTTCCCCTAATAGAGCCTCGGCCAACCCGGCGAAGCGCGATTTGCCGATAAATCTTTCGGACTTTAACCTTGATCTCGCGTCGCGTAGCCAGCGGAATATCGCAGATTAATCAAACAATTTGACACGGCCGGTCGGTTAGCAGTCGGAATAATTAATTAAAATTTCATTCAAAGATGCTATCGTCGCAAGTAACTTTCCCCCGAAGGAAGTTTCCGAAACGTTTCAACTAATTTTCCCACCCTCCTGGACTCGCGCCACCCATCCATTCCATCCTGGCTCCAGCCGGAGTTTGGGGTAGTCGAAAAATTTCGAGCGCAACCGTGTCGACAACTATGAGCCAACTTTCGCATTCGGAGTTCGTTAGTGTCCGTATTTCCCTCTCGTCTCCCACGAGAGACATCGCGCATTCCTTTGCACCGTTGCGACGAGCACCGGAGCTAGAAAGTAGAAAAGAAATAACGTACGACATTTTGGCGGATGTGACGTTTATTAGACATTAAGTAGTAATACCCGCGAATGGGACGGACGGGGACTAGCCAGGTAATAAGGATGGGCTAGGAAAACCGTCATACTAATTGTAGTAATTCCGGCATCCACTTTGGATATTTAATTAAGTTTCCGCTGACAAGCATCTACTTAGTAGAGAGAGAGAGAGAGAGAGAGAGAGAGAGAGAGAGAGAGGCGAGGCGGTTCTTACATAGCGACGCGCTTACTACTCTCCGCTTCCATCAACCCTCTGCTTAGCTACTGTGTAACCTACCGACCTGCTTAACTGCCGCCTCGAAATCTACACCGCTTGCTAATTATTTAGTATCTCGCCTATCCGCGCCTCTCTAATCGTGGAAAAAAGCCGGAATTAACTCAACGTTTATACTCGAGCCAGTGGAATGATATTTCGAATATTTCTTCTCGAACGTACGTATACAGGGCGTTGCACAACTAATAATACAACCGAGTAGGAGGTGATTCTACGCGAAGGAACGAGTAAAATTTTTTCATTAAATCCTTTATCGATTGGTTAATTGATCGATTCTAGACACGAGTCGAAAGAAAGAAAGAATAATTAACAGAAGATAAAACTTTTGTACAAGCTTCGTTTTCGAGAGAATCGAGTTTGAAAATTTATCCAATACACGTGAACGAAGGTAACTTTTGACGGGAACGATATTCAAAGCCCATTTCCTCGAAAATGACGCTTCAAACGAAAAAAAAAGAATTTTGTCCTACTCTTTTCACATATTTTCGCGCACGAAATATCCTCGTGTCGATTAATCGCGCCTGTCCAGTACGGAGTTGACTCAAATTCAAGTATACTCGACAAATTTTCAAACTCGATTCCCTCGAAAACAGAGGCTTTGATGGGAACATTTTTTTTCTTTCTTTCCGGTTCGTCGTTTCTTTTTTTTTTTCACGCAATCATGGAATCATTTCCCACCGTGTACACTGAAATTTCGTGGCAAAAGTATCGCAAGGACGAACAAACGAAATATCGAGGGATCGATATCTGGTACAGGTGTTACTCCCGGGGAGCATGCCACATTCTACAGTCAAATAACGAGCAAGATAGTCGTCGAGGGTGGTCAGGAGACCGTTTCAGAGTGATTTACCGAGGGTGAAATCGGAAGTGAAGAGTTCGTGGAAGCGTGGCCAACGCCTAAATATCGCGGCGGACGATCCTTCTCCCGGAGGGCGGCCGGGACAACGGGTATTCCTTCTATTATCTATTGTCCGGGCCAAGATTTTAGTGGGGCAGTATATAAGAGCAGCTAGACACGAATGCGGTCTCCCATTCGATTCCGTAAAGTATGAAGCTATCAAAGCCAATGGTCCGAGAAGGCCGGCGCAATTACCAATAACTCTTTGACATGCTCCGTCTACGTTTCTTTTTCCCCACTCGAAACATTTTCTCGTTGGCTCGCGCCGCGGCGAGCTCGTCAGAATTGTTCGCGGAAATCGAACTGACCTCCGTCGGAACGCCCGCGGAAATAAATGTAGATGCTGCGACCGCGAAATTTTTCTCTCCGGTATACCCGCCCTCGGTAAGAAGGGAAAACGTGCGCGAGGAGAGAAACGCGTGCATCATCGTGGCACCAAGTCGAATCGAACGAATTCTATATTCCGCTCGTCGGAGGGACGAGGATATTGAGAGGGAGCGGGACGAGTTGTGGAGGGACAAATGGAAAAAAATAATGACTCGAGAGAAGGAAAATGTCGGTTCACGGACCGGTGGCCACCACCTCCAGCACTTCTCGTTTCTTCGCAAAATAATGATTCTTCCGGTGGCGTTTTTCTCTCTTCTCTCTTTCTTTTTTTCTTTCCTTTTTCTTTTTCTTTTTTTCTTTCTTTCTTTCGTGTAGCAGCCAGAGACTTTGATTTCGCGGGCCGATCGGATCCCGAAGAACGAGCGCACCATGTTGAAGGAAGACGGTAGTTTCTTTTCGCTCGGATGAATTTCTCCAGTTAAGTAATCCCTGCTCGTGGATTCGGAATGGAAACAGTGCGAGCGCACGGATAAGAGGGATAAGGATCCTCTAACACCTCCTTCTGCTTTTCCTTCTACTGTTCCCGTCCGTCTTTCTACTCGAGCACAATCCTACTGTTCCTTCCTTCTCTCTCTCTCTCTCTCTCTTTCCCTCTCTCTCTCTCTCTATATATATATATCTATATATATAGAACACGGCCCGGGAAACTCGTAGTTGCCGGTCTGATATCAAGCCACCATTGTTTACCGAATATCGAGATTCTATTGTGATCTAATGAAAGAAGAAGAAGAAAGAAGTAGACAGAGAGAGAGAGAGAGAGAGAGAGAGAGAGACGGACGATTCCAAAGTCGGCCAATTTCTGATTTTGAATTTATAGCTCGCGGCGATGGACTAAAATTGAATTGACATGTAGAAATTTAGAAAATTGAACATTCGAAAAAAGGACGAATAGAAAAGCGTTTCTATCGATGATGAAATGGGTATACATTTCCGTCCTTTATTCTTCCGAGCTGGCAATGCTATTCGTGCGATCATCTCTCTCGCTTATTGGATGTGAGAAGACACAAATGTGAGTGCCTTCGTGTGTCTTTACCGGTCGCAGCTATGCTATTCTTGCGTCGGGTTTAGAATATAAGAGCAATGAAAGTATTCCTTCGATACGTTCGTTTCGACTCGCGATACGGGAATAAGTGAAACGAGCGAAATTGGTCGTCGAAAGACGTCTACTTTCGACTAAATGAGTTAGGCAAATAACGTTCCGAATCGCAGAGATCGCGGACAGTTTTCTAATTGAAAGTAACGTCCATTTCATGACGCTGTAGCTATTTTTGGTATTGAAATAGCTCTGTGGTTAATGCGATTTGTTTCGCATGATTCACCGTGGAGGGTCACTGATCGGTAGGCTCGCACGACCGAAATAAGAGGGATCAGAGCAATTTACGATTTGAAGACAATTTGTTATTTGAACGAAAGAAAAATGAAGATCGGTTACAAAAGTTCCTTCAATTGCAGAAATTGAAAAAAGATGACAGAGAAATAAGAGAGGCAATATGAATTTGCAGCATGAAAATATACGTGATTGTTAGAAGTGTGAGGAGGAAAAAAAAAGAGACGAAGTACGGGACTTTCGGAATCGATAAAATTGATTTCATTACTTCCATCCGTGGTATATCCTTACGTAACGGCGTTGGCAAACAAATTTCAGGTTGCCAACGTTTATCGCTTAACTTTCCACCTTACCCACAAACTTACCAGGAAATTGTTGTACGCAGCTGAACGTACGCCGCGTGCTGTAAGTCAGCCAGGGGCTCGTTAAACTCTTTTCCAAGGCGGCCCGGCACGGATTTTCACCCGTGTATAAATTCAATTTTTCCTCCCTGTTCGAACATTCGTATTTTGAATTCGTTTTAATTACCCGCGTCCCCGTGGGAGCTTTGTAATCAATCAGCTTGCGTTCAACAAACAAAATTGCAACAAGCGAGCCGAAGACCAGAAACAAACCGGTGAAAAAAATAAATGAAAAAAATGAGAGAGAGAGAGAGAGAGAGAAAAGGGGGGAAAATGAAAAAAAATATGAGAAAAAAAAAGGAAAAACAAACAACGCGATTGTGGAAGCGCGAACAAGTAGCGGTTCGATTGCGTGCACGTTGCATTAATTGTGTCTATTACGCGCGTGTCGGAGTGCACAAAGGGCGTGCACGTCTAGCGGTACAAATGCGGCCGTCCTTATGTATACCAGGCGGCATTGTAGCCGGGCTCCTCCCCTATAGTCATGCTAAACAACGTAGCTGTGGCTCCCGCAAGGGTGTTACAAAGTGACGGCGGTTTCGTGTTTGTTGTCGGACGTTGGACGTCCATGAATAATTAATTCGTTCGTTTCTCCGGTTGTCTGATGCTGCAGCGATCTACTCTTCTAGCGATTCGCATTATCTTCTCCCTTTACGGAAAAACGTGCGTATGCATCGCGCGCACTACCGATCGAATCGACGAACGCTCGCGAACAGGCATTGACTTCTCGACGGACGGAGGTTGCTTCTCGGACCGTCGCGATTGATTCGAGCGGTTAAACGTCACACGCCCAAGCAATTGCGAGAGTCTGGATTAATTAAGGCTGTTCGTTCGCCGGCTGAAAACCGGTTGAAATTTTGCCGGGAAGTTTCCCAACGGGGAGTATTGGGAAATCCGCTTGTAAACGTTCCGCTAACGATCGCCGATTAATCGACGAATAATTCCGACGCGTCTCCTCGCGACGAATCGCGCGGATTAATTACATCTTCCTGACGAGAGCTCGCTTGTTTCTCGGCTCCTTCCCCTCCTTCCCCCGATTGGACACGCCGACTCTCTTCGCCGAATCGCCAAATAATCCGTTACCATAGTTTTCGCGATGAATGGGAATCTGTTAGCTAAATAGAAGCTAATAGAAGCTGCGCAGGTCGGATTAAATTTTGATCCGATTGGTGGTCAAAGAATAATTTATGGTCGACACGGTGTTTGATACAGCGTATTACAACATTTAATAGCTAGTACGTATGCTAGAACGAAGTTTCAAGCCGGAGGGAGTGTTATTAAATAGGATTCGTGCGTATTAAGCAGAACGATCGAAAGTTCATGCGTTCTGGCTGTTCCATTCTCGAATGTAATATCTATTGTTCCCGTGCTCATGTTCTCTATCATCGTACATACGTTGTTCTCTCGGTGCAGAGATTTCTTTTAAGAACTATATCTTGAAGAATCGTTCCAAACAAATTTCATTGTTTCACGGAGTCAGCGGAAAACGATGTTCGTTGTCTTGGAAACTACGTACGTACATTCGCACAGTAAACACCGTCCACGGTGAAAAAAAAACCGGGATCTCGATCCGACCCTAAAGCGTCACGAAAGCGTCACGAAAGCGTTAATTGAGGGGACACTGAAATTGACATTTGTAACGCGTGGACGAGGCACGCTGCAGCGAAATTTCAAATCGACCGGCTACAATTTGGACGAGCATTAAGCAGCGTCGTATCATGCATAATGCACGGAACATCGCGCGCCGGCTGGCCTTCCGAATATAAGTGGCTGCGCGTTGTTCCTTTCCTGTTCCCTCTCCCCCCCCCGTCCCCACCGTCACGAGCGTCGTTTCCTCCGTTTCGCCCGATTCGTCGTCCCGGGTGTTAAGTACCTTGGGAGAGAGAACAGACGGAGGAGGCTGAACAAGCCGGATTACGGATTAGGATCAATTTCGAGTAGTTCAGGGATATGCACTGTTTCACTCTCCGCGGCGCCGAATTCGTTCTCTCGCGCTTCGCCTGTTTTAAACGCGGCCACGCTTTAAGCTTGTTGCCTCCTTAAATCAGTCGGGTAGCTAGCTAGCTGCTCCGAGAGGCGAGAGAGAAGCAGATTGACGCGGCCTAGAATCCGGCGCGTCTCGCTTGAACTTTGATTAAGGGAACGATTAGCAGAACCTGATTCCCTATCGCTTATTCATCGTAGATCTCTCATGTAAATTGCATTCGAAAATCGATTAAACAGATCTTGTGGATCTTCCATTTGTTACAAGATTGCTTTGTGATCTTTCCATTTCTAGATTTCGTTTGGTAGTTGCGGAGATATAGTTGAATTTATCTGTCGTAGAATCGTAGATTTCTGCAAGTTGCGTTCGAAATTAACTGGACAGTGTTTACATTTGGATTTAATTTATTGCAAGATCTGTGGTTTCTCCATTTCTAGATTTGACTTGGTAGTTGTGGAGATGTGATCCAATTTATCTATCGTAGAGTCGTTGATTTCTGTAAGTTTTATTCGAAATTGATTGAATAGGTCTTACGTTTCGATTTCACTTATTACAACAAGACCTGTGATTTTCCTACTTTTAAATTTTGCTCGATAATTTTAGTAGAGATGATTTTAATGTTGAAATCAAATCACTAGATTCATTGTATCTGAGGAATGACAGTGTATCGCGATACAGATGAAAACTTCTGTGAAAAATTTCGATAATTCTGGTAGCTTTAGTGTGAAAATTGCAGAGCTGTGATAATTAAGTAGTACGATCAATCATTGACACCGCTGATTGTAAATTTTTCTTAAATTACTCTGCGATCTGATGTTAAATTCACATTGCAAGTGGTATAATCGATCATTGATGCCACCGATTGTAAATTCTCCAAATTACACAATCTCGCCATTAAAATTTCACGCTGGAATATTGCAAGTTCAGGCATTAAAGCCATTGGCGATGAATCTTTAAATTACTCCGTGAGAACTGTTATTTTAATGAATAAAATTTCTTGCTGCGTTATTCTAAGTAGTACAATCGATCATTAATGCCACTTTCGATCGCAAGTTCTCTACATTTCATCGTAAGAAGTACTGATCTTGACGAGTGCATTGAAATTTGTAAATGTGACAAGTGTATACCGATGATAAATTCGTTGAAAAAGCTTTGTGATATCACCGGCCGTGCATCGATGCCAGGCGATAATCAATTTTCTAAATTACCCGGTGAGAACGAATCGAATCTGTCGAACAGCGTCGCTGAGAGGAGAAAGAAGGAATTTCAGGGGGAACGTGTATAGAACGCTGGAATAAAACAAAAGCAAAAACAAAGAAAAAAGAAGCATCGAATTGACGGAATCGTTTCTGGACAGGTGGAGCTTGTTTGTCGTTCGGGCTCGTAACGCGTGCAACGGCGGCGTTAACTAAAATCGAAGTGATTTCGCGTCGGCAGGAGGCGTTCACCGATCCAGACGAATAAACTATCGGAATATTGAAACATCGGCTCGCTGTGCGGGTGCAGTAATCGTTCATGGACAAACGTGCACGTGCGCAAACGGTCGGCGTCCACGTTCTTGGCCCTCTGTGTGCGAGCACACGGTGCCATAGTCACGGGAAAAGCAATCATCTCGGCCGGACGCAATCAGCCTCTGACACACGTTCCATCGCGTTCCACACGCTGTTAGGCGGTCCCGAGTTCCACCTACGTAAGTCGCCTTCTGCGGGACACCCGTTATATGGTGGGCGTAACGCGAAACCGTTGCCTCGTCGATTGAATCCGCTTTGAGTCCCGACGTTGCACACTCCGGAAAAGATTGTCCGGAGACCGAGCGCGGTTTCTCGTTAAACAACAACGCGATTCAGGCTCGATTTCGCAGTTTGTTCCGGAGTTTTGATATTTCGCGGACAAGGCAAATACGAAACATTTGGCAAACTATTTGGTAATTAATTGATACGTAATTAACACGCGCGGAGTAATTACTGATATGTTGTATACCATCGACATGGTACACGCGGCACGCGATGATCAGTTTCCGATACGTGAACAAACGAAAACGTGAGTAAACATACGGGAATGTAAATAAACAAATTGGCAGTGTGTCAATTTTCATTCATAACTGTGCGTGCGTTCGCGTTCCGCGCTTCGCAACTGGGAGAGGATACGATAAACGTTAGAAATTAATGTCTGATCTCGCGCCTTTTCTCGCGAGTTCTTCAAATTTTTATTAGAACTTTTCACAGTGTTCGATGGTATTTCGAATTCCTTTGCGACTCGATGGTGCCACGCGTATCGGAAACAGGGAATCCGAGGATAAATAATTAAACGCGGGCCGGCGAAGAGGCTAAAGATTTTCCCGAGGCTGGCCAATGGAGAGCGCCAGCCTGTCGAAATGCATTTTCCCAAATCTCTGGTGAAATTTTCACGCTGCTTTCGTTGGCACTTTTCTCTCGTCTCTCGTCTCTCGTCTGTGGCCCACGTGTTTGGCAAACTCCATCGGGCCGGGATTTGGCTTAAACACGCGAACTAAGAAAATCGCGTTACGTGGAAGTTTCCACTGCTGATAGGAATGAGCCTGACTATCGGCTGGAAATACCAGTAAGAAGCTGTTGGAAACTGCTCTCGAGATCGTCGATCGTCTCGAATGACGTTAGAAGCAGCGCGAAATTTCATCTCGGATACATGTATACACCAAGGCGAGATTTCACGGACGGGTGGCGGGGAGCGTAGGTTGCGGAAACAGGTTGCAGCGTGGAACGAAACGTTTCTCTTCGCGGTGGTTTATGTTGTTTAGGAGGGGAACGGGCGAATTGATGCCTGACGCAAATACGGGATGGCTTGTTCGCGGGGAACGCGCCGGTAAACTTTGGACGACGGCAGTTAACCGGAATCAGGCCGAATCGATTATAACGGTCGGATCGTTGCCGCGAGATAGCACGAATCGACAGGGGGGAATTTAATGGAAAACTCGTCGCGTCGCGTCTCGTCGCGAGCGTCATAGGTGTGTTGGCTACGTTGCCCGTGTTACTTCGCTAACTCGAGTTGCTCGACGAAGTTGTACGCGTTCAAAGAAAGCGAGAACGAAGAGCGAGAGCGAGAGAGAGAGAGAGAGAGAAAGAGGAAATAAAAAATCAACCACGCGAAAGACGCGAAAGACGAGAGAGAACTAAGGTAAGGTAAGGGTGATGAAAGATGGCGAAGGAACAGAGGGAAAGTGTCGTTGACTATAGGAAACTTGCGCGGGACTTTTTGCTTTGCTCGTTAATGTGAAATTTCTGAAGGAAGTGAAGAAGGCTCCGGGCCGGATGTCACGTCACCGACTTTCAATTTCCGGGACGTGGCCGGCACGAACTCCGTCTACCGTACTTCTCTGCAAATGAGAGCCGCTGCTGCGTCTTCCGCCGACACGATGCTCCGTACACGCTCCAAATTGATTGTCACTGCGTCGAGGGTGCAAGATGTATGCCGGTTTCTCGCGTAAATCGATTCCCGGGGAGCCACCACCGTAGGGACGAACTGCCGAGGTTCGAGGGTCGATCGTGGGCCAAATATTACGACTCCCCCTCCTCCCTTCCTCCCCCCTATCGCCGATAGCGCGACGCCGATGACATATCTTTTTCTTTTTTTTCTCGCCGAAAGGCGGTCGCCTTTTCTCTTTTCCACGCTCGCGACGCAGAAGCGACGTGACCGGAACGACGCTCGCTTCTCAGAGGTGACCCCAGCGAGGAATTAATACCCGCGTGTTGAGAAATATGAGAAACACTCGGTTTTAATTTCGCGTCGGTGAAAGCGAAACGTCGATTTCTCGTTTTTATCACGTCCTTTTTTGTACCGAGAAAGAGAGACAGACAGAGACAGAGAGAGAGAGAGAGAGAGAGAGAGAAGAAAGAGTTCGGATATGTAAAAGTTCAGAATCGGAAACTGTGGCCTGCTTCAGGTCCGTTGCGCTTCGTGCAACAATTCAAAGTTACGCAAGAGCAACACCCCATCAGAAGACTTGCTCCGACTATTCAATGACGTAGTTGAAGAGCCACTGTCTTGGCCGTTTATCAGCGCCGGAAATAGCCACTGTCTTGTCCGAACGTAGCCCTGGGTCAGAAACCTTCAATTCCTTGTACATCGCAAATAAGCTGCACTGCACAGGGAACAGCGCGCCGTATCGCGCCGGAAATTTGAAAGTTGACGTAGCTCCCGGGAGTTAGAGGGGGGGGGGGAGAGGGAAGGTGGCGCGATAGGATGCATCGAGTTCGCCGACATTGAAAAACCGATGGAAACGCGTAATTCACGATGGATTTGCGATAAATCCGAACCGATGAACGATATAATACGGTGACCGGTTAATGGATGAGGCAGCGGAGCTAATTTGACGCGCGTACTAGCCGAGCTTGCGCACACCATCGCGCGTTTATTAGCGCAAAATGAAAATACAATGACAACGCGTGGCGCAGTACGGATGGGAGGGGAGAGGGGATGAATTTTTAGTGGTAGTGTAATTGCGTTATATTGCGAGCGTTATTCTATAAAACAACTTCGCTCCGCTTTACCTCCGAATTAGCGAATCTATTCGTTATATATAAAATGTCCCGTATTATGAAACTCGACAGGGCATTTCCGATTTGCTTTTACTCCTTTCTCGGAAAGGAGGTAATCGATAATTTCGGCGGATCGTATCGGAAACGCTGTCTAAAAAGCTTCTTATCCAATTCCCAACAATGTGTGGTATTCCCACATACCATCTAATCGCATTCGTGCGAGTGCCCTTTTTTCTTTTTTTCTTTTTTTTTTTTTTTTTTTTTTGCGACCGCTTTCTCGCCGACAAGTGGTGAGATCCAGTTTGCCGTTGTGGCAATTTTAATACAGACTCTGAACCGCCGGGACAGTATCGCGTCGCGAAATAGAGTGCCCGGTGAGTGTGCGGGCCAGATATCGTGTAAGTCGGACTTAAACCTCTCTTCGCCACTTTCGCGGGACAACTTGCACCCTCTCTGAACCGAGGGAACGACCAGATACCAAACGGCCTCTGCTTTTCACATTGAAAATCCTTTCTCCGTTTGTTCCGTTTGTTGCTTGATTAATGAAAACTGTGTGAAGCGAAGTTGGAACGATTCGGTTGGAACAATTTACGGCTAATAATTTCAGGCTGGATAAAAGTGGACGAAAGAAACTCGGATGAAAACTCTCGAGACAGCTCCCTGTCACGAGGATATGAAACGGCAGAGTCGTTTCGTCGTAGTCATCGATCTGATCAGACCGTTCTGATTCTTTTCAGATTTGCGCGCGTGACAGGTGTAGTCTTTAGTAACGTGGTGTAAACGCGATATCGAATTTTATGTGCAATGTCTGCAAATTGTATTCGAACGTCGGTCGTTCCTTTTGATAGATTTGACACGGGCCAAGTTATAGACAGCGCATAATCACCTGCTGATCATTATTCAGCCCATTCATTGCGTTATCGTGTTCGAACCGATCCGTGATTCGATCATGCAGTATCTGGTACACCATTTGTAGTCACGCGGCGTTCTATCGAGTCATCCTAATACTCTCCATAATTTTGAACAATTTATCTACTAACAACGTATATATATATATGTATTATCCTAATTATTTTTCATAATATCGTTTCAAATATTTCAATTGTTATTCTGGACGAAGGGGAACCGAAAAGGAAATCGAACTAATTCGATTCATAATCCATCGCGTCGAATTTCTTTGACAACAAAGTTACAATGGAAGGCGGGAATTTTTCTGGAATCTTGGGATCGGTTGTATACCTTCCGGTGTTAGGTGAAAACTCTTCGAAATATAGGGGGATTCGGTTGGCAGCCGACAGTGGAGAGACGCACGCGCGCATACGTATTAGAGACACATGGAAAGTAAAATAGCGGTGTACGGTACGGAGGGCTGGCATTGTTGTTGAGGTGAGCTCGCTGGTAATGAAAAGAACTCCAAACTCTGTCTCTCTGTGCTTTACCCTTTCTCGTTCTCTCTTATTTCCCTCCCCCTTCCCCACCCCTCCGCCGTCCAATTTCTACCGTTCTCTCTGTCTCTGGTAACTGGCGTTCTCTCCTTTGCCTCGTCCGCCGTGTTCTTCTTTCCCTCTTTCTCTCTCATTATCCCTTGCGAAGCTCGGGCAAGAGAAACGAGCATTCGTTGCTCTCGTCCTCCCTCTCTCCGCTCCCTCCCACTCTCGTTCGGCTCGGCCTCTTGTTTTAATCACGGCGCCACAAAGTACGCCATTGTCTTGCCAGTATCGGTCTGAAGAAAGTATCTCAGGAACGGAACAGCCATCTGTATGCGCTCGGTCCGGCGAGAGCTGATTGTAGAAAAATCCCCGTCTGGGGAAACCGCTTGGCTCATCGCCCAGGGTGCACCTGTTTCCCTGTTGAAGCCCTACTAATCGGGCCAGATCAAACATAAAAAGGGATCGTTGTCTCGCGTGGCGTGTTTCATTACGTTCCGCCCTCGATTTCGAGGTTTTTCAGCCCTCGGTTGTCCGGGCTAAATCGACGGCGGTCCGCGCCGCGTTCGTTTTTCGATCGGGCGCGTGTCGCGAATATTCGATACGATTGGGTGCGCGCCGCGTTCTGCTTTCGCGCGCAAAATCAACGAACGCGGAATCGGCAAAGGTAAATCGCACGGCAAATAGCGCGTGTACGTGATGTAAAACGTAAACGCGGTTGAAAAGGTTCGTCGGAACGAGGCACGAAAACGTCGCCAGTTTGGCGAACGATTGCGCGATTTCGACCTGGCCAGTCCGTCGTCGCTCTCGGAGTTCCCTATCCAGCTGCGGTCTCGCTGGACTATCTCGATCGCATCTGATCTCATTGCGATTTCACTTAGTTTATGTCGCGCATCTGGGAATTACCTATTGGGCGTGGCTATCGATTAGCTCGCGGTCAATCGACGCGATTCAGGGGAGGGACGACCGGGCTGGAGGCTCGTGCGTGCGTTCAAGATCATCTTGACTATTCGGCGTTAGTAACCGAAACTGGGTAATCGAACGTAGATCCTTTGTTGCCTTTGATCTCGAGTGTTGTTTCGAGTCTCGCGCGATATTGGCATAACGTGATACGTGGCGTATATACGCTCCTGCTTAGCCGGAATTAGTCGGCACGACGCGACTCGTATTTGTCGGCTCGTGTCGTTAAGGGTGGATTTTAGAAAGTCACTCCACGGAACAACGTCGAGCTTCAGTCGAGGATAACAAGTTTAGTTCGCCGATAAGTTCGTTTCGTCGTTGCAACAACAGTCGCCAATGAACGACGTTTTTTAAAAAAAAAAAAAAGAAAAGAAAAACATCGAAAGTCGGTTCGATTATGCATTGTCGGGGTAACGCGCGACGCGGTGAGATGCAAGATTCGGAGACAAACGGCCTTAAAGGAAGTATCTTGGTAGCTGGAGGGAGCGACGCGGCAGCGCGAAGGGTGAGGCAAAGGTTGGATTGGCGAGGAGGCAAGGGAGGACAAGTAATTTCCTTGGCGGAGGCGTGAGGAGCATGCCGAAGGGGGTGGGTAGAACGCGAGAAGGTGGTCCAAACTAAACTAAATAATATTGATGGCCAACGGAAATTGAAAGCCGTTAAGGTCTTCAGCGTTGTGGTGCGAAACGCCGTTGCTGCATAAATAAGACGGTGTGCATTAGGATTAGGCCAGTGTCTCTCAACGTTTCTCCTTTTTTCTTCTTTCTTCTTCTTCTTCTTCTTCTTTTTTTAGTCAGCGTCTGAATGGATCTTCCCTGAACGCGTTCATCACGGCGGCAAAGTTATTCCGCGCCGATGCAGAATTTCGCTGTTTCTTCGTCGAAATTGTCAGATTTTAACCAGAAACTCGGCGATACAAGGCGAGCCAAGTTTAACGGTTAATTTCCGATGACTCGGTGTATCAGTTTCGTCTAATTATCAAACTTTTAACGAAGTTACAACATTGGCAGAGCGTTAAATCTTCCGTTGAGGAACGGAACGCCTTGCACGCAACCTTGCTGGGACATTATTAACCGCGTAACAGCAGCAGGGAAACAGCGAAATCCTTAAAAATCTCCCGGGCAAAGCCCGTGAAACATCGACTCGGACCATTGGACGAGCTCCAGTTAGCATATTTCCCCGCGAAACATATTTCCTTGGGTGAAAAATAAGGAAGATGTTTAAGCTACTAATTTATACGGAGCCGGCCTGATAGCCACGGATATATATGTATATACACGAAAATACCGGCGAGGTGGAAAAAGTCAGTTGGGTGGGAAGAGGTGACGGTATTACCCAGAGAGATTATGATCCCGGGGAAAAAGGACGGTCAATCACGGGTTGCGAGACCGAGATAGAAGGTATAGAAGGGAGAGAGCCGAGCGACTTTCGAGCGGCTCTACGTAGAAACACCGAAAGTTTTCACGGTGTACAAGGCTGGAATCGTTGGTTCATGCAAATTCGACGTAGACGTATAGCCTAAATGCTGAAAAATGGCCGGCTTAAAATATGCGAGAGTGTACGGTCGGCGATAGGTGAAACTGTAGCTTGCAACACGCGTAATAAGTCGGCCGACGTTTCAGACGGGGCTTCTTTTTCTTCGTCGTAGGCTACGGCCTACACTCGCCTATCAACGACTTAAGCCGTTGCATGCGATTTTTGATCGTGTCGCCGATCGTTAACTTCGCAATAATTCAACGGATGAATATAGCTAGACAAGAGGGAAATGTTTCTAGGAATCCATCGAGCTAGAATTCGCCTTCTATTACCTCCATGCGCGTTCGTTCAAGTTTGGACATTTTGCGAATACAAATTTCTTTTTTATCGACGTCAGACGTCGAGATTGCAACGATTCGCGAGCGTAAATTTACGAAGCAATTCCGACGCGATTATTCTCGATGGTTTCGGGAGTCGATGTTGCGGACGCGTCCGACAAAACGTTCCCAGTTGGTTTGCTCGCTACGTTTTAAAATTCCATTCGGATAGGAACATTTTGTACCGTGACTGCGAAAACACGTTGGCTCGCTGGTAGCTTCCAGCGTGCCAGCAAGATCACGTTAAACGAATAATTGTTACATCGTACGGCGTGTACGTTCGATTACGTTGAAAATGCACGGTTCCTAGTTCATCGACAAGCGCCGCGTGCCGTCCGTTAATTAAGATAGTCCGGTTAATCAGCGTCAAATGTTCCGGTCACGAAGGTCACGGCAGCCTCTCTCGCTGTTTCGCCATTCATACATGGTATCCGGATATATTTTCCGAGTTTTATAACGATCAACAGGTTAACGGATGTGCATTTACCTGGCCCGACACTCTGCATGTGTCTCGTGTGTCTCGCGGAAAACCGCGTTTCACGATTAATATTCGATTCTCGTTATCATACGTTTAATTACCGTTTAATATTAATTAAACGACTCGCGATGCCATCGACTCGAAATAATGGCGTCGTGACGGTGCTGGTCGTTGAAAACGTAGGCTGCTGGGCTGCTTACTACGACGATCGCGCGAACTTCTCTCGTGTACGTGATTCATCGGTAGTGCGCTTCTCGCGTACGTGCCGCCGTGCCCGCGGATTCAAAGGAATCTCACAATCAGTCATTCGAGATATCGTTTAGGCGCGCCGCGTCTGAAAAGGGGAAGAAATCTCGCCTTGGCTTCATTATTCTGACAATGGTCGGGGCCGTGGTCCAAAGCGCAACCCTCCATAGCCTTCTTCCGACTTCCTACTCGACTAGCTTCTCCCTTCTCAGCGTCGCGCTTCCTCTCGCCGCGCTTCGTGCTCCTTCTCTCTACGCTACGCTTACTCGTACGAGTACCGAAAACCATACAGATCCACTGGTACCACTATCTCACGTTCCCTTTTCCTCCCCCTCCATCCCTCTTCGAGCCCATCTCGACCGGCCGATGCACGCATAATAGCAGCGAAGCTGCGCCATAAAGCGGTATCCCATCATAAAGGCCTCTTCAATCCACGGAACGCGGAGGAAAAAGGAGAATGGGAACGAGAATACCTCTCTCCATCTTTCTACCCTTTTCTCCTCTCTACCCTTTGCTCTCCTCCTTTTCTGTTTCGCTTCCTCGCTTTCTTTTCGCTTTCTTTCCGTTTCGTTCGTTCGATTTCCTCCCCATTCCTTTCTCTCTAATCTCCTTCCTTCTTCCTTTTCGTTTTCCTCGTTTCTCTCTCTTTCTCTCTCTCTCTTTCTCTCGTCTTTGTCCTTTACGATTCGACCGCGACTGACGACGACGACGACGCCGGTGGTAAACGTTATAGCATTGCTCGAACGAACACGCGAACCTCGAACGGGGGCAGAACGAACAGTAAGAAGAGGTAGAGAAGGTGCGGCGCGGTTGGATAAAAATAACAACGGGGGAGGAACACGAGGGAATTCTTGATCTTTTAGCGAGCTGACGCTTTTAATTCACAAGGACGCCGTCTCTTCTTAATTGTGACCCGGCCATCGCCCCTCGCTCGGTGGCTTCCCTAATTCTACGTTTTGAAGTTTCTTCTCGCGCGGCAGCTGCTTTCGTAGTTTTTCATCTGAAAATTTTCTATTTTCCGCCGAGCACGGGGTTTCTTCTTTTCTTTCTTTCTTTTTTTTTTACGATACCGTTTCACTGGCCCCCTTTCTCGCCTGTATCGCTCTCCTTGTTGGTCTCTTGTTTTTTGTTCACGTTTTCCTTCCCCCCCTTCCCTCCCTCGCCCCCAATTCTGTCCAGTTTCCATTTGTCCGCGCGGGAAATACTCACGCGCGTGTTGCAAATATCGCGTTTCGCTTTAATTTCGCGCAATAAAACCGTTTGAAGCCGCCACGACGCGAGGCTGGGAAGACCGGCCCGACGATAAACAACCAGAAAGAGATATGATTTTCAATGGTATTATATTCCTCGGTGTCGGCGTTGAAGATAAATTTTTATGCAACGAGAGATAGCCTGGTCCGCGAGAGCCAGGCGAAGAAATAAATTCGGCTCGATGGCATCGGTATTTCCTTTCATCGGAGGGTGAGGGTGGAGGAGATGGAGGAGTAGGTGGGTCACGTCGTATAGATAACCCGACGTAAATGCCACAACCTTGTCCTTGTCGTGTTCGCGGAACGTAATAAAAGATCCCGGGGAAATTCACGAACAGAGAGAGAGAGAGAGAGAGAGAGAGAGACGCGTATTGCGATGCGAATCGTGGCGAGGGCCCAGGCGAAGGAAAGTGACAGAAGAGGGTGAAAGAAGCGGACTGTCCCTGGCCGTAGATAGGGAGCGACTTACGAGCGGCTTATGTTTCAATTTGTTCAACCTCGAATAAAATCGCGTTTTACGAGACATCGGGACACCATCGTCCGAGGAGAGTGCCGTTTCCCTCGTTTCGCTCGGTGAGCCATGAACACCATTTTTTCCCCTCATTAATAGAGGCCCTGTTACCAGCGACTACTATCGCGGACGATTTTCTCAAACCTCATTGATTTCTTAAATTTCTCCCCTTCCACGATCGTACAGGTTGATTAATCCGCGCTTGGTCTCTTCCGTGAAGCTAGTTTCTCGAACTGGCGAGAAACGAAATTCACGCCACTTTCGTGCAATGATTAATTTCCTTTTCCGACCACCAGTCGAGTGTCGCTGGAGGTTTCTCG
The DNA here is from genome assembly GCA_032399595.1 of Tetragonula carbonaria. Taxonomy (NCBI): domain Eukaryota; kingdom Metazoa; phylum Arthropoda; class Insecta; order Hymenoptera; family Apidae; genus Tetragonula; species Tetragonula carbonaria. Next base: position 7,127,309 of record JAUCRC010000003.1, read on the forward strand.
ATTAATACCACGCGGTTCTAATTCCTTTTTCGAGCACTGAGACATGGTAAAGTCGTATCTTTAATTTATCAAACGATTGAGTGAAGAATCCCTTTGTAAAGAGAAGAAAAGAATTTTGATCCTCCGACCAATGAAAAGGTTATCATATCATCGATTATTCGAACGTAGCTTTATATTGACCAGAGCGCTATAGTATGTAAATTTCGTACAAAAATGTCTGATCTCGTTTCTGGATATTATCGAGTTTCATCGAGTCGATTCGACTTTTCGCGGTCGCAGAATATTCACAAAAGGCGATGGGAATGGGAAATACTGGAAGCGAAAGTGACTATCGAGGCGTATCTCGCGCGAGCAATCAGCGACGGAAGAGATAGAAGCCGTTCTCGTGGTTGTACGGGGAAATACACGATCGCAAAGATCGTTGGCAGCCTGGAGGTATCCAGCACGATCGGTCTAAAGCACTTCCGCGCTCGTCTGCTCGATTCGTCGCGAAATCTGCTCGTTCCTACGTTCCGGTCCTACTTTCGGCCTCGATGGATCCAGACACGGCGGTACGCGATGGAAACAGTCAATCAATCCGTCTGCTCCCGCGCTCGACTCTATCGGTTCGCTTTCGTCTCTCGACGTGACAGCCTACGAAGACACTCTTTGCGCCCTCTTTGCACCCTCGTGCAAATGCGGAATGAGAAGAGAACGCGGAACGCGGAACGTAAGAAGATGAACGCGACAAGGGAAAGCAAAAAACGAAACGGAAAGACGAAGAAAGAGAATAGTCGAAAAGAGGGAAATGGTCGAACGAGGAACGAATATTTTGCGACTGACATTTTTGAAACGTCTTTACTGTCTCATCTCTGCTAAAATCGTTCCCTTCCGTCGGAATCGTTCCGCCCGGGTCTTCCTTTTTCTTTTCTCTCGCTCTTCCACCCTTCTTACTGATCCCCATTACTCGCGTGCCATTTGCTCGCGGCGATTCAATCGATCGAATGCACGTTTCGACGTTTGCACGATTTTCAACAGGTACAACCCGACGACGCGGCCAGGGAGTCTCTCGCTGTTGCGAGTCGACTAATGTGAAACATTTGGAAAAAGGATCGCTCGTGCTCGCGGGCCACTGAGTATCGCGGCTCGCAGTTGTCGAACGAGCGTATGAGCAAACAAACCGATACGAAGAGATCGATACGGAACGAACATGCCAGCCGAGGTGGAATAATAACGAGATAGAATAATGACGAGGTGCGGCCGCGTGTAGTACATTCTTCGTCTGCGCGGCGGATAAACAAATTCTAGCAACGACATGGCCGTCCATCGACATGGCGTTCGTTCTGATCGAACATTTGGGAAAAACACGTTCCCAGCTAATGCGCGGAATTAACACGAAAGGCCGCATACATACTAACGACTTTGCCGATTGAGTTTATTAAACGAGTTCCGAAGATATGACCGGCTGATTGCCAAGTAAAAAAAGAAAAAAAATGCGAAAAGGAGACAACTGACGCAGTTGATCGAGCTGTGAAAATGGAAAGTTTATGAAGGGAGAATGAAGTGAAAAGGTCACGGTGGCCGGGAGAAGGAAAGTGTCGCAATATCGCTCTCGCAGTTACCCTGTTTAAGCGGCGATCAGGCCGGTATTAACGGTTATTATTCCTGTACTTGAGAGTCGAATCTGTTTTTTTTTTTCTATAAAATTGAGTAATGTACTCCATCCTGTCACTCTGCCTTCGCTTGAAACGTAACGGGAATTTCTTATTTTACGTTGTGAATAAAAAGAACGAAAAGAGACAATATGTGTCAATAAAAAGTTGGAGAAATTGGATCTTTCTTCTAAACTATTGTCATTTAGAACAAGCTTTTATAAAAGGGAGCTACGATATAAAAATTCTACGAAGCGAAATTTTCCTTTGACGGATATCGTACGACTGTGGAAGAGACGTCACGTTATTCGAAAATTCGTATTTTTCTTGTAAATGATTTCAAACGTTAACAATCGGAAATACGAACGAGAGGCAAATAAAGGAGATTCCTGTTTTTTCTTTTTCGTTTTATTCAGTCGCAGTAAATAGGTCAATAGGCCGTTTAACGTGAACCGCAAGAATAATAAGTATTATTCAGCTACATCGTTATACGCGTATACATTTCATCGAGCGATATTAAAAAAAAAAGAAAGAAAAAAAAAGAAAGAAAGAGCCGCGAGCTTGCGAAATATCGGAAATTAAATACAAATAATATCCATTCCATTTTCCGTTCTAAAAATTGGTTCACTCTGGGAAAGCCGCAAATCATCTTTGAGGAAACCTTCCGCGACATTTACTCGCGATGTTTATCCAGCCCTTTTCTTCGTCGATTCACTCGAATTTACTTGGCGAAATACTCGGCCGAAGTTTCGTGCCAAGCTGGACTAACACTAGATACTTGTCGCTCGCATGATGCCATCCGGAGGAGCTTATCCAGCCAAGGGAGAAAGGAGAACGGTTTGAAGGGAGGTGGGACAATGGTTTGGGGAGAAAAGAACAGCGAGAGTCGATGATAAGAGATAGGCAGCGGCGGTTAGTGACGGAGGACGACAGAGAGAGTGTTTGGTCGAGGAAGAGAAGAGAGAGCCGATGGTTCAAAAGAAGGAGAAACGAATGGAAAAGAAAAGAAAGGAGTGGAGAGGAAAGACTTGGCGAGGAGAGAAGAGGAGAAGAGAGGATAGGAGAGGAAAGGAAAACGAAGGAGAAAGGAAAAGATAGTGAAAGAGGGGAAACTGGAAGGGAGAAGGCGCCGGTGCATGCGCAAGAATTTCACACGTGAGCCCGCGAATCCGCGAGAGGCTCACCTCGGGCGCCAGACGTCCTAGCGGTTCAGTGTCGTGCGCGATTCCGTATGCGGCGCTTGTCAGCTTCCGGCTGTGTCGGGCTTCCACGTATATACGGGGGTCGATCGTTTCGGTTCTACGGTCTCGCGTCCAGTAGAAGATAACTGACAACTCCGGGAGTATCTATTAAATGGAGAGACGTGCGGATCGATCTGTCGGTGAATCATGAACGAGGAACGAAACGAGAGACCCGTTGTCCCGGCTTTCTGCCTTTCTGAAAGTTATCTCAAAGCGAATTCTTGAGACTCGGTCATTCATCGACGATGAATGATCTGTGAGAACGATAATCAATAACGATAATTGATCAGGATGCAGCGTTTCGACGATCGTCTGGCAATAAACGGCCGGTTTGTTGCGAGTCGGTAGAATTTGAAAGAGAGAGAGAGAGAGAGAGAGAGAGAGAAAGAAAAAGAAAGAAACGAGAAAATAGAGGGAAAAGAGTGGTGTGCTGCGCGCACTGGCCGGGGGGGAGGGGGAGAAAAAAAGGGAGCAAGAGGGAAAAATAAATTCTCTGTGGGGATTGATGGTAACGCGTCGGTATAATTAAAATCGGTAGCGGCCGCGCGGGCTCGTGTAACAGAGAGCCGGTAGAATAAATTTTCTGACAGATTAAACCGAGCTGCGGTAGAGTAATTTTCCCATTAACGGAAGAACAGTGGTACTCGTGATTCTATCCTGATGAACTTGAACTTTTCACGCACGGGAACGTTCTGTCTGGACGTTTGACTGTTCAGTTAGCCTGTTAGAAAGTAACAGTAGCTTCCGGCTGGTACTTCCGAAGAAATTACACATGGATGATCGAAGGGAACCTGTCGGAACGCACCGACGAAATCAACGTCGCGATTTCTCAACGAGACGCTGAGATCGATCGATCGCGCGCGCGCGCGGGGTTATTACCACGGAGATCGATAACATCGTTGATCGTCGTTCCAGCGTACGTCATTATCTTTATCATCGTGCATATATCGGCCGGCTCCGATTCTCTTGGCAATCGAGCCACCAGTTGTTGGATGGTCTGCAAATAGCTGGACAGCGGCGTGCGGTAACTGCAACAAAAGCATCCTGTGTATGTGCTACACGATGGAATCCCGCTCGTAATGACTCGTAATTGCGCGAAGGAGGAGCCAACGTCGTGCTGGAACGATTTAAGGAACACCTAGCGCCACCCTCTCTCCCTCTGGCCATAATGATTAGGTGCACGCGACTTCAAGGATTACCCGGTTGAAGTGTGGTGAGCCGAGGATAAGAGATTGCGGTGGACGTATCTGAATACGAAACGTCGACTTCCCGACCGAGATAGGTTATCGCCATCCGAGTATCCAGTCGGTGTCCTACGTAAATTACAGATCGACCGTGTAGCGAGCCTGGTTGCTCGGCGTTTCGAGAGAGTTCAACTCAGATTTAATTAAGGGGTACGTGTCACTCTTTGCCCGAGCACTTTTCTATCCTACGGTCCTAGATGCACTAGCGGCCTCGATTTTTTTTTTTTTTATTATCCCTCCGCGTCACGCTTTCATTTCCATTTTCACCATGCTGTCCTTCTACCACGATTTTCCCTTCTCCTCTCCCTCCTACTTCTCTTCTCCTCTAATTCTTTTCCATCTCTCGTCGCATTTCCTTTTTGCTCTCTTTTCGGTCGCGTGTCTGGTCGGGTCGTGGCCGCGTATCATTCTCCTTAATGCCCGTCGACGACCCGTAAATCCTCGGACGACCGGTTGTTTCCTTCTCCAACTGTCGTTCTAGCCCTTGGCTCGCTCTCGCGTCCTCACGGCCCGATTCCGAGCTCTCTTCCTCGAGAGTTAACCACTCTCGTTCAAACGTGATGTTCGTCGGATCTCTTTGCAGCGACGGCCGTGTTTTCGAGTCGCAGTGTTCCGATCGCGTTGACTCGCAAGGAAATTTCTTCCCTTCGAGTAGGAATTGCTCTTCCTTGGTCGTCTAACCGGTGGAACGCGAGTAGAGAAGAAAGGAGAGGATCGTGTATCGCGCGCTCCTCGTCGAACCATTGTCGTCGTTAACCGTAATTTCACGAATACGCGATAATAACTTTGCTAGTAGAGCCAATATATTCCGGCATTCTCGCGATGCGATTAATTATATTACGGATACCACGATTACGAGAAATTATCGAACCGTGTAGTCCTCGAAATTTCATTGACGCTTCACGTTCGAATACCGCCGTATCGTGCTGAAATAACGACATACCTCGCCGGTATCTCTTTTTTTCTTTTTTTCTTTTTTTTTTTTTATCTTTTTCGCCTTCGAAGAAACCACAGCGAAACCTATTCAACATCGTCGGAGGATCACGAACGAACTGGAAACTATGGTGAATGAACATTGGCTGGTCCACGGTTGAAAAATGCCTGCCCAGCTTGGAATTCCTTTGCAAGCATTCATCGTCCCGCGATGTAATAGACTTCAGTTAAATTCAAGCTGAATTTGTTCAAATTCCGCTCGTCTCTCTCTCAAAATATCTCCCAATGTGATTCACATTCAGCGTGCAATTAAATACATGTAAATTCATTGGAACATCAATTTTTCTCTTTCTGCCTGACCTGCACACCTGCACCTTATCCGAGAAGGGTCAGAATTTGAGTGAAATATACTAACGTGATACGTTTTCGTTTTCAAGGGGGCAACATGGACACGTCGCCCACGTTGAGCATCGGTGGTTCGAGGCCCAGGGCAGCGCTTCTGACTACCAGTGGTTCCGGCACCGGAAGTACCGACAGACGCGTCGTCTTCTTAGCTAGTCAACCGACCGTTGGAAGCAGTCACGAGACCAAGACCTGGCCGCACCATTGGTCACCGCACACGGTATGTACTTGCAACCGCGTTACTTCACATACTACAAAAGCGTTCATTCATTACAACACGAGATCTCGCGATACGGTTGCCCGACATGGCGGGCTTTTTTTTTGTTTGGCCCGGATTTCGTTAGATGGTCCGCGCGTATGCGCGTGTGCGTGCGTGTATGTATGTGTGTGTACACACGACGAACGTGTACGTGCGCTGGTTGTTTAAACGAGAAACATTAGGTAAATTAGCGTCTATGGTGGGGAGTCGTTTGAACGATGGACGTTGGTCCGTTCGATATTCGTCAGGAAGAATAACAGGGTTCGCAACGGCCAGCTATAAATTTCGTTTCCGCGGAATATTTAAACATGGTCGCTGAGGAGAACAGTGGGGGAGGGGGGAGGGTAAAGATGGGCGAAAATTTCGCTCGGTTTGCAACTTTGCGACGCAGCGATTTACGTCGGTAACCGTGTGTATGTGTGCGTGCGTGCGTGCGTGTGTGTGTATGTAGGTCGGGGAAAACGCGATTGAAATTAGGGCGATTGACCCGAAGACACGCTTCGCTCGGCGTAAGCACTGCCGACTGTGCGCCACGCGGAAATATGCGGCGTGTACGTGTAACGGGACGACGCATCGAGATGGATGGCAGACCCAGTTGTAATTGATGCACGGCCGTGGTGACACTCGAGATCATACGCGTCGGGAGACGACGAATCGACCTAGCGGATCCTGTATACAATCAATTCTCCTCGGTTGCTGGTGAAATTCCATACAAGTCGACTTGTCACGTTAGCAGGAAACGTCTGTAATGCGTCCAATTAGAGATGAATAATCGAATTAGATCGTTCGGAAGCTTCCAGTTTTGATTCCCGTATATTATACTTTCGACGACGATATTAAGTTTGGGTCGTAAATTTGTAACAGATGAGAACTTACTTGGTGAAATACTTATTTACAAATGGCGCAAATTACACCACTGTTCCCTTCGAATCGTGAGCAACGTCAAACGTCAGGGATCATCGCGTATCGTTTCAATAGATCTGCGACCAGCTACTGTATTTGAGGAGATATGTTTTAATCATCAGTAGAGTGATTCGACAGTGTGTATTGTAACGTGAAATCGAACTCGTGATTCGATTAGGCCGCAATTAACCTATTCGTTCTTACCAGATATTACAGTCTAGCAACGATACGGGTTCATTCCATCGTCGCACTTTCTGTTTGTCCTCGTGAAATGTTTGCCACTCTAAATATCGTTCGTACCTATTCGACGGAGTATGCACACGTTGGCCATATGCGGGACGACTCGTCCAAAATATCCTCCCTCGTGCGATTGAAGTAACTTTCCCCTCGCGGATAGACAGTTGGAATAGAGAGTTAATGACTACGCGTAGAGAACAGTGTTGTAACAATATTTTACTAGCATAAATTCTCAAAATATTTATCGAGTTCGTACTCGAACGAAGCGAGCGGAATGTGTATTGGCTTTTGCTAGAGTCATCGCCCGAAATAATGAGAAAAACACGCCGCGTTGTGCAATAGACACCGTCGTAGATACCGTGGCGACAAAAATACATTGTTTCACTTAAGTCGACATTTTTTCGCTAACGCGTATTATTCCCGCCGGCAAAGCAAACGTTTCTTCCGTCGAAACGTCTTCTTTCTTTATTCGAAACAACGCGGAGGTACTTCAGCCACCAGCGAGCGTCGATTTTCGCTCTGCGAAACGTATCGCGTACGAAAGCTCGAGGCTCGTCGCGAAACTTTTGAAAATCTAGTACGCCCGATTATCAAGATCGTTAATTTAATAGCAGCGGACGTTTGAACTCCGGAGATTATCATTTCAGATTAAATAGCAGCGAATGTTTGAACTTTGGAGATTATCAGCCGGATGAACTTGGAGATTATCGCTGGAAACGGCCGCTACGTTCAAACATTCTTTCAAAGCCAAAATTTTCCTTTTGTCCCCTTTGTCTTAAAAATCAACGAGAAGGAACGAAAGATTGTACAGAAAAAGAAAATGACAGAATATTTGAGTTAACCGATATTTAGAAAAAAAAACTGCCACGAATTCATGGTGAATTATGGTTGGTAATGGGGGAAGGTTCGATCCTGACCACGCGTGCTTGCAATACTGCCGACCGGGTATATCGTGTCATCAGAAGTCTGTTTAAGCTACGGAGAAATTTGCATAGTTATTCGCCGTAAAGGACGAATATCGTTATAGATCGAATTATCTAATTTTGAAGTCTCGTTATTGTCTCTTTCGTCTTTGATACCGTACGATTAGTTTGCAGCGAATTTTTAGTGATCGATTGGTCTGGTATCGATATTATTGGTCACATATACACATGTTTTCTATCTCTGTCTCTCTCTCTCTCTCTCGTTTTATTTTTTTGTTATAATTCGAAACACGTGGAACGAGTTTCTGGCGTTATTCAATACGCGCGCGGGCTCGCTTTTATTTCGCGTAACGCGTCGAAATGGAATAAAATTGAAAATACATTTCGAAGCGGCACGCGTTTGCGAGCGCACGCGCTAGCACATGAAACATTTCACGCGGCCACGATAATGGTGTTCCTTTACCGTCGGTTAGATTCGTTCTGCTGGCAAGGTGGTAAACTCTCTTTTTGCCACTCGCGCGAAATAAATGCACGGTATTTTGAAATAATTGGAGCAAACAAAATGCAAGACAATGAAGCACACGCGACGATATAATAAAAAACGATTCGGTATCTACTCGTTCAACGCGAACGCAGACTAACACTCTCCTTTCCGGCCAAAGGCTGGGTCGTGGTATTATTTACACAGCTACGCAAACATGGTCACGATAATCAAAGACAAATGTTGTTTGCTGGATATATTACCATAGTAAAGTGCTTTAAAGTGAGACGTGTAAGCTTGTTTTGCTAATCGGTCATTAACTACATTCGCGTTTCTATCTACTCGCACCCGACGTGCATTGGCAAAGTCATTAATAAAAGACACACCTGCCGTTCCACACCGTCGCGCGGTAAACAATTTCACCCTTCTACCAAGAATAATTATCGACCGCCGATCGCAGACTTGTCCAGTTTCGTTCCCGCGAAAGTCGTCAACGAACGATCGTGGTCCCTCTCGCTTGTTCGTGCGCTTTTTCCCCTTCATTCCTTCCGTTCTTTTCCTTTTTTCTTTCTTTCTTTTTTTTCTTATTTTTTTTTTATTTCACGCGCGCGAGAAATCTACCACGAACGTCAATGAAAGTTCCGATTCCCACGAGCAGAAATTTCTGAGTTTCCGCCGCGGACACGAAGTTCGCCGCACCGATTTCCCTACCGCTGTAAATCAGGATCGCTCGATGACATTTTTCCACGAACAGTTCCGAAAGCGCCTCTCTTTCTCCTAGTCGCGCGACCCCTCGCTCTTCTTCTCGTTCTTTCTTCCACGCTCGTGGACGTTTTTTCTTTTTTCTTTTCTTTTTTTTTTTTTGCCCCTTTACAACCCGCTCGTATCTCTTTTTTTCTTTTCCCCTGGTGGATTCGAGAATTTTCCTCCAGAGTTTCATCGTCGGCCGCCATTCACCGCCATCGCCACCGACGTCCATTCGTATTCCATGGCCCCGCTGTATCTGTCGTATCAACTGTTTTGTCAGTTTTCGGCACCGTCGCCCGATGAATGGGACTTCTTCTTAAACTTCCTTCTCGGTCGGTTTGCTCCTTCCTTAAAATGATTGGCTCCGCCTTCATTTCTTCTCCCCCGTTTGCGGTCTCCGTCAAACGCGCGCCAGAGAGTCGAAATATACGGAGCAATCGATAATGCAAAAATAATAATCCTGTTTTTGCACGGATCCATCGGGAGATATCGCGATATCCAATAGCTCTCTGTTTTGGTAATTTTTACTCCTCGCCGTTGTCATAACATTAATTCACTCCCGCGTTACCTATAATATCGCGTCTCTGTTTTTCGATACCTTTTGTTGCCTTTTTAAGCGTCCAGTTAATATAGGACTCGCGTTGTTTTTTTTTTTTTTGAGGGAAGAGAGGTAGGAGAGGTATCGATACACTTTTGGTTACATGGGAATGTTATTTCAAAATTATACTCGTTCCATTATACGAGCACTCGAACGTTCGTACGTGGCAATTAATCTAAAGTACCAAAGAAGCGATTTACCGAATAGAATTTTATTATATTTGTGGAAAATTGAGAGCCGAGAGACGCGTGCGCGATAATCGAATAAATTCGTTAAAAGCATTCGAACGAATTGCAGCGAATTTCGGCCGTTTTCTAATCTGAATTTTAATTGCATTAAAAATATTAAAGATGTCCGCTGAGAGGAAGTATTAAACATCATTTCCGCTGCTCTGAAACATAAGGAACAGTTAATCAACTTGACGTAAGTCGAGTTGATCGATCGTAAAGCGGTGCCATTTAAAATGCAAACTCGTCGATTGAGGAACGAAATTAGAGAAGGCGAACCGGCGCGCCTCTCTGGTGGCAGTCCATCAAGGATTTTATTTCCGTGTCCGGACAATGAGGCGAGTATATATATATATATATATATATATATATATATATATATATATATATCCAAGCCGGCGAAGTTGAACTTACAGAGACAATGTAAGGTGTGCTCAGGTTGATCGAGCTGCTGCGATTTCTGGGGCGTTGATATATGGACGCCTATTTATTTGGATCCTGGTCGAACGAAAGCCCCGTCCTGTCTTTCGTACAATGCCGCTCAAGTGGCGGAGGTACACGGAGTTCGAGTCTTGACACGGAGACCGAGGGACAAGGGTACTGAATTAGTGCCACTCGAATACAACTCGAGGGGCGAGATTGATGATTGCCAGTCGCTTCGCGATTCTCTCCCCTTCTTCCTCGATTCGTCGCCTCTCTTCCTATTCCCCCGCCACCAACGCCGACTCGCCGAAAGGAAATCAACGTTCCACGCGGACGTTTCACGGTGTTACTCAAGCTTTTACGGACGTACAATTAGCCGTTTAATATCTGTCTGTCAAGCGAAACGTCGTCACGGATATTATCACGTTGACCGAGGTAGTTCGAGACACGTAAATCGTCATACACGACGTACTTTTCACGAGACTCGGTCGGTTTTCCGCGCGGACGATTTTTCTTCGAGCGTTGCGAGTTCTTGTTAAAGGAAGGAACGACAAGGAAGATAAAATATTCAACGACGTGTCTGTTCGAACATTCGCGCGAGCGTGTGTAAATAACCGCGCCGAGGACAACCAGGTATGTTCGATCGCGCATGTCGGAGTTTACGCAGTAACAAAATATACGGTGGTGAAAACCACTTTTATTATCATCGCCGTGATAATCTGGCGAATTCACGCGGGTGTGTTCGTACGCGTATTATTGATTCCTTCGCCGTCTCCGAATAATGTTTGCATAAGATATTCACTGCGAAGTGAGATATTGACTGTTGCACTTGGTCGGGGAGCCAATAATTTTAAAAGTCTGCGCGAAACTAGCCGTGTTCCCCGAGCCGCTGAAATCGCGCGAGGCGACGATACTTCGGTCTGAAAAATAACAAATTCGCGCTCTCTCTCGGTTCTCCGTTGGATGGCGACGACGCTGCGTGTCGGATGGAATCCGTTTGACCACCAATGGGGGTCGAGTATATATATTTTATCCCGGGCGTTCGTGAGACTCGGTTCCTCGAGGCAACGGTCGCGAGTACTCGAAGAGCCAAGGCAGAGAAGTAGCCTCGAAATGGAATTCTTCAGCAGCTGAGAATACGCGGGGAGGGGGGGGGCCACCCCTTAGACTCGGACGGCAAGGATCTAACCAGTAGAACGAGTTGGCTTTCACTCCCACTACCCAAGCTCGGCCCGAAGCAAATTGAAAATGGGAATTGGTCCTTTGAAGTTCGAGCAACGACCCGTCCATAATCTTCTTAATAACTTTCCCCATCCTTCCTTTTCGCCACCCCATCGGGGATCATTTTGATTCTAGCCGGCTATCTCTTTCTCGGCAATTGCTCGCTACATGCTTTCTTAGCCGACGGACCTTCTAAGCTGCTTGCTCGCTGTCGCATCTCTTAGAGATCTGACGCTGTGGAAAATTATGACCCGTCGTTACTCGATACAGGACTGTGAGTCCAAATTTCCTATCAGAATCCACGAGATTTTCTTCATCTTTGTGAATCTTTTTTTTTTTTTTTGGATAGATGAAATCATTACGTACGATTAAACAACGATACGACACAAGTGTATGCGAGCCACGTCTGTCTCTGTAAAGGTATTAATTTCGATCATTCGCATTTATTCAGGCCGGAGTCGATTAATTTAGGCAGTCGTTAACGAACGAACCCTGTTTGACAACAGAGGGGAAAGAACCCGTGGCCTTTGTTGGCAATCTATTTGATTAGGAGCCGACCAATTTTTTTTTCTTTTTTTTTTGCATTCATCGGACGGAGGACGGACGTTAGCCGCGACAAACGCTTTAAAGTGATTTATTAATGGTCGTAACGCACGTACCGAGGCCGAGCCACATGCGCGCTTTTGTACACTCGGAGGAAGTATTTTTTAACGAGCGCGAAACATTTTCTTTTTGTTACTTGGCTAACGACTCGACCGGCATTACAAGGAAATGAAATTAAAAATGATTTTGCCTAAGTGAGTCCCTCTGGTCGGCCGATGGGAAAGAAACGCGCACCGCACGAAGGAATTATACGCGACAGAACGGTATAATCCAGTTTTCGAATATTATTATCTCGAAAGCGAACGCGTTGATAAATTCGGAAGAATTCCACGGACACCTGCGAAATTCGACACCTCCGGCGAGATTCCTCTCCTCGCTTAATCTGCCATTCGACCGGAGATTTCCATTTTCTTTCCATATTTTATATTCGAACAAGCGTCGAGCGTAACGTCTTCGCGGACGTTGTTCACTTTGGAACCGGCGCACAATTCCTCCTCGCCGCGAAGAAAACAACTTATGACGGAACGTAACCAGTGCACGTCTCCCGATGCAACGGCCAATAATGAAGTATATCCAGCCCGAGAAGAGCCCGGAAAATAGACGTCGTAAAGTGAATTCATCGCTCAGCCATGCGCAGGGACTGTGTCTTGTCGTTAACGCGACAGCCCATTACGGTCTACGACTTGCCTTTTCTTCTCCCGGTGCACGCACGAGCCACGCCGTGCCACGTCGGTGTAATTTGCGATACACCGAATTTTTTTCAAAAAGTGGCAGAAAGTGAGGTATTTCGCGCTGTTCACTCTCTGATCGAGAGTTTATCGGTCGATTCGTGTAAAGTACTCCGTTTCCAATTACCGATGTTTCCCGTGCAATTGCCCGCTGGAACCTATCCTATGACAAATACTCGTCCTCCTGTTACTTGCGCTTCGCGCTGTTATTTCGTTTCGTTTCGTTTCGTTTTTCCTTTCTTTTTTCCTTTTTTTTTTTTCTTCTTTTTCACATCGAGCGTTTTAAAAAGCGTTTCGTAGAAATTTCATTTCAGGAAATGCATCGAAATACAGCGGATGTTTCCGGTGAGACATTTGGCGTTTTCAGTATCGTTTCATTTACCCCCACCGCCCGAGTACGGTGTTAATCGTTCGCCGACGAATCGTCTTCCGTTCCGTCGAAATAGCTGGAAAATCTGGGATGCTTTCGCGGCTCGTAAGTCCGTCCGTGGAACAAAGTTATTCAGCAGCAACGTTAACGCTCGTCCACGAGATCCTGGAAATTCAACGGACGTGGGTTGCGCGGAATTCTCGACGATTCGCGATCCTCGGTGATGTTCGTTACGCGCGTCCCTCGACTAGGAGACGACATCGGCCGCGCGGAAAGTTCTACGGAATCGACGAGGAAAGAATGACGAGCGAGGAGGAAAAAGGAGGGAGTGGAGAACCGTCTGCCGACTGGCGGTTAGGCAGCAGCGAGCGAGTCGTTAATTTCATTTAGCACGAGCCACGAATTCGATTAACGTCACGCCTGACAATCGAAATGATCGTCGACACCTCGACATTGGCTTTCATCGAATAGTTTCTGCCTTCCATCTGCCTCCCTACTGGGGCCCCGCGTTATCCGTGGCTCTCGCGTTTCCGATATTCCGTAAAACACCGGCCCAAAAAGACGACAGCGTTTCGATGCGACGTACTTGGATAATACGGCGATTAAAACAACGGGTGTGAAACAAAAAGAAAAGAAAAAAGAATCAGGCGGAGGGGAAAATTGGGGTAGCGATTGCTTTACGTATTGATCTTGTAACGTTTAATAGGTTTGGCGCTTTAGGAAATTTCAATTTACCAGCTGTTTCGTTTCCCTTTCATCGCGACCCTTTATTCGCAATTCAAAGACCAAAGTGATATACGGTCACCGGTAACCAACTCGAACGACTCTTTATTTCTCTCTCTCTTTCTTCCTGCGTCTGTGAAATCGAACCAGCATCGTTTTCGAAGGGTTTAAGCAAGCTCCAATAAGACGAGCAGAGCTATTTGCACCGTGTGTGCTTGTTCCGTGGTCACCGCTTCAGTCACCTCCGGGAACTGGGGGTGTCGATCGACGTCGTGCTTGACCCCGGAAGACAGGTCGTTAATTTTTTACACGCCCCGGCAACCGGGCTGCAATGCAAGCCGCCAGGCCCCTTTCACCTGCCGTGAACCGAAGTGATTAAAGATGCACATGCAAAGTCCTGCGTGGCCCCGGTTGCACCGTACCCTCGGCTGAGCCGTGCGAAGAAATTCCCTAGCGGGGAAACCTTATCCGGTCGAGTATCGTACCGTACAGGCTTGCTCGATGCTGTCGCATAAATCATTGGGCAATTCGAAACGGGGCTGAAAAGAAATCCAAGCCTCTGCCCGGCTAGTGATTAATTCCGTTCGTTAAGCACCTGGATGGACCTCTCTCGACGTGGACGAACTGGGGGGCCAATTCCGGCGCGAATCGGTCCGAGTCACGATAGTGGCCAGTGATACACACTCGTCCGGGCGCGAGTAGCCAGAGATAACCGCAATAGGAAAGCGAATCGCGAAATACCATAGGTCGGCCACCGATCCTTCTCCTCCTCCTCTCCTTTTCTCTCTCTCTCTCTCTCTTTCGTTCCGCTCGGCTCGCAATTCCAATTTAACGCGGCTCTCCCCATCCGTTCCCCTCAAGCTCGATCGTTTCTTCGTTCGCACGGGTCGTTCGTTCGCTCGCTCATTTCTTCAAGCTCGTCAGGCGAGACTGAAACTTCGCTCGTTCGATTCGTTGGTCTCGGTGTGCGCGCACCGACCATAGTCGGCTGGCTGCAATTCCACCGCAGATCCTGCGAACAGGAAATGTTACGTTACGTTCGATATCGGCTGCAGAGAAAGAGAGAGAGAGAGAGAGAGAGAGGGGGCTCGACAGCTAGTAGTTAAGTAGCAGCGAAGGGTAGTCAGGTTTAAGCGCCACCTGTGCTTGTCAATTAAGTTTACGCGTCTCTCGACCCAACGTTGTGCAGCCTGTCACCCAACCTCCACCATCACCCTTAGTTATTCTCGCTCTCGACACTCGAGCAGTTTCACCCTGTACCCAGCCCCGCCGTTTTGTTTCCTCGTCCGCTTCTGTTGCCCTTTCTTCCGCGCTGTTACTCCGTCCTCGTCCCTCGTGCTTTCTTCCCCTCATACCCTAGACTCCGTGGCATTCGCTCGCCTTTTTCGTCGTTTTCCTCGCGTCGCGAGCCCCGCGATCTCGACGAGCGTTATGAATTATTCGCTCGTCGAGGTAAAAATGTCTTCAACCACGGGAAAATTCGACTGCGGTCGAGAGATGCGTTCTCGGAGAGCGGCTTTCGCTCGCTCGCTCGCTCGTTCGTTCGTTCGTTCGTTCGACGATAACGTGACTCAAACGTAAAATGTATATTAAAGCGCGCGCTGGAAGTGTCGAGCGGAGGGAAATTATTATTTCGTAGACACCGTTGACGGAAGAAAATTTACTTTTCTGGCGCACAGAGTGCGAAAGTGTTGACCCGCTCTCTCCTCTTGTTTATGGTTAATTCTTGTGTTTGGCGTTTCGGGGATAAGTGTCGGAACACAGCGTGTGTATTCGGTCTCTTTGGTCAGCCACTTTTCATTTACGTTACGACCGCCTGGAAATTTTATGCTCTCAGGGGAAAAGCAGTTTCCTCCGTTTTTCGGTTCTTTTTTTTTTTTTTTGCAAAAAAATATGGACACAACAGCTTTCTGTTTCGTGGTTTTCGCAATTTTGCGTTGTTTTCATCGACTGTGTACGATTGACGGAAACAACTGCGCCAAAAATATAACATACGTCCCGTACGAACAACGGATCGCTGGCGTTTGCCATCGAGACAGCGAGAGAGAGAGAGAGAGAGAGAGAGAGAGAGAGCAAAAATAACTCTCCGTTATATATCAACCGTGTATTGTGACTCGCATTTTTTTTTCCTACGCTGTTTTTCGTAGAACTTTGAACATTAATCTACGCGAAGATTGTCAACAAAGATAAATCCCGCCTCTTTCGAGGATAGTTATCCGACGAGATCTCTTAAAGAGTGCTTCGCGTGATTGTAAAACTTGTCGTTCCCTTGGTCTCGGTCTGAGCCAGAATCGGAAGATACGAGCCTTTTAACGATGCAACGAATCTTGCGTATCACCCAGCAGCACCCTTGAGTAAGTACCGTACCGTTATGTGTCGTTTCGCGGTTCGTACGCGCCGTGTAATTTTTTTTTTTCGACGCGCCGCGTGTACCCTCGCGTGAATTATGATCGCTCCTCGCTCGAGCTTCTCTCGCGAAACTGATTTTTATACGTGGTTTTTGGGGATAGATTTGCGAAGACGTGGTAAATTACTAGGTCCTTTGTGCTTCAAGTAAAAATAAGCAGGACGCGTTGAGACGATATCCTCGACTGCCGTATATTTTGTCTACAATTTTGTAGATTTTGACGATAAGATTCAGGTGCCGATTGAAGATGTATTAAATTCGAAATGTCGAGTTCTGCATAATTTAGTAATAATAAGTAGAACGTGTTGAGGCAATATTCTTGAGTATATGCGTCGTACAATTTTGTAGATTTGATAAGATTTAGGTACCGATTGAAGATGTATTAAATTCGAAATATCGAGTTCTGCGTAATTTAGCAACACTTTGATAATTTGGTAATTTAAAAATTCTGCACTACGAACATTGAATATATATAACCTCGACAAGAGAAGCACTTCGTCGGCAAAAGAAATACGTGTAAATATTTTTGTTCCTTGAGTAAAAAATAAAACTCATCGAGCCGGTAGCCTTGACTCTGAAACGGATAAACCGGATAATCCGTCGATTAGCGAACAGATGGATCGTAAACGCGTGCGAAACGAGCGCAGGGATGGATAGAAACGTAGATAAACGGCATTCAAGTATCAAAAGGTAGAACATGGTTGATTGTAGGACGCGCCATTTTTACGAGCCGAACGACGTAGATAACGCGCTGCGTATTGTAGCTGGCGCATAATGGCCACGATGCCGGATCCCGTTTCAGTTTCGCGAGGATCGTGGAAGAGGAACTGACTGGCTCTACTAGTTTGCTGGCTGGCTTGCTTGCTTGCTTGCTTGCGCATTCGAAAAATCGGTGTTTGTTATTGCCGAGCGTGCACGTACGTACGGGTACTCTATCCAGTCGCGTGTGGTCTGCCTCGATATCCGGAAAAATGCACTCACAGATATTGCGCCAACAGGAAAGTAGTGTTTCGCCCCTCCATGGCTTCTCTTCCATGGCTGAGTGCACCGAATTGTTATTGCCAAACAATCGATTTCTGATTCCGCTAGCCAAAAGACTTCCCGGCCAGGATCGTTCTTCCTCTCTTTGTTTCCGAAACTGTCTCGTTTGGCCCGTTTTTTTTTTTCGGGTACGCGTTGTTAATTCTTCCCACCTTTTATCCCGTAGTTTCCCCTATACTTGCTTGCTGATACTTGCGACGAGTAATTTCCAATGGATGCCACGGTAATAAGCAGGCGAGAGCGTCAAAGTCGCAAGTGACGAATAGTGCGGCGAGGCGTGGGAATTCATACGTCTCGCCTGTTTTAAATTCCTGTCACTGGCAAACTGTCTGTGTCGTTGTCGATGATACATGTTTCGTCTGTAATTGGCGTCAACATCCGTGAAACTTTACGCGATGCGACGAAATTTTCACTGGCGGAGGATCCGAATGTACGACGGAAACCGCCGTCGGAAGTCGTCGAGTTACGTTGACCAATGGATTTCAGTGCTTTCTTCGACATTTTGCGCTGATGCACGAGCCACTCACTTCGAGAGATTTTTGTTCCAATGCTTTTACTCCATTATTTCCTCACAATCAGTTTCAAGTTTATTTAAGTACAATCAATTTAAATACAGTCAAAACGGATAACAAATTTATTACTTTTTAGTAAGTTCTACCCTTATTTTAAAATGGACAATGATACTTATATTATTATTGGTGATATTCGTTCGGACAAGTTCAAGAAGAAAGCGACAAATTACTATATACGATTTGGTTCCGCATACCTGTGAATCAGTTTCCAGCGCAAGGGGTTAATCAGAGACGACGAAGCAGAGATGATTCTTGCAGAAACAAGGAAGGAAACGATCGAATCATCGAGTCGGGGAACGACACGGGAACACGGGTGTCGAGAACACGTGTCGTGGCAACAGCACGTTCGCTGCGCTAGCCCCCCGAATTGCCCCCCCCCCACTAATTGAAGTTATCAATATTAATTGAACGTCGTTGTTTGGAACGACGCCGGTGTGTGCATCATTAGAGACATTAACACCGCCGCGGCAGAAATTGCTTTAATTTAGTAGTCTTGCATGTCTCTAACGGGATTGTAATTAACTATGCATCGCAAGAGGGAACGACGACCGCCGTTGTTCAACCGCGTGGTTAACGGCGTGCCGCGAAAATCTGATAATTCCGAAGGGGCGCGCGCGCGACGCCAAATTGGCAAGTTTGGTCTAAGACGCGATTCTCCCCGACTCGAGGAGAGAGATCAATCGCTTAACATCAACCGCGCGCGAGAACGAAGCCAATCGAAACGACACAGAACGCGCGTTTTCCGAGATTTTTCCTTTTCTTCTGATCCCGATGCCCTCGGTGTTCCTCTTTCTGTCTGTCTCTTTCTCTCTCTCTCTCTCTCTGTCGTCATTTTCGTTCGTGAATTTAGAGCTTTGATCACCATTTCCACCCCTCTGGCATTCGCTCGTTGCACAGTGGGTCCATTCCTTTCGGACTAAGTCGATAATTTGATTTATTTACGTTTGAGTAACGAGCGCGCGGCTCGGCCGGTCGATATCGTTTGAGGACGAGCGTACATACATTCGTACGTGAACATAATCGTTTCTGTAATACGATGTGATGCGCGGTGTAAATGCGCTCGGAGCTTAGTAATTATACAACAGCGCGGGAGATATTATTCATAATATTTGCGGAATTCGCCTGTGCCAGCTTCAATTTTGTTTCATCATGAACAGCGCGTCCGGCGCGGTGCTCGAAACGCCGCGTTCCCGCTGTTACCGGTTCCGACTGGCCTAGTCTGGCCTGACCGAAAAACCGGTACGCGTAAAAGCCGGATAAACGTTACCAGCTCGCAGCAACTCGTTACCATTCCAGGTGAAGCGATACCTGCTTGATTGTGCGACGCCGTAACGAACACACAGTGACCGACCGGTTACAAGTTTACGTCCGACCCAAATCCCTTTTCCCTACCCTCTGTCGGATAACCTTTCCCTCGCTTTATCTCTGTCGTTTGTATTTTTTCCCATTAAAAAGCTTGCAAATCCACCGTCATGTTACGTTCGCGGTTGAACGCCTACCCCCGTTTGAAAAGCGAACGAAGCCTCGCGATTTTCGGACGAGAAAAACGGGCGGGAGGGAAAAAAAAAAGAAAAAAGAAAATACGTATCGTCGCCGCGGAGAGCATCGTGTTCACATCCAGGACTTTAGATACGATCAGCATCAAACTCGATTTCACCTGGATATAAATCTCGGCGGCCCCGACAAGGTGTATCGTGCCTTTCCAGAAGGTTATAGGGAGTCTTCGTGCCGGTTACACGTGCCGGTGGTTGCGGCGTCGAAACGACACGAGGCGAGGGTTGAACGTTGGCAAAGAAGAAGGGGCGAGGGGTTGAGTGACGATATAGAGGGCGAGAGGGAGAAGAGGATAGGGTTGGGAAGGCGAGGGCGAGTGCACGAATATAGATGGCAGGTACGTGTTGTCCTGGACGACCACCCCCGCCACCCTCTCCCAAGCTACGCTCGACTGATTTACTACCCTCGTCTTTGGCTCTGGGGTATCGGATTCGTTGAAGGTCCGGTCGAGGGTGCCAATCGAAAGTTGTATTAAAACGACGACGATACCTTATACACGAGATACCGCGTGGCCACGGAGATCCTTCTTCTGCTGTCACTTGTCGAACAGCGTTGGTTGAACAGCAACCGAAGGCAAAGGGAAAGAGATCGCAAGTTTTTCGCCGCGAGTTCTCCTGCTGCATCGATGGGGTACACGTCAGCGGCGATCTTCCCGGTCTTATTGTACGGAAACGGATATATCAAACGGCAGCAGGTATCGCTTCCGACGGGTTACCAAAGCGAGCATCGCGAAGTTTACGAGATGTAGCCCTCCGACACACGTCGATGGAACGTTTGTCACCGACGTTCCTTGATTTACGGTGCTTAAGAAGACGTTCCACCGGGAACTTTCCCCACCCCTCGAGTCTCGCCTGCCCGGAGAGTTCTCGCCGCGGAGAATTTCAAAGAAACGAGAGAAAGGACCTCGACCCCGAGTTTTAATAAAATAAGGCGAGCGTGGAAACGTTGCCTTCCCGAGAACTTTGTCAATTCTCGAACTATCAAAACGGTAGTTGCCTTCTGGCGCCATTTATTTCACTGACTCTCTCTCTCTCTCTCTATTTTCGCCAGACTGGGCGAAACGAAATTCGGAACGAACCGTCGCAGCGAGCCGCCGGCTGCGGATTGTAAAATCAAAAATAGCCCGGGCGAAAATAGAGCGTCACGGGGGAGTAACTAGCGCGTAGAAATAATTCGCGGGCTCGTTCCCTTTTCAGGTTGTCCGGGCGGAAAAATATTCGCGTTGAAACAAGATAACGCGGCGGCGAGATACCGTGCCCTTGGGCCAGAGCACTTGCGAGAGGATATTTTCGCGGAGAAAAATGCCGAACACGCTTCTCGAAAGATAATTAAATCGTTTGAAACTGGCTGAAGCCGCTCGATCGTTCAGATCAAATAGATCAAAAGACGTTGCTCGGTCGCGTCGCCACCTCTCAGCGTAAGAGTAACGTGCTCAACACGCTTGCGAATAAACACGCGAATGATCGAACAACTTGAAAATGGGACGAGGCGTGTCGTTAAAAATTTGCGAGCGCCGGCAGACAAATGGCGGTGATCTTTATCGCCGGTTGTACAGCCCGCTATTAACAACCGCCGCAAAAACCTGCAATCTCAGGTCAAAGACAAATCGCTCCTCGTTGCGCCGCGATCTTCTGTGTAACTTGACGTAACCGCCATTTGTCCGCTGCTCCGTCCGTTGGTTTTACGTTTCGCAAGCACCGAAAGAATTCGCGCACTGGTTTTATCGTCTCCGATGTCGACGAGATCTCTCGCTCGTTGGAAAAAAAAGAAAAAGATATCGCGAATAATAAAACGATAACCCCGTACGGACGAAGGGACGAGATCCCGTTATTTCTCCCTTTTTTTTCTTCTTCCTCCCTTCCTTCTTCACTGCTGATCGCTGGTTGCTGGTGACAGAAGGGTGGACAGTTTATCTTTGAACCGTTCGCGGCTGTGGTTAAATGTCATCGGTAGCAAGGAGCATTCGAGGTTCTCGTTGGAACATCGGGGAGCTATGCGTTCCAATAACGCGTTCTGAATATTATACGCGGCCCCATAAATAAACCCCGAGAAGGGACCGACGTCGGTATCCCGTTGCGACGAAATATCGCCTTCGTATGGCTTCTGTCAGGGAAGCCAGATTAGGATTCGGATGCAGTCGCGACCTTAGGTCTCGCGGGATGTGTCCTCGACGGAGTAGGCCGCGCCAGGAAAGGTTTCGCGAATAAGGTCAGACGTATTATACAATCCTTCCCTCCAGCCAGCCAGAGGGAGAAAACATTCGCGCCGCTGTTGACCTTTTGGGAGGGATCGTAAATAAATCTGGATTTATCTTTGGACGTTCTCTCGAAAGCTTCGGAACACCGATCCAAGCGTGATCGATGAGACTAAAACAGGGGGTGGGGTGGGGGAGGGGGAGGATGGACGAGTCGTAAAACATAGAAATATGACAAAGAGAAGAGAGGAATTTGTTCGTTCTTCTAAACGTGATCCCATTCTCCTACGTTCAAATGAGAACTGCACCGTGTGTGTGTGTGTGTGTGTGTGTGTACACAGTTTCGACAATCGAACAGATTGTTGTTCGTTTTCCTTTTTCTTTTTTTCTTTTTTCCTTTCCATCAAAGCTGTTTCATCGCGATCGAACGTTAAACGGTGGATCTACTTTTCCATTCTCCGCTCGTTGTTCCACGTTCCACGACGGCGGTAATCTCGAAAGTTGCGGAGACGAATCGTCCCCGGAGATGAAAAGCGATGCTCGTTTTGTAGCCGCGTTGCGCAAACAAACTTAGGAAAGGTACACGTTCCGCCTGGGTGGCACGATTCAGGGAAACCAAGTGGGGAAATAATTTTGCTGCCAACAACTTAGACGCGGTGCTGCTCACTTTGAGCGAGAATTCATTCGAGCCGACAGAGACAGGCTTCGGAAAATCTAGACTCTCTGTATATGTACGTATCTGGTCGAAGACTGCTCGATGCACGAAACACAAAAACGCAACACGTAACAATTCCGATGCGTAGAACCGCGAGAAGCAGAAAAATCGTCAGAGGAATCGAAGCAGCTCGAGAATTCGAGAAACGTACCTCTTTTCACGGGGTGATTTCACTTTGCCGCGAACGAGTGATATTGACGTTGTGGCTAATAACCGAATGGCGGAACCGTAGGGTCGAGAGCCTCTTGGACAAATGGCCGCGGTGAATAATGGCGATCAATGACTGGCAAAGATATCTGGTTCGATCGAGGAAGAGGGTAACGGCACCTGGGGTGGGAGGGAATAGATGGGCGAGGGAGTGGACACTGAAACCGACACACACGAAGTTACGGAAGATAAGGAAAAACCACGACCGCGGGAGTTTGTTGGCGCGTACCTCTGGGAAGCGACGAGGGTCGTTGAGCCACGGTGTCAAAGCAAGCCTTTGGAGAAGGATGCTCGTTGGTAACTCTTTGGAAGGGTGTGCGTGTCAGAAGTCCGGTCACGTCCTAGGATCCCGGCGCGAGACACGGAGTGTACCTCAACCTTTGCTTCTTTCTTTTTTCACGTTTTCTTCCACCTCTCTCTCTCTCTCTCTCTCTCTCTCTCCAACCCCTTGCCACGGACCTCCTCAAAGTAGCTGCCCCGGTGTGTCTGCCGATGTGTTCTCTCGCCGTGTAGCCGTGGCTGCATCGCAGATGCCAACGTCGGTTCGAAGAAGAAAACGGCCCCGGCGTCTCGCCGTAACGGTGCAACTCCTTTTCGGATTTCCTCGACAACTTTGCGATACGTTAAGTTTCAGTTTCGCCGGCGGACCGGTACGGTCTGGCACGGCCGGGAAACTTTTCGCCGACAGAGTAAAAGAGAGAGGCAGAGACAGAGAGAGAGAGAGAGAGAGAGGGACCCGGCTCGTTCTAAACAAAATGGAATCACGTACCGCGTTTCAGCTCGTTGCCGAGTCGCAACTCTTCGTCGTTGGTCTTTGCTCGTTTCCCGATGGAAGCTCCGGCGTGACCAAAGGCGTTGATTGCAACCGTGGTTTAATCGTCTGGCTGATTCCACGACGTTGAATCGCGCTTTTCGTTTTTGTAACGACGTTTTTGCAAGACTCGCGCGGTGTTTGATTACCTCGGAGAGATATCGATAAATATATACAGTGTGTATATTTATACAGATAATAAATATACAGTGTAAATTGATAAATGTATACACAGTTGTTAAAATATATACAGTGCATGAAATATCGAAACTGTTATGATTCTGTGAAAGGTATCGTACGATAAGAAACTTGAGTTTATTTTAGAACTTGAAGCCTCTGTCAGAAAGTATTACGATTTCCTCAATTTTCGTCATATATATATATATATATATGATAAGTCTAATATATGATAAGTCTAACATATGATATATATATATAAGTCTAATATTTAGAGTTCGGTAAAATGGCGAAAAAAAAAATCAAAGAGGAGACTTCGATCTTCACATTCGTCGTAGATTCAGTCGCGAAAGATATTTTTCAATATTTTTACAAGCTATGGCAATTTATATTCACCTGTCCACCCGCTACGCGATGTAAAAACAGTATAGAATGAAACGAACGATACTCTTACGAAGGTAGAGGCTTCGAGCTTTAAAACTGTAATAGTTTTGCAAAATTATAATAGTTTGTGCGTCTGAATATTAATCTTTTGCCCGCGAAATTTTTTTTCTATCATCTACCAGCAAGCATTAATTCGTAAATAAAATGATATATTGGAAATAATCATTCAAATATTTAACACGAAATTTTGTTGATTATATCTACTCGAATATGTGTTACCGTTTAAATTTAAAGCAACCATCAACCCGTGCATTGCGGATTTGCTAGAACAAGTGTAACATACGAGAGTTAATGATACATAGTTTCAATTTCTGGAAAAATAATATCCTCCACTATTTTTTGAACTTTCGTAGGAAGCAATAAGAGTCTAGTTTATGCGAATTATTTCAATGAGTGTTTACTCGGGACTGTCTTGAGAAATTTCTTCTTCTGAAGTACTTTTGTTCCTCTTACGTCATCATTATAGCTTTCAATTCAGATATTATATATCGCATATACGTTCATTATAATTATCAGCAAATTGTAAAAATAGGGAATTCGAGCTAAGAAACAGTCGATTGCAAAGAGTTAATGTGAGTCACTGTAGCTTTTCTATAATATAATCCTCCTCCTCCGACAACGATAACCTGCGTTTAAATAATACTCCTATGCCCCCGTACTCTGCTTTCGAGAACGATAAAAAAAATATTCGAACAAAAAAAAAATATATATATATATCAGAGAATCGGAGGGAGAAAAAAACGTGTGCGTCATTGTGAAACTCGTGGCAACAAAGACGAATGCGAAATTAGTGTTTGAATAGATTCATACGTCGAAAATAATGTTTCGGTGGAAGCCAAGGCCCGGCGTTAATTCAGAAATCCGGGAAAACAGAGGCGTCGGTGTACAGAGGCAGCACTGGAAAAGTCGAACGGTTTTTGGGAGAGGGAAACAAGGCCGGGCTGCTTGTTCGAGCGGTTATTTAGTGACGTTGGTCGGGTACGTTATTTGAACGGACACCCTCGGTTTGTTTAGCATTTTACAACTGACAGCTTCGCTGCTCGCCGCAAATGTATACGTTAGCGTGGCAAATTTTGCAATCGTTTCCACCCGTCCCCCGCGTTTTCCTCCGGCCTTCGCGCGGCCTCATTTACGAAATTCGCGATCGCGGTTAACATTAATAAAACGCTGGATTAATAATTAGCCGCCGCTTTTGTTTCCTCCGATTATTCTAAAAACATCGAATCGGGAATCTTCTCTCTCTCTCTCTCTCTCTCTTTTTTTCATTTTAATTTTTCTATCTCGCGACCGTTCGAAAGACGCGATTGAGCTAGACGTCATGCTCCGCGTAACCCATTGTACGGGAAATGATATTTTTCATTCAATTTAACAACTTCGAACACACGAAAACGCACGAATTCGCGGCGCAACGAATTTTCCGCGTTCCGACACAGAAAAATCACAGAAATTGAAGGAATATCATATTTCGTTCTTTTTTTCGATTCTGTTTTTCTTTCCTCTTTTTTTTTTTGTTTCATTTTCTTCTGTTTTTTTCCCCTCCTCTTTTTTCCGCGTGCATGAATCCGCACGGACGAATCGAAACAGGCTGGTTAATTATCGCGGAGTATTATATTTCGAAATTAAGCCAATACAGCTGCCGATCTTAATTAAATGCATTCTAGGCTCGATTGTTTAATCTTTGTTGCAAATCCTCGCGGCAGGTTATATCACGGGGAATTATAGAACTATAAATTAATCACCGCGCTAATGGAATTGCCGCCATTATTGCGATGATTATAGAATATCCTAGCTGATGTAAAGAAGCATTTATGTATTGGAATGGACAAGCCGATTACGCTCCCGTCAGATGTAGGGAAGATATTGAGAATCAGTTGATCAACTACTTCGTGAGAGAACACACACACACACACACACACGGACTGGCTCTGACCGTCCATCGCTCTACTGTAAACTTGGGAATTCACTTAAAGGAATCAAGGAGGCACGCTTGGGAGGAAGTTCGCAATTTATTTCCCCGTTCTGGTCTGGCAGTCATTTTTTAAAATTTCCTGATAACTGACCGGGCAGCGCGTTAAGAACGTCGATACGCCACAGCGTATCGGCAGCAGATTTGAGTTATCGACGAGATAATGCGCCCCGATGCTTTTCGTCTCGTTCCTTCGACGATACGTGTCTGTTGGATGTATATATATATACCTCTCCCAGCGCAAAATCATACCAGATAACAATTAACCCTTTGCCCCCGACAAACTTTTCTTTGTATCATCTACCAGCAATTTATTTACGAAGCATCATCAGTTCAAATAAAATGATATAGCATGTTGGAAATAATCATTCAAATGACATTTAATAAGAAATTTTATTGATTACGTCCTCCTGACGTGTGATGTTTAAATTTAAAGCAATCGTCAACGTGCATCGCGGATTTGCTAGAACAAGTGTAATATAAGAAATGACGGAGGATATTATTTTTCCAGAGATTAAAACTAAAATAATATCCTCCGTCATTTTTTTTAAACTCTCGTAAGAAGCAACAAGAAGTCTAATTTATGTGAATTATTCCAATTCGGATACTCGGGACTGTCTTGAGAAATTTCATCTTCTGAAATTCTTTTGTTCTTCTCACGTCGTTATTCTAGCTTTCACTAGGCGTCTGTTCAGATATTGTGCTATTATACTTCGCATCATGCAACACTAAATGTACACGTTCATCCAGAATTGTCAGAAAATTATAAAAAAAGAGAAAGTCTGAGCCATTAGCTAGATTTAAGTCGAGTGCAAAAGGTTTAATAATTGCAGAAACAATCACGATAGGAAGTATGATGTTCTCGCGAACCGTGAACACGTCTTACTCACGTTTGATCGTTTTTATCGAAAGCAAATTCATACTTGCTTACGCGAGGAAGCAATTTCCATTGCCGCTAAGTGCAACATACGGCGGACACGTTTCACGCGGAAATCGAATCGACCGATCGCAGAGTAAGACGGAAAGTGCGCGGTAATTCGCGCAGCTCGCCGACGCGGAAAGCACGGTTCGTTTCGTTCGAGATCCTCCGATTGAACCGGGTGGACGGCAAAGTTCGACCGGTCGCGGTCACAATGGTCTCGAATCGCATTATCCTCCTCGAAACGAAGGTCAGCCACCGCAACGTCATTAACCTCGCTGAGCGGAGAATATTTCTCCACTTTGACGACGATTCCGACTTTTATCGCGCGACTCTGTGTCCGTGTGCGCACGCGCGTATTCGAACAAACGTTTCTTTTCCCCGGTTACCGGCGTGGGGAAAAAAGAAAAAAAAAACAACCCGGCTCGTACTTTACTCGAAAGTCGATGCAACAGCGACCGCTGTTGCGAGTTTCCTGTTTTGTCGATCGAAGAGGCAGCCGAGCTGGAAAGAGACCGGTGCACTACACGTCGACTCGATCGAAGGCAAAGAGGGTCGCGCCTGATTTTTCCAAGCGGGGAATGATTACGTCTGCCGGGGAAAAATTTGACCGGAAACGCGCACGTAGCCCGGCACGGTTGTCGATGGACAGGCAGCGGTAACGAAAAAACCGGGGAAAGAGAAGGATCGCGGGACAGATGAATGGAATGAAGCGAGCTGGATAGAAGAGCGAGGCAGCGGAAGAGAGAGAGAGAGAGAGAGAAGAAGTTGGTGGAACGAAGCTGAAAACGGGAAAAAAAAAAGATATCGCCTCGCGGTGGACGAGGAGATTGGCATTCACGGTTAGTGAAGCTTCGCTGGCCGCGAATGGAGAACGAGATTTTCGACCATGCATGGAGGTGAGGGGGGGCGGGGGTAGAAAGCACCTATCGAGCACGGTCGGTCAATTTAAACGGAAAATACAAAAAGTAAATTAGCCGGACAGAACGAGCGTTCGGCGGTTTGGTCTGGCAGACTACAGCTGGCCGAATGCAAGTTGCGCGTCACGTGTGTCGGATCGTGCGGTGCCTGCGGTTCGCGGATTTTACGGACACCCGGTATATTATTAGAGGCAGGACCGCGACGCGGTGGAACCATCTCACGCGTTGTACGCACGTGTGCGTGCCAGGTCGGATCGGCCGGCGTGCGCGCCTTCCACCGACATGCTATTACACGCGGTAATAAACGTAACGCGTTGTCCTGCTCTTGGTATTACACCGCGGCGAATAAAAAAAAAAAAGAAAGAAAAAAATCGTTCTAACTTTCCGACTAACCGGTTCTGAGCTTTGACTTCTGCTTCGAAATCTGCGCGATCGGCCGAACGGCTCGTGTAACTTTCACGCGGTCGGTCAACGTATGGGCGATACCGTGGCTCGAAACGTGGAAACACTGGTGAATTTATGAATATACAAAAGGTTGGAGACAGAGCTGGCGTAACGTTGCAACATTGCACGGCCCGATGCGAATGAGATTTCATTCGTTTATTTTCCATCGCGATACTATTATTCGGACGTATTCGACGTTTGCTCGCGATGGTAATTTTTTATTATGAAAATTATGCGTCGGCCGGACAAAGCGCTTCCTTGCTTTTTTTCTGCTCTCTCTCTCTCTCTCTCTCTCTGTCCTCGTATCTTTTTTTCTCTCTCTCTCTCTTTTCTTTTTTCTTCCATCCCGTTGCTCGCCTCGTACGCCGTCGATGTCACGCCGAGCATCGACATTTTCAATGGAATTACACGGCCGTCGCAGCGGCTTTTCAGTCTGGCCGTCGCCGCGGTACAGCATCCCACCCTTTCGCGTCGATTAATCGTCGCGCGGTCGGCGAGCGAGTTAATAATTCGTTCGCTCTAGCTAAAATCTTAGGCAATGTTTGTCCCCGTACTCATCGGGGTCGGTTGGTTTCAGTTAAGCTCCAGCTTCTCTCGGAACTCTCCTATTCACGATATTTCTTGGAGCGCGAGGGATTTTATTAAGAGGGTACCAGACATTAAACATACCTCTTGTTTCTCCTTTTTTTCTTTGTTCCTTGAGCGCACTTTGTTCCCCGATGGAGATTCTCTTTTTCCACCCTCCTCCGTACTTCTCTCTACCTTTCTCCCTTTCGCCGTCTTTCTCTTTCCTTCCAGTTTTAACTCCGTACATCTTTCCCTCGTCTTATCCAGCTATACCGCTGATCTCGCTGCGTTGCTTCACTCTCTCCTATAATCCGGCCGACGGATACAAATTTTTCGCCATTGGCCCCTCCTCCCACGTGTTCAATTCTCTTTTCCCACCACCCTCCTCCTCCCATCGTGTTCAATTCCCTCGGTTGTTGCGCAGCGAAACGTTGCACAGCCATGGAAATAAATTACCGCTCGCGATTCGCGGGATGATCTACGCCGGAGCTCTCCTACGGCCCGGCCTCGGAAATTCGTTATTGTTATTATCGCGAATCGGAATGCAACGCCGGCATCGTGTATCGATTCAGCGTTTTCAATATTAAATCGCCGCGGTGGATTTTCGTCCGCGAGTAACGTGCTTTTGACCTAGGATTTGGGTGCAAAACCATATAAACGAGGAAAACCTTTCTCCCTTTTGTTCCCGCGTCTGCCTCCGCTCCCATTGATATATGTGTATATATATATATATATATATATATATATATACATATATACATATATATTTTTTTTTTCAGTGTAAACGTTTTCACGCGTTGGTCGGTTTTCACGGCGATTCGGGTTGTCCAGCTAGATCGGGAACTAGGGGCGAACGAACGAATCCACGAAATTCCACAGGTTACACGCCGTCTTTCGGCGACAGTCGAGCGTTCAAACAGCTTGGCTAGCTTCGATCGTTTTCGTTTTTTTTCTCTCCTTTCTTCCCTCCCCCTTTCTCGAGACTATCGACTGACCGAATAATCACGGCCAGCCTGCAAATACCTCGGGTCACGGCGCGTTATATCCCACGAAGCGTTGCGAAATACTTGCAGTTCTCCGTTTGCCGTGGTTGCACGGCGGCCAGGCGTGATTAACAGTCGCTCTCCTGCGTTATTTCGTCTGTGGTTTGCTCCGTTACACGGCTGCCATATTTATATTAAAATTCCCCTAAGTAGCGGGGGAATTCCAAAGTAAAACCGAAAGAATATTCTCGGCTTTCCGCTTCAGGGTTCAATGCGGACACGCATCTCTCTCTCTCTCTCTCTCTCTCTCTCTCGTGGAGATCACTTGGATAGTGACGGAGAGACGGATAAATTCGCTTTACAATCGTAGAATCGGGTCGTAAAATTGAAAAGGGGTTTCTTCCTTTCCTCGGACGTTACAACAATTTTCTTGCTCTTCCTACCACCCTTTTCTTCGATAATGATTCTCCCTTCGATTTTCACGATTCACGTTGATTATTAATTGACGAATAGAGCGACACGCGGAACTAGAACGACTGGCGTCGCTAGCTTCATCGCGAACGGTGTGCCTCGTTCCTTCCCCTTGTTACACTCGGGCATTTTTCGTTACGTAAGGAACGAGGGGGCCGCGGATCGGGGAAATAAGGAAAGGTAAGCACTTGGGACGGAGGAGTTTTTGAAAAATTTATTACGCTGCTGCTTAAGCATTGGTAACTGGCAGGCAGAGGCCTCCGCCGGGGAATATCGCTGATTCATCGATATCGTAAATAGAAGTTTAATTAATTCGCCGGTCGGTTAACCCGGCTGACAGGCAGACGGAAAGGAGAGAAGATTGGGATTACGCCGACGGTATAAGGGCCTTGCTTTAAGCTGCCGGTAATATAGCCTCCGCCTCTCTTATGTCGAAGCTCCGTTCGAGAGAAGGTGGTTAGACGGAAAGCAGCGGGGTCAGCAGATAGAAACTAGTCACGCCGTACCACGGATTTCGATCGTCGCGATTTTAAAGACGCGGCTTCTTATAAGCACACTTCTCTCGGATACTTTTCTGCCGCGGGTTTGCGAATCCACCTTTGAAAATCATCGTCCATTACAGAAGCCGGGAAGAAGGATGCTTCATTCACCCGACAAATCTCTGTCACGCTAAAAATCATCCGTTTTTCAACATTCTGTGGGAAAAGAAATTCAGCAAAATTTAAAGTCCACGTGGTTCATATTTATTATGATAAATAAGTTTATTAATATTTACTATTAATTTATAACATTTGTAAATTTATTATTCAATTATTTTACAATTAACGTCTTAATAAATAGTTTATTAATATTGATTAGAAAGAAATTGAATGAGTCCGAATATATTACGAAGATATTACAAAGAGGTATTAAATTCTCTCTGTAACTCCTTCAAGGTCTGCAACGCTCTCGCGACTCGATACTACTCGAAATCTTACCCTCGAAACCTTCATCTTCGCGCGCACACACACACACACACATACACACACACACACATAACATACTCTCATATTTTACATCTTAAGACTTGGGCGGCTAAAACAAATGGTCTTTGCTGCAACAATCGCATGGGGCACGCAGCAGGCAACAATTGCCTCGCTGTTAGGCCGCTCAGCAAGAAGTTCCGAGCAATGAGGTTTCCTCACCCCACAATTCAGCAACTCTCTGAATTAGGAAGTTCTATATCTTTTTTATTTAATCGTCAAGTAATGGCAAAGGACAAGTAGAAAAACTCGTAACATTTTGCTATAACAATGGAATTCTTCAGTCGCAGATTTCCGTTTATCTCTGTCACGCTAAAAATCATCCATTTTCAACGTTCTGTGGGATAAGAAATTCAGCAAAATTTAAAATCCACGTGGTTCATAATAAGTAGTTTATTAATATTTGCTATTAATTTATAACATTTATTAATTACTATTAATTTATAACATTTACAAATCATTTAGTTATTTTAAAATTAACGTCTTAACAAATAGTTTATTAATATTGAGTAGAAAGAAATTGATTAGAATTCAACAATTCTCTGAATTGGACGTATCTTCTAATAGATATTGTATTTTTCATTAATCGTCAGGTGGTAAAACCGATGACAGAAAATAGCAAACAAACAGAAAAACTCGTAACATTTCGTTATAGCAACGGAATTCTTTAATCACAGGTTCTCGTTTGCGAACCCGCCTTTTTGAAATTCGTCTGTGACAGAAAGCTTCGTTCACTCGGCAAATCTCTATCACGTTGAAAATCATCCGTTTTCAGCGATAAAATCTTAGAATCTTAGAATTAATCTAGAAATCGGAATCGGCGATTTTCCGATTTGAAGATTCAATGTTTTCTAGTAGTAAAACCAAAGAATATAGCAAACAACAAGTAGAAGAACGAAGAGCTCGAAACATATAACGTTCGTTATAACAAGGAAATTCTTTGGTCGCCAAGAGAAATTGCAAGAATGATGAACAAAAGTCGGGAAGTCGTGGTTGACGTTTACAGAGAATCCCGCCTTAAGACACTGTATTCGCGGCCGTGTCGCGAACGCCTATATGCAAACGTGCATACGTCGCAAAGGTCAACGATAAAATCGATAACGACGTTTTGACGTACGCGGATCGGTCTGTTTTAGCATGACCTCTTTCCGTCGGTCGAATTTATCGTGCCGGCTCGATGAATCAATGGAACTTTTGGGATTTTCCCGGATTTTCCAAGATGGAAATTAAAATTAAATATTGGCATGTCTCAGTAGACCGAACGTCTCGCGCGGATGCGGACGGCTCGGTCATTTTACCTTTTAAGCGTTTGTACAGCGCATCCAATTATTCAACGATATCGTGGAAATTTGCACGACCGTCGCCATGATTTGACAAAATTAAATCAAGATCAAATTTGCCGGGGCCTTGGAGTTATTTGCACGCGCGCCTACGTATCATGCGCGTAATACGTTTGCTCGCGAATCTATTTAAACAGTTATTATATTTTCGAAAATGCCAAGTGTCTGGTGCGTGAATGTTATAAAGATATATACACACTGTGTTCTACGTTGTCTCCAACTTTATCAAAAAGATCAAAAAGCATAGTCGAGTCTCGTGACAGTGTTAATGTTTCAGAGTGTTTCGCGCGACGTGTATAACGTATACAAGAAAGATTGTTCGAATGCGTTCGAATACTTTCACGAGCCGGTACTCGCGGAGGTCTCTGGGAATTCACCATCTTCGTAGAAAATAATCGCCCGGTGTCGGCCCTTATTTGACAAAACGCAAACAGTCGCAAATATTTAATGGCAGCCGGATGAACTTGGAACGAAACTCGGTCAGTATTCGTATATATCCAATCGCCGAAATGGTTTCTCGCTGCTTCTCGGGGATAAATTGTTCGGCTTGAAAGCACGGCTCCGTCATTTGTCGTTTATTCGATAACGTATCTGCGCGGACGTATCGGTGGCGCTCGCTCCAGATAAGTATGAAATTCCTTTATTTATCAAGCAATGCTCTTAAGGCGAATAACTCGGGGCTGAGTTCGTCCCGGGCCAGCCACTCTCCCAATCGATCCAATCGAATTAGAAAAAGGGCACCCCTGTAATAAGATAAGTTTCGTTAACAACGAGCAAAACGAATTACCCGGTATAGCGACTTTTCCTTATCGAAAACGTAGGCACGAGGCAACGCGTCATTTTCTAATGAATCGGTGGATCCGGGAGAGAAATTTCATTGTGATCGTATTAATATCAAAAGCCGCGCGATTGAATCTCAAGTTTCACTCCCTTTCAGAAATAGAAATAATGAAAAAATTCGAAAAAAAATGGGAGAAGGAAACGGATATTCCAAATTTTCGACGGTTTGAAATTAAATACACGCGGATACCAATATATGAGAAATAAAAATAATGAAAAAAAAGAATATATATATATATATATAGTGAACGGCGTGAATTGATTATTTGGTTCGGATTTCGTTTCAACTTAACCCACGCCGACCCAAAAATTGCTCATGCAGGAAAACTAATTAATTTTAACAAAACGTTTGATTAAAACGTATATTACTAGAGAGGATTGCCGGTTAAATCGATTTCCAAAATATATCCGCACGTTCGTGTTTCACGGCAGCGCTCACAACAACCCGTGTCGTTTTTTTCTTTTTTATTTCTTCTCTCAATTGTTTAAACTCTCCGTATCTCCGTGACGATTGAAACAAACGGCTGGATCGATTTTCTTTTTCCTTTTCTTTCTTTTGCCTCGACTCGCGTTCGTTCGA
Organism: Tetragonula carbonaria; assembly: GCA_032399595.1. Lineage (NCBI taxonomy): Eukaryota > Metazoa > Arthropoda > Insecta > Hymenoptera > Apidae > Tetragonula > Tetragonula carbonaria. Next base: position 7,161,377 of record JAUCRC010000003.1, read on the forward strand.
ATTTGTCGCGTTACTCGCGGAAATTTCGACGGAAGGGGAGGAGAAAGAAACACGTCCGAGAGGGCGAAATCCCGACGAACAACAACAGTACATCTCTGTTAATAAAAGTTCCCGCGGTATTACAACGTTACGACGGGTATTATTGACAGGTCGGTAGCCAAGGATCGTCGGAATTTTTTAATCGGTCACGATAAGTCACGGCAAGATTGCTGACAATATCCGTGAACGTCGATCCATTCTTTACTATCCCTCTCCTCTTCCTTCCACCCTTCCTCCCCCTCCGCGCTCCTGGAACGTGTTCTCCTCGAATTTACGGGTACGAGTGGGTGTCGCGCGTAAATCTTCGGCAGACGCGCGGGTCGCGGGAAATTGGAAAAACGGATCCGCGATTGGTGATTCATCCGGGCCGAGCGTACGTCGATGCATATTTTAATGACGAATGGAAGGACGCGATCGTTGCTAGTTTCGCCCGACAAATCCATCCGCCACCACTCTGTTCCCTATCCACGCGCGTGCATCCGCCGATGCACCGTGTTTCTCTTTTATCATCTCTCGTTTTTATTTAGCACCTTGGCGATGCTTCTTCTCTCCTTTTCTTTTTCTTTTTTTTTTTTTGTTTCATTCTCGCAAATTTCGCCTTCCATTGAGCTTCGCTCATTTGCACCTAAATCAGCTTTCGTTTGAAGCTAACGTTGATAAAAGACGGCGGTGGTTCGCGCCGGTGTTTGGGATCGATTCGTTCCTTTCGGGGAAGTTCCTTCGCCGTCCTTTCGTCGTCGCTCCGATTAAAAGTAAAGAGAAAACAAGTGGAAAACGCGGAAAACTCGCGCGGGTGGCGCGTAGCAGGCCGATCCGCGCGAGCGGGATCGATGGATTATTCGACAATGGCGAGCGTTAACGTTGTTTTTCGCAAACGAAGGAAAATACGCAATTACATGGAAATGGTTGTCCATAGAAATTGACGCGCCGCGCCGCGAGAGAAAGAGAGAGAGAGAGAGAGAAAGAGAGAGAGAAATGGAAATATATTTTATATGGAAATAAATTTTCAAGGATCGTTATCGCGGCTGATGTTCGTCGCAGATCTCCACTGCTGTCCTGCTTCCCCGTTCGCGTGCAATGTGCTCTGGCCCGGTTCGTTCGTTCGTCTGTTCCTTCGTTAAACGGAAATAAACTGCAAACAACAAGTTTGTCTTCTGATCCGGTTACGCCGGATGCGTTAACTCCGGCGCCTCCATGCAGTCGAAGACGATAAATTCGTTAACACGGTCATTTACATGAGGAGAGCACCGGTAATACTGTGAATCGCCGATCGAGCACATATCCTAGCCACTGTTCCACGCCGGCTTATTGTCAGCGTGGTACGCTCGAGTTAATCGATAACTGCGCGAACCGGTGTTCAGAGAGCATCTCTAATATTCCCATTGTCTTTGAACAGACGACTCTGGTTGGTCGTCGGTGCACCGGCTTTCTATAGGGGAAGAGAAAAGACAAGGTCGGAAGTGGGAAGTTGGCATTCAAAGTTAGTCTCGTCTAATTTCGTGTCCGTATCGTTGTGTTAGGAACGGCATTGCCGGAAGCTAAGGAGAAGGGAGAGAGAGAGAGAAAGAGAGAGAGAGAGAGAGTGAGAAAGAGGGCGCGGGAACCTCCGTTTCTCCCTCCTTCGTGTAGATTTATCTGTGTACGGCCATATAACATAATACAACTCGATACTCGTCTTAGTCTAAGTTTCTAGCCGCATAGCGTGCTCATGATTAATCCCAGTTACGGGGAGAGGGAGAGAGAGAGAGAGAGAGAGAGAAGAGGAGTCGTGAAATCATCGCGTTGCTTCGCTCGAACTTCCATCCGTATATTGGTGGAAGAAGCGATACAGAGAGACGAGAAACGGGGATGCAACCGTCACGTTGGTAAACTTCCAAGTTTACGACGAATCTGGTTGCCGACATTAGTTGCATGATGTCGCGATTAACCGTTGCAATAAGCGCCTATTTACGCCGGAGGAGCGGACAATTTCGAGGATGCGGAATTGAATAACGAGCAACGTCGTCGGAACGACGACGGTTATTTCGACGGTTTACAAGAGCCGGAATACTGTAGGAATAAAAACGTTCGATCGCCTCGCCGAGCCGCGTATAATTCCTTATCGCCGTATAATTTTTAATCGCCGACCGATCAACGGCGACCAGCCGTTTCAAGCAGCGTAACAAAGGTACATCGAATTAATCTCAATCTCGTAAGGGAGGTTAATCGAGTAGCGTCGAGAATGGAAAGATCCCCCGAGTTAGGAAGTGGCGTTTCGCAAACGCCGAGCAAACTTGTCGCCCGTAATCTCGAGATTGCGAAGTGGCGGGCGACGGGGGAAGGCAGGAGAAAGAAAAGGAGAAGGATGAGAAACCCCCGGCTGAACGAAGGAAAACGGTCGGGACGAGCCGGGAAAGAAGGTGGAACGGCAGCAGAAGTCTATCCGTAGGAACGTGCGACTAAATGAAAGGAATGTAAATCATAAAAAGTTACGAGCTTTTAAATCTCCTACAAGATGGTGCACGTTCGCTTTAATTACCTTACATCTCTCATTCCTCCCTTGGCCCCCATCGTCGGGGGGTGGTTCAACCTCGTGCCCGGCCCCTTCGAGAGAACGCCAGACAGAGTCGGACGCATTCTTCCCTTTTCATTCCGTCCCGATTCAAACTGTGGCCTCTCCTTCTTCCACCTCTCATTTGCATTTCGTGAAAACGAGTATCTCCTTCTCCCTTGCCTTCTCCCTCTCTCCCTCTCTCTCTCTCTTCTCTCTCTCTGTCTGTCTGTCCTGGCTATCTCGTTCCCCCGCTTTGCCATCTACCGGGACTTTCTCTCACTCACAGAAATTTCCTACCGCGAATAGATCACCTTCAGGGTCGTACGCTCTTGGGGATAATTAGCTACGTGGCCGTGGAGCACTCACGTTCTGATATGCGGCGTGTACTATAGAGGAAAAGGAAGAGGAAGAAGAGGCAGGACTCGGCCAGGGAGCAGGCTGAAACGGACAGGGCGAAACCAGGGTTTCGTCTGGCAACCAGAAGAGAGACAGACACCGTGCGAGGGGGACAAAGAGATAGGGAGGCAGGAAAAACCATACGTACACGTTCCAGGGTACGATATTAACGCCACCGTCAAGGGATTTGCTGGCAAATGCTGCGCAACGAAGATATGCAATCTCCTCAGACTCAAGGCTGCAACCAGCACGTGGAGGATTGCCTTCTAAGTGATCGCGAGATAAGTGAAACGCTCCTTTCCATCACGGTGTTTTCTTACGGTGAAGGTGGCTGTCTCCGAAATGCAGCCCGCGTACGGTGTTTCCGATCCGCGTTTGTGCCCGATTCTTTTCAAATTTGAATCGGCCCTCGATTATTAGTCCGATCTAGTATAATTATGAAATTGACGTTTCTTAAGGTGACGAGAACCAAAGAGAAAGAGAGAGAGAGAGAGAGAGAGGAGAGAGTCGAAGATACACTGTTGAAATTGGCAACGACGACACGAAGCTAATCACTATGAAAGGTTATTTGAACAACGCTCGTTTAGTGGGGTTAATTAACGATGTTTGGTGAGGTCGTTCGGAGTACTCGCGTCCAGTAAACTCATTCTCTCTCTCTCTCTCGCTCACTTCCCTGGCCTCTTCGAGCTTGCGAAACCCTGAGGGACGGACTGGGAAGCCACCCTTGTTTATGTTACGAGGGATGTTCGAGAGGCTGGTATTGCCCGTGTCCCCAATCGAATATCTTCGAAATTTCATGACGTTACGTCGCTTACTTCGAAACTCGACGCACAACTCTGATCGTCTCTCGAAATTTCATTCTGATTTACACACCCTTCGCCCCCCTGTGATCTCGCGTTTTGCACACTCTGCCCGTCGCCTCATTCTCGTTCACGTTCCACTCGAAGAAGACAGAGAACACAGAGAAATATTTCAACGAGAAATTTCGGACGAAATCTCTTCGACGTTCGGGAATTCTTACACACGCGAGAGAGCTCGGTGGGACAGCTCGTATGGCTGGGTAATACGTGTAATATATATATATAAAGCGTTTGTAATACGTTGCGGAAAGGGTAGAGCGAGCGTCGAGCTGGATGGGACATACGTCATAAAGTGACAGGCGGAACAAATGGAATCTGAACCAGCAATCCTCCGGTGCAAACTGCTTATGTATTGAAATCTGCTAAACGTCACATACCGATGATCTAATAACATCATAAGTATTAAACCATATACCGTGGCTGTCGAGTTTTGTCAGTTGTTCATCGATTCCTCTCCCCCGCCCCCTCTCCCCCGTGTACAACCGCGAACCGGGACGAGTCTCTGAAGAGAACTCGTACGATTTCGATTTCCACGCCTGAGTGTAATTTTCTTTGAAATCCGACGGAAGTGTAACACCATCCAGCGAAACGGCGTCGCTCGGTTTTTACGATTTCATACGCGAACGGCGAATAACAACATCGTCCACTGTCGTCGACTCGATGCAAAACGCTGTTCCATCAACGGAGCGGTCGAAGTCGATCCTCGAGATACGAAAAGTGAGTCTTTCGAACATCGAGTGTTTCAAGCTCGTAGTGTGGAGCTGAACTCGGATCACGAGGCAAGAGGGATTTCATCGACTGTTTCTTTTTTTCTATAAAGGCGCTAAGAAGGTCGATTGTTAGAAAAAACGCGAGCGAAACGCAAAGGGCGAAATCAAAGTCGCAGTTCGGCCGGAAGTGACCTGATTCTTCGATCTTTTTCGTATGTAGGTTATCCAAGGCTTGCGAGGCGAAACCTAACTAGACGTGTGTGTGTGTGTGTATGTGTGTGTGTGTGTGTTCCGGTGGCTATATCATTCAATCTTCAATCGCAGTGTCTTTGGATGCGCTCGTATCCGGCTCGTATACCGCGTATTCTGGACTTTGCTCCGTTTCCGTTTCTCTCGGTGGCACGGTTCCGTAACCGTATCGGGTAAACGAGACCGACAAGAACGACGAAAGGAAACGCGTTCCGCGGATGTCTCGCGGTAATATCGAGTGGCTCATACTCTCGGAACATCGAAAAAGTTTTAATGCGAATGTTTCAAAATTCCCGATGAGAGGTCCTGCCTGGCAGATATAAAAGACTGGTTTTAAAAGGCATGAAGAAATAACGTGCTCTCGTTTTCGTGCTGGTCATGAAAATGAAAAATTATACGACCCGTTGTAAAATATAGAATCGCCGGAATTCGTCCGGAATTGCTCGCCGTTTCGTTGTACGCGTAAATTCGATAACGACAATTGGGACAGTTCGAATACAATTTGAACACAGTTCAAGTTAGGGCATCAGGCTTATTGCACGCAAATTCCAGGCAAGATCCATCATGTTCATTCGTTTCAGTGGGTGGTCTTTCGAACCCCAAAGGATATACGTAGGTATACATGATCGACACCAGCCCTAATTGTCCTTGGAAAGTGAAAAATCGATAAAATACGAAAGTTCGTTACGTGGATCGTAACAAAAAATACCCACTTAACCGGAATATAGACGATTCGAAACTAGATCACTCCAATTATTCACTCGATGGTAAAGTCTTATCTCTGGATCTCTCGGGCCTTCACGAGATCTATTTACTTAGCGCATTCTACATACTTGGCCCGCGAGATTGCAGGATCGAGATTGGATCCGTCGATTGTCGAAATGATGCCAGGGAGGGAGGCAAAACAGAGAAGAAAAAGAAAAAGAAAAGGGTTATCTTTGATCCACCTGATTTCAAGCGTTCAAACAGAGATTTCTAATTAAAGTTTTTCTAATATTACCACCCGTCGTCTCTCTGTTACGCCGCACAATCCTCCAGGGTGGGATATAAAAAAAATTGCTTCGTTTCTTTGCTCGGTGCTTCGTGGAAGTTGTCGCGAGGGCGGAGCATCGCGGGGGGGGAGGAGCAGCGGCATCGATCCGGGATCAAACAATTGTCGCGAATTAGCAGCGAGCACGTCGGGAAACAGCGCTCGCGCGGAAACAATGGATCGCGGGAAACTAGCGTGGCGCGGCCACGGAAAAATATGTAACTTGTTGACAGAAGGCCGATCCCTGCGGGTCGGAATGCTATTATGCAGTCAAATGAGATTGTGGCATATGCATGAGCCTGTTCCTCTAGATCTCCCTTCGTACCCTCATGGCCCTTTGCCTCGATTTCACCGTACGCGTTCACCCTCTCGTTGCCATCAACCATGCTCCTTGCCCCATCCCCTTTGTCTATCCTTTTTTGCCGGTCGTTTGCGCGGATTCAGACTTGCGACGTCGCGTCACCCCGCGAACTCTTAACGACGCACCCAGGTGTCGTTAGAACCTGGCGTCGATCTATCCTCCCTGCTTCGAAAGGCTCGCAAGTTCGACCTAATTTAAGTTCGAAGCGAGGTTGCGACATACGGCCAATTCATTACCATCGGCAATGAATCATTGAAACGTAGTCGAGCGTAGTGGAACTAGACTCGTATCGCTTTGAATTAGGAGAGAAAGGTTCCAAGGTTGTACGTCCAAGGTTGTCGGTTCCAAGTGGAGAAACGCAACCGGAGGATTTGTAGCGTCGATGTTTAAACCGTGTCCATTGGATGAGAAAGAGAGAGAAAGAGAGGGGCACGTGTCAATCTTACATTTAAAAATCGCGAATGTTTGAACATCATTCGAAACATTGGAACGGCGAGTCTTTATCGGAGAAGGAATCGTTCGTCTTTGTACGCGTTTTTCAATTGCGGCAAGTTTCAAAAAGCGGTTCGAAACTTTCAGTTCGTTTCTGTCTTTAGTTCGCTTCGACTGCTGGAAAGTGGAGCTGTCTCACCGCGCGACTGTGTTCCTTCGTAGAATTACGTGCTTCGAACCTACCTCTGTTCTTGCGTTTGACACGATACGAGCTAGCTGGGTGGTTTTATTGGCGAGTACACAATTTCAGTGGCGGATGGATCCCGAATGGGAAACCATTTCTTCCCCATTTTTGTTTCTATTCTCCTTCCGTTGGAATTTTTTTTTTCCATTTAATAACAATTCTGGACTCGTAGAATTAATTTAACGCGCCTCGATTCTCTGTTACTCTATTTCTTCTCGAATTAGTCCTCTCGAAACTGATCAACGGGCAAAATCGATGGATCCACTCGGTTTCTCGGTTTCCTCGAGACGCACCGTTGCAGGAACACGGGCATACCGTGATTTATAAGACACGTAGTGGTACGGGAAACGTCCAGGAACGACGTTCGAGGGCGCGAGAGGAAAATCACATTTGCGTATATGCGTTCGGAAGCAAGATACGGGGGATGGAAAGAGAAAGAGAGAAAGAAAGAGAGAGAGAGAGAGAGAGACTTGTCACCTCGCGGTTTCATTACGGCGATGTATCATTGCGACAGACTTACGTTTCCAACCCGACGCGCGTACACGTGTACATCGGTATTCGCCAACGTTGTTTTGTATTTATACGCCGCGGGCCTTGATAATTCATGGAATTTTCAATGCGCGCGGCGAGAGACAAACGACTTGCTCCGGCAGAAACTCTCGCTAGTTTTAACATTCCTCTATATCCGAGCCGATTTATATTAATATCCTCCCAGTGAGATTGCTACATTTATCAGGAACGTGTCAACCGAAACGTATCGAAAGTAAGAGTAATTAGCGTCTCAATGACAGTATTACAGATTCGGTCGCCACGTATATCTCCGACATAGACGGCATTATCGATCTCCGCGATCCGAATAAGCGAATAGAGAGCTCGGCCTTCGCCTCGGATATATAGAGAATTCAATTGCGAGGTTTAGTTTCAATTACGCCCGATAAGAGCGCGATTCTTGCGTTCTTATTCGAGAGATGTATTTCGGTAACGGTCACGAGGCCATGCATTCGGATATCGTGTTAAGGAATCTGTTCAATTACCCGTTTCTGTTTGTTCACGTTCCTGTCACGTGAAATTTAGTCAGTTTAGACATTCGAGAATTTCTTTTCCATCGGGCTGACAGCGGAAACGAAGTTAATCGTTTATTTCGTAATTTTACTCCCGAGATATTTTATTTTACCGCTCATGATGGAAATTGCCGCTCACTAACGATCGACTGAGTTCGGTGCGGTCGCCATTACCGAGCTGGTTTTGTCTATCGGGCGAGAATGTATGTGCCTATTTATCACATTACCGAGCTCGATATAATTACTTGTAAACTGATATTGGTATAACACATTGAACCTTGAGTAATAATACTCTTCAAGAAATTTTCATACTTTTAATATTTCTTTAAAGTGTGATGTTGCTCGTAACGATCACCCTTATTAACGGAATATTACAACGTGTAGACAAAAAGTATTCCGTTTCTTATTTTTTTCCGATGCACACACTCTTTGGGGAGTTTTGCTTTTCCCATTAGTCACGATTCTTGTGAGTTTATGATTCTTTATGCTTTGCAGCCTCTTCGGATGATCGAATCTGGGTGCTCTGCTGAGAAGTATTATATTATATAAGTATTATCAGAAGTATAGGAGTCGATCGCTAGGTCCACCTGATCAGTAAATATTGACAACTAAAAGGTAATTAGTAAGCTATCGGCCGATAACTACCTAACCGAAAAACCGATTAATTCACTAGCGGCTGATAACTGCTAACATGAAAAGAGCCGATTAATAGGTTTTCGGTAGATAAAATGTTAATACCTCGAGAAACGCGAAAGACGAGGTGTCGTTTTGCTTGGCCGATTGGTGGCGTGTCTTTGTTCGCGGTAATGCTGGCAATTTTGGGAAATTCTCGGCGAATTTCTGGGGAAGGGAGCGTGCAAGCAGAACGTTGCAGAGCAAGAAGTTGATCAGGGATTCCGTAATCGTGGCCAACACGCATTATCTGGATTCTGATGCCTTCGAGAGCCAAGACGACGCGCCTTTAGTATCCGTTTGCCGATCCGCGTCCCTCTTGCACGCCATTCGTTCGATCGGTGGTTCGCGCGAGATCTATTCTTGCTGTATCTTCGAGAGACCCGAAACTGTCTGTTCGAAGTTCGAATCTGTCACTCGTGCCAGTCGGAACTGAAAAAAAAGGCGATACGCGCGATAAAAAACGAAAGATTTTACGGAATTGTTCGGCCCGTTGGCAAACATATTGCGTTCGAGCGCGCAGGAGTCGTACAGGACAAAAATTTTATATTATCGAAATGCGTGACTGCGTAAAGGTGGAACAACACGGTGTATTTACAGCAAAATGATTCGCATTTAATTAATTGCTTTGCGATGTTACAATGGAATTCAAAAGCGGAAAATTGTCCATTTACGTAATGAACGTATTTTATCATCGTACAATGTTTCTGATACATGGTTTAAAAGGCTATTTACTGTACGTCCCTTTTCTGTCTCTCTCTCTCTCTCTCTCTGCCTTTATTCATTTTCCCGATCGCAACAAGTACCGGTGTCGGATATTCAGATGATTGACAAATTTAAATAGAACCGATCGATCGAACCCTTTTCTCCCTTTACACGCAAGAGACGAGACAAAAACGACAATGGCCCCGAGAACAAAGTGCGACAGACTCTCTCGCGGACGCTCGATTGAACGTGCTGTCGGAACTTGGAATCGAAGACGACCTTGCGACGTCCGCTCGTGATCGTTCGCGTGAACGAATATTTGACACGCTGTGGGTAACAGGAGGGAAAAACTCCGGGGCGGCGATGTTTAATCAATACACGCGATCGAGGTTGATTGCGCGTCGTTCGTTGTGCGTTACACGGTGAAATAACGGCGCATTTTCGTCGGTCGTTTACAAATTGATTCGCGCGCCAGACAAATAGAGGCGCGCGTCGTTTATTCCCTTTCGCGATTTACCGCGTTCGGCGCGCGAGCCCGGCTCTGACCCCGCGCAGCGAGTTTCCCACCAGGAGGAATACATTTCGCCGCGAGTTCATCTAATCAGAAATTAACCGACGAAAATACGAATCTCAAGAGAGGCGAAACCACTAGATCTATGGCGAGAGAAAGAGAGAGAGAGAGAGAGAGAGAGAGAGTAGTCTAGAACCTGGAGACCAGTTTGTATACGGTGGCGCGTATAAGAGAGTGAAAGGGGGAATTGGTTTGGGATTCTAACCGAAGAGAATACCAATAGAGGTTTAACCGGCGCGAGCTATCCTGGCTAGTAAATTTATGGTCAGCGTCCAAGTATTATTATGTCGACTGTTCGATCGTACAACAGGCGAATATAGACTGCGACGAAATTTACGGTGGCTAGTGAATACACATGTACCATTGTTTCTCTCCATCCTGGAGCTTTCTCGTTTCTCGTTCCCGCTATTTTTATCATATTCTTCCGTCGCGAACGATCGTCGCCTCTACGCAAATTGGATGAATCGAGACTGTCGGGACGCGAAGAGGGAAGAGAATGGATCCGCCGGGAATAGAAAAACACTCTTCTTTTCCCCCCTCGATTCCTTGCCGATCCTCTTTTCGGCTGTAATTTGCGCGGTTCAGCAAAAACAACGGTGTCGCGGTACGTTCTCTGATATTTCTCGAGGGTCAATTAAAAGGAAGTGATTCCACGGAATTCTTCTGAATCCCCAGTATTTGCGAAACTTTCACGAATTCTTCGTCGAACGAGACGATTAAGTAACCTCGATGAAGAAGAATCTGATACGGATACGATCCCCCCTCTCTCTGTCTCTGTCTCTGTCGCTGTTTTATTCGCGCAATAAACGATTCGTTGAGATCCGCGAAGCAGGAGTTTGCGAAGTCACGACAGAGAAAATACGAGAGATGGGGGATGAGGGAAAAGGTGAATCATCTCGGAGGAGTCGAGTCATTTCGTACACACGGGACCTTCGAGCCTGCGAGCTAGGACGAACGTGAACGATATACATATCGATACGCGAGTTTACATCGCGATCTGCAAACGATGTGCATCACTTATGCATGTTCCGTCTCTTTGATTTGCTTCCGGTCGTCACTCGCTTCCCCACACCACCCACCACCCGACCATCGCGTCTACTCACCACCAGGTGGAATTTCCCTCGGTTAAGAAACAGTTTTTCTCCGCGCGTCGAGGAGAAAATACGTCGCGGAATACGGCAGTCGGTGGTGCACGAACCACCGCAGGATTATATTCCGATTAATAAGCGATATCCGAGAGGCGGATTCAAGATCGATAGTTCATAAATAAATAATCAAAGCGTTTTGCGCGGGAAGCTAAGCGCTCACCAAAGCCCGGGAATTCTATTTTCCATTTTATAAGGGGCGTACGCTGGATCGTAAAGCGCGAATGGTAAACGTACACTCGTGTATCGGCTTTATTGGAGCGGTTTGATTTTTTCGCCTCGTGTTTTTTCCTTCTTTTTTCTTTCTTTCTTTCTTTCTTTTTCTTTCTTTCTTTCTTTTGCGAACGATGTTGCTTGAAATATTTCCCGCGCCGCGCCGCGCTTTGATATCGGCGCTCGAGTTTCTCGAAATGAGAAGAAATTCTCGCGACCTTTCCTGCTCCCTTTTTTAAGTACTTTCTCTCTTTTCTCTTTTTCTACAAAGATGAAGCAAGTTGAGAAAAGAGTACACGCTTTCAGAAGCTGGGCAGACTGGGAGAAATTCGCTCGCGAAGGTTTTTAACTCGAAGAGAAAACAAGCCGACGGACGGGAATACGAGGCGGGATAAAAAAAGCGGGTAAATTGACTTTATTAAACGAAAGTCCGGCGATGGAGGCGGGGAGAAAATTGATTTTAACGTTTCGACACGACTCGCGGCTGCTGTGATTTGTCGCGACATCGTGCGGGGGCTGCCGCTGAAAGAAAACGCGGCACACGCGCGAACGTGTGCAAAACACGCGGACCGCGACGATAAATTAGGCGGTTGAATAATATATACGGGCTCGTAAAGTAATAAAGCGGTATCGGTGTGTCGTGTCGGTCCGCTGCTACTAGTCTGCCAGTCGATTCCATGGAAATCGATTATCGATATATCCTTCCCCCTTCCCCCCTCGATCTACCTCGCTCTCTCCGTCCCTCTTTGTTACTGTTTTTCTCCCCTTTCTTCGCGACGGTATCTCGCTTCTTCTCTCTCGTTCGATCTCTCTACCCTTTCATATACTGACACACACACACACGTGTCTAAGTCAACAGAGCGATCATAGCGGTCGCAAAGTAAGGTTAGGACGTAAGGTTGGCACGGGGCTAGATGCACCGAGGACGTCCCGGTATTTCGCACGTCGGAAAAGTACGCAAAAGTTTACTGCTGATGGAGTAGCGCATTCTTCGATTTCAGCTTTACGGTCAAACGACGAAGCGGCAACGGCACTCCTCCGGGCTCTCGAGATCGTCGCCATCGCCTGTTCTCGCGCGCGTTTGCCATTTCTCGAATACTGCCATTCTTCTCGTGCCCTGTCGCGTCACCCTTCTCCCTGCCCAGCAAACTCTGTTTCATGATATTCCAACGAAACAAACTGGAAAGAAATCGGGACATTTTTCGCCCGGGAAGAATTACGCTGCGTTACTCTTCCTTTCGCTCTCGCCTCCTCTGGCTTATCTGTTGTTGGCCAGCGTCCGGTTTCCACGGATCTTCCGAACGATCGACGAAGATCGCCGTTGTAGAAAACGGTTGTATCGTTCGCTCGGTTTCATTAACCCTTTCGCTACAATAGCCAGCTCCGCGATCCACGCCGAAAGTATACACATCGATCGAATCACTTTCCGTTTTGAAATAGAATCTTTCTTGAATTTTCTGATGACATTTTGACAAGGGATTCTAGAATTTTTTCTTTTTTTTTTTTTTTGTAAAACAAACCTTGACTCTTTTTTTTTCAAACGAAAATCTAAATTTTTGTGAAATTAATAATTGTACCTATAGCCGGTCTTTTTGCTGAATTACAATAGATTAAGAAAGATATTTTATCGAAATAATTTCTTATCGTATAAATATTCCACTGTTACTTAGAAAAAGCTCGTCTTGACAACTAGAGCACATTATGTACGTTCAAAGTGTACTTTTAATGTGTGATTACCCCAATACGACAATGGATGCCGTATATATTCGGCGTAATAAAAAGGATTAAATTCGAGGCGAATCATAGGCGTATCCCGGTCAACGTCGATCGACTGGGGCCAATGCCTTACAACCTGTTCCTCTAAATACGCAGCTTCGATTCTCTGCTATGGGACAATTTTTCCAACGACCCGATCGCTCGCATTGAGGCCAGATTGTTTCCCAAATAGGCCCGCCGTTAGGATTCCGCGTGTTTTAAAGGGCCGATAAGTGCAGCTCGTGTAATCGTTAATTTTATCGATGTTGCCGCGTAATCGACGCGGCGGGGTAAGCTGGCGCCAGCTTGGCAATAATTCGACGATGTAAACCGGGCCATCGTGCCAGCAACCCTCGTGGCCGCGAGTGCAGCGTCGATTTTGCACGAAGTCGCGGCTACGTTGCACGCGCCGCGCAACCGTGCAACGTAGCCCCGTAAAATATTGAAACGGTGACAGCGGGGGTCGCGCGAGGTAGGCCTGATGTAACCAAGCCATTAGCAGCTGGGGAACGATGAGCGCCACAACGGAATCGCGAACAACACACGTACAATACTTGGCACATCTACGTAACGTTAACCTTCTCGCTACAGTGGTCCTGCGCACCAAAAAAAAAGTGGAAAATTTTATTGAGTGACTTCATTGATAGTATACGGCAAGCATCAGACGTTGGCTGACTATAATCGGTAGTATCTATATATACTGAGCGTCAGTGAATATAGCCACCGATAATGCAGACGTTGAGTGACTATAGTCAACGATCAGTCAACCAAAAGATTAAACGAGTAACGAATTTCACGTGGCGCCGTTTCGTCCAAGAGTTTATCTGGAATATTTAGATTCGAGAGAAAAAAGAATCCGGCCACGGACAACATACTATACACGGTTCGTCACGCGTTCGATTACGCAGAAGACGAGACGCGGAATACGCTTCTTCGGTATATTTTCATCCGGAAGCTCGACGTCCGCGGCGAAGATAACTGTCGTTCGGTTTTTACGACGTGGCCAATTGATTTCGAAACGGCGGGCTGCAGTTTTTTCTCGCCGGAAGCGACGCGCGGCCAACTTTTCACCCCCGTTTTATTTATTGACCCCCGATTACGCGGCCATCGCGGCGTTATATTTATGAATTTAATATCGAGCCGCCGTTACACGCGGAATAAAAATAAAATGTCGCGAGAGAGAAAGAGAGAGAGAGAGAGAGAGAGAGTGCAACAACCGGGCTGAAACGGCGGTAGGCGGAACAACGGGTTCAGGACTGTGCGCGAGGGTGAAAGAGGAGAAGAAAAATAGACGATAAAGGTAAACGAACGATAACCGCCGTCCAGTTTGAACGATTTGAACGGACGACGTGACCGCACATCGCGGCTCTCCGCGCGTAAACTTAAACATTTCAACGTGTTTCCGAATTCCATAGTCCCATTCACAGTTTAGAATGGCTGGATCCGACGATGGTAGGGAGAGAAAAAAACTGTTTTGATTTCTGGCGTTTCCTAGGTCCGATTTAAGTTTTGCTTTCGTCAATCGGCGGCTCGGTTGGCATCCGGTGTTAACGCGGTTAATTTGTTGCAGTTACGGCCGACGATAATCCTCCCTCTGACTCTCTCGTTCTCATTCCATTCTCTATAAAATAATTTACGAGATTGCGCGATTGTAAGTTTCGTGTCTGTCTAAATTTTGTTGACCGAACGAATCGTTGAATCGAACGAATCGTTGAACGTCGCACTCGACAGATAGATAGACGAAGATCGGTCGCGGCGAAGATGATCGAGACGATCCGGCTGAACGTAACGATTTTTAAACGTGGCGTCCCTTCGGCATATCGATCGCCCGAGCAAAAAGAAAAAAAAATGACTGCCAGCAAGGCGAAGACCGATAGGCGTTAAATGTACGATTAAATGGAAACCAATGCCTGGATCGATTAAATGGAGAAAAACTAATTGAACCGGGACACGGAGCCTGCAGTGCAGTAGATCGAGCAGTGAGTCTATTTAACTTAGCTGGATAATAGATTATTAAGCGACCGGTTCTCTCGGAAAATTCGTCAGTGAAACGTATAACTGAAACGTTATCCCAGGGCGCGGGAGGGTTTAAACAGGTATTTCATTTTCATGCGAAAACTCGCTAGATCGGGAGAATGTGACGCGACACGCGATTTTAGCAACGAGACGACAAATCGACCACGCAAACTTACCATAGGCAGAGTTCGATCTTGGACTCGAAGGAAGAACTTTTCTCTCACTCCAGCAGCGAGTTTTTCACGCTCAAGTATTTATTATCTTTTTATTAGCATCGTCGGGATTTATTCTGAGGAACGATGGGGCGGAAAGAGGTGGCGGAGAGTGCGGTGTAAAAACGTACCGTTTAATAACGGCATCGCCCGTGAATATCAAGTACATTCCACCAACTTCTGATAAATATTTTATGAAAGCTGATGAAACCCGCGGGGTGGAGGAGAAGGAGGAGGTGGTGGCGAACAATCCGATTCGGCAGCTCGTGGACAAATTGAACGCGCGGTGGAAAGGAACGTCGAAAGTGTCGGCGGAAATTCCTTAAATATTCGTCTACGGAGAACACCGGCCGGATGTTCGACCGTCGGGTCCTCTAATTGCGAAACATTAATCCCTCTGTTCCAATTCCTTATGTCGTGACGGGAAAAGCGAAAGGACGGGCACGGTGTCCCTTTGGGAATCTGTTTCTCGAGACTTGCGACCTCAGTAGAACGTACTGATTCTGCAAGTGGTATGATCTCTCTCTGGGCACGCGTGTGCATGTATATGTGTATGGGGAATGTGTGTGTGCGCGCGCGCGCGAGTAGAGTAACGGTCGAAGTTGTTCGACGGACAAAGACGAAGCGCTGGAGAGAATCCGCTCACGTAGCCGTACACGGCGAAAAAGACAAAGAAACGTGGAAACGATCGTGGCAAGAAGAGACAACGATTGCCGAGCTCATCTTCGGCATTCCTGCCGGTTTGAAATTAACTATCAAAACGTGCTCTTCCTGCTCTTTTATCTCGCAGCTAAATACCTCGCCGTTTCGTTATTAATAACAAGGCCAACGGCATACTAAAAGTACGTGCACTATCTCAAAGTGAAATTCATGAAATCGCTTTCGTAATAAATTCTCCACCGGGGTGTAATCTCGCGTATTTAATATTGCACCCTTCGTAGAACGAATACTTGCGCTGTTAATTGAACGAACGTATGTATGCATGTATGTATGTATGCATGCATGCAGCGTGATTGTAGCGATCGAGTACGCGTGCACGTCGTGTTACAGATTCTCTTGCACCTGTCGTCGTCGTCGTCGTGGTGCGTTTCTCGTCTTTTTCAATTACGTCGCGTTTTCTCTCTTTAAGTCGAACACACGCACAGTCCGTATTCGAAACAACACGTTCTCTGACAGCTGTTTTTCTTGTCTTTTTCTGCTTTCTCCAACCAGTTGCGACTCGAACAAACGCCCCTTTGGAAGTAAGGGACCGATCCTTAGCGTGTAACTCGATACCTCGTGCGTGAGCTTAAGGAACGGGACCCCGGGACGAGGACAGCCGCTTAATCCGTTTAATCCGGCTTACGAGAATACGACTGGTTATCGTGAAACCCCGACTTCGCATTACTTATACCGCTATCCAGCCGGTTTCGAATATTCGCTACCAACCGTCTAACTTCCGGTCGCTCCGGACGCAAGGAGGGAACGACAAGGAACAAGGTAACACGACTCCATGTTCTTTTATCGATCAACTTCCTCTCACTAGATAGCGCAGCGCACACGCACTATAGAAATAGCCAGACCGCCTTGAATAATGCAATCCCCGAAATTTCTATACCCATCAACGCGACGCATGACCCCTCCCCTCACCACCTCGATTCTTTCACGTCTCACCTTTTCAGCAAGTATGCGTGCATTTTGCTTCCGAGGGTACGATCCATTCCGTCTCGGAATATTTCGAGCTTCAACTTCTATTTTTGTGAAAAATACTGTGGCGTCGTCGACGTCGCAGAAATCTACAGACATCCGCAACTTGTTTCCTCTCGAAGGAAAATCCCCGATGTCAAAAGGTTCCCCTGAAAGAGTTTGACGATGCGTCCGTCGTATCGCGTACGTTTTCGAAGTGCAAGTATTCATTAACCATCAACCATGAACAGCGAGGATATTTTTTAAAAGAGTTGACAAAAACTGCGGGCAGCGTCAAAAGGCAGAGAGAGAGAAGAGAGAGAGAGCGGACGTTGAAAAGCGGTTTAGAACGATCGTTTCTCGCAGCGAACGGTAACAGAGATCGCGATCCGTGCGTCAAACGTGCATTAAACGTTGCAACAAATAACTTCACCGGACCGAATACGTACATACATTCGCTCCGGGTATTTCAAGGGGCTTAATGCAGCTAGTACAATTTAATACGTGTTTCCGACGCGATTAGCGTTCTCCCCGTAATTATTATTAGAGCCAATACGTGATCCAATGCGCTGCTGGCTGTTTAATGCAAATGGCCGTCGGTCCAATATCACCGTGACAGAAGGGGGTTGGTTGATGGAAGGGAGGGTTGGAAGGTAAAACGTTAGGCTTCTTTGACCGTCAAAGAGCCTTGGAATTCCAGAGTCCGGCCAGGGGAGAACCAGGGGAGGGACGCTAGGAATTCGAGGGGGAGGGAGGCGATTCGATCGGTCGTGGACCGGAGATCCACAGGTTCAGGTGTCGTAAAGCTCGGTGCTTGCAAGCCCGTAAGATAGGCATTAGCATGCATAGGTTGGTGCGACGCATTTAGCAAACTCATCCCACCGGGTCGGCGCGCCCGCGTCTCTTGGCCCTCTCTGTACGGAGGGTTGTTGCCTGGCCGACTTCTCGGCTGCACACACACACACACACACACAAAAAAGCCTGCCACGGGTATGTAGGTGTGTTCGCCGGAACGACGAAAGGGGTACGGGAGTCGCAAGGATGAGACGCAGCGCGCGCGCGATCTCACAGTCGCAAGCCAGCGGCGCAGGCTTTCCTTGCTTTTTGTCCTTGGCCGGAGTTGGCTGGTTACTCGCTCAAGTATGCATAAATTTCACGCTTGTACACGTACGAACGTACGAACGTTCTCGCCTTCCTCGTCTCGCCCGTTGGAACGCCTGTTTCTCGCCTGTTTATTAAAGGGCGAGATATTTCGGGGCGAGCGAGCTTGCGTCGAGTTTGCCCTCTTCGGTGAAAGTAGCGACGGAAATTCCGGACAGTCGAACGCGTCGTTTCATCTGTGATACACGATAACTCCGCAGGGTTTTGGTTTCTAGAGCGTGCGTTGCTCGAGCATGCTCAGTTCACGAAATGGGATACGCGGTTTAGTAGCGAGCACGAAGTAAACTAAACTTGGACTTGTAAAATTGAATACGCGACGCGTTCGGACTCGGTGTCCCGAATACAGGTAACTGGACTCGGGAGACTCGATGTGCAAGGCATCAGACCGACGAGGATCATTGCGGATTCGTGGAATCCATTAGAGACTCTGGTTGTGTTTGATTTCGTACCTGCGACGTCTCAAAGACTCGAAAGTCCCAAGACATCGAGGAATCTAGAGACTTCGAAATCCTGAGGTTCTCGAGGCCTTGAATTCTACAAATGCGTAACGCCGCCGCATCGTCAATAACGAATTCCGCCACGAGTTTGCCACGATTTCCTTCGAAACAAACCCCCTTCCCATCCCACTCACCAACGCCTCGCGTACTCGCCTCGCGTACTCGCCTCGCGTACGGAGTTCACGTGTTCTGTGTGGTTTTCGCGGAATCTTTCGGATCCGATGTCATGAATACCAAATAGCCGTTGCATAGACGACCACGGGTTTCGAGATTATTATTTTCCTACTCTGTGAAGTCTCTAATCATCCGTATCGATTTTCGCTAACGCCGAAGTTATCTTTGAAGCGGCGGGTTTAAAGCCACGTTAATATTCAGTCAATTTCTTTCGTTCGATCTCTTCGTTCCTCCGTCGTCCCTCCTCCCTTTGTCAAAACTTCATTACCTCAGATCCGATAGAATCAATAAAGCACACCTAGCATTCTCTTTTTCGTTGAAAAGAAAAGAGAAAGAAGAAACCAGTAAAAATACCCAGCGGCCTCGTTAATTTGCCTTGTTTCGATAAAACAGAGAATCCATAAACGCCTAAAACGAGCCATTCTCGCCCGGTGCTCGGTTCTGTTAATTAACGGACAATACGAACCTTCTGTTCGCCTCGTGATGGTACGTTTTAGTCGGATAGCGCGCGCGCTCGCGCGTGCACATAACGAACGCGGGCGGGGCGTGGAATAAAACGGAAAAATCCGCGTAGATGCGCGCCGCACCGTGATATAAATCCGAATCGGCCGGCGATAAATCAAAAAATTCCTTTCACCGTTGGTTGATTCGCCGATGCCATCCGGCGAATTATTCGCGGCATTGATCGCGAACGATTCGACTGTAGGAGAAACGCCGACAAAGACACGGATTGAGGCAGCCTCGCCAAAGGTTTGAGGAAGCGTAGCCATGTTTGGGCAACATGTGCGAGATAATCGAAAACTGTTCCCCGTGGTACAGTCTTAACCCAATTTCTCCGGCGTCTATCCTCACGCACGGACCGGTTATTCACCATTTCGGCGAGTACACTCTCTCCTGTATCCTTTCTCTCCTCTCCTCTCCAACTGGCGTCTAGCTCTAGTTCAATAACACATCGGCTGACTGCCGGTGTGCGGCTTTATCTCGCGGTTCGCGCAGACCATGGCCGATTAATCGGTCCGTTATGAATCTTGCCTCGGTTAACCGCTTATTAGCCTGAACCGTGTAACGTGCAAACGTTCTTTCGATTTCTCTCGAACGGTTTCGCCCGAAACGGAACGAAGATTGAGAAACGAACTTGGAACATTGGATTTCATTTGGGAAATTGCTCGTCGCGGCTACGTTCGCGCAGCTGCACATACACAGTGTCTCGAAATTTAAATGTCAAAACTTCGGAAGGATGTGTGATAATTGGTAAACGGAGGTGTTTAAAGCCAAGAGTACGTGACAATTATGACAGATAGCAAATCAGAAATTTCTAAAATCATTCGATCACTCGGAAAACTTCTATCTAGGCAACCCGTAAATTTAGCCAGCCTCAAGTGTAAAGAAAGTCGGCAGTACAATAAAATTCTAATAAAACAGACGTTAATACGAACAAGTATTAAGTGAGTAAGCAAGTAAATAGAAAAAACAAAAATTTCTCGCGGTTTTCTCCAAAATGCAAAAATTAGCAAACCTCTAAAGGACTCTCTTTTTCTCATAATTAGTTCCTCAGTCTCATGTTTAAATTTGGGATGTATACGATACGATAAGCATCCAAATATAATTCCGCACGTAGCTTAGATATTTAGTCGTTGTAGAGTAAATTCGGTATTATTTGCATAAAGAGTCAATCCACTGATATATTTCGACTTGAGCTACATTAGTTACGTTAGTACAGAGGTTACGTACTTTTCGCGATTGTAATTATCGGCAACGGGAAACGTAAAGACATTATTATCGTTACATTATTGTTACAGATAATTTGGAACGTTGGTTCGCGGAATTCAGGAAAAGACGAACTCGCGAGTTTAGTAATTATCGTCGAGCGACGGACGGAACACGGAGCTTCAGCTCCTCGAGCTGCTTTCCATGAAAATTGTCATGTTATTGGACGCGTTATTCGGAAAGATTCCCGGTTAATTACTGGTGATACAAAGTTTCGCGGCGATTGTTACGCGGGGGAGGCGACATATAAGGAACGAGACATTATTAGGCAGTTATGGGTCCCCGTAGGTGCATAGGTGCGTGTTCCAGCAAGTTGGGACGTGTGACTGGTGTTCTTACAATGGTGTACGTGCTCGCGCTCGCGCAGAACTCGCACACGTAGAACTCGGCTAGTATGCTAATAACGAGGAGACTCCGAGTGGACCATCTACACAGAATCGCACTTGCATTACAAACTTCAAAGCTGAATAATTTTGCTGTTTGCTGGTTTCCCTCCGATTTCGTCTAATCTTCGCCTAGCTTCCTCGCCGATCGTAATTATTTGCCCCGGGAACGTTACGATTCTTCCGAATCGTTAATAAAAAAATCAAAAGGCCGAGCGCCTTTGTCACGTGCCAGGAATTGAAAGCTCGCCGTGAAAGCGCGCCGCCAGAGGACTTCGCCAAGCAATCGGTTTGATATTTCGGAGAAAGCTGGCGAGAATACTCTCTCGGCGTAATTTCGTCGCGATGGAGGAGCCTCAGCGAACGGAGGCGGCAATTTCAGACAATTTTTTTTCCCCGGGAAAACACCGCGAGAGAAACTTCGTAAGCGAATTGCGTATTTCAAGTTTAAAGAGTAATTATGCGTACAGCTGATTAAATAATCCGGTCGCGGGGAAAAAGTTCCTCCGCGAGGAACCGGGTTTCCACGGTTCCCGCGGGTGTTTTTCGAACTTGTCACCTCCGTTTCGAGTACCCGTGGGCCCACCGCCTGCCGAAGCAGTTCCCCGGTAGCAAACTTTCGAAAATAATTTGTTCGATCGTTGCTCTGTTCCGCTGTTGCGAGTCGCGGGGAAACGCCGCGCGCGAACGTGTTGCAACTTTATCGTTCCGGCACGATCGTCGTTTTTAGAGCAGCTCGTCGGTCTTGTTTACGACGAGAACGTGATCACTCCCCCTTCCCCCTTCCCATGCCTATTCTTCGAATTAAGAATTTCCGTACCATCTGAATTTATACACACGCTGGAACTCGGCGATTTTTATTTCAAATGTCGCGGATTTGAAGCCCGAAGAACGACGGCTTTAATGTACTTACGTTGTGTTGAACGTCGAGCAGCTCTTTCGAGCAACTTTCTCGAAATTTGTAGACTGTAACTCTACGACATCGGGGGGGGGGGGAAAGCCACGAGATTGCTCGCAGTCGTACGCCCGAGCCTGAAAAATATTTTCACTTCTCGGAAAAAAAAAAAAAGAAAAAAAGGGAATGCAATTTTTACTCTTTCCTCATTTTTTTTGTTTTGTTTTTTTTTCGCTGATAAAAAATCGCGATTGCAGTTTCGATAAATGGTAAGATTTCAATTTGGAAAAAATATTTTTACGTGGAAATACGCCGAATGGAACTCGCGGGAATGGTTCTGCCTTGGATAAAAAAAAAAAGAGCGAACGAGCGAGAGATAACGGGGGGAAGAGAAAGAGAGGACGGAAAGATGCGAACGAAACAGAAATATCGGGTGCAGATTTTAATAATCAATCGAAGATTGAATCCCGGCGATTAAACCTTTCGTTTCGAAAACGTTGCAACAATCTCGAACAACGAACCGATATATATATGTATATATAATATATCCGATCTGTCCGGCCGATAGAACGCCGCCACGTCGTCCGGGTGGAAAAACCGAAAATCAAAACGGCCAGAATTTCGGCCAACGAAATGGAACGGGACGGTTGTTTCGCCAGAATAACCGTTTCCCAATAAAAGGTCACCGATAGAAGTGGTTAGCCGTTAATCCAGTTCGGCAAGATGATGGATCGACGCGATGATGAATGCGAACGGGGGGGGGGGGGCGATCGACGGAAACGTTCGCGATCGGAAATTGTTACTTCCGGCGGGCTAATGCCTTTCCGGCGAAGATAACGGCCGTGCCTGTTACGTAGCAGTCGACCGACTAACTCGCGAAACGAATCGAGTCGCCGAATGACTCGAGACTTTTCTCTGCGACCTCGCCGAGGCGGTGCCCGCCATGATAATTCTAACGTGTTTTGTCGTAGTTGCCAACTACTCTGTTTTCGCGGCGTTAAATATTCATCCGCGCCGGCAGCTTTCGAACCGAGCACCGTGGAAGTCCGGTCGGTAACTCGCACTGGGGCTAACATACGCGCGGAATTAGAGGATCCTACCCGCTCGGAACGTTTCAATTTCCGTTCGAGGAAGTCGTCTTATAAGCACTTTGGCCGAGTACGAGTTTCTTAAATGAACTGCAGTTCACTGTTTCTCCGTGCCGTCGTTGAAAACGAATTTTCACGTTCGTTTTTTCTTTCTTTCACTCTTATTTCGTTTTTTGCTTCGAATCGACTAACGAATCGCGATTATACGAGTCGAACGTTATACCGCTCGGTTAGGCTTTTTTTCTCGCCCGCTCTTTGACCGAGCAACCGGTTTCGGCCGAGGAGGAAAAAAGCGCGCGACACGGGTAAACGGTTAAAGAAACGAAAATCGCATTCCACGAGGCGAGTTCAACAAATTGTTTCTCGCCTTTGACGGTGGGTGGCTGGCTGGCAACGCTCTAAAGAATGAAACAACCAAGAAAAAAAGTGGGGAAAAAAGAAAGCTGCAAAAAGAGAAGCAGAACGGAAGGAGTGCAGCAAAAAAAAAAAAAGAAAAAGAGAAAGAGAGAAAAACAACGGAGAAGAAGAAAACAAGATGGAACGGGGTAGAAAGAGGAGGGAGGGAAGGAGTGGGGGTGGTGGGAAGAAAGAGAAAAAGAAGCAAGATTTACTAACGGCCATGCATAAGCGGGTAAGTCGGACTGGGTCGTAATTAAGGCAATTACCAGACACTCCGGCGTGGAAGGCGGCCGAGGGCCGCTTAAGTACTTCTCGCATGTACCGCCGGCACACCACCTTACAATGTTGCAATTATGCGAACCAGCCGCGTAAACCGGCGCTGTGAAAACGCCGGCAATTAGTTTGACGCAGGGGAACGCACGCATCGTCGCGATCAGCAGTTTATTGAAGAACCGTTTAGTCTTGTTCCGTCGACGATGGAACTTTGGAGAAGCTCGTTAGACAACGACTAGGGACTTTTTTCTCCCCCTAGTCGTGAGTTTCAACCGAGTGTTCGGTGGCTCGAACGTGGATACCATCACGGATACGCGTTACGAGCGACGATGAAGAGGAGTTCACTGTGCAGAGGCAACCGAACAGACTCCACAGAGGGGAACAATCGGCCCGCGTTTCGCGGAGCGCCGCGAAAAAAGCGAACACGCGACGCGAAACCGAAGCGGCTTTAAAAGCGCCTCGCAGCGGCAACACCCGGCGCCCGCAGTCAATTTAGAACAATCCCGGATAATTTTCGTATCCGGCGGCGTGCACCCCGGGGCGAAGTGCATTTGTTTGCTTTAATCTGGCCGCGGGAGCGAACGCGGAAAGCGTGGCTTCCCTCGTGAAACAGGTCTCGTTTGCCGTTTCCTGCTGCAAGAATTCCGCGAGCGTCGCCGCGCCGGTCCGATAGCGCGGCGCAGGAAACGGTCGCTAATTGTTCGAGCGAGGCTCCGCGACGAACAACGGAAATTAATAACGACAATCGCAACGGCACCGCGCCGCCGTTGCCTCGCGTTGTGTCGCATGTTCGCCGGAAGGTGGGGAGAGGACGCGAGGGCGAAAGGCGTGTTCTTCGTACTTACGTATTACGTGCATATCGGGACACGTGCAATTCGCCGAATGAATCCGTTATTTACCACCGTTTATTACAGCATTTCTCACGGCTGCAGTCACCGAGGTAATTGCTAACGAGATAATTGCTAAAGTTTATCTCGGCGAAGACAACAAAAATTAATTACAGAGAGATAGCGCCCGACGTTCGCGCGCTTCAACGTTCCTTGCTTCCTCTCTGGACTCTTGCCTTGTTTACGCCTTGTTCATTCGACCCAGCATCCCCGGCTTCTAACCGTTTTATCATTGTAAGAAGATCGCTCCCCGCTGACAGCAGCGACTTAGAACCGGAGACGTTGACAATCTCGCACGGATAAACGAATTCCTCGCGTAATTTCGCGAGGGATCGTTTCGTTCGCGTAGCGCGCGCCGGTGTCGTTCGATCGTCGTGCCACCGTCGAGATTCAGCGACTCATGCACGTGACGTTCCGGCGTTGTTCGCGGCAGCACGCCAGCTATCACTGGCCACCTAAGCGCGCGTATCGGCCTCCCGCTTAACTTTACGCGCGCCGCGTTGAGCCGTAATCGGGCAAGCTCATCTTCAACCTGGCGTTGAACAACGGGAATTAATTACAGCAGCGGTATAACTGGCCCGTTCGTATATTCTGCAAGGCACCACCATCTTCTTGTCTCTTCTATCCTCTCTCTCTCTCTCTCTCTCTCTCTCTCTCTCCATCGCGTTCTTTGTACGCATTTACCTTCGAAACTACTTTCAAACCTGCTCGTTTCCACCCTGTCTTTGTCTCGTCGCGATGCGTGGAACGTTCATTGTCTTTGTCTCCGAGCTCGTGCCTCTAAGCCGTCTATTCTGCCTCTATTCTCTTGCCCCGTCTTCTTTCCAACCCCGCTCCCTTTCTCTGCGGCTTTCTATCTCCGTTAGTCCGGTTCTCCCGCCTCTCCCCATCCCCCATTTCCTCTTACAGACGTATGTATGCTTACAGACACATGCACCTTTTTTCACTTCCGTTTTAGCGGCGTTGCTTGGTCCCTTCTTTGTGTGCTTCTGTCCCCGTCGCCGCAGGCATTATTTTCATCGCTTATTTCCGCACAAATAACCAGCAGCTTGACATGGATGCAAAAAGAACGGGGGGGGGGGAGTGGTGAAAAGAAAGAAAGGAAGAAACGATGAAAAATAAACGAGAGGAAAGAAAGATTCGCGGGAAAACGGAGAAGAACAAGGTGTCTCGCGCAGTAATTACGCGCAATTACGCGTCCCGGTCGAGCACCTTTAACAAGAATCTCTTTTCGCGTTCCTTTGAATTCTTATTAACCGAAACTTCTTAGAGAACCTCTGATCTCTTTCGAACTAGCTTTCGG
This sequence comes from Tetragonula carbonaria, assembly GCA_032399595.1. NCBI lineage: Eukaryota > Metazoa > Arthropoda > Insecta > Hymenoptera > Apidae > Tetragonula > Tetragonula carbonaria. The sequence goes on from JAUCRC010000003.1 coordinate 7,187,073, forward strand.
ATATTATAATCCTCCTTTCTCCAACGACGTAAATTGCTTTCTGTTCACGTTTCCTCTTCGCGTTCCTTGATAGCTCTCCCGATTCTTTGTACTCGCTCCGTTTATTAGTCGGTCGGTTACGTTATTAATAAAGCACGCCGCGGCGAATATCCGTCGCCTCGTTTCAAAAAACTCACCTCGCTCGAAATTTCACTTCTTCACTCGAAGCGAATCCTCCGCAGAGAGTGTTTTTTTCTCGCAGAATTTTAAAATGTTATTGCGTTTGTTTCTGGCAGGGTTTCTTCCCAAGTTGGCGTTTCTTTTTTTCCACATTTCTTTCATGTTCTCGCGTGTCCTCCTTGTATTAGTCCATCAATTATTCATTGACGACATTCGAATCACGTCGACAATTGACATCGACAGTTGGAAATTTGGCTTGTTGCTATCTCCGGGCCGCGTCCGTCGAAAGAAAAGTTTGTCCGTGGCTATCACAGATAAATTCTACATTTCTTTTTTTTTTGCATTGTATTCTACTCACGATGATAAAACATTTCCCAGGAACGATAGGTCACAATCCAATAGTTCTCTCGAAAAATGATAAAATAGTTTCTTAATAATTTAATACTGCGGACGCGCGTGTTTTAACAGCGATTTTATGGTTCTGGACGGAACCATGTCCGTCTGGCATAGATGTTATGTTTATTATATTTTTTAAATGTTAACAGTTAGTTTTATTGTTCGATTATTTAGACTCACACTGATGCTACAACTACGATAACTCAAATATTAGTGAAACCTAATGCAGAATTATAAAGTCGCTGTTAGCACGCACGCGTCCACAATGTTAAATGATTAAGAAACTTTTTTGCCATTTTTCCAGTGAACTATTAGGTTGCGATTTTGGAAAAATTTTACCCTCCTGATGATTGTAGAATACAACGCAAAGAAAAGAAAGAAAAATTTTTTTTGACCTTGAAATTCGAGATCAAGATCAATTTTGCGGCAGATTCTTTACATGTATTTCCATCAAATCGAAGGTGTAGAATTCATCTATGACACGGACGAAACTTTTCTTTCCACACTGTACCGCGGCCACGTTAAATTACGGCCGGGCTGTATTCTTGCGACATAATTGTATTAATTACATTTACTTGCGTTTCAATTAGTAGGGGCACAACTAATTATTTCACGTTCGCGCGGAGCTACGAGCATGGAGCACCGTTTAATACCGCATGCTGAATCGATAATTAAACGTTGGCTGTAACTCTATTGTCTCTACTTCCATTCTGGCACGTCCCTCCCTGATTTATTCGACCGATTACTTCCATTTGTTGCATTATTTTCCGAAATCAGCCACTGGCAAACTTACACGCCTGGCAGCGCGATGGGAATCCACAGGTCGACTCGTTGCATTCGGATTTCCCAACTTCGAATCGCTAATTCCCTCCCCCTCCCCTATCTTCCCCGTTAGATTGTAGCCGTTGAATTTTGAAGCTCGAGAGATCGAGGGAAAACGAGAAAGGAATCGCGAAAGAAGATCGTCTCCAACTGTACCGCGCCCTCCGACCTGTCTTTGGTCAATCGATCCACACGAATCGATAATTTTATCTATTCGCGGACGAGTATTTGGGTTATAGAGTTAGTAATTCGTTTAATATACACTGTCGGTCAAAAGTTCGGAGTACGCATTTGGACGAAATAAATTTTTCCACGCGCGGTGAAATGCAGAGAAATAAGAATAGAGTCTTCAGAATCGTAATTAATTGCGATTTCAGCGCTTCGAGACAGTGGCAAGTATCACAAATAAATCATTCTGTTAAGATCACATGCATCATCGATCGTGCACTTTTGAATATCTCTGTCGTTCTCGAAGGATCATCTACTGGTGATGAAATGAATCTGTAATTTGAATCGCTGACTTTAATTTCTAGAATCAACTTGGTGATAGTTTCGGTATCTTCCCAAGGCTTAATTGTATCTCAATTGTAGCTAACACTTACCAACACGTTCTTTAACTTTGTTCTCGACGAACTGATTAGCGTTTTCATTAACTAGACTCTCCTCTGCGCTGCCAGCGAGCCTATATTTTATATATAGCCAATTACATTTGAAGTATGGAGCAGATGAAATAATATTTTATTTTATGATGCGCGAAAGTCACGCGTCGATCAAAAGATCGATGCTGGATTGCATCTTGAACCCATAAAATAAACAGACTCGCGGGTCAGCGACCGAGGTGACAATAGTAAACGCGGTGGACGTTGCGACTTTTTCGTCTCAACACAAAAAAAAGAGGACGAATCGTTGTCCACGATAAATATACGACGATATAATTTCTTTATATCGACAAGAAGTCCTGACCTGTCATTTGTCCATTAGCAAATTCTACATATCTCAGTCATGAATAATTTCCGTTTCAGTAAAACAACTTTATTTATCGATAAAACAAACGACAATTACACACATTTACGTGAATGTCTCTCCATTTACGTCGCAACTGTTTTACGCGGTAAATTATAATACTATTTACACGGTACTTTTATACGCCGTTTGAATTCACGCGGCTAGAAAATACAATAAATTGTAGACATTGATTCAAACATTCAACGAGCCTTGAAACTTCAACAAGATTTAGTATTCAGCAAATTTATGAAAACTTGTTATGAAAGATAAGTTTGAGAACAAATCATCCGAGAAAAATTAACAATGAAGATGAAGTCGAACTTCCAAATATTTCAAGCGACGAGGAGTCATAGTTAATGAGTTTGCGCCAATTAAGAAGCAAAGATCGATTGTTTTGAATTGCAGTAGCGATAGTCAAGACACCGAATAAAATTTACTTTTATTTTCTGAAATATCATAATTATTATTCATTTCTGTTAACCTATATGAAATAAATGTGTATTTCTTTCCAATATTTTCTTTTCTTTTGCACTGACAGACTTTGTTTTTCGATGTTCGTTCACGTAAAACGAATCCACGTGGATCGGTTACTCCGCGTAAACGAAAATTCAGCTGGCGAAAATCGTCGAGTGTCGTTGACACATTCATTCGTTCTCTTGAAAGCCCAGCGTGTTTGAAAATTTCGCGCGGGGAGTGCAGTTAAAAGTGTAACAATTAAATATAGAAAAAGATTGTAGCATCGAAACTCGTAAACGTGGGAGGGGAAAAATCCGTGGGAGTGGGAAAATGATGAAAGAAACGCTGGAGACGAGTGGCCGTGTTATGGTCGCGGCGTTACTCCAGCCTTGCTCCATGTCTCCTGACGCGAGAAGATTGCACGCGGAATGTTGGCAAGCTACGGGGCGAGTGAAAATAATTTTCCTTTAATTAATCGAGTCGCACGGCCAGCGGCGTGAATTTTCTTGCACGATCGACCGACGCTCGCGACAGAGTTTCCCTCGTTTGCGCGAGTTTCGACGTCGCTTTGCACGTATTAACTATTCGTTAGTAGCGCGGTACGTTCTGTAGCCTCATTAGCGAGCGCTACGTATAAGCGCGTGCGCGCGCTGAATTACCGTGTACCAGCGGCTGTAATACAAATTGCATGAAAACTGTAACTGTTAGACGCGCTTTGCAACCGGCACTTTGTCCGCCGCGACGAAACACCGACGCTCGACACCGGTAAACGCGCGCTCTCTCCGCTTCCTCCCCCTCCCATTCCCTCTCGCTGCTCGGTGTAAGTTAGAACGACTCGGTTACGGGCCAAAAATTTGCATACCGCTCGATTCTTCGGACTCAATTATCCCTATCTCGTCTCATCGTTTCGCAAATTGCGAATGTCAGAGACGGACTCTGGCCCGTTGGTTCCAGTCGCGAAGAGTAAAATCAGGTTAGAATTTCAGCTTATACAACGTTGTTCAGTCTGTTTTAACAATGGCAGTTCATTTCGCGTGTCTATCATACACTTGACCAGTTGATCCTTGGTTTTAACCGGGGCATATACGTATAATTAGTAATTATACGTATATATGTTTTCGAACGAGGTGACGATCGAGAAATCGCGGGCGTCTCGTTTCGTCGATTCTTAAGAGCGGAAGTATATAAGCAGAGGCACGGCGACGATGGCCTGATGAAACATGCAACGGGCAGTTTTATCGCGGTGAAGTTTCGGTACGTTTGTCGGACACGCGCGCAGCGGCGCCCGGCGTTAATTCGACGGGCTACGAATTTATGGGGAGGAGCGGTTGCTCGTGAAACCGTGGCCTTTGAATCTTGGATGTTGCCCCTGCTGCAGGACCCTTCCTCGCTAAACCATTTAGCTTTTACCTGGAAGAGCTGGGATAGTCGGCAAGTAGTTCGGATAGAAAGGAAAAAGAGTTGCGAAAAGGATGGGTGGTAGCATCCCTCGGTGTCGGGAAAAAAAGGAGCTCTCTCGCTCGAAAGAACTCAAACCCTCGAGCTCATTTGGCCTCCGTCTTATCCTTTCCTATACCACTATTTCTCTCTCTCTCTTTCTTCCTTTTTCTCTGTTTCTTTCTTTCTTTTTCTTTCTTACATTTTCCTTTACCCAGCTATGTACATTACTCTCGCTCCTTCTTTGGCGAGGTTGAGAGCACAGAGGCAAGGAACACCGCCTCAGAGTTCCGAAGCTTTTGCATATCGAGCGAGGCTGAATCTCGGCCCTTTGCTTTTCGAACATGTAGCCAGCATGTAAAAGTAACAACTGGCGCGGATATGGAGGTTAGGGGGAGCGGTCGGCGCGTCTCGTGCAAGTGTTCAACATCCTGCGCTTATATGCTTTTGATGCGCGATTTTATAATAAGTCACGGTTTTTGCCCCACGTCAAATTTTCATGCATCTGCGAGAAGATTATCCCTGCAGCCGTTTGAAGGAAGGCTTGCAAGTACCGTGGCGAAATTACGAAGAATAAATAAAGCGTTTTGTTGCGTGTATTAATGGCGATGTGTACGATGTTTGCAATAAATTAGCACGCTCCAGTTAGACAACACCCTTGCGTTCTTTCATACGCTCGGGAAACTCCCTTTTGTTTCTTTCAGTCACAAATTTCGTCACAACATCATTGATAAATCTCAATTTCTCGGATCCTATCGTGTATTTAAAAAAAAAAAGAAAGAAAAAGAACTTCATTCGTTTTAAATCCAAGCGACTTGTCACGCGATATTTAAATACATTTAGACAACCCCGTGTTCTTTTATAGGCATGACAAATTTCGCAATCTCGCTTTCTCGAATCTGTTTACATCACACGAAGAAAAACCTACATTTCTGAGCGCTTGAATCCAAGCGACTGGTCACACTATATTTTTAAATGCATTCAGACAATCCCACGTATTCCTTTTGTCATTGTTCAATCTCAATTCCATTGTTCAATGACTCGGCTATATGATTGTATCACGCGCTGAAAAGAAAAAAAAAAAAAGAAAAAGAAGAAACTTCGTTCGAACTTTTCCGTCCGTGCGATCCAGCTTCGACCCTCATTCATCGTACGGCATCCGGCGAGAGAGAGGATCCGGCCATTGAGGAGGGTGTCGCGGTGGATCGTTTCGACGGTGCAACTTCTGGCTGCGACAGTGCCCGGAGAGAGAAGCTCAGGCATGAGCCAAGGTGTCGGTTGTTTGGCCAGGCAGGTATTAGGTGCTATCTAACGCCTATGTGCGAGCTAGTGAGAGATGTGGGCCTCTCTCTCTCTCTCTCTGCGTGTTTCCTCCGTGTTACCACGTATCCATCCTGCGCTCGTGTTCTCTCGTGTGTGCGTATGTACTTGGCGAGGACTCACTCTCGTCGAGGGGTTGGTGTGCGCACGCGATTGGCGAACGCGTTTCCTCGCGCACGTGCGCTTCCCACCAGCTACACGCTCAGACGTGTATCTCGTACGTGTGTGTCCGGGGGCGCTGGTAATTTCCTCGTCGTTGTGTATATCGATAGTAACGGGCCATGGGAACCGAGTCCCCGTTATAGCTAGCCCACTCTGTGTGTACATGCTGCGTGTGTCACGTACGTGTGCGCGCGTGTGCGGTGGATGCACGTATGTATACACAGAGGTATACAAAGGCGGTAGCAGCGGTTAACCTATCTGGTGGGGTGTGAATAGAATGTGCCATGGTGGGTACACGATGTCGGACAGCGCCTCTTGCTCGCCGACACGGAAAGACGGAAGGGGATCGGTGGTGAAAGGAGGCGCAGAATACAAGAGGCAAGAAGACGTCTTGAAAAGCTTGGCCGCGGTGAACAATCGGCCGGCAGTCGATTGGATAGGGGACACTCGCTCCGGCAATGTCATCGTCCGATGATTCTTCCTTTCACGGGACTTTAGATTACGCGGAGTCCGCTATCCACGAGTAAATGGACAAATGTTTGTTATCGGTTTGTTCCAATTTTGGTTGGAAAATGGGGACTTGTTTCAGAGGAAAGTTTGCTCTGCTCGTCGAGGCACACCTTTTCTTCTATTTCCTGATCTTGTTTTTTTTCTCTTTCTTTCTCTCTCTCTCTTTTAACTTGCCCACAACGGGACACAGGACTCGCGTATTATCCGAGTCCGAAGATCGGCTACCGTATTTATTCCGTACGTGAATTGCACGTTAGCGCAGCGAGATTGCAGATAGAAATCCACGATTGGAAAATAACACGCGATCACCGATCACCGATCACCGTGTCCCATGACATCCGATCAATGAGATCAAATATTCAAAAAAAAAAAAAAAAACACGATTCGAAGTCATGCGATAGCTTGGGCGTATCAACGTGATCCATTTGTGAAAAATGACCCCCGTTGCGACAAATATCCAATAAAACTGTCGTGCCAGCGATATTCCGTACCAAAAGTTCTCGTCGCGTCGCGAAAAAAAAGAAAAAAATCGGGCCACTCCCTGACGAAAGTCAGACGCATACGGGATGCATCGGCGCGACGGATGACCCAGAAGAATGACCGACGTGAGAGTCCCACACGTGCCGCATAAAATTCGCGGAGCAGTTCTCCCCGGCGTCGAGTCGAAGTTGAAATCGGGACCTCCGAGTGACCTCCGCTTGATATTCCAGGTTGCGAGCGCTGATGCAAGCGTTAGCTGTTAGGTGTTCGGTCTCTCCTCGCGTCTCACCCTTGCGGAAACCGAGCGGAGATCATTGAGCGAGCGTCCATCGAGCGAAACTGCAACGAACAAACATAAACCGACTCTGATCCTCATCGCTCTCGCCGGCTTGTTCGCGGGGTTTTATTCGCGTGTTGGAACTGGCTACACGGGACGGACAGCTGAATCAGACGTTGTTATACATCGCTTGCGTTGCCCGGTTGTAAACGTCTTGTTCGAGGAATATGGCCAGAGCGTGGAAGCGTGAGCGTGTTTCTCTGTTTGCCGGTGAATTCGCGCGTCGGCTTTAGCCCCCCTCCGCGAGTCCTGCCTCAACTTTCCTGAATCGTCGAGATTTCCACTTTGCGATTGTTGCCAATAGCAAACGGTTAATCTGCCTTGGAAGATTAGTGGAATTTAGTTTTTCTACTCACTCCCTGTAAGTAATTTTACAGAGAGGTTATTTACATTTAGGATATAGTATGTGGAGAATATCTGAAATTTCTGGAAACGCTCGTAGGATAGGAAAGAGATTAAATTCGATGGTCGACGTGGTAATTAAATTTGGTCGATTAAATATTTGGTTAGAATTGCTGAATTGATCAGTTGAAGTTACAGTTCGAAGGAATTTATTCCTCATGATGCAAAGATATTTTCTGGCTCGTAAAAATTAAAGTAAAGACAGCGCAACACGTGTGTTATCTAAAAAAAGAAAAAGAAAACTACAAATGTACCACGTAGTTATTTCTTCGACCTCTCACGTTCTTACGTGCACAATATTCTCTTACATCGAATCTCGATCGTCCACTCGAGATCACTTTGTAAGGAGCAACTTGGCAGGGAATCGCGTGAGCCGGTTGACGTCGAGCAACAGAAGCCGCAAGAAGGAAAACAACCTAACCTAAAGACAAACCAAATCACATGACCATTACGAGTTAGTGGTGCACCAACTTCGCGGGTTGCCATTAGATCGTAAAAGCCAAGGAAACTTCGAGCTCGATGTTTTTCCGATCGGTAACGAGCGATAATACCGTTGTCGGAAAAGTTTCTGGCCGGAAAGAGAGAGAAAGAGAGAGAAAAGGTAGAGGAGAGTTGCGTAGCGCTGGGTCGTAGTTCGGATCGAAAGAGGTTGATTTACCGCGCGGCGGGGTCGCTTTGAGTGGAAATCGACGCGCGTCAACTTGCTCAGCCGCGTAATGCCGAATACAGATCGAATAACCGCGTTTAGACGAGCGTCGAATTTAATCGCGGCTCGCGAGCACTCGCAGGGCCATCCCCCTCCCCGAAAAATTCATTATATCCACGTTTCGCGACGTGCACTCGTGTCCCAGGAACGGTTGGCGAACGTATAAAAAAAAGGGGAAGAAAGAAAACGAAGAGGAGGGAGGAACAACAAAAAACAAAAACAGAACAAAAAAAAAAGAAAAACAGCGAAAAAAAATGGAAGAAAAAGAGAGAAAGAGAGAGAGAATTGGGGAGGGGGGAGAAAGAAACGGAACGAGCGCGAAAAACACTCGCGAATAATGCAGCGATGCGAAATGCACGGTTCACCGCGCATAATTACGAGTGCACGACACGCCGGGAACCGGAGTTCTGGAATTATTGCAGGACCGAAACGGGTGCAACCACGCGCGCGCGCGCGCGTCTCTGAACGAGAGAGGGCAAAAACACGGGACGGAGTAAAGACGAAGAGTTCGAGAGAAGAGAGAAAGAAAATGGGCAACGGAGAGAGAAAAGAGGTGGATAGGGGCAAAGGGAGAGGAGAGGCGGAAGGAGCAGTGAGGAAAGTAGGAAAATAATAATATTCAGGGCTTTTGAATACCCGAACAATTAGCTGGGCACTCGAGAGGCCAAACAGTTTAAATCTAATAACACCGCCACGACCCCTTGTATCTTGCTGCTTGCATCTTATTATCGTCACCCCGGCTCGCGCTCGACTTCAGAATCTCGCTTGTTAGTCGTTGTCCCGACCTTGAAAGACTCTTTGTCTTACTCTTGTCTTGGGAACAATCGTCTCGTTTGCTTCCGGCTTCGTTTTAAAAATCCAGCACCAGCGCGATCTCAAACTGGAGCACACCCCCGATTCTCGCCATTTAATGGGCGGTTAAACGGAATATTAATAAACGCGAGTCGCGCGGCATTGTTTCACGGTTCTCCTTCGTCTTCCTTTGTTCCCTGTATCAACCGTTGGATATCTGAATTTATAGCGGCAAGGTATAAAGGTCCTTCCGTAATGACAAACGGCAATACGGTGGGAGAGAGAGAGAGAGAGAGAAAAGAACGGAAAAGGGCAGAGGGTATCGCGCGGTGATTGCGAGGGATAAAGTTTCGTTGACAGGGAAAACGAAATATGGTGGGGAAAAAAAAAACGCGAGCATAGGCAACGGATAGCAGGGAATAAACAAACAAACAAGAAACACATTGGCGATACCTGGAGAGAGAGAGAGGAGAGAAAAAGCAAAAAAGGAAAAAAAAGAAAAAAGAAGAGAGAAAAAGATCCGTGCCAATGACAGTTCTGACACAGGATCGCGGATTCAATAATCCGCTGCTATTGAATGGCGAAAGCTGAAAATAAATATGCGAAGCTTTCGCAGATCGATCGATGTGCGCTTTGTCGGGCCGCGATCCTTGCCCTCGAGTAACACGCGCCCGGAAATTGTCGGAAAGTGAATGTTAAAAGGGAACCACTTAAAATATCATCGAGCTCGAAAAGTTGCCGGCCGGAGTGACAAGAGAATCATTGGGTCGCGTAACTCATTGCGCGTGATCGTTACTCTCGTATTTTCTTTTTCTTTTTTCTTTTTTCTTTTTTCTTTTTCGTGGATCTAGGCTTTTCATTTGCGCGCAACAGTTCGTCGTCGCAGCGTATAGAGCCCCGAAATAAACTCGTAGAGAATAATTTCCTCGCTGGTTTCGAAATTTTTGTTTCTTTCTCCCTACCCTTTTTTACGCTTTATTTTTGTGGTTTGATGCCTGTTGGAAATTGTTCAACGATCTCCTCGTACGAAAAGTCGTAGTTTCCCGCTGTTTTTATTAGCCTCCACCGAGCGCGCGTGAAACACCCGCGATATTTGGTGAACGGGCGATTCATTTTTTCACGATCGTACGAACTTCGTCCCGAGGACGGATAATTCTGATCGACCCACCGCGAAGGGCGAGAGACCGGCTCGTCGTCGAGCAACAATTGCCCGAGTAACAAATCGCGATGGCTCGTCGCAAACGAATCGGCCCGCAAATTGGTAGGAACGTTCGGGCAGCGGTGACAGTGGTGACAAATGTCCTAGCGTGGACATCTCTGCGCGGCGAACGCCGTTTCCCGATGATCGATGTCACCGCGGACATCGCGCAGCGTAGTCGGCTAGCTGCGTAGCTAAGCGATCTTCGCAGCGTAGCCGAGCGATCTCTTTCGTCGTTGAATTAGAATTGCAGGCGATTTAGCTGGCGGCTGGTGGTTAGGCGAATGTCTCCAGGCGATGAGGAGAGTGAGAAATTAGGGGAGGTTTAACAGTGGCCACAGCGCGGCGGGCCACGCTCTAAGTGATCATGGATTAGCTGCAGGAGGAAATGTAGCGGCGGAGTAACGGGGCCAAATGCGCGGGGGCAGTGCTTGGGAAAACCATGCACCAGCCAACTAATTACTATGGCACGGGCCACACCGACGGCGGTTAGAGCTGGTCCGCCAGCTTCACTCATGATCGTTACGGCCATCCGGTTGCGAAGGGTGAAATTCCGAGCGTTTGCCAGCTCGCCAACTCCCACTCTCTCCTCCTCTCTCTCTCTTTCTCTCTCTCTCTCTCCAAGTCAATGATGCTGTACTTACGCTCATTACCGGATGTAGCTAATGGAAGAAGTTTAAATCGACGTTAGGCGCCGCTAATGCTCCGCTCACCGAATCAATTCCCATGCACATGCTTATTTAACTCACGCGTGTGTGTACGTTTGCTTCTCGTTCGCCAGCTTCTCGTTTTCTCCCGTGTGTGTCGCGATCGTAAACTATCCACGAACGGTGGAGTGTATCGTAGCGTGAATCGAGTTGCGTGTAGCCCCGTAGTGTCGGTGGTGGTGCGGTGGAAACGGGGGGGGGGACGGGTGGGGGCAAAAAAGCAAAAAAAAAAAAGGAGAGTGGAGGCAAAAAAGAGGGGAAAAAAAGAAAAATGTTAAACCAGCGGTGCCTCGTTAATGCGATAACGTTCCGCTTTCGTCGAGTACATTTCTGCTCGAGGAGAAAGGGGCGCCATTTGCTCGCTCGCGTTACGAGCGTAGAGCGAAACAAAAGGTTGCGTGGGAGAATGCCACGAGTGGCGGAATAAAAGCAAAGGTCGCGGTTGTTCCGCGTTGTTCCGCGTCGTTCCACATTTCCGTGTATTTACGCGTATAAAGGACGCGGTTTACGTATTCAGGGGCATGCACGTGCTACGGCTGATTCGCGTGTTCCGCACGTTTCGAATCGTTAACGGGTAATCGAGTCGAGTTGAATCGGGGAGCGTACAGTCTCGCGCCGGGAAATAGGTGTTGGACAAGCTGTTGAAACCATGAATGCCGTGACGAAGAACGAAGGAGGAGGCAGGGCGAGGACCTAAGAGAAAGATTATTGTCGCTTATTCTCGAGGAGAAGGGAAAATGACTGGGAGGGTGTTAATTAACCAGGCCGGGGTACTCTTCGGTCTCTGACACGAAGGCCTCTCCTCAAAAGATGTTTACGCTGTGAGAGGATGCTTTAATCGAGTTGAAGAGACGAGTCGAGTAACCCAATTAACTCTCTTTTCCGTTACTTGTACGTTACGCTTCCGTGCCCTGGCTGCACGCTCGCCTCTCAAACTTCCACCCACTTTGCTCTTTCTTTCGACGGACGCGTTTCGCTCATTCGCTTCTCTATCTCCCTCTCTCTCTCTCTTTCTTTCACTCTCTCGCGTCGACTTCAGCTGTTTGGCTTACCTTTCGCTCGGAGTGCATAAATGTCAAGCGACCGCGCGACGAGGCGGCTTTCCCACTGGGGAAAAAACATTTTCCTTGACTAGCACAGCCACTGGAATACCCTGGGACAGAGATTTCACTTGACGCTGACATAACTAGTGACGGAGATAATTAATTTTCTTAATTGAAGTCTGTGCCTCCTTTCTGCCTAGGGCCAACCGGTTGCGTCGCTCCTCAGGGACACGGGCGGTCTTCGAACGAAGTTTCACTTGCGTTCAACGTGGTTTCGCGATTTCAGAACCTCCTGATTATTCTTCTTTTTATTGATCTGCGATACAATTTTAAGCTTGTTTCGCAAGCAAGGATGCACTTGCTCGAAGCACTGAGGGGATTTTTGAATCGTGCCGCGAGTTATTTATTCGGAGCTATCGCTCTCTACGTCGCTGCGTCGCTGAAAGTCGAGCGTGGTCGACCGATATTGCCGAACAGAGGATCACTGTCCTTGCTTGAAATTACGTTTGAAATTACACTGCTCTGTGCATATAAACCTATTTGCACGTCAAACAGAATTACGTACGAAAAAGAAGAGAGATACAAAAAAATGTTCTTTCCTATCTTGACACAAATTGTTGTACAAACGTTAATTCATATTTCCCGCATTATCGTACCGTCGTGTTGTCGAAACAAATACGGTGTATTTCGATTAAATCGCTGCTTTGGCAAAGTTGTTCAACAAATGTTTAAAGAAATATCTCCCTAACTGTAAGAGTTGGCTGATCGAAGTAAAAACAGTCACTCTCTCTCTCTCTCTCTCTCTCTCTCTCTCTCTTTCTCTGTGAGCACAATGGCGAATTATAATCCGTAGGAGAAATGTTTCGAGGAAATATTTTTCCATATCAGCGCGTGCTCGATTGACTCTATCTTTTTCAGCTGAAAAATTCCACCGGAAAAATTTGTCACAGCCGCTTTGCGTCTGACACGTTAGCGCGCGGTTAATGAATACCACGCGCGAGCATGTGCTCTGCTTTCGGTTCATAAACGTCACGTCATGCCGCGTGCAATTTTCGGCCGCAATTGCGAATATATAGCGAAACTAGGCGCGATAGTTGGCTGAAACCAAGTTGAAATGCATCGAGTTTCTGCCGCCCGTTCCCTTGTCCCGCACGAGGAATGAAAAACACGTGTTTACGGTCGAGTCAACATTGTTTGCGTCATATAAAACTGCTAATTTTCGACGTTCAATTGAGGTTTATATAAACAGATATATTTTTTTTTTTTATCTGAACGCTTGTTTTCCGCGCGCGTCGAACGACTCGGGCTCGCGAGGACAAAACGATCTTGTTTTCGCCCGCACGGGGCACGACAACAGCGTGGAAAATTCTAGGGAACACAGAACAATGCGGGTCTAATGCGATTTTCTCGACCGCCGCGGTCGGTTTTACGAAAAAATAATTTTAAAATTCATTCCTCCCACTTTTTCAAACGCTCGAAATTACGAGCCGCTTTTCCCTTTTTCCCTCGCCGACTGGAAAAGTAGCTTACTTCTGGCTTCTTTCTCAATGATACAACCACCAGAACGAAAATTACTTGGTACGAACCGGCCTTTATGAATTTAAAAGTCTCGCTACCGCGTAAAACAACTTTCGAAATCTGCTTTTATGTCTCGTCGTTCTCTTTGTCACACGATACGCTCGTTGGGTCAATGTTCGCGCCGCAGAAAGCGTCTCTTCATCGCCTTGACGTGGTTTATCGATTATTTCTCAAACAAATTTCTGGCGCGGCTGTCAAAAACACGAGACTTTATTTTTTCAGCAGGCGTTTCAACGTCGTTTAGGACGTCGGCTGTTTTCGAATCGAAGAACCAGAATTATCGCGTGAGTGACCGCCGCTCTTCGGAAACTTTCCCTCGGGATCTCTTTGATTCGCGCGTGTCTTGCGTAGTTCCTTCGCGATGGAGCACTGGAGAGATTCGAGCTTCTCTGGCCGAGAGAAGGAAGCAAAGTCTCCAGTCTTGCCGTGAATCGTTCTTGCCAACGCGACTTCTTCTTTTTTCTTCTTCGCAAAACACGACAGAGAAATAAAAGAAGATTCGTACTCGCGTTACTGGCGAATCAAAGGCAGAACGTCGCACAGGTAGAACGAGAGATCTAAACTGCGACTAATTGCCAAATCAAATAAAACAAAACGGTGCGCCGCGTCTTTAACGGGAACGTTCTCAGTCATTGAGAGAACGGAAATTAAACGCGTTTAGTCGATATGCTCGAAGCAATACGATAATATGGTAATTGGTCACGGCAAACAGAAACGCTCGTGTAATGCGATTTTAATTGCAAATGAACGGTCGCGGTTCGCCATAATTTTTTCCCTTCTCCTCTTCCTCCTACTCGGCGAGGGGTGGAACGTCGCACGGCTCCTTGGAACGCATCTAATTACAACGAAAATGCACAAGACAAGGGTTTCACGTCTCCCCCGTGGATTGAAAGCGAAACACGTATTGAAATTAATTTCACAGCGACGCGGCGGCGATCTCCCCGATGGGGATTAAAGCGTAGCTTTTGCACGACGTAACGATCGAAATCCAATAAAGCCGCCCGGGCATTGTCTTCCCTCTTCTTTTCTTCTTTTTCTCCCTCTTGCCGTCGTAATTTATGAATTAAGTTTTTAACCGAGAGCGCGCGAGACGACCGGAAAAATTAAATCGTGGACATCGGAATTGCGCGTTTCAATTCGCGACACATTCCCACCGACGTGACAACCGAGCGAACTTGATTACGGCACCACCGCGGGCGAAGAAGTCGCGACGCGTGATTATTCACGAGTCATCGTGCGTGAGAGAATCACACCCCTCCCCTCCGCCTGCACGTTAAAGCAGCGCATATCACGCGTATCTTGATAACGCGGTTCGCCGGTATAATGAAAACAGCTTCGTAGACCTCGATACTTTCTCGCTGCCTGAAATTATTATCCGGCTACGTCGGGAAATTGAATGAAAGTGTCCGCAGTTTCGAGCGTACGTGGATGAAATGCGTCGTGTATCCCCGCGGCTATAGGAAAGAAGAGAGAAAAGAAAGAGAGAAAGGGGAAGAGGGAACAGCTTAACTGAATTGCAAGCAAACCGGCTACGAGCGTAACGTGGTTATATCCGTTCGAGCTTATCGTCTCGTGACTTTTCGAAATGCACCTGGACCCTCCCCCGTTGACATAGATTGCACCAACATCGCTCTGTCGATATTTATCACCGATTGTCGTGCTTCAACTCGTTCAACACTTTCGATCCCTGAGTAAAATTCCAATGGACTGATTCACGATTTTTTGACGTCGTCTTTTTTAATTTCGCGTGCTCTCGGACTGTTTTTCTGTTTCCTTCTTCTTTCTTTTTCTTTTTCCAATACTACGATTTGAAAATTTCACGTCACGGTTGGTACTGAAACTTACACGGCTGAAAATTACACGACGAGCTACGATCCACGCTCCATGCGCGTCTGCGTCGGGCGAACGTCTTTTACGCGAGATATTTGCACGTCGCGGTGAGTGCATCTTTTCATTAACACGCTGCGGGAGATCGGATCGAAAGCCTCGGGCTTGAGTAACAAGCCGTACGATTAACGTTGAGCTCCGTTTCACTGGCGGCCTTATCTAAATTTAATCTCGACACAGAGTACAATTTACCTCCAGCCCACGCATCGCCATAATTCCCCGCTGATACCTTCGGAAAAAGCTCGTGGCTCGGTCGTATCGCGCGTTCCTTTCTTCCTCCGCAGTCCTGAAGTGCGCTCTTTGCTACACACATACACACACACAAACACACACGGACTCGCTGGAATCATTCACCCGTCTCTGCGCTCGCGCTCCGACCGACCACTCTTTCCACCTACTAATCACGCGGTCTAGCGAACGCTCTTCAACGACGGCTGCGATAACGTTCAATGGTAATTAACGCGTGTAATCGAGCGAGCGTTTCATTCATTCTTCCATATCTATCGGGCTCGTTACACGCGTGCGCACGTGCACGCGCTCGATCGATCTCGATCGCGCGAGTGTGACGCAGTCGCGTCACGTTACAACCGATCCTCTTTTGTCTATGATAATCAGCTGTCGATATTGACCCGCATTCGGAGGGAGGAAAATCAGAGAGGATTTAGTTTGAATGTAGCCGACGGTCGATAGTGACGTTCTGCCGTTTGACAGCTTTAAGCTCGATGCGCGATGAGCGATTACGTTGCCGATTACGGCGGCGCGGATATATTCCACGTTATGGAATTCGGCTTTAGTGTATCTGATAGCAAGGTCGTGCGGGCGGTTGTTAAACGGCGTTATTAGAAAATATAAATCTAGCGAAACGCGTACAGCGCGGGCACCAGAGGTGACAACGACGTCGTAAGACCTTAGGCACGATGCGCACGAGCGTCGAAACGTCATCGAAACTTTGCGCAACTTTCACTCTACGCTCTCTCGATAGACTTACAGTGCGTTTAGTAAGAACATGGACGATATATCTCTGGAAAAAATATTCTTTCCGTGGCAAAATTCTACACAGATCAACGATACTAAAGTACTATTATGCGCTCAATTGCACAGTGCTCAATCTCCGCTATGAATGGCATTATTGCTTGGACGAGACATGTTTTCTACCATTTTCAACTTTTCAACATACCAGACAGTTGAAGATCTCCATATTTCTCGATTTCGACGACTGTGGCTTGCCACTGTGGCGTGTTCTATCGCGGTTTATGCTTCGTGATTGACTAAATCCTATTTTCAATTGGATTGGCATCGAGGGATTGACAATCCAACACGTTGATACACGCTGAGTACAAACTTCTAGCTTCGATGCTTGGGATTTTCTCGAAGTATCGAAGATTGATTTCTTTCATTAAATCATTGCTTCACAGACTTTGAAAGTCCTCTTTCAACAATTTGAACGTCACCCGAGCGTCTAGATTGTTTGCAAAGACGCGTCTCAAGTTTCAAATCCGCGAACATCCGAGCAACTCCAAACACATGCACTTTTATTGGATTTTTGACGAGTTCTCTGGACAATTGGATTTCCATGGACAGACCAAGCTCGTTTGACAGAATGAAATTGAAAATCAGTTTGGTCAGTCGTGAACAGCGCGAGGGACACGTGCCTGAGCAACGGAAACCGTGTCCCAGCAAGATATATTTTTGGTCTTTTACAAAATTTTTTACAAAAAGAATTTATTTATTCTTCCAAAGAAATGACGTCCACGTCGTGTTAAGCACAACCGCGATATTGAGAGAGAGAGAGAGAGAGAGAGAGGGAGACTGACGTCTCGTTACATCTGCATTTCCAATTGCGTGACGTCGCGCTCTCACGTGCGCCCTATTAAGTATTTTAACGCCCCCGGGGAAACGAAGTTAAATCGCGAGCGGTCGAAGCAGCGACGCGCGCTAGAACGTGTACGCGTGCAGATAGCACGCGTTAGCAGGGTCCCCGCGTAATCTTGGCATCGGGCGAAACGAGAGAATAATGTCGTCCGAGTAAGTGCCGGCTATAGGGCCTGCTCGTAATTACTATAAAAACGATATGATTAGAGGTGAAGGCTGGCCCGCCGCGTTAATCGCATTACCTGCTCCGTCGTGATCGTCGACTCCGGCCACTCTTTCGACACACGCACGCAGCGTACACCTGACCGTACACCTACGCGCGAAATAATCGTCCGGCTGGCGCACGCGTCTTCCTCTTCTCTGTCTTTTTCACTCCTCTACATCCGCGCACGCACGTGTATGCACGGGCATTAAAGCCACCTAGTGCTCGGTGGCGGACGGCAGGTGCCGGGGGATAGCGATTTGTAGCTGCGCTGGAGTTATGGCCAATAAACTACGCACGCGAATTTAACGAATCGAGTGTGTGTGTGTGTGTGTGAGGGGATAAGAGAAACGAATCGAGTAAAGAGGGAGAGGAGTTGTCTTCTTTCCTCGTCCTTTCTGCGATACGACGATCGCAACGCTGGAAGGGGTCGAGGAGTTACAGCGGTAGGCCGCAATAAATGAATATTTAATCCATCTTCTCGCGTGGATGTAACTAATTTGAAGGGGTCGCGGCGAGAACGGTCGACCTCTTAAGCGGCCTACTAAATCTCGGAAGTTCGCACCCTTCGGAGAAGGGTCGGTAGCGAAGGGACGTACTCGACGCCGGTGTCGTCGTCGATCAACGTTTCCCTCGGCGTCCCTCTGAGTGGGGGATTCGTTCATTCGTATTCCGTATTCTGGAGGCCTGCTGCTCGGCCGCGTGCTATGAAACTCACAGGAGGGTGTCCTAGGGTGGTGGGAGGTACCTCTGCCGGCTCTCTATTGTTCTTTTCGATCATATTCACCGGCGCTGCATTGTCCTTAAACTCGGTATTAATTATCGTGTCGTTAACCGGAGACATTGTCCGAGTTAACCTGCTTCGTTTCTGAATAAATAAAATTGCGGACACGGGAACAATAGCGGAACAATGGCAGGGAGCTGCGATCTTTTTTTTTTCCTTTTTCTTTCCTCTCTTTTTTTTTTTTTTTTTTTTACTATGACGAGCAGCAGAGAAATAGAGCGCCAGAGTTTCTGTTCCTCTCTTCTCGCGCGGAGAGATCTTTGTACATCGACGTAGATCCGAGGACCAGGGCGAAAAAGAAAACGAGAGATAACGTCTTTATCAGTAGTTACATTCTCTAGTGTGTTAATATTGCGAGAGATGCGTATATAGAACGAATGAAGTAGGGTTAGAGTAGGAATTCGTTTAGCAAATATTCACAATCGTTAAATTTCCTGGAACAACAAATTTCCTGGTACGTGTTAATAGAAAGGGAAGCTTATCTTTTTCCGGGGCGGTCATTAACGAGTCCCGTAGCATCTAACGCTTGAACGGCCAGCCCGACGACGAGCTTGATGACGAAAAAAAAAGAAAAGAAAAAAAGAGAAAAAGAGAAGGAAACAAAAAAAAGTAAAATAAAATAATATCCCCCTTAATGGCGCTTAAGTGAAACGCCGGTCGGTCCAAACGAATTGCACCGTTGCCCTCTGCCTCCTCGTTCGCGGAGTATTTGCCCCGGAGAGAAGTGGGGAGAGGGTCGTAAATTCTATTGCTCCGAAAAGCCAACCATATTGAACCAGTTCGGCCAACGAGTTTATCGCTCGACGATGAATTTTAACTAACAATCGTAAGTCCCCCCCCCCCTCTTAAAAATAAACTCTGATGGATCTGCGTTTAATCAAAAATATATCTCGCGTACCGTGCGATCGTGTTTCTCTACTCTCTTAAAAATATATCTCTTTCATTTCGTACGAAAGAAAGGCAAAGGGACAAAGAGGAAGAGTGAAAGAGGAGAAACGAGAGCGGAGAATGTCTCTCTTTGGTTATATGGTGGTTATTCGACAGGAATGACACGGTGTCGCGGTAATTGGGGAAAGTTTCGCGACCCTTTTTAAGCAAAGACGGAAAGCGGACGCGATATCGCGTAATTATTACGCGGTTTCGGGTTTAGAAACTGGGAACTGGTTTCTTCCTTTGAAGCCTGCCGGAAGTAATCAGAATCTTGAACACGGTTTGTCCAATAACTCGCGCGTCAAAAGACACGGGGACCTGGCTGGCGCTTCATTAAGCCTCTCGAAAACTTGCCGGCTGATTAAGACGGATGCCATGCTCGCGTGACATTATGTTATTTGGGGCTATTGGACAGCGACCGGCAACCGGTTTCATACGGCCGGTTCGTGATGAAGTAGTTTCCAGTAGCTCGATAATTCGAGATGTTCCGCCGGTTCTGGCGGACTAACGTTGTACGAGCGTGTATTATTTGCATTTCTCCTCTCCTTTCTCGTGTCTGATTATTGGTGAACGCGTTGCTCTCCTCTCGTAATAAAAATTTCACAACGGTTTCATTAGAGGAGGAGTTTCTTAATTGGCTGATCTCTCGTGTTTTTTTTTTTTGTTTTTTTTCCTGTTTCAACTTGTTCTCCCCCCCTTTCATTGTAACATCCGTCGGTTATTTCCCGTCGATCTTTCCCTCTAACCCGTAATTCCTTCGGCCGTATGGACGACGAGAAAATTAAAAGGTTAATATAAAGACCCTTTGTAAGCTTATGAATTTTCTATTACGCCATAACAGAGCTCCCAGTTGCAAGCGTTTGAATTACGGTTTATAGAATTTTAGCAAAAGCAAGATGGAAAGAGAGAGGGAGACGGAGAGAGAGAGAGAGAGAGAGTAGTAAAGTATTTCAGAAACGAAAAAAAGCCGTTTCTTTCACAAGATTGTTCGGGTAGCGAAAATCTGAATAGCTCCTTTTTTTTTTTGCTCCCTGGGTAATTCCTTACGAACATATTCTGACATTAATGGGAAGCTGGAAACAATGCTAGTTCCTTCGCTAACCAGTTCCGATTCTTCTTTTTCTTTTTTTTTTTTTTGTTTTTTAACCTAATGCGAAATCGTCGCGGTTGTTGTTGTAATTGTAACAGCCGGAGCTAGTAATTCATCAAAATACAATGGCGCGACGAGGATTGCCTCGATCGCCGTAATTCTTAAGCATTATTCCAAGTGTCTTTCCCTTAAGGGGCGAGAGCTATTCGTCTTTCGAAGGAAACCGAAGTTTTCCTCGCCGCGTTGCCTCGCGCCAGCCTTGGCTCGGGCATCTGCTCTTTTTTCTTTCGTCTGTTTTTCATTGTTTCAACACGATCGATGTTTTTTTTTCTCGTCGTGAAGATTGGAGGGAAGGTAGGAGAGATAGGAGAAATGTCACTGGAAGAGCGAAATTTCATTGACCCGCACGAGTCTGGAGTGACACGACATAGCGGTTACAGGGATGAACCGATTGAGAGCTGACCGATTGAAAGCTCGCTTTCTAGTGAAACGACCAGAGAATAGTCCCGATTATTATGCATTATGTATAGGCCCGTGCAACGGCACTTTGCACCTCGGCACGCGAGCGAACCGAGGCGCAATTTCGTAACGCAAACTCGCGCGAATCTTCCGATCTCCGATAGAGTCCCGTTCTATTATCGCGTTTTGTATCGCGGGTAAATAGACACGTTGTTTGCCGGGATATCGATCCTGCGAGCAACGCGATTAATTGGTGGAATTTTGCAACTTTTAATTATGGGATCGGAAGTTAATGGAGCGGAATCGGCGAGAGTCGAGATTAATACTCGGAAGTGTGTGGCAATTAGTAATACACGCGGCGGCGGTAATTGAAAATGAAAACTGCAAATGAAGGATGCAATAAGTCACGTTCTCTGTATCTCCCACAGACGGTGCAGTTGAAATTCAATGCGTTATTGAGATTATCTCCTACGAAATTTTATCGTGTCTTTCTTCCCCTGTTATCTTATTATCTGAGATATAATTCTCCCTCTCTTTTTTTCCCCCAAGAGAAACGAAGAGACAGAGAAGTGAAAGAGATGTCCGAGTGATTTGCAAACCAAATGGCGAGTTAACGCGTGTCTCTTAATTAAATCATTAATCCAAAATTCGAACAGGAGTCTCGACAGTTCAGAATTGTCGAAGATTCTCATTGCGCGAGAAACTGACGCGTGTACTTTTCATTATTTATCTGTCGCAATTCGGTCGCAAAATGAAGTTCAGCCGAACTACAATCGTTCGATTTATTATTTCTATTGATTCTTTCGGCGCGTTTCCAATTCTCGGTCGCGTTGCATGCGCGATATCGATAGCCAACCGGTTTCTTTCCGATCGGTAGCGTAATTGATTCCCTCGCGGAAAGAAGCGCCGCGTTGTCTGCACGGTATGCTGCACGCCTCCTATGAAATTCAAATTTGCCGTGCGCTTAATTTTCCCGGCATTTTCGAGTGGAATAATCAAAATTTTCAGAAATTGTATGCAAAGTGGCCCCGCAAAGTAATCCCGTGGCGCGTGTAATTCGCTCGATTCCCGCACGTCCGAAACAAGGACGGTGCGCGATTCCGTTAACAGTATTTTTCGTTATTACGCGCCTCGGTGTTTCTCTGTTTCTTCCATTATTCTCTCTCCGTTATTTTTCTCCTCTCCTCCCCCCTTCCCTCACTCTGTATTTTCGTTCCACGTGAAGGATCGTCGCGTTTCCACGCGTTTTTGAGAGAAGTTTGTTGGCGCAGAGAAGGTGGTCTATCACAGTGAATTCTTGACGATCGAAGAACAACGCGTGCTGCCTCGCCCAGAGGGAGAGAAAGTTTCCGCTAAGTACGGTTAAATAAATCAGCGGCGCATTGCGTACCAACGCTTTAAAACGAGTTTTTAATTTAAACGTATCCCGGCGCAAATACGTAATTTCCATGATTTAGCGTTGTTCTTTTTCCTCGCCGCTCTTTTCTTTTCCTCCTTCCCCCGTTCCTCGTCATTTCTTCCTCTTCTTTCCTTTTTTTTCTTCTTCTTCTCCCCGTTCTTTCCTTACCCCCGCTATTAATAAAATTAAAAACGAATCTTTACGGGTGGAGAAGAGAAAAGAAAAAAGGCAAGCTGCTGCTCGTACGGGATATTTAGGATAATGGGGAAACGGCTAAGTGTTACACACTCGTGGATGATTACTTAAAACTTTCAGACAATTACCGTTGCTGTATGTTCCTGCCTAGGCTACTACTTTCATTTCACGGTGAAAATACAAATACGAGGGAAAGGAATTACGCCTCGTCGTTTCCCCATTTCGATGAAATTTCGAATTTATTTATCGCGCGTGTGCGATCGCAACAAACGGCACGAATACCAGCGCAAACTCGCTTCGATCGCCCGCACGAAATCCACCGCATTTTCATTTTCGCCCCAGCCGCGGCCCCGCATAAACGAACACGATATGTCGCGGACTAGTATCACCGTGATACGGAGAAAACTCTACAGAAATCGCATTAGGCGGTGAGTAGTCGAGAGCGTGGTTCGTTCGTAACTCGATCGTCCTACTTCCGTCGTCGGTGAAGCCACGAGGAAAAATGTCGGAACGAAATGGACGCGTGCCTGAGCCGTGCCTGCAAGGGTAATTTGCAGCTACACGGGGTTGGGCGGGGGAGGATCGAACGAATAGGCGCGTGGATTTCTAGACGCGTGGCGGCGGCCTAACGCGAAACGCGAAATGTTAAGCAATTTCTCCGGCTAATTTCAATTTCAAATTAACGCGTTCCCCATGCAAATTAACGCGGATCGCTGCTGCGTCAATATTCATCGGCCGCCGTAAGCGGGTTAGGGATTTTTCTCCGCTATAACCGAGCCGAGCTGAGCCTGTCCTTTTTTTTTTCCTCCTCGCCTCGTTGATCCGCCGGTCGGTCCACGCCGTGCAATACACATCGCGATCGGTCAACATCGCGCCGACCTGAAATATCATATCGTCTGGAAGGCGCTCAGTTTGCGTGGTGAGCCGGCGATTCGCGCGCGACCAGCTTAATTACCATCGAGATTGACTCGAGACAACTGTAATTAAGAGGAACCTTGGGCTTTGAGGTCTTAACAGTCGGGTTAGTCGGGGGAAGGAGAGAGACAGATAGAGAGACGGTCGAACCGAGCCGGTGTGATGATGAGAACTAGATGATAGGGAAGGAGCGCGGCGGGGTGCAAACATCGGGTTGGCGGGGAGAAAATGGAACCGCAGAGACAGATACCAGGAGAATACAGAGGGATCCTATTCACTTATTTGCATGTAATGGCTCGACTCGTCTGACTCGACAACGAGATCCGTCGTTGATCCACTTCGTACGCGATCCGGCTCGAAACGATTTTAATTCGATCGATTTAGACTTTACTTCTTAAGGATTGACGATTGCGAATGTTATTAACGTTCGTGTATGGTTCAAATATACGAGGTCGTTTGACGAAATTGTCGATGAGAAGGACAGCTAGCTTCTCGTTCTTTAATTTCTCTGCTTCTTATTTTATTTATTCTACACCGGTCTCATCCGGTGATTAGCATTTGAACTGATACGACGTAAAAGCAAAGAGAGTCTCGGCGGGAGTCTGAGATCAAGAACGGTTCATTATGGTGACCAGCTGCATTTAAACCAGCGCGCTTTTCATCCCGGGCGATGTCGAGATCTCGCGGGCCAAATCCGATTTAACCTTTTTGCGCTTTCCAGCCTCCCACACCCCACGCCCCTTGCCGGCTTGCTCCACCGTTTGAAACACGCGCTTACAAAAAAAGGCCGGGGAAGTTAAAAAGCCGAAGAAGCCAGCCAGGGTGAAAGAGAAACGGAAATCTGCATGAAGTCGAGGCTTTAAGTGGGTCTAGAACGAAATTCATCGCCGAGAATCGAGAGGGAAAAAGAAAGAGAAAGAGAGAGAGAGCGCGAGAAAGAGAGAGAGAGAGGAGAATGGTTCAACTCAAAGAAAATCCTGATTCGCCCAGAGGAAGAACACACGACTTCTGACTTTTTGATTTACCATCCGCCATTCTTCGTCGTGCTTTCCTCTAATCGTGTTTCCTCGCCTTTTTGTTTCATCCACCTCGTCTTTTCGTTCGCTCCACCCTCCCTCCCTCCCTCCCTCATCCTCCGACTTTCGTCGAGTTGATTCCACTAGCCTCGTAGTCGTAGTTTCTCTGTCGAACGTGACGTCGTCGATTCCCGAGGAGCGGAAACACAGAGCAAGAGAAATTGAATCGTTCCTCACGAATAAGGAAATAATTAGAGCGTTCGAGTTCTTTCCCCCCCTCTCTCTCTCTCTCTCTCTCTCTAGGTGTCTTAATTTGCCTGCTCAGTCGGCAGATTCGCGTTTCAGATGGACGCATCGAGCTGTAAGTTTCCACCAGGTATTGTTTCTTAATTTCGACGAGGGAACGAGCCGGGCAGCAATTTATCATCGGGACGCGGCTGCCCCCGATTCCTCTCCGAAGTTGCTATCGGAGAAAGATTACGATAAATAGTCGAGTGTTGTTCCGCGTAACGTCCCACGCAGTTTTCCTTTCGCAGTTCCTCGCGCCGATTATTCGCAACAACGAGTTTTTGAACAGAGAGCGCGCGCGACTCGCAACCCCCGACAGAACAGAACGAAAGGATCCGAGCCCGAGAAATAATCCGAACCCAATAACTTGAAAGGGTCGAACCCTTCGACGTTCCCTTCGACGTTTCTATGCATTCCACAAGCCTATCCAACAGCCGCCCGTCGATATTTCGCCCTTGTTTTTTTTCTCGAGTGCAGATGACAAAAATCAATATCTAAACGCCATATCTAAACAAGTAGTGTAGGTAAAAATAATACAAATAGATTTGGGTTAGGTTTATAATTCTACAGTTATCGCAATTGCTTTCGTACAGTTTTGTCAACTTTCCATTTTTTTTTGAAAATTTTTCTATAGAAAAGGGAAATTTCTCCAATCGTTAATTTTCAAATCATTGTATAGGTAAAAATAATAGAACTAGATTTCAACCTATGTAGTTAAAATAAATATAAAGTTCATTAATTTAGGAACTAACAAATACTGAAAAGTCCTCAATAAGACGATGGCAAATTGAGTCACTAGACTCTCACGCTATCATAACTCACTATAATACTCTCTAGATCTATACGCTCTGACGTCTCGCTACTCTTTATCTGACTTCTTCACAATATGCTCTTCGTCCTTCGTACGCTCACTCACACACACACACACACACACACATACACACATCATAGCCTCATATTTTAAGTCTTAAAACTCTGAAACAAACAGTCCCAAGTCTGATTTTTGCGACAATCACATCGGTGGAAAAAGTTCCGACCAATTTCCCAGATTTTCAAACAGAGAAGTCGACAAGGGGGAAAGGGAAAAATGTAAAGATCCCGCGAATTTAATTCTTTAAGTAATTTAACCTTGCAACATTGAAGACAACTATCGGCGTACACGTCGCTCGAGCGACGCGAGGCGCGTTAAGATCGCTCGAGCGCGAGGATAGCGCCTTCAGAAATTCCCGATAAACCGAGCGTGACACGGCTCGCTCGTAATAGATGCGCCCCAGCCGTGCACGCGTCGAGGTATCCGAGTATCCTGGGCACGCATTTACACGGCTCGAGACCATCGCGTCGTCGTCGTCGTCGCGCGTTCTCCTCCGCGATCGCAGCTGTGCATCGTTTCGCGTGGCTAATCAAGCCTGATAGACGACGCTCGTATTTCATAATATCGAAATTGTCCCGGGGAAATGGTCTCGGGGAGTTTGCATCCGGCGGCTGCACGCGAGCTCGCCGCCGTTAATGCGTTTTCTCGTCGCACGACCCTGGACGACCGTAAAAATTCCGTAAAGCTATTACGCCCGTAGCTGAGGGGTGAGGAGGGGGGGGGAGGGGGCGAGGATTCCTTTTCGACGAGGGTAAGCCGCGACGCCGTGGGATTTAAAGTCGATGGGTAAATGTATACGCGTAAAACGAAAAGGCTCGTCGTAATCGTGGTAATTGGCGTGCCGCCGTAACTGGAATTTATCTGCCGGGATCTCCGACTCGAGATTTTGTTTCCCGAGTTCGCGTGGATTTTGCCACTCGACTCTCGTACGAAAAATTTACGCGGATACGTTCATACGCGAGAACGAAATATCGGAAAGAAAAGCTGATGTATGTTATAGAAACACGTATTTGTTCAATACATGCACATAGATTGACACAAAATAATAATAATAATAATAATAATAATAATAATAATAATAATAATAATAATAATAATAATAATAATAATAATAATAATAATAATGATGATGATGATGATGATGATGATGATGATGATGACATTTCAGAAAACAGGAAAGTAAATTTTATTCGACACTGTTGTCAATTCAAAACAGTCAGTCTTTTGTTCTTAATTGGCGCGAACTCATTATCCTTGTCGCTTGAAATACTTGCAAGCTCGACTACGTTTAACATTGTTAATGTTAATTTTTTCGGATGATTTGTTCTCAGACGTATCTTTCGCCAAGTTTCCGTAAATTTGACGTGTTTGAAAAAAACACGAGAAACACAAATATATAGTCTGTGGGAAACATAGTGGAAGTAGGGAGACACGTTACGAATGCAAGAAATGCGACGAAGCATTATGTATTGACCCATGTTTCGAATTGTGCCATACCTTACTAGATTATTAAATATATCATGAAATAAAGCTTAAAGTTAAGTTTTTATTGTTTGTGCGCACTAACAATTCAATACAGAATAAATAATAATATTGGTTTAACGTGGTGCCTATTAAATATATCATGAAATAAAGCTTAAAGTTACTGTTAAATTTTCATTGTTTGCGCGCACTAACAATTCAATACAGAATAAATAAATAATATTGGTTTAACGTGGTGCAAATTACAAAGTGTTCTGATTATCTCAATATACTTTCTGAAAAATGTACGCCGACGAAAGATTTCGTCGTTCTCGGTGTAGATCGTGATTCAAAGTTTTTCCAAATCGTAGCCAAAGGATCGAGTCAAATTTCACTGTACTAGTGCAATCCGAACATTATGAGTTATGCGCGTCTTCCCCGGGATAACGGGCGAGGACGAGTCGAATACGAAAAGGCGCCGGTCTCGCCTTAAATCGAGAACGTTCGAAAACCATCATTTACGAGTATGGAAGCGAAAGGATGGAAACGCAGGGACGAAGGAAGCAGAGTTTCGCAACGCGGTACGCGGCAGGCATTCGGAGAATGCTCGTAAAGAGGTAGCCGCGTTATCGCGGTGCGCGCATGATTCGCGGTTCGAGCGTATTCATAATGGAGTCGATCATCGCGGACTGTGTAAATTTCGTCGTCATTAACCGCGTGTGTATTCAGAGCGGGCGGCGGACTGCTTCGACGTCGTAATTCATCAGCGCGTACCGGGGCTACATTGTCGACTATAATTCATTCGTATCTTGGCCTGGGCCAAGCGTGCAAACTGTACGCTCGCGACTCGTTGCTTCGAAGATCTTTCGAGACTCGTTACTTGCACGTGAAAGCGGGGCACGACGTATTTCCTGGTGAAAAAACAAGAGAAAAATATGGAATGAAAATTTTTCGTTCTCCGTTTAGTTCTCGAGAGAATTGAATTTTTGAAAATCTGCTACGTTCGTAAACCGCTAGACGGCAAGATTATAGATCGTCGAGCGGTGTATGTTACGTTTTTTGCTTGCAAACGATATCTGTACGACGTTCGGAAGCTACTGGGCGGAAAAAAAATACAAGGGAAGTTAGTGAAAAAAGAAATTTCATTTCTTAATTGTAAAATTGCTGATATTGTCGGATGCGAGACAACTCATACCGAAGACACGAACCTCTAATTTTCATCGAATGTGTCGTTAGTAGCTCTCGACTTTAAATATCTTTACTTTTACACTTTCGATTTTATACGACTCCGCGAATAAAAATCTGGGAATCTTTGAAGGCCAGGCGATCGTTTCTCCACAATGATAACTTTCGTTTAAAAATCTTGTTACTTCTCGATTTTGAAAAATCAATCGAGTAGATAAAGATGCGACCATCAACTATTCCAGCCCACACGTTAACACTAAACCTTGTCTGGAAATGCTTGTTTCTCGTCTTCCATTGGAGGGATTTGTGAAGGACGATACACGTGTATCTTGGAAATTAAGAGCACCAATTTCTATAAAATTGCGTCTCTATTCAAAAAATATAAGAACTAAATTGTGAATATACAGGGTGTTCGCGTTATTTTTGTCCAAAGACGATAAAGTTTACGGTTTACTGCCAACACAGTATTGTATAACAATTTTTCATGTTCTTCGTTCTTCGCGATATTAAGACGACTTTTAATATTTTTTATACAGAATGCTATTTCTCTTTTTCGTTTGTCGTATGAAAGTATGAAAGCTTGTCGTGTGTGTCCAGACGAATTCAATCATATGGTAAATAATGTCCTTTAGGGCTATGGAAGGGAAATAACAACTGCAAATAATAAACTCTACACACATTCGATTTTTCTGGAAAATTTACGATTATCTTTGAACTCGCAGCAAGAACGGGCTAGAAGTCGTTTCGCTACTGCGAAAGAAAAACGATCTGTCGAGATGACCTTTGAAAGCGTCGACTCGTCCGCCGACTTTGGGAAAATATGCTCGTTCGTATTCCACGGAGGGGTATCGTGTCGATGCCGATTCCGCATTCAACAGAGCCTCCCAACGGAAATTTCATTCGATATTTATCAACACGTTAGGCGGCTCCTCCCTATTGGGTGGCACGAGTTATCAAAGATAAATTAATTTGTAACCCCCGGAGCTTGATTAGAAGCGTAGAACTGAATCGCGTACAGACAGCTCGGTAAGCCCCGATGCTACGTGCTTGCATCGCGATATAATCATTCCGCGCGCCGAGCGTTTCCGTTCTCTCTCTTCGTCCGTTGGTGTGCGTTTGTGTGTGTGTGTGTGTGTGTGTGTGCCGGCGCAGCCCAGCCGTTTCATCAACCGCGGAAAGAGACCACTAGACGTTTGGACGTGGATCATCCATCAATTGCGTCTGCGTATCGAATTGTCAATCCTCTCACTCTCTCTCTCTCTCTCTCGTCGTGTCTCTCTCTTCGCTTGCCTATGCTATTCGTTAACTGGCAAAACTGCGAGCGAGTGGGCGTGATCCGCGCGATGGAGAAAAATGAAAAACCGCGCATTAGATCCCCGGTTCAAGTTTGCATCCATTACGCGTTCTATCTCTCGTTACCGCGAGATGGATTCGTACGTAGGCACACAGAGACAGGATCACCAGAGTTCGGCCTGTGTGACCGAGTGGAAGTTAAAAGGTTGTTGTGCTCTTTGTTACACCCCGGAGTGGAACAATTCGCTCCACTTTTTTTTTTATTTTTTTTCTCCTTCTCCCGGGAACAAAAACGAAAAAAATATCGTTTAAAGCTCCGTGAAGATAGAAATCTGAAAAACAATTTCCACATTTTGATTACTATTTCGAGCATTGGCTCGGCCATCGACCATTGACGTTTCAATTTGCTTTTCCAGTTTTAATTTGTTTTTTTTTCTTTTTCGCTATGCAATGGTACTCCGTTTCCTCGTACAAGGACGTTGCAGTATTATACATACTTCCGTCCCGCGCACATGGTGACCGCGTCGTCGCTGAAAAGGTTTGGACCCGGCCAGGCCAGGGCGCTGTCATGCCGGTTCGGCCTCGACACAAAGTAGCCCGTCAACAAGCCGTCGAAGATTGCGAGGGGCTCGCTTGTGAAGCGAAATTTGTTAGTCCGTGGTGGCGACACCAATGTGGTGGTAAATCGAAAGCGACGAAAAGAGTCGCGTGGCCATAATCCGCGGTGTTTAACGACTGCATGCTAGAAGAGGGTGGCGGCTCTTCATAGAAAGCGGCTCCGTGTCACGTAGTCAATAGCCTTTAGGACGCCGGTGGCACGTGACAGCGTCAACGTGTCACCCCCTTTATGCTATATTGCAGACATTATGCTGCTATATTATCGAACCTTCCTACAACTACAGCCACAGCGAGCCGCGTTTCCGCGCTGTTCTCACGTACAGCCCGGTCGCCGAACGTGCACGCGTGTGTACGTGCAGCGAGCCGAGATTTCGATCCAAGCCGGAAACGCGTCACCGCCACACGGACCGATACGTGTCTGCCAGCGGTATCGAAAACGATCGCTATCTCGATCGCTTTCTCCGTCCACTTTGCCCCCTCCCCCTCCCTCCACCGTTGACGATTTCTCTCGAAAAGTGACGCGGACCCCGTGGATCTTGAGACTTCGTCCTTCTTACCGCGTCGAATATCTCGGGCAACGAGATGAAAGATCGGCTAATCAGAGATCGCGCGAAATTGGAACTGCGGACTTTCAGAGGGAACGTCGATATTTTTTTTTCTTGAAACTAGGTAAATTGAGATTAATTTACTAGATAAACTAGGTAAATCGAAATTAATTCACTAGAAATTATGGAATTAATTTACTAGAAATTGGAATTGATTTACTAGTCGTGCTCTTTGTGTTCAATCCTTCGAACTCGTCGTATGTCAGGCTGGAGGTGATCGCGACACGAACTTGCTATGAAAACTCGGAGATTGTTTGAAGAATTGCCACGCTTTAAAAAGTTATACGGAATAGATCATATTATAATGATAACAATAAGTAAACAAAAAAAAATATCGTGCGTTAATTGATCTTGAAACAAATATACGAGTGGACGTGCAACAATAAAAAAACATTGAAATCGAGTTCAAAGGGTCCAAAGTAATTCGATAGATTTCTAGAATCTTTTTATGCGAAGAAAGAGAGAGAGAGAGAGAAAAAAAACAGATATAAAAGGAAATTTTTTAATAATAATAGAAAATACACACAAACAGAAAATTTAAGCAATGATAACCGAGTAGCCTATAAATTCTTCCTCTCAGGCTATTTCTAACAGTCTACCTCTTCTTCCCGGCTCGACGGAGAAGAAATAAGAGAATAAACGTAGGGAGAGAGAATTACACGCGTCGTACAAGCGGCAGTCGCTCAAGCTGAATACAAATATTTGAACAGCCACGAGTATTAACGAGATCGCCGAATTTATCTGGGTTTGCAGAGGCGAGAACGCGCGGCGCAGCCTCGATCAAGCGTGTATCGCGATAACACGCCGAGCGACGACTATATTAATTGAAGTGCTTAACCTTTTTTCCTCAATTATTCACGATACAATCGCGTTAGGTGGCTTGCGTGACGAGAGGGCCGCGCGAGTGTCTCTCGCACGCGTGAAATTCGCTGAAATATGCAGCCGCGGCGTAATGAAGGTATGTTTAATAAATAGCCGTCCTGAATCGCGTCGCTTTCACGGCGTTTCGCGTGCGTTTTACAGGCGCCACAGCTCGTGTATGTGCACGTGCTCGTAATAACACGAGTTTTGCCAGCGTGTGTGATTCTACAGTTGTCCTCCGCTTTGCACGTGTGCACGCAAATTGACGCGAACACTGAGTGAAAAAGCGAGAAAACGCGCACGAGCGGGATAATAAAGTTGCCGGATTGACGTTTTTTCCGAAGCATTCGCCGGTGGACAGAAATTCGGCCGTGAGTACGTGATCTTCGGAGGATGACCCATACGCGTGTGTGTGTCGAGAGCACGCGCATGCACCGTTAGTTCAGTTTGCCGCGCGGCGTTTATAGTCTTTTCCACATCGTTGATGCGGATTCCGCGGACACTACGCGAAATACGCCGTTCTCTGTTACTATTCGGAATTTTTGCGTCTAAAAGCAAGCAAAATAAATGTTGTTTCGGGGAGACAAAAATTTCGTGGAATCGACGCGCGATACATGGAATCAGACGTGCAGGAATCGGTTGTTTCGTTGTCAATTCGTTGCTTCCGGGCGCGTCGACGTTTCGAAACACACAGGTCGTGTTTCCTCGTTTTACGCGGCACGTCCCGTCGTAGTCAAAATCACCGACGAACCTGCGCTCGGCTGTGTGACGGACCGTATCGTCAAACTTTCACTCGAATTGGCCTGACGGCGTGTTTCACGGCGCGATGCTCGTGACAAAGTTCCCTCGCCGATCGTTCCCTGCGAGTACGTTTCGCGGACAGAAAGAAAGAGAGAGAGAGAGAGAGAGAGAGGAGAAAAAATTCGTCTCTCTCCCTCTCTCTCTCTCTCTCTCTCGAGCAATTTCTTCGCGCGTTACAGTACGCTCACGATTCTCGCGCAGCTGTTTTTCCCCGGGTCTCTGCGACCCTATTAAAGCGACACAGCCACCACTCTCCTCCTCGAGTGCCTCGGCCATAGCGCGCATACATTAAAAATGAATGTCTCTTGCCAACGTGGTCGGTGGCGGCAAGTAGGCAATGAAGTTTCGCGCATGAGCAGCTCGTAATAAAGCAGGTATCAAGTTGGACAGGCTACAGTGACAATAGCTTCTCTCTTCTTCTTTTTTCTCCTCTTTTCTCTCTGTCTGTCCCTCCCTCCCTCTCTCTCTCTCTCTCTCGCTCATTTTGCTACGCCGGCAGACGCGGTTCGGCACTGTTTGCCCCTCGTAAACGGTTTTCCCCGCCAACATTATTGTAAGCGGCGTAACGAGAGAGTGACCGATAAAAATATCGATTCGAATTTAATCCGCGGGAAGGTTACGCTCGGTCGAGCGGAAAATCGGGAAACGCTTCTCCCGCCGGTTTTCCGGCTGCCTCTTATCCGTCCCTCTGAACCTCTGCAGGGACTCGCACGAATGTAAACGTTTCACCATCCATTCGGAATCATATCGATCGTGGAAACTCGCCGATCATTGTGCCGGCGTTAATTAAGAGGAAAAATTGGCCCGCGTCAAGCTTTTTTTTCATCGTGCCGATCAATCGAATTCAACGCTGTATTATATTCAACGCCAGATAGAAATTACACGAAGAATAAATAGATTTTTGCTGTTTCTCGTTATTAATATTCAGGGTTCGTACAGGGTTGTCAGGAAGAGTCAGAACCGACTCGTTGCATTCCTTAATACATTCCAAAATACTTAACCTTGCGATATCTACCAGCAGCCGATTATTGTCCCGCTGCACTAGTGAGCGGCTCGTTGTACGAAATCGTGCCAGGTAGCTTGCCACTCGATCGGAAACCAGTCGCGCGTTCCCGTCGTCGAAGGATTGGCAAACACTTGGCCCCGGTTTCCCTCGGAAAATCTTTTCCCGCCTATGGCGCGGCGGAAGACTGTCAAAATAGTCTTGCAGGATGTCGACGCCGTCCTCTTCTAGCAGATAAACGCCACCCTTACGCTCTCCCTTTCTATCTTTCCTCTGCCGCGATGTTTGCTCCCGTGTATTTCCCGAGGAGTGAAACGAGGAATAAATATTGTTCGCGGTTAAGAAAAAATTTCTTTCCTTCGTTTTTTTTTTTCTTTTTTATCCGACGGTGTCGTCGGACACCTTGGCGGAAAATCCGGAATGATTTCAAAAGCGAAAGAGGAGGAAACAGCATGGAAATACGGTGGAAAAATCTGCGTTGAGGAAAGGGAAGCCAGCCCGCGGCTGCTGGCATCAGATATGTATGACATCGTCCTACCGACACGTTTCGGATTCGGATCGTCGGTGTATCGGATCGAGCGGAGCATCCGTGCGTGATCACCAGGATCCCCTCAGGCTTTCCTGATATGCATACACGACTGACGACCCTGAATGTATCCCGACCTTCGATGTTAGTCAGCCAGATTCTTCGAGTTCCTTAGCTAGACTGAGCCGCGTTTTCAATGGAGATTGTCAACCAATATCCGAAGATCGGTTTCTTGGTGAAATTTTTATTAATCAGAATTAACTGAAGTTCTTCTATTTCTTTCGAAAAGCGCGATAGATACGTGCGAAGAGTAGAAAATTCATGGGGGAAAAAATTGTCAAATGTCAGGATATCGTCTCGTAATTCTTTCCTCTTTCTTACCCAATATTCTTATTAGAATGATCTTGTAACTAGGTTATAAAGTCGCGTTTTCTGTGGAGATTGTTGAAATTTTTATTAATGTCAGAATTAACTAAAGGTCCTTTATTTCCTTGAAAAAGTATGACAAATGAGAGTATAAACTTCATGGGAACAAAAGCTAAGATAGCGTCTCATAATTCTCTCATTTTT
This sequence comes from Tetragonula carbonaria, assembly GCA_032399595.1. Classification (NCBI taxonomy): domain Eukaryota; kingdom Metazoa; phylum Arthropoda; class Insecta; order Hymenoptera; family Apidae; genus Tetragonula; species Tetragonula carbonaria. Next base: position 7,221,414 of record JAUCRC010000003.1, read on the forward strand.
CTTCAATATTCTTATTATTTTTTTTATATTCTTCTTGTTATATTCTTTTATATTTCTTGGTGAAATTTTTATTAATGTCAGAATTAACTAAAGGTCCTTTATTTCTTTGAAAAAGTATGACAAATGAGAGTATAAAATTCATGGGAATAAAAGCCAAAATATCGTCTCATAATTCTCTCATTTTTCTTCAATATTCTTATTATTTTTTTTATGTTCTTCTTATTATATTCTTCTTGTTATATTCTTTTATATTTCAATATTCTTATCCGAGTGGTCTTATAAATAGATTTCAGTGAGCCTGATCCTTCGAGTTTCTTAGCTAGAGTGAATCGCATTTTTAATGGAGATAGCCAATATTCGAAGTTTCGGTGTTTGAAATTTAGTATTAGTGTCAGAATTAAAATTTATTTCTTTTAAAAAAATACAACCGATACGCGCGGAGAGTATGGAAATTCGTAGGAACAGATTGTCAAAAGCCAGGATATCGTCTAATAATTCATTTTCTTTCACACAGTATTCTCATCAGAGTGATCTTATAATGATGAAACTGAAGTCTGTGGAATTATAAATGACAAATCATAGTATAAAAGTCTTTGTAACGATTTCCGAGAATATTCTTTGTTTCACATTTATTTTAATAATCACGTTGGACGTAAGATCACCTTAGCCGGAACAGAGTTACACGAGTGTCTCTGCTATTGCAGTTACGGAACTTGGGACGAATGTTTACAGCATGTGACTGAGTTTCGAGTGTTAGAAACGCGAGCAACACGGCTGAAGAGGATTTTGCGTGAACGTGACTGTGGGAGTAAATGGTAGTTCGTCTGGAAGAGGTTGTAAAATGGAGAAAGAGAGGGTGTGCTGCGTGTACGTATGCATGATATACGCACACGGGGTGGTAGTTAATTGGAATTGAAAACAGTAGTTAATTAGAATTGAAAGTGAGAGTCATTTGTGCTGTGTCGAATCGTGCGGCTGCATACATATCTATGCTACATATATATATATTATATATATTATATATATTATATATATATATATACTAACTTTATACGAGTTATTCGAGTTATTTCAATATATTTATTCATGTGTGAAAATTCCTATTAAACCGAGGAATGCTAATGTTATGTATTGTTCTCCGAAGCAATTGAAAGACCACCGAGTATCACAACTTTAAAATTTAAATATTAGAAAATTAGTACGTAGATCTTTTAATGTCGGTAATACTCGCAATAGATCGAGACAAGAAGCTAGTACACTCTATATTTTCTTATAACATGTATCGTAAAGTAGAGAGAATATCTAGATTGTTCAACATCAGTATCCTTGAACGTGGATGTATTTGTAGTACGTTGAATGTCATTACCGGGAAACGCAATTTCTTAGAAATATAAAAACGAAAATGCAAATATCGCCTCGGGGCGAGCATGCTCGAACAAATCTGAATATTTACGTTTCTCAGTCGTACGGAAATGATCGAGAACGTAACATCGGTGTGAAATACAGTCGGTTAAGTGCGTATTAACGCGATGAATATATAAAATTTGTAAAAATGGATCGCGAGAAATAGTTGAATCCAGCTGAAATTAAACGAAAAATATTGTTCGGTGTGATGAAAACCGCTGAAACGGTTAATAGAAGTCGTAAAGTGATAGCGATTTTACCAAAAGATCCCGATAATTATGGAGAAAAAGAAAAAGTTGTAGACGACTGTCTAACAGCTCGTGATAAACGTGTCACAATACTAAGAGCGTCAAATTCAAGCGCTTGACTGCGAGACAGACTGCAGAAAAAGCTGGAATTATGACAAATGTTGGTGATGTTCGATGTCTTTTAACCCTTTCACCACCATAAGGTTGCTAAGAGTAAATATTAGTATGTAACTGTTTATTTTAGTTTGTTAAGACGTAAAATAAATAAAAATCATAAAAAAAATACATAACAACGTGTAGTTTTTTTTGGAATTTTATGGAAAATATTTTTCCCAATGGACTATAAAGGTAACACAAATTATGGTCAGGCTTATTATGCAATGTCTTTTATTTATTGGTTTATCATAACAAAATGTTAACTAAAATAATACAAAATTATATATAAAATAATAATAAAATTACTATACAAAATGATGTGCTAATTATGATATTTTGCGAAGCAATTTCTTTTGGTTGTGAAGCAAAGATGGACATTGCACATAGTACATATATTATGCGTCCTATTTTCTATGCGACGTTTAGCACAATTTGCACATCTTTACGTAATTGCGTTCGGCATACGTTCTATTTTGACATTCTGTATAAAAAATGCAGATAAGGTTATAATTAAATACGACAATCACTAATTTTAAAATGAGGAAAAATATTTCCCTTAGCCGTGAAAGGGTTAAACAATTGTGAACATCCGAAAATTGCAAGGAAAATCTTGGCAAACGTGTTTATATAAAGAAGATATGGCGAAGTGTTCAATTAAGATGGATCTGAATCGTCCTGAATCGTCAACCCATGGAAGGCGCCGTGTAATGGGTTTGTGGAGATATTGGTTGTTAAGGTAAGATGGAAAAAAATATTTATTGCAGGAAAATTAAATAGTAAAATGTATATTGCGGATTAACACGTATGCGACACGAATTGTTGGAAATATGTATAGTTTTCAACGTGAAAGCCACAAAAGTTTGCAAACAAAGAAATTCTTAGAAGTTTTAGAATGGCCAGCCAAATCTCCGAAAATATTATAGAAAATTGTTGGGGGAATTTGGCAAAAGTCATATACCAAAATGGAAGACAATTTATTAATGAATTTAAAAAATATATTGAAAGAGGAGAAAAAACTAAGACAAACGATCATTAAGGAACTATACAAATCATTAACAGCAGCCCCAAAGAATGGCAAAGGTGGTCGTATTAAGTATCAAACAATTATCAAACTTGTTTCTTTTGTTTCTACCCATTGTTTTTAACGAAATATACTATCATTTTGACCCGGGGTGTACGTATACATAAATCTTTTAACGTCAACTTCTTGTAACAGATTATTTTAGCACATTGTGTACAGGAAATTAACGCGTCTGTCGTTGCGGCAGTACAGCCGAAAATATAACGAAATATCAAACTAAGTATGAAATACAGATGTAGTTGTATACCAACCAAGCAAACAGAAATAAAATCCATAGGCTTGATAAATCGTACATGCGACACTATGATAAAGGCTTGAAAACAACTGTCGAAAAAAAGAAGAAAAAAAAAAAAAGAAAAGAAAGAAAAGAACCAGAGTAACACAAGTAACGAGCATGAAAATTAAAGCAAACACAGATAACGATTATCCAATCGTTCCAGATCGGTGAATATTAAAAATAAAAGAAAAGAAAAAAAGAAAAGCAGGGTATCATATTCGTGCATTTCCTCCGTGGCACAACAAATAACGATTATCATTAGCGAACCTTTAATATTCGTTGTAGAGAATATACTCGGCTGTATATCGATCGCTTTTGATAAGCTTCCGCTTTATCTCTGCGTGAATCCCACTATCGCGAATCTACACGGTGCTCGACTTCTTGAAATTACGCTCGGCTCACACGCGATACCCGACGAAGCCGACGACACGGCGAAAATTCAACCTTTGTCCCCCCCCTATCCCCCTTCCCCACCCCCCTCGTATTTCGATCTACGCGGTTCTGATCATCGTCGATATGCTCGCACACCGTGAGCGTGTATCGTCCGCGAGATCTTTCGTTTCAGTGCACACGCGCAATTTCGCGTATGATTTGTGCGAACGAATAAAACGCCGTGCCGTAAACTATAGTTGTCCTCGTATATATACCGAAGTTTCCGGAAGCGTCGCCCTACGTAGCGTTCAACGCTCGATGTTGAACGCTACGGTGAATCTAGAGAAAGAGAAGTACGTTAATCTTCGTTTCGAGAGAAATGTTTGTAAGAAGTATTTGGGTTTTTCAATATATATATACACACACATACACGTACACATACACATACACAATGTACAAGACATCGGCGATGCGCCGGTTTCGAAAGCAAAGACGAAACACGTCGTCTTCTTGTACCGAGAAAAAGGTAGAACAGCAACATTAAAACAATGGATAGAGTTTGTCCTCAACTCGTTCCAGCTACTTCCGTCCCAAATGTACCTGTGTGTACGTATGTACGTACATACCGCGCGAGTACGGGACGCGAGAACGTAGCATCAAGTGTCAAAAAGAAATTCCAGAAAATTGTTCTTCGGAGGAAAACCGGACACACGGGCGAAATCTCTTGTAAACGGTTAATCTCATTTTCCATTATCGGCAAACCGGTGGGTAAATTCGAGAAAAAAACGCGAACAACGGGGTGATTAGTCGTCGAGCAGGGTGCGTGTCTGGGGGACATGAACGCTGCTGGGGTTGAATAATGGACCTGGACTTTGACACCAAATTGAGCCGGATTTGAAAGTATGATGTTGAACGGTAAAAGGAGCAGTAAGAAATGCACGGTTAATCCCTTTGTACATATCCGTGGACAAAACAGCTTGTCGTGTAATATCGTTCGTTGCACGCGTCGTACGGGGTGTGTCTCGCGTGTGTTTCTTCGTTAAAGTTCTTCGAGACCAACGATTCGGAAATTCGTGAAATATCCGGCTGTATTTCAATTTATTTCGCAATTATTCCTTTTAATATATAATATCCACTTTGTGTGGTCATTAGCTTAGAAAATGGATCTTTCGAACGAACGAAGAGAATGATTAAAAATTGTCAATACAGAAGATAAGTTCCATTTTATTTTTATAAAACGAATCGTTTTCATTTTCGTTTTCTGACGTGATAATTAAAAACGTCCAAAGTATCGCGCAACGAACGATACTAAATGGCGAGATATCTCCGTCCGCGAACGCGAGAAGGTGAAACGACCAGAAAAAAACCGAGAGAAATAAAAGGAACGACAATGCAGGGAGTACGTGGGGAAGTCGAAAATGGATAGGCGAAAGGGGATAAAGATTGCGATTTGATCGTGTATAAAACGAGAAGCAAGTACACAGAGTCTATGACGTGGAACGAGCCGGCCTGTGATTTATATTCATAACTTTAATACGAAGCAAGTTGCAGTCACGTCGACGTGACCCTCTGCCAGCCACATAATTTATGTATTTCTTTTATGTCGACTTTCGAGGAAGCGCGGCCTACGGTGTCGAAATAAAGTCGAGCCACGGCCTCTCGTGACACGTTGTCGCCGCTTGAATTATCGAAACGCGTGCCTGGCTGCTTTACGAGCGTCTAACATGTAATCGGACGTGTGGAGAAACATTGCGCCTGCACTCGGGTGAGATTGCAACAGATACTGAAATATATTTCCTCCCTTGATTAGGTCTTTCGTTTCTTTCTTTCCCATTTTTTCTTTCCTTTCCTTTTCTTTTTACTAATCCAGAATGGTTCCATTTCTGCCGACAATCGGCTATCGCTCTTTTCCATCCATTAAAATTTAGTGGCACGTCTTATTCCTCGATTTAGCGTTTCAAAAATGTGCTTTTGGCACGGTATGAAAATAAGAAAGTGGAGCGAAATAAAATTGGGTATCCGTTACAAATATTGTCAGAATAACGAGTGTCAAATGTTCTCTGCAGACATTGAACGTACGTACGTACGTACGCGCGTTTCGTGTACAATTAATGTTGACTTTTATCGAGCCACATGCTTGATTGTACACATCCCGTAAATACCCGGTCCATTTTCATTTTATAGGGTAGCGTGCACACGATGCAGTTGAAAATTTTCCAGTTCAACCTTTTGTCATTACTTTTATTTTCCGTGTACAGATGCAAAATGGTTGTTAAAACTGGGCGGCAATTGGCTGGCCAAAGAAAACTATTCAGAAAACTGTTATAATATAATTAGACGTCCCATGTACCAGTGCTGAAATTTCACTGCACTGGCCGGGTAAAGTATCTGCACAGCATTTACATTATTGCGTGCAATATTTCATACAACCAGCAAACTTTGATATTACGAAGTTATCAAGCTATGATTAAAAAGACACTTTGTTGAAAAATAAATCTATATTCGAATACCGTTTTCAGCTGCTTCGCAATATTTCGAGGAAAAAAAGAAAAATCGTAAATTACTGCTCTTTCCGAAAAAGTTCGAAGTTTTAAGTGCGACTCAGCTGTTAGTTTATTCCACATGTTATGTAGTCTCTCGTAGTCTCCATGTATTGTGCAACTCGCGCGCTATGTAGTAGAGTTGCGAAAGCTTGTTCGAAGATATCAAAGACGAAGGGAAATCTTTATGCTGGAGAGTCTCTGCTACGTTGGCGAGAGACTCGGCTGCGGGCGATTCGAACCACCGCCGTTTAATTACGGATTCTAAAGCTCCTTCGCCTACCAGGCGAAACACGGTCGCATTTATTTGTCCCCCAGTCTTATTACCACTTTTACGGCGCACCTTTCGGTGTTTTCGCAATGAAATCGGTCCTCTACGGGTTTCCCTCTATAGGTTTCGCTAGCCTCTAGGCGCCATCGTTTCTCAATGATTCACCACGTGACTGTTGGGAACAATAACGCGGAATTATTTTCGCGAACGATACCACGGCTCGTCGCCTTTTCATTCGATAATGCTAGAAGCGGGCTGCGTTATTCCGCTACTCGACACTCGAAGTATTTTACGAGCCAGGCTGTTCGTCGGTGGATTCGGATTCTCAGCTACTTACCTTGTTTCCGCTAAAGGAAACGTCGATTCCCAGCGAAATAAATAAATAATTCTGTCGGGCAATATTTAACGATCGCAATTCCTGCCCCCCCCCCTCTTTTGATGTTCCTCGCGAGTCTCTTCGATCGAATTAATTATAAGGAAATTCAACCATTCGACTCCGTGTTACGTATCCTCGGTCGCAACTCTGTTGGCAATTTTTTACGTTAAACGTTGTCGAACAACGAACCGACCGACAGATCGATTAAAGTCACGAGCCACCGAGTACAACGGAGGAAAGAAGCCTGTCTATCGGATTCAGTTCCTGCTTCTCCGTCGTGCGGAAATGAAATTTAACATGGCCGCAGCGGTTCGAGTGGCCGCTTTGTAAGGGCAGGCGTTTCGAGCGGTCGTCGTCGGCGGTCGTGTGATAATTACGAGGTCGTAGGCCGACGACACTCGAGTGTGTACGGTCGCGCAGGCTTACGAGCACCGACGGAATAAGAAGCGGAAAGCTTTTCACCTCCCGGGCTAGGGAGGTGTCGACGGAGAAGAGGAGCGGGGGAAAGGGGGGAAGTAAATTCCGAGCGGCGGCGCTTAAAACGCACGAGCGAAATGTTTAATTTACCCGCCTTACTGCCCGGCTAGTCTCGAGCTTCCGTTTCGAGACGTGAATATTCGCGAAACTCGGCGCTCGTTAAACAGCCAAGCGTAATCGGCGATTTGTATAACCTTAATGACGGAGCCACCCTTTCATCCTACCCTTTCTCCCTTTTCGATCTATCTTTCTCTCTCTCTCTCTCTCTCTCAGTCGTTCTAACTCGCTCTATTTATCTCTCCTTCTTTCTTTTTCTTCCTCTCGCTCTTTCTCTCCTTCTGCCTCTCGATTTTCCGTGCGACTTTGCATGGCCCAATCCCTCAGCGCGCTTTCGCTTCCGTCGATCGGGAACGACCCGGGGAACCCGGTCACGGTGGTACTTTATTTTTAATTAACGTAGTTGCCCGTTACCTTGAAGCTTATAACGCAGCCCCCGTTTCGCCGGTTTCGAACGAGGTAAAACATCAAGCAAGAAAGTAAAAAAAAATAAAAAAATAAAAAAAAAATAAAAACATGGAGAGTAAGAAGAAATTCAGGCGAGGGGCGGGGAGTGGGAGGGAAGGCTAAAGAAAAATTGTTGAGACGTCGACAACGACGGTGGACCGTTTAATCGAAAACTTTACGAGGAATTCAGCGACTTTTTACAAGCGTACGCGCGATAAAACTTCGCCCCTCCTTTACTCTTTGCCCGCTCTTTACTCCCCCTTATTTTTCCTCCTTTCTTTTTTCTTTCTACTTCTTTCATCCTTCGTCTCATCCTATTTCGCCGTCCCATTTCCTTCCATTCTTCGTGGAAACCGTATGTTATATAATTGAAGCCAGCGGAATAAAGACGAGACGTGTATCGATGCATAATGCAGACGCGTCGCGTGCAAATTCTCCCCCCCCCTCGTTTCTTTATCTCTCATTCTGCCTGCCCTGTTGCCACGCTCGAGGAAAAATATATACGAACGCCGCGCATAAAATACGAGTCTTTCAATGTCCTCCTCGGGAGTGCTACTTAGCGGATACTGCGGAAGATCAGTGCCTCGAGTTCCGACTATTTCTTTCATTCTTCCATTCTTACGCCTTCTCCCCTCTCCCTGCCGCCTCTGGGTCCTGGCTCGCCACCTCGCCAGCATGCTCTCCTTCACCCTCGACGACTTCTCGTTGTTTCTCCGTCTCTTTCTTCCATCCCCTGCTGTTTTCTCGCTTCGCTCTGCTGCCGCTGCTCGTCCCTCGTTCTTCAGCCGGGTTTTTTCCCTCGTTTTCCTTCGAGTCGAGCTTTCTTAGCCCTCTCTGCCCTGCGTCCGCCAGCACGCGGGCTAACGCAAATGGCAGAGTGAACTTGACTAAAGTTCAATATGCGGACGACGGTGGCTGGGTAACAGGGGGCGACGGGAACGACGACGACGACGACGACGACGGAACTTTTAAGTTTACAAACTCAGTCGAACTCGTTGCCCGACAGTTGGATTGATTTTAATATCGACTTTGTTCTCCAACTCGACTACCCGACTGGCCCGCTACTTTCGCGGCTTCTTTCCTTTTCCCCGGCGTGCTTCTTTTCCCCTTCCTCGTGTCTCGTCGAGTCGCGGAAGAACTGTTGCCGGAACTGTTGTTTCATCCGTTTCGAAATTATCGAATGTCATCGGTATCCGCTCGATGGATCAACCTCGTTCGTCGAATCTCTTCTTTGTCTCTGACTCACGTGAAAATATTAATCATCAGTAATATTAAACGAAGAATAGAACGAGGTTTCATTTGGTAAATCCGAGCGATTCGCGATCAGGCTTGGTCTCAGGGGACTTTCGATCGGAACTCCATCGGGCCAAAAAGAGAGCGATGCTAATTCGACTCCTCTCTTTTGTAAACGAATTTCTCGACTAACGTCGCGACTAAGCGAGTAAACGAGAGAACCATCGTGAATTATTTGTCAACGTTACGTTCATGAGAAAAGAATTTTGCCAGGGAGAAACCGGTAACGAATCGTTTGCGGATTAGTTGTAAACACGAACAAACACGGACAATATTTATCCGATTATTGTTGGTCAAAGGTTGCAATTATTTTAAATAAATTCTCTGAAATTTTGGAGAAACCCGAACTTTTCAAATTGGACACAATTTAATTCTAATTTCACGCCGACATGTTTCGAGTTACCGATATTTTATCCCAATGCATATCAATTTCTTTTTTATTACACCACTCACCTGCAAATGACTGCAGAAATTTTTTCAAGTCTTTCTCTTTGCAGTGTTGTAAAATTATAATCGGGACATTTTAAAAAATATTTTCAAAAAAATTTCCTTGAACGTCGTCCAAAGCGCTCGATCCGCTGCGAACATGTTGCTCCGCAAACGTTCACGTTTAATTAATTTTTATCATTTACAGACGGTAACCTTCCTCTTGGTTGTAAAATCATAATCGAAAAATCGCCTAGAGAAATCCAAGAGAAAAAGAAAAAACAAAAAAAAAATTCGGTCCAATCGCGTGTGTTCCAGTGACGAGCTGGAACAAAAATCGGCCGAATTTAACGCCATAAGCACCGGCTCTGCCTTGTTGTCGCTTGTCGTTGCCTTTTTTAATGCCGCGTCGATAATACCTGTATAAGCGTATCGCCGCTTAGTAATTCAATTGCCAGCGTTATTATTGCGCGCGGGGAGATTTCCGAAATATCCGCGCAAATATTTTATCCACCCCGTGGATCCTGTCCCTGGTCGTCTGCCTCGTCGGCCGAGCTCCGCGTGCGGATTTACGCGCACGCTCGTTACCGGGCGTGAAAAACGCGCGTGTGGACCTCCTGTAATTCACAACGTATCTCGCGCAACTGTCGGGCATCGTTGCGCGCCGTCACCGCGGATATATCTCTCGAACGGCTTCCAATCGCGCGCAATTAATATTTCATTCGGTAAACTCGGTTATTACTTATTAATTTGACGCGTGTCAAATTGCCGCCGTTTCCGTTTGCCCTGTATTATTTTAACAAATTACTATGAAATTACGGTTGCCTCGCTCTCGACCGCGCTTTCTCTCCCGTGCCGGGCGATAACGAAGTGCAACGCCGATCGAATGTTTTCCCGCTAATCGATATTATTAACTAACGCGAGCGAGTAAAGGGAGCGCTTTTAAAGGCTTCGTTTGTCGAAGGGATGCTCGAGACGTATTTAACGGAGCAGGTGGGTCATAGACAAGGTCGTCGCGCGATTATTCTTTTTCCACCGTCATTTTCGCGTACCGCGTTTCTGAGAACGAGACGAGGAAATACCAGAGCAATGTTCAATTAAAAAGAGTTTCTGTCCGACATCTCTCCGGACGCGGTTTATCCTATAAAAGAGTCTATAAAAAAAGAAACGTCTCGCTCGGAAGTTATTACATATCCGTGATGGAATGTAATCTGTAATTAGAATGCCTCAATTCTCATTGCCCGTTACAAGTCGATCGACTGACGACGAAATTGGCAGCGCTAAAATTGTTTCCATGACCCAGAGATGAAAAAAGGCAAAAAGTTCGTGACGCGGATCTTAAAAATACGCCTCTATGCGAAGTGACGTATAAACGGTGTCGTTTCTAATGAAACGAACCAACTCGGCGAACAATCTCCCAGTACCGAAAGTCATCTTCTCTGTTCTCCTTATGCTCGTGCTGGCTACGTCGCTGTTTGCCACATTCGTACGCCGCATTGGAAGTGCACGTCGCATGAAAACGGAAGGAAGTTTTGATTAGTTGCCGAGATAATTGACGAGGAACGGACGCGGTCGCGAGATGAGTCGCTAGCTAATACCTAGAGAGTCGGCCGTTAAATTTTCCTTACTTACGGTAGAGTCGAGCGCGTGTCTCGCGCCGTAGCCTCGGCTGTAATTAGGTGATTGCGGCCCGTGGAACGCAGCAAACCAGCTAACAGCGACTGTTATTACGCGAACGGCAAGGATAATTGTCTCGAGACTATTACAACAACTTGTTAGCCAATCTCCTCGCCCGATTCTTCTCTCGCTTTATCCTTTCCAGGCTAGCAATCGGCGTCTCGCTGGCTGGCTCGCGAGCGTCTCCGTTAATCTAGACGATTGTCGAGTTTCGCGGAATCTCGTCCGCCGAGATATATTAAGACGGTAAAATGATTTCCTTCCGGCGGCGGGACCGGAGAGATCCGCGTGGCTGCTACTCGAATGGAGGAAGTCCGAGGAGGTTCGACTAACAGATTGTAATCGCAGTCTGCGCGACTTTAATTTCCATTTAAACGGTGCTCGAGCGTTGTTCCAGCGTTCTTTCACTTGAACCCGCGTTGGGAGGGGAAATGATATTTCACGTCAGGTTGCCCGTTATAGTCGTACATTATTTCTCGCGTGGCCCGCTCGAAAAGCTGATTTTCCTTGAACGGCGGAGGAATCAATCGAGAATCGTTTTACGAGGGCGATATAAAGCGTTTAAGCGCCGGTGTGTAGACGGAGAGCGGGTAATTCTCAAGTGGTAGGAGCGCAGCGCTGGTCAGACGCGCGGCCATTCAACCGGAGGTGGTGGCCCGAGCGCGCTTTAATACATCGTTACGAGCTCGGAATCTGCGTGAAAAGGGGCCGGTGAAGGTGAAGCTGTTCTCAGTGGAAAACCGGCTAAGACAAATTGCTGTTGCGAACTATTTTAACCTCATTTAAATATCAAATTATGTCAGGTCGAGGAGATTATCGCGCGTGTTTCGCTTGGCTGAAGGACGTGTATTCACCGTGGTTGCACGTAATCTCGGAGGCTCGCCCCCGGTTCGCTTATTTAAATACGGCGTTGAGCGCGGAACAACTTTCAAATTGGATCCATCAATCGTCCACGCGTCGGACGAGGCGGAAACTCATTGCCGTGGATAATTCCACGGCCTATAACTGCTCGTACACGAGGAGCGGGGGTGGGTGCGAGGGTCGTAAATACGAAAGAGAAGGGCGGGTATCGAGCGTACGGCACGGTGGCCGAGAGCTAATCGCGCGCCGGAACACGACAGAAACTCGAACGAGGCATAATATCGACGAAACGAAGTAACGAGTGGCTCCTTTAACCATTTCCGTCGGGTTGCTGGCATTCGAGGCACGCGCCACTAACTGGATGTATTCAAATCACAACCGGCGTACCAGAGAAGCAAGAGAAATAGTTTCACCTCTCTCCCTCGTTCTCTCTCTCTCTCTTTTGTTCTCGTTCTCGTGCTCTCGTTTTCCCACTTGTTCAGCCACGGAACCACCCTGTTCTCGGATCGTACAAGCTAGACTGTTTAGCGAACCTTCCCATGCCTGGCCGTACGTCCCCCCCCCTTACGACCTCCCCTTTCGAAAGGGAGAGGCAACCCCCGCCGCTGGAAATCTAATAATCGCGAGACTTCGTTTCGCAAGGCGACAATCTCGACGCCGATCGAGCAAACTCGATTTTTACTCGTAATTAAACTCTCTTCCTTCGGCCGTGTCCCGCCGTACTAGAAACTCTTCCTCGCTGTTTCCTCTCTCTCTCTCTCTCTCTTTCTCTTTTCTCTCCTCCTCCTCCTCCTCCTCCTTCGCCACGTACCTAGCCGGATTCTTTGTACCCGCTTAGTACTCGCCGAACTACTTCAGCCAATTCTTTTCGCGTACTGAAATTTCCACGACGATCGAAGAAATCCCTCCTCTCCCTCCATCCCTCACCGGCCGGGTTCTACAAGTTGCACGCCAGTTGCACGCCAGTTGTACGCAAAGCAGGCATTAACGAGGATTTCTTACTCGAGACTCGCCTTTACTCGCGGCAATTTCCCTCCCCCCTGATCTTATTGCCTCCGCGGAAGTTTTTCGCGGTCGGAAGTTTTTTGAAATATTGCCGCGGAACGTTGGCCGGATGCAAGTAACGAGAAGGCAACACTATCATCGCGACTTACCATTTAATTGCCGAATCAATTTCCCATCTCTGTCATTGCCTTCCTCTCGGTTTTATTCCTCTCGTTCTTTTTCCCATTCCATCTTCCTTCTTCGTTCTTACACGCCGTCGTTCCCTTTCATCGAAATCGATCGACGAACGCTTTCTTACGTTGCGAAATTAATCGCCACCGAGTAATTGGATCAGGTTAAAATCGCCGATCTCACCTCGAAAATGCAGACACTGAAAATAAATGGAACTCGGTGCTCGTTGGGCGCGAACCAACCTTCCAGCCTGGATGCACGAGAACGAAATAAGCAGCGTAAGAAGCGAAAGAATCGTAAATTACGCGAGGCTGGCCGCGTTAACTCGAAACGTTAATTCGAAAGGCATTAGACGAAGAACGTTCGCCGGCGAGTTTACTTGCCGTAGGGTTGGCTCCGCGTGTCGGCGACATGCACCGCGAATCAAGGGACGAAGATTGATTAACGGGGGAGGGGGGAGGGGGACGAGATTTCGCCCGGGAAGTGAACGAGATTTGGAAACGGGACAATCGTCTGGGAAGTAGAATTTGCCCGAATTCGAAGTCCAAGGATTGAGTTCGATCGAATCTTGCGTAATTAGGGGAATAAGTTGTGTTTTTTGCGATCCGTTTCGAAAACGACCGACAGAAAAGCGAGTACAGTTCGGAAGAGTACAAAGAAAACGGGGGCGTGTTGAGTTCCCGGGGCGGAATTCGAGGTTCCATATTCTTGGAACGAGCTTCCCCCCTTTCGGATTCTGCCTTCGCCCTACTTGACGAGCGACCTACATCGCAATTCCACGCGGAAACTCCAAAATAATCTGAAGACCACCGGAGAACGTTGCAACTCGTCAGAGTCCCTACGAGTGAACATTGTTCTGAAAACTATATCGGAAACTGTATCAATCCCCGATTTAACCCCGCGGTGAACAAATTGGCGGTCACAGTGGTCGACGTCGTGCAAAATAGCCGCCGTGCTTGTTAACCCTTTCGCTGTTAACCGGCGAATCGCTGCCAAAAAGTGTACACATTGATCGAATCATTTTCCAGTTTTTGAAATAGAATCAATCTCGACTTTTCTGGCGACATTTCGACAACGGCCTGTAGAATGTTCTTTTCTTGAACAAATTAATTAATCTTTCAGACCAAATCTTAAATTTTTAAGAAATTGACAATTATGCCTATAACCGAACTGCAATTAAGAAAGATTCTTTTTTATTACAATAATTCCTTATCGTGCAGATATTCCTCTGTCGAATAGAAAAAAAAACATAAGAAAAGGCTCGTCTTGATGGCTAAAGGGTATTATGTATTTTTTTTAATACTGTGATTACTCCGATGCGTCGATAAATATCCGTACATATCCGGCGTTCGTAATGAAAAGGTTAACATCGACAAAAGTACGCTTGATAAAAGCGTACGAAACGGCGATGCCGCGGTTTGACCCTTTCCTTGGGAAATTGAACGAGTGAGAAGAGCAGAGAGAGAGAGAGAGAGAGAGGGAGAGAGAAAGAGAGGGAAACGGAACGAAGTTAGCCAGGACGGGGACCAACTTTTTCACGCGATTCTATCCGCTACCGTGAAAGCGGAATCGCATTATCCGCCGTACGTTTCGTTCTCCGTTCCACTCCCTCTCCTTTCTTTCTTTCTCTCTCTCTCTCACTCTCACGTTCTTTCTGCCAATATTTTTCTGTCTTTCTCCGGCCCTCAGTCCGGTTGTCGATTTCTCTTTCTTGACACGGCGCTCGTAATTCACGGTTGCGAGCCTTCGTTCCAGTCGATACAGATCGGCTCCGGCATCGGGTAATTCCCCGGCGACACCGTTTTTCCTGACATTTTCCTAAACCGTGACGCCGCGCCGGTAAATACTCGTTTACCGCTAAACGGTTTTTCCGCGTCAGCCGTTGGAAAAATCCGCGATCGAACGGTGCGCGCGCGACCGGCGATGCGACTGGGACGGAGAATCATGGTCGCGACTCTACCTGGCTATGTTTCGGCCTCGTTTCGCGGCGCAAAGGTACGACTAAAAAGGTGTGTTGGATCGTGTGCACGGGAAATCAGCGATTCAGAGGTATTTCGAGGCTTGTTAAGAATAACAAGGACCCCTAGGTTCGATTATTTATTTATTTATTTATTTATTTATTTATTTATTTATTTATTTGTCCTAACGTCAAGTGAAATGAATATTAACGATACAAGGTGTATTTGGTAAATTAGCTTGCGCGATGCAAAGAACGCGAAACGAACGATTGACTGTTTATATTATGTCAACTGCACATCACTGAATAAAATCAAATTAATTTTTCTGCCACGTCTGTTCGTGGGAATTTTATCAAATAGGATTTACGTCGATGATGCTTGATTTTTCTCGCGACTGACTTTTTTTTTTTATTCAAATTGTGCTGATTGCTGAAATTCTGTCTTACTTAAACTAGTTCGCTTGTATCTCGTTGTTATAATTATCCGTTTTCTCTCTCTCTCTCTCTTTCTGTCTCTAATTTCGTTCGCTGATTGTGCCGACCTAATAATTTCGTTAAATTATTCGTCATGAAAATAAACAAGCAAGACTGGCCGCGTTGATCAACTAACACGTTTCACACGGTATACACAGACGAGCTGAATTAATTTTATTTTATTTCACCCTGACGGTCGACTTTCGCGTCAATATTTGCCGATGTTTCCTCGTTTTATTTGTAAGTTTACACCGCGAATCTCCAAACATACATGCCCGTATCTGCGGGCATCTAGGCGGAAGTTAAGCCAGGCTTTGAGCCAGCAGCGACTGGATCGCCGGAAACGCACGACGTTGCAGTGAAACACGAGGAGGGAGATGTCGCCGACGGCCTCGAAGATGCACGCGTACGGTTCGAGTAGTAAACAGAGCGATACACGCGGGAGTCCGATTAGGCAAATTATGGATCCTAATGGACTAATGGTAATTAGGATTACGAGCTGCTGTCATCAGGCACTCAGAGGCGTGTCGCCAACCTCTCTTATTTCCTCTCTGTTCTCTCGATAATGTTTCCGCCGACACTTTCGCGAATCATTAATAAAACCAGACACACATGGCCGGCTCACGGTGCACGGATACGAACGTGCACGTCCCGTACGGTATACCCGATACACGTAGACGAATGCAGAATGGAAATTCATGGATGACTGGCGGGAAAACAGAGGGTTTCGCGAGGATTTGCATATAGAAATCTTGAAGGAACAAATTTTTCTCGAAGCACCACCTCTGTCTTCGCCCGTGCCTCGCCTCATCTACTCTCTTGCTCTCTCTCCCTTTATCTACGTTCTTTTACTTCGTACCGGATGGAGTCTCGCTCCATTCCTCTCGATTTGCATACAAGATTGCAGATGCTCTTCAGCGCGGCACGTTCCCCTGTACCTCTCTCTTCGCTCGTGTCTCTTTCCCCTCCACTCTTTTTCTTCCTCTTCTTCTTTTCCCTCTTTTCATCCGGCAGAGACGCCCTCGCTCTAAAGCTATCCTTTATCATCCCCTTTGTTTTCCAGCCTGGCCGGAAGAAATGCCCAAAGGTATCGAATAACGTGACGGGGATTACCAAGCCGAGTTTGTCGTCCAGACGATGCCCTGACCGTCGAACCGCGACGACCGATTGATATTCGCGGCCGATCGGGGCGATCGCGTTAGCGTGTCGATTGGGTTTCCGGTTGTTCTTTTGGACGACCTCTCTCCTTCTTGCATCGAATAACGTTATGGACTACGTTCGTGAACTCTGATTTACTTTTATTTTTTCTTTGATCTTATTCGTTCATAAGTTATCGATACAAAGACACTTTCATTAACTTTTATTAGATATATTTATTGTAAATATTATATACATTTTATTAATTTTTTTTTTAATATAAAATATAACGTGCAGAAAGAGTAAAAAGTATGAGAAATGTATAAGGAATAGAGATACATTGAATTAATACTAAATCATCTTACTCGCAACAAATGTAATCAAATTGGATTTTTGCACGTTGGCCTCCTCTTAGAGAACAGAATGTAATGATACAAATGAAAATAATAGTAATTGATCCGCGCACGTATGTGTGTAACCGACGGGCAGATATTTGCGGAGAGTTGCAACTTTTTCCCTCTAAATTTATCGAAAATATAAAAACGGTCGATTTAAAACGAGGAATACGATGATAAATTTTCCTCTCACCCGCGTTCCCTGCGTTTCTGTTTTTCATTTCTATTTTTATTATTTTTTTTTTCTTCTTTTTTTTCGTGCATCCGTGCCATTTTGCGCCACGAGCCGTGGGAATTATTGAAACGGGATAGTGCGAGAATTGTTCGATCGATTGTTTATAATTATATGACCATAACACGCGGCAACAATTTATGTTCATTACACTGTTCGCACGCGCGCGGCGAATTGCGTTATCGTAGTTAATCAATCGTTGATGAAAATCAAGTCAAAATCAACAGCGATAAATGTAACGAGTCTAGACGTTTACACGGCAAACGTCATTTTCAGTCTCGGCAGAGTAAAATTTCACATGCAAAACGACCTTTAACGTCGAATATTTAATCGAATCATTCTCGGATTCTTAATCGAGCATCCGCCGGATGGTTAATTAATAAGGCTCGATGTGCGGATACATAAAACGGCGTTCTACTTTCGTTGTTGTTGTATCGAAGAAAACCCGAAACCGAGAAAATGGCACCGTTTCGAGGTTGTTCTTGGCTTGTTTTGGATCCCGCATCGACAAAACGCAATACTGCTCGGTATACTTCGACGGGCAGCGCATCCCTCTTTTCCTTTCCCTTTCATTTTCCAACTGACTCTGTAGGCTGACTGTCGATATAAATTATAGATGCTCGCAGGGTTTAACCCTTTGCCCCCGACAAAGGGTTAAGCCCTTCTTTTGTATCATTTACCGGCAATTTATTTACGAAGAATCATTTCAAATAAAATGACATAGCATTGGAAGTAATTGTTCAAATGATTTTTAACACGAAATTTCATTGATTAATATCTTTCTAACGTGTGACATCGTTTAAATTTAAAGCAATCACCAGCACTGCGGGTTTGCTAGAACAAATATAATATCGTATAATATGCAAGAGTCAATGGTGCATGATTTCGATCTCTGGAAAAATAATATCCTCCATCATCTTTTCAATTTTCGTAATAAGCAACAGGAAGTCTAATTTGTGTGAATTATTCCAATGAGCGTCAATTGACTCAAAGGACTGTCTTCAGATATATTTCTTCTTCTGAAATAACTTTTGTTCTTCTTGCGTCGTTATTACAGCCTTCTCTACTAGGCGTCTGTTCAGATACTGTACTATTATATATCGCGTCGTACACCAAATGTACACGTTCATGATAATGATCAGCAAATTATAAAACGAGAAAGTCCGAACTGTTAGCTAGATTTAAGTATCCCTCAGAAGGGACAGTCGAGTGCGCAAAGGGTTAAATTTGATTATTGTGACCGGAGGCGGAGAGGCGGTTGCACGGGTCCACTGGCGAATTTATACGCCGCCATATTGCTTCTGTTCCTTTTTTCTGTTCTCCTGTGTCGTAAATACACGGCCATACGCGCGCCATATTCCGACCGGTCGGACCGATACGTTCGAGCCGAGGTATCGATCGCGAACGTTTCAATTTGCCCGAGCTCTCTTGCTTTTCTCTCTTGCTTATTCCGTGTCGCTTGCCGTGTCTCGTCTTATTTAGAAACGTTGGAATTCGTCTCTGTCGCGCGAACGGTGTCCCCTCTCCCCCGCCCCTTTCTAGAAGCTGGTTTCAGAAAGACCGGTGCGAACGGTGCCTCAAGACGAAACCGTTTAAAACGCCCGGCGAACGGAATATCTCGAGCGGAAGCGAAATAAAGACGCCGAGAGTTGAGGAAATATGCCGTTTCTCCGCGTCAATTCTCGCGAAATATTGGCTCGAAGCAGAGAGAGAGAGAGAGAGCGAGAGAGGGAGGGAGGGAACGCTCGCGCTTGGAAAGTGGAAGGTAACTTGATTGGTTAGAGCGATCTGACTCGAAGGATGTAGCCAATTTTCGTGACGGAAAACGTGGTGGATCCGAGCGTTCTTGTTCCACGGTTTGTACGGAACGGTTCGTTGGTTTGTCGAACGTGAAGTTTCTTCTTCGGGTGTGTTAATATCTCATGCGACAGTTGGATTGTGTTCCCGTCCGTGGAATTCCCGTGGTATTATAGCCCGACTATCGATCGGCTTAAATCGATTACCTATCTTAATGCCGAGTGGATGCAGGTTCTAAGGTATGGCCCTATTACGCGGTATCGCTGACGAACACACCGTCCACCAGATCGAAATATGTACTACCGAGCCTAATTAGACAGACGGGACTGAAGCTGTTGACAGCTTCTGCGTGAACGTGATAAATGTTCATCTTTCATTCAATATTCTTGCTTTTATCGTATAACGTATAATCATCACGAATAATAGTCAATTTGGATCAATTGTCAAAGCGCACGAATTTATGGTACAAGAGTTCAAAATGTCGAGGGAAATTCGCAGACAAACTACAAGAAAGCTTAAGGATGAACTGACAGTACCATTATATACCTAGTGCCTATTGTTATCTCGCAGATATGATAAATCAATTCTCATCAGCGGTTCTCGGTGTTGTACAGCGCCGAGGCTATAAGCACATTATTGAAGATACAAATACTTACGGAATAACGATACTTACCAGGTACATTGATCGGTGTCGCGAAAGTCGTTGGAAAGAGATTGCACGGTAATCCAAATCCAGGATCACGCGCGCGAGAGACTTGCCGCGAATGGATGCACAGCCGTGGAAAATATCGGAATCTCGATATGCTCGTTGTATTTTGATTTATTCGGTGCACTCGCCGGATCCGGCGTTCTCCTTAGATGCACGCAGCCGAGCCGTGCACGACCGTGCACAAGCGTGTGCAGCGTATACAGGGCTGTCAGGTTAGGCAAACAAAGTATCGTATATCGGATACGGTGGTGGCAGATGCCGCGGGCATAACAGAACCACCCTCTGCCCTCTGTTCGCTCCGTACCCTCTCTCGCTCCCTCTCCCTCTCCCACTCGTCGTCTCTTTCCCACCTTTGTGGCCCGCTCTTTCGCTCTCGACACGCCAAGCTTCTTCGTAAACTTACCATCTTATTTCGCGAACAGGCCGAGCGACGCCTTTATGAAAGCGGGCTTCGGTATTAGCATAGGAAGTGAGGGCATCCACATCGGCGCAGCCTACGACCACTACCCCAAGCGTTTCCTTCTTCGACCTCTCCTCTCTCGAGATTCCTCGCGTAAACCGAGTTAAAATATATTTCTTCTCGATTATATTCTCGAAATTTCTACGACACTCTTTATTTTTCATCATTTCTAGCATTTCGCGCGATAAAATCTTCCGTATGCGCGCGCATTAATGGTAATGCGTTAATACTCCCTCGTATGAGTTATTTAATTTTTCTAGTGACACCCGTCTCTCAATTTACGCGAGTATCTGTTTTACGCGGCAAATTTACCTGGAATTTACGCGGAACTTTTTATACGCGGAATTGATTTACGCGATCTTATTTACGCTATTTTCAGATATGTATATACATACATATTTTCTTATAAGTTTTAAAATTGACAGTATTGTACAGTCAATACTGTGAGATCGGTTGGCGGAACGCGTGACAGAAAGAACGCTTTGCTGCGTTAGGCCCGCGTTGTCTTTGGCCGCTGGGCCGGAAGCGAACAGTGTGACTTTGGACGTTGAGAGGACGACATTGTTACTATACTGTTTAGATTTACAATTTATATTTTTTAATTTTAACCCAGTCGTGTCTAACGAACTTTCAATCACACGAAAAAAGAGAAAGTCGATGTCTTTGGACATGAAAATGAAAATTTTGAACCGACATGAAGAAGGAGAGAAAAACCTACAGCGATTGCTTAAGGCATATGGAATATTTTATTTATTTTTATTTATTTATTTTTCCTTTTATACTGACAGATTCAATTTACACGATTTTTATTCGGGATGTAGTCTGATCCTAAAATTTTCTAGTCGCTAGTATATTCAGGATGTCCCTACTTTTTTCGTTATAACTTTGTTAGTAGATTCGACGAGTCGTATAAACGTATGCTCAAGAATTCTTCGTTAAAAGACTACTTATAACGAGAATTCGAAACAAGAGTCGACGATATTCACCTACGTTAGCTCCATTTCAAAGTGTTGTTCATCTTTACGAATACAGGGGCGTGACACGCATCAGAAATTGAATTCATCACACTTGGAATTTCACACTTTGACTTGCTTTGCGTTTCGTCAAACGCGTTACAAGTATTTTGCGCGTAATCTGAAGTTTAATTGTACTCCCTACAAGTGAAAATCCAATGGTGACCTTGAAGGCCAAGGAATCGGTCCCTCTCGACCTATTCATCTTCGTAACGCTTCATTGCCAATCGCAGTTCAACCACCTAAAATCTCTGGCTCCAATTCATTTCGTAAAAAATTCAACCATCAATCATAGCTTGTGTAAACAGATCAGATGAATTATTGACGATCCGTTTTTATATTGTGTCGTCCAAGCAAAACGCTTGTTATTTCGAATTTTCGTTATAGTTTCTTCGCGAAGAATTTTCGACCATATGTCTATGTGATATTTTCCTCTTAAACACGTACTTTACGTCACCGTGCTTCAAGGAGAACCGTAAATGAGAATTGATCATATCACTCAGAGAATCGAATTATACTACAAAAAGTACACTCTGTATACTACATCGCCAATGTATTTGGATATTTGTATTCTGCAAGCATTTCACAAAAAAAAAAGATATACGTTCCCATCGAGATATCGGGAACGGCGAAGAGAATTGTTCCTGCTATGTTCGACGCTGTACCGATAAAAACAGATAGAAATGGAAATAGAACGGTTACGAGTGGTGGAAGCACGCGGTGCTTCTCTAGCTGCGCGGGGGGGTTTAAAGATTAATCGAGCTAACGGTTGTACCTGTTGAATTACAACCGGAGTATTTACGGCCGAGACGAGGCTGCGCTAGAAAAGAGCGTTTAATCGCGCTCACGGAGTCGTAAAGCTCGGCCCAGACGTTGCCACGCGAGATCGTATTAATACGGAATGCCGCCGCTTCGTAAACCGTGCCCGATGTTTGAAACGTAAACTCGTTTTCGGAGAACACAAACCGGAGGCGAGCCTTCTCCTTTGTCCTCTTGAGATTCTTCCTCGGAAACTCGTGACGATTGCACGACGTCCGAATCCCCAGCATGAAGCACCACGAATGAACGTTACTCGATTTTGTCGGATTCATCGTAACGTACACGTTTTTTTTTTTTACGAAATTACGTTCCTTTTTTAATTTGGGTAATTTTTTATTATTATTTTTCCTATTAATTTTCGTAGCTTTTATTAACTTTGGTTTTGACCTTTCTTCGGAGCTTAATTACCGCTCTAACAATGGCCCACGCCGAGTATTGAGTATCGAGTGTCGCCTTGGACATCGTTGAACAGTCGAAACGTCAGTTTTCGTCGAACTGAGTTCTCGATTGCCCGTACGCGTGATACGCAAAATAATTACGAGATATAGGTGGGAAGGTGATTAATCGCACGCGGTGATCCTTTGACACCGCAACTCCCTCGTATTTCACGGTTTCGCGTGATTAGGATCAGGTGTAGCTGGCTGCGTCGAAGTCATTAAGTTTCGGTCATCGGGGTCGAACGTAAATTTCGACATCACTGGCCGGTTTGTTTTAATTAAAATTTACTACGAAGCTGCAGGTTCGTGCATTTTCCACGATGCGGCGCGCGGCCGCGATGTTCATGTCAGTGAACGGCGAAGCATCTGATCTCATCCCGGCGAGCGAAAACCGGCCAGAACCACCGGAAGCATAATTGCTTTTCAACTGTTCGCATTAAGGTCTTGGCTTTCTAACCATCCGTCTGCTACGTTAATGAAAAAGACCGCGCGGCCACGACTCTTTTTCCTCCCCCTCTTTTTCTCTTCTCTCCTTTCCTTTTTCTTCCGTTCTCCACTCTTCCTCTCCCATTTTGGTATAAATTTAATTACCGCTGGATCTCTCTCTTCCCCCCCCCCCGGTTGAAATATGCAGCTCCTTATTAATGCGTCCCATTAATTCGCGCGCGGAAACCATCCGGGACAAGGGATCTTCACTCTGGAGATTCGTTCCGGGGCACTCGCGCGACAATGGCCTCCGGAAGGTTCTCCGTGTCGCTCTCTCCAATTACCATCGATTAGTATATCGAAAAATCCGCCTGAAACTGCGGAAGAGATTAAAGCGTGAAAGCGAAAGGTTATTATTTTTCTCGCTCTCGCGCAGCCAGGGATAAAGGAGTAGGGACTTACGA
This sequence comes from Tetragonula carbonaria, assembly GCA_032399595.1. Lineage (NCBI taxonomy): Eukaryota > Metazoa > Arthropoda > Insecta > Hymenoptera > Apidae > Tetragonula > Tetragonula carbonaria. The sequence continues at coordinate 7,244,873 of JAUCRC010000003.1, forward strand.
AGGATTGCTGCGAAGAACTTTATTAAAGTCCCCTGTAAGACACTTTCGTAGTTCCTGTTCCCGAGACGCTTAAATCACCGACGATTAATTCCTCGTGAAAACATAGGGATCGCCTATGTTGAAACACGAATTTTTGCCGATAAAATATTAGTCTCGGCGGCGTTGACGGCTGGAGCGTTAACTCGGGGAAAAAGTCGAAGAAAACAGTTCGGTGTGTTATTTCGAGCAAAAGGGGCAAAGCTCCCTGCCCCGGGAGGGAGAGGGGAAGGAGGGCAGCGGCTCCAGGGAATATCATTACCGATAACAAAATCTCGTTAAAACTGCGGGCCGAGCGCCTTAAAGAAGTCAATTTTCCGCATCGAGACACCAGGGACGTGCGTACGGAATAATTTCCCTTACGACTGCCAGCCTTCCTTTCTCATTTCCCGTTTAGGGATCAAGAGAACCGGTCTGTTCCCGGCCACGAATTCCCTCGTTGTTTGTTTGCGTCCGCTGGACGAGACGGAGCCAAGAAACTCTACGCCAAGAAACAACGGAATTACCTTCTCTCTTCTCCTTCTGTCGCTCGCTCTCTTACATTCTTTGTGTATACACGAGAGACCGTTGAGTGGAATTGAAGAGACTCGAAACGTTGACGCTCGAACGACAGAAGAAGAACAAGAAGAAGAAGAATAATAATAAAGGAAGAGGACCTGCGCTAAACGCGAAAGGGCTCGGCGATAAGCGGTTCTCGAGCTGTTAATGCGAAACTGATCGAGGGAAACGACGTTTTCAGGCCTCGGCCGTTACAAGGAGGCGCGGGGTCGCCCGGCATTTTCCGGCGAGTTCACCCCATTAAACATTTTTGCTATCTCGCCGGGATCTGTTCGAGGGTAGACACGAGACCGAACAGAGGAACGGTGGAAGGTTGCCGGCGAGAGAGACAGAGTGGGAGGGCACGGTATAAGCACGGCAAGCGAAGGGGGTGAAAGGCGGCAGGGGTTGCTCGCTATCTAGACGTCGGCACCTGTTGCTTTGCCAGAGTTGGCTCACGGCCTCTTCGTTTCTCGCGCGCGCTCACCACTCGACGCGTCTCTTTCTCGCGTCGCCTTTCTTTCCTTCTTTTTCTTTCCTCCCCCTCCCCCTCCCCTTACCGCCTCCCTTTCATTATTTTTCTATTCTCTGTTTCTGCCAGTCTCTCTTCTATTTTCTCGTGCTCGCTCGCCCTTTATGTTTTCATCCACCTCTCTCCGCGGACCGAAGCTCCCGAAGAAGATCGAGACACAACACTCGGAACCACTTGGATTCTCCGTTCCAAATTGTGTATTCTCAATTAACCTCGTGAAGGAGTTCTAAATATATTCTTTGAAATTTGTCCCGTCCGAGTTACTCGAATCGATGCTTTGCCTCTAGACTAGAATGCAAAGGTAATCTCGTCTGACGGCCAGTAACCGTCTTTATCTACTTAGGCGTTTCTTTCACTGTCTCGTATGTTCTATTCGAGTTTTTATTTGCAAATTGTCGTTTAATTTATCTCATTCGAGCTACTCAAATCAATACTTTGTTTGCTAAAGTGCAAGCATCAGGTTTCGTCTGACCAGCGAGCGTCTTCACCTACTTAGACTCCTTCAACTCTCTCACATGCTCTACTCGAACATTTAATTTTAAATCATCGTTTAATTTATCTTATTTAAGTTACTCAAATGAATACTTTGTTTAGTAAAACGTGCTCAAATCGCGATATGTTGTTTACTAAAATGCAAGTAGAGTTTCGTCCGGCCAGTGAGCCTTTGTCTTAAGTAGACAATGAATACTTAAGTACTCATAATTCAACTCGAATTTCATTTCTTAATTAACGTTTAATTTATCTCATTCGAAGTACTCAGATCGACACTTTGTTTACTAAAACGCAAGTGCAATTTCGTCTTCATCTACTTCGACGCGTCTGCCACGTCCTTCGTTTCAGTTTGATCCAGTCGAAACGAAAGAAACGGCGCAAACAATGAATTAAAGAGAGCGGCCGACGTTAAGTACGAAGTATGTACAATTTCGAGTACCGCAGCATCGCAGTGAACAGGATGACGTGTACAAACGCGCGTCGTTAGAGGATATAATCCGGGCCGCTCTTTGCGTTGGCTGGCGCAATAATCAGCTGAGGGCTCAACATTGATATTACGTGTCCTATATTGCGGTATACGACACGCAGTAGTCCCATTCAGCGGCACGGCTATCCAATACACAGGACCCTCGAATGTATTAGAGGAATACCATTGTGACGTGGCTTGATTATGAGGCTCGTAACTTGCCCTCCCCACCCCCGTAGGTCCTCGATAGATCCGCCCCATCGTCGCTCTCTGTCTCATCTACGACCTATTCTACGAGAGGCTCGCAGACTATGAACCAGCCGGATATCACCGTCATTATCTCGATCATTACGATCGTTACGACAAAGGAATCGATGGTCGCGCGGATAGGATCTTGGATAGGAAACGGACGCGCGTTACCACCGGCCGTAAGTTTGCGCGGCTATTATCGAAACTCTGTCGTTCTTGGCAGAGGTTTTGCAAAGTACACCTGGCGACCGGTATGTTTTCGGTCGATAAGCAAGCTCGGTGATTAAATATCTCAGGGTCGTGTTGCCTTAATTCGCGTGCACGATGCAACGTGAGTCTTTGTCAGAGACGTTGTGGCCTCCATGGTCGACACTTTGGTTCCACTTTTTTCCCCGTCTTTCCGCGAAGTTGCTTCGTTTGTGAGAGGAAACTTGCTTTGTGAGAGAAAAGTTGTAAAAGTGCATTAATCGCGAGTTCCGTGACCGATTTCAATATTCAATTTTTTTTCTTCGTTTTTTATATTTCAATTTAATCGCGGCTGTAACTGTTCTCGATTACATTCTCTCTCTCTCTCTCTCTCTCTCGTTACACTTTCACTCAAGACAGGAGAACGTTCCTTTACGTTGAAAATTCACGAGTACGTGGCCACGTACGTAATTCGGAATTGAAAATTTACGGTGAGCATAATGCCGAAAACAGGCCGGGCCAGACCGGTGATTTGAAGCGGTTGTCGCGGCCATTTCGGCGCGGTGAATGAATTTTGAGAGTAACAGTCGACCGGATAGATATACTGCCAGCTGGTATAATGGATAGCGTACATGGAACAGCACCGCGGCGAATCATCGATCATTGCCTTTTAATGGCTCAACCTATGCGCTACTTAAAAGGGATCGTGACACTCTATAGGGGATACGTCTAAGATAAATCGTCGTCACTGCCAGCTTAGAGTCAAGTGTGCTTCGGCCCTTCTCCATCCTCGAGTGTGTGTGTGTGTGTGTGTGTGTGCGCGCGCGTGCCCTCGCGTGTGAACGGCTGTATTATAGTCTGCTTCTCGGTAGTACGTTACATACGCTGCTACATATGCTTACAAACACGCCTCTTGCTCCGCCGCTTGTTCCGTAAGCGTGTATTCTTCGTCCCAGACGTGATTTTTCAAGCGAAATTGCATAACAATATCCGTCGAATTTTTCCGAAACTGCTGAATCATTGAATATCTTATTCGTCAAACTGAAAGCATCGTGATAATGTGGCAAGTTATTATTACACTGCGGATTTCTATGCAAACGAGTACGTTTTTCGCGAAGATAATTTGAAAAAAAAGTAGCTATCATCCAGCTAGAGATTTTGTTCGTCTACTTAATATCACGCGAGCGCTTGCATTTTTAGTATGCATTTTTCGCTTCAAATTCTCCGTGAATGTGTAAAAATCCGCCGTGTAATTACGATCACTGACGTTGGGACACAGGACTTACTATAAATTGAAAGAAGTGGAAAAAGAGAGAGAAAGAGAGAGAGTAATATTCGCACAATTCCTCCATGTAACCAAGTATCTTATTCTTAAACAATTGAGAATGTTGAGTAACTAACTTCGTAATGTCACAGACGATTAGCGAAAGAAACCTTTAGAAACCTTTTCTTTCTCATACGTTTCTATAATACGGAGATTGTCTTCGCTACTACCAATCGAACGAAAATCTACGAATTCACACATTCGAAGGATAAAGTAAATTCCTTAAACCCGAAGCAACGACAGTCTTCTAATACCCGGTCGTATATGCTGGCCCGATCGAACGAGTCCCGTACAGGATAGATCAAACATACTTGGATCTTACTTTGCTCGACGCCCGGAAGTAAAAAACCAGTCAACCAGCTTGCGACTCCTTTCACCGGCCGAGTCGGGGATCCATATCCTTAGATCGTATCTGAAGGAGTGAACCAAGCTATCTAGTGCTTGCAGACCATGCACGGAGGTGATGGTGGTGGTGGACGAGTTCAAAGATCAGCACCGTAGAGAAGCAGCGGCTGATAGCTTGGTAGCTACGGGGCGACGAAGATCGAAACAAAGTGAAAGGATACCGAGTGTTCGGCAAAGTAAGAGGGCAGAGCAAAGGGGAAAGAGAGAGAGAGAGAGAGAGTGAGTGAGTGAGTAAGAGAGAGCTTACAGAGACGTACAAAAGGTACAAAGAGCAAAGGAAAACGCCGCGTAGAAGATAGCGGCGGCTGCCGAGCAAACGAGTTTCACCAAGTTTGGACAAGACTTTAACCGTTTAACGACACCAGGTGGTTTCAGAATCTCTGGCTGAAAGTCACTGCTCGGTTATCTGATGCCGGCGAACCGAGCCGATGTAAAAGTGTTGACCCAGAACCTCCTCCTGCTCTGTTGCCGCGACTCCGAGCCGTGCTTTTAAGCGATCCAACGCGCGACAGACCTCTCCTCGAAGCTAAATACGCGTCGCTCGTTAAGGGAACCGCGCCGCGCCGCGTTACATTCTACTTATGACGACGGGATTAGCGCGAGCGCGCCTCAGATTCGTCGGATGGCTAGATCCGACGGTTAACTTTTCGTGGCCGGATCTCGTCAAAGTCTTTCTCTCTCTCCGCTTTGTCGAACTACTTGAGCGTTTACCGCCGCGATGAAAGGGTTTATCGTTGTTTCGAGCAAGGCCTGTGATTTCTCACAACAATCACTTGGCAGAATTAATTGGCAGAGACTGGATCACTTTCGGTGATTTGATATTCCACGACTGGGTGTTGTCGTTGGATCAAGTGTAATCTTGTACGTTGGGGTGCTTTTTGTAGGAGGAAGTGACAAGAGAAAAAAGAAATTCACAATTACAGTAAATACAAATAAATAGATGTAAATAAGAAACAGAGCTTGATCAATTCGAGCTGTCTTCTTGGGAAGTTAGAGAACTCTCACCAATCGCACAAATCGGAAACTCTCATGGAATTTCAAGTTTCTTGAAATTTTCAATTGCGCTACCTGCTATCACTGACAACACTTTGCTTTCTTTAAAACTTTGCTTCATCTCGCTACTAAAATTGAGCACTTCGTACAACGTGGAGTCGTGAAGCTTGGCTTCTGAGAAGCTTCGTATCATCGTCGAATGGTCCAATTATCACAAAAGCACTGAGGGAAATGCAGCCCACGGCTGTAAAATTGTTCGTCTCTCCTCATTCGATCCTGCGGATAATAAGGAAAGATAAAGATTGAAAAGATTAAAAATTCCGCTGAAAAATCCGAGATCTCGTTCTCCTCGCTTGCAAGCGTGACGGAAGTTCGCTAGCAAGCGAGGAGCCAAAAAGCTTGGACTTTGGTGAGAAAAGTGAACGACACGGCGAGCCAGGTCCGGAAGCAAAGAGCTAGTGGGTCGAATTCCCGAGCTGAGGAAGGGAGGAATAGAGGGAAGTTGCTGGAGAAGCAGGAGGAACCAACGGTATTGTTGGCGAGGAGGAAGAGGAGTCACGAAGCGGCTATAAATACGCTGCGCCACCTGCACCTAACGTCCACCTACGTACCGACCAGACAGAAGCAAACCGGTTGTGCCTCGTTGCACGGAACGTCGACTATGTCTCGCTTATTTGGCCCAGTTTTTACGCGAATTAACGTGCGAGACTATAGTCTTTTTCTTTTTTTCTTCCTGGCTACTGTGGTCGCTACTTGGAGGTTCAATCAGGGCCAACATTTGTATATACAACTAAACTCGACGTAAGCTAGGTTCTATTATACTACGCATCTGTTATAATTCTAAAAGATTCTAGTACACATTTCAGATTGTCTATTCCGCTCAAACATCAATTTTCCCTTTTTTTCTTGATATATATATATATATATATATATCCTCGTTGTCATTAGAGCTGGTATCTTCACGCGAGATAATTGAAGCTAGAGTTATTGCTGACTGAACGCGCTATAATTTTATCCGATGTTTCGATGTTAATTTATATATTTGTGACAGATGATAAAACAAATTATAATTTATATCCACTAGAATGGTGGAGAATCGGAAAAAAAAATGTTAGTGAAGATTGGTGAAACTTGCTAAAAAATATCTATATACACCAGTAATATCTGCCAACATTGAAAGAGTATTTTCTACAACTGAAAATATTAGTTCAAGGCGAACGAGCCTGCCATCGAAAAATTTGTATTTATTAGTATTTTGGTAAAAGTAAGTACTTCGTTGTTTTGTTATTTGTTGTTGCAAAAAGCTAAATTATATTGCAAACATCCGAGTAATATGAATAGAAATGATAGATACGTAATCTCAACTATCTCATGCACCGGGATGAGTATCCGAATAATTTTCGTTTACCGTATTTCACGGATACATAAGTTTCTCACATGCAACAATTCTAGTTAACATTCGTCCTTTTTTTTGTCTTTTTTTATTTCACTCATATCATAATGAGACGATAACACGACACGACACGACACGATACAATAACACGACACGACACGATACAATAACACGATACGACACGATACGACACGATACGACACGATACGACAACACGACACAACACGATACGATACGATACGATACGATACGATACGATACGATACGATACGATACGATACGATACGACACGATACGATAACACGATACGACACGATACGACAACACGATACGACACGATACGATAACACGATACGACAACACGATACGATAACACATGACAAGGTACGATACGATAACACGACACGACACGATACGATAACACGACACCAGGTGATGAAGCATCTGATAGGAAAGATTCCCGTGTCGCAACGCGGCCAAACAACTCGACAGCTACCACCCAACGTTTATTTTATTCATTCATAGGATGGACTCGCAGTCGGGGAATTGCACGATGGATATATCGCTAGGGATATAAGGTTACCCGATGCCACGAGCTAAAGCCGACGGTGCACGCGATCTCGTCTGGTTCCGTTGAAAAGAATAACCGACGAACGGACGAACGAACACGCTCGTTCGTACGAGTACCGCGAAGGAGAACGAGAAAACAGAATTTTAAAAAAAACGGGGGGGGGGAGGAGACGAAAGAAGAAAATAAAAGCGACGTCTGGCAAAAAAAAAGAAGAAAACAACGGGAGAGAAAAGAAAAATGGCGAGCAAGGCGACGTTGGCGGTCCGAATGTAGAAGAGTGGCGCCAGCGTCGCGTCTTTTTTTCGTTCGTTCGTTCGTCGCTTTTTAAATTCGATACCCTTGAGCGTGGATTTTTAAGCAAACAAATACCTATCGAATGTATCAGTGGATGAACGAAGGGAACGGAGAGGGGTGAGGGTGAACTAGGGAACCAGCGGAAGGCAACGAAGGGATCGAGGGGTGGAAGAAGTATAAAGTGTCGGTACACAGGAAGAGCAACGGGAAGAAAGGAAGGAGCGGGGACGAGGGACGAAAGAGGAACGGGAAAGACTCGGAACGTGGTACAAGGGTAGTTTACTACGGGCGTGTTAATTAAACAAAAAGCCACCCTGTATACCAAGCTAATTAGAGTGGCTCTCTTACCCAACGTGCGCGTTCTCCGCTTCAAAAATATTTTCCTGCTGCTCCTCTCCCCTGGCGCAAAACAGCAATCCTTTTCCTTCTTTCCGCGTATGAACACGTACCGCGTTGGATTTCTCTTCTCAGTTTCTTTCCTCCTCTTTCTTTTTTCCTTCTTTCTTTTTTTCTTTTTTCTTTCTTTTCCTTTCACTTTTTTCCCCTACCCCCCCTCTTTTTTTTTGTTTCTCTGCACAGTTTCTTTCCTCTTCTCTGCCTCTGATGCTCTCCTTCTGCCTCATTTTAATTTTCCTCTGCACGTTGTTTCTCACCTTGCTCCCCGGTTCTCGCTCACCCCGGCTGCATTTCCACGGTTGCGAGCATTCGAAAGTTCATCACGCGCGAGCAGACGTCCGACGCGTTCCTTTTTCCTTTCTTTTTCTCTCTCTCTCTCTCTCTCTTCGTTTCTTTCCTTCCCACGAGGAGGTATAATTTCTCCGCACGACAACGAGGACACGTTCGTTATTCCTTTTCTTGAACGATTCTCGCGCGACTCGACGATTTCGAACGTAATCGAAAAATCGGACGCACGTACGTTACGCCACGGTGTATCGTTAACGAAACTTTCGCCGTAAACGATCTTCGTTTCGCTGCAACGATAATCCGTGCGAATAATCCGTGAATGCGATCGTACGCGATCCACGTTGGTCCGCGTGTGCCTATCGCGCGAACTGTAACCGCGAAACGATCGGAACTTCTAACGAGCGCGAATATCCATAATCGAAAACACGGCCCTGTGCTGGAGTTTTCATCCTGCTGCCGACGAGAGCCAGCCGATCGAGATGAAAGATTCAACCGGCCGGCAAATATCGATCGGGATCACGCGGGCGGGCGCGCGTCGAAAATCGCGATCTTCGCGCGGCGAAGCGGCACAACCGCGAGCGAGAAGATTACACGGATCCGCGTGCACGGTTGCGCGTTTTATTCGATTCAAGCGGTCCGGTCTCACGCAGCAGCAGATTTAGGGCGAAAACGGACCAACCGCGATTAGGATTCGCTAACGCAGCCGCAAACAAACACACGCCGTGGTCGGAATGGGGACGGTGGATAGAGCGAGCGAAAGAGACAGGGACTTGCACCGAGGGTTCTCGTTACCGAAAGAGAGAGAGAGAGAGAGAGAGTAAGAGAGAACACGAGGGAACGGATAATAGACAGCGAGGGACAGCAGGAAGGAGAAAGAGCGAACGGAAGGACGGAGGGTCGAATGGAGAGAGAAACATCTGCGATCGGATTAGCGGTGAACAGTGGCGACACTTCCGGGTGATTAGGCTGATTCCGCATCCGCTCTAAGCCAGCGCGGATTACAACGCTGCTGTTCGATGGACTACCAAAGCTCTGTCCGCGTGCTGCATACGATTCGCGTTACCACTTATCTCTGACGACTACTTCCTTATTAAAATTCCCTGTTCAACCGACAGTTCTTTTCCTCGAACTGGCCGGGGCTCGCTGGTATGCAAAGCAGCGCCGAGATTGGACGCTGATCGATCTTTGTCCATCGTGCAAAGCGCTGAGGGTTCATGATAGATTAATGCTGCTAGCGCTGCTTTGTCGAGGCTGAGGCATGTAAAGGATACATTTTCGACGAAAATGAAGCGGCGATTTTTGTGGCGGACGTTGCGAGGGAAACGTCTACCACGATCTATTTTCGTTTCGTTCTCAACACAATGTCGGTTGTGTTGCGCAGAGTGTAACGATCGGTAAAGAAGGCGGATTTTTAATTCACACAGAGTCGTTTCCACGTAAAAATTGCGCGACAACGTCGTTTTTACGTTAAAATCAAAATGTTCAGATCGTTCGATTGGTAAACGCGTGGATTTTTAATCGCGTACACGTCGTCGCATTACTCTGGAACGACGAAAGGGGGATGGGGGGGCGAGCAAGGCGACTTTCATGGCAAAACTTCTTGAAACTAACAGCTTTGTTTCGTAAAGAAACAAGTCATAAATGTAAATTTATTTATGCGACAGCCTTTCTCAGTCCTTTCAGGGTTGATACCTTCTTGGAGAAAGTAACGCGGGAAACAATTTTCATAAAAGAATATCAAGCACAGTGGAGAGAAAATACGGTACTAAAGAGAATTTTTATAAGAATTTTCGCAATACCAATGCATCCAGTGTCAGAAGCTGTGATACAAGATAAAAGAATACCGAGAATTACCGATTAGCTGCAAGACCTAGAATGTCTGACTCGTCTCAATCTACTGCTTCGTCTAGACATTTACCATCCATTAATATTCAGACATTTAAATATTTACACTGTTACAATTTCGTAAAAAGAAAAGATCACACGACAACAAGTCTGGGTCCATTTTAAAGCTTGCCTCTATTCTCAAAACGTCAGTCATTTCGTTCTAAAATGTTTCCACATCACGTACAGAGTGGATAAGTAAAGACACTTTTTTTTCTCGAAAATGTTACCAATTGTCATTTGAAGCATTGATTTTTTAAACCTAACTGAGTACTCTACAGTAGATTTGAAGATTAAATCCTTCCTTTTCTATTGATATCATTTTATTGAACTTTGAAAGAAATTCAAGAAATCGTAACATTCTCGTCAGTTTATTCGTTTTCGCTTGATATCAAGAATTGAATAAATTTCCGAAAGAAAATCGCACAGCGCAAGTTTTGAGAAGCACTTTGCAAAGAGGAGATTTCATCTTCAAATCCATCGTACATTCGGTAATAAGAAAAAAGTCTACAATGCTTTTACACACTACGACAACTTGTAGTATTTTGAAGAAAAAAAGTGTTTCCAACAATTTATGATCGTACGATGTTGTAACTCAATTTAGCTTCAACATTTAGCGTCCGGGTATTAATCTCTCTGTAATTGGAATAATATTCGTTCGTTATTCTACAAGCGTATATATTTCTTTTGCAATCAATTGCGCGAGAATTTTTCCGTCGCCGACGTCCGCGAGAGGCGTGGTGAAACGCGAAACGTTATAACGGACACGATTGTGTGACGCTAATTCCAGACGAACCAGCGGCACGCGTCGCAAGTCGGTCGCTTGTTCCACTCAGGAATTCATTCGGAACGGGCGATAAATCGCCGACAAGAGCGACGTGATACGCGAGCAAATTGAATTTTCTCGCGCTCCGTTCGTGGAATCACCGAACTTCACTGCCCCACGGCGGACAATCGTCCTCGCGGGAAAGAAGAATTCGCCGGAAGAACATTCGCTGCTCGATGCATTCCGGCGAAAATAACCGTGTGCATAGCAGATATGCCAGACCAGGGAGGATGTCGGGTGCTTTGAGCTGTTTAACTCGCCTCGTAGACTTCCTTTCCTTCCAGCACTTCCGTGTTCACTCTTTTCTCGCGCCGTTTTATTTTGTCGTCGAGCCTTCGTGCACACTTCCCTCTGCTATGGGCGCGCAAAGTTTCGAAACAACGGGTATATTAGAGGAGGCGTTCGTGATAAGACAGAGAGCACCACGACAGAGGGGAACGACGATACAAATTTCTTTTTTGTTCGACCGTTCGTTGTAGCATAAATTGTTTCAAAATGGTATTTCGATGATATCGTTTGACGAATCATCATTTCGGTGCAAAAAATGTAACCTCGAAAAATTGCGTGCTTTATTGCGACGGGACATTTTTCATCAGAACATTGAATATTTCCACGAGAAAAAAAAAAGAAGCTTGCACTTTACGTGGCAGCCGACGCGTTAACAAAGCGGACAAACATTTCGTCGCTTACGAGTAAAAGTCGTAATTTATTCCGAGAATCTTTGGAAATTTTTAATTACACTTTTACCCGAACTCGCGAAGTTGGATCAAAAAAGAGTCTGTACAATCCGTATATTTTACATCGTTAATCTAGCATCAACGAGATTTATGCATTCGCGAGTACGATAACTCTTAGAACGCGTCCACTGCGCCGCCAGCCGCGTTTATTTTCAACCGAAGTTGAACGCGTCTCATCGTTCTCCTCCGCGACGTATTTCGGCGTCGTTTCCAGTTCTTCTCGCTGTCCGTTTCGTCGCTCGTTTTACGCAGCGAGTCCCCCTGTTCTTCTTCTTCTTCTTTTTCCTCGTTCTCGCGTCGAGTTCCTCCCTGAAGGAACGTTCCCCCTCCCCCTGAAGAAACTGTGTTGGCCGACACAGTGTTTCTCGTGCCAAGAGAGGTAGTAGATCGTCGACTTGGCTCGCGTACAATCGTCGATGAACGAACAAAACGCGCCCGAAGTTCGAGTGAAAGTCAGGGAGTCGAGGACAACGGTGAATCGCGGCGTATCATCGGAGGAACAAGGAATTTCGCTGCGTCTGAATGATTTCGCAGCAAAGCACACCCTCGGAATGAAAGGTAGAACGTTGGAATGAAAGTGAGCGTTTTAATTGCTTAATTTAAAAGTGAAAGGGAAATTAGACGGTTCATTTAACCCCATTATTAAACCCAGCCTAAATGTGATATTTTTATTATAAATAAATTTCTTCGTCGTCGACATCCCTTTTCACGTGTTAAATTTTCTAACAACTTCATTTACGTGGTGGAGATCTTAATCGAGAACGCTGTTTCTCGACTGGCAGAGGTTTTCTTCTGACAACATAATATTCGAAAAATGATGAAAATCAGAGATTCGCGTGTCTGTTACATTTAAAAATGTAAGTAGTACAGAAATTTAAGAATTCTCATTCTCTCTTTCAGCGATCTGTAAACGTTCAATTTCACGTTCAGCGACGTTTCTGACTACCACGAGGAACCCTCGTTGCATTAAAACGGTATGAGCTTTCGTACAAAGCGAAATTAAATTTCAAATATCATCAGGATGAATTAGAAATACGCATTTCAAGAGTGAGAAGGAATTACTTTTACAAATCGCGACAGATTGTTCATCTCTTCGAAGAACTTCTCTCCCCTGTACGTCACTCCGATACACTAAAATACCATCCACTTCTACAACGTTCGATGGGATTGTCAATACACGTTCGATACGTGCTTGTCTCCTTCATCGCGAAGAACCATCGCGAACACTCTCCCTTTCTCTCTTCCCCAGCCTCCCCATCCCGAGGATGTAACCACAAACTGGCGTCAGACACAATGGGGGAACGTTTCGGGAAACGGGACGTGGACGCGGCGCGCGTCTGCCAATTAGCGAAAGATTGAACTTGTAATAACGACGGGGCGTAACTACTACCGTGAACAATCCTTTAATAATACCCGCGGCCGCTATTCAATTTCCGTGTGAATCGAAACAATTATTATTGTCAGTGGCGCGATATCGTGTGAACGCGCGTCGGCCCGCGCCCGCTCGCTGCCAGCTCCAGCATTGTGCGCGTATATTTCCATAACGATTAATACACGGTGGACCGTTGCACGCGATACGGAAAACACCGCAGCCCGCCCCGATTCTCCTCGCTTCGATTCTCGTCGTTTTTGGCCACGAATTTGGGTAACTCGGTCGAGCGAACCGAGAATATAAAGAGAGAGAGAAAGAGAGAGAGAGAGAGAGAGAGAACGATGACGAAAGACAGGAAGATCGGGAAATTAAGGGTAAAGACCTTCTCAGAGTAAGCTAATTGCCGCCATCTCCACGCGACATAAATTTCATCGCGGAGAAAGAGGTGAAAAGGATGAGACGGAGGAGGAAGAAGGGAGGCCGCCGGCTCGTGTCGCAAGTTGACTAATCGCTTCCGAGATAATTGTATCATTCCGCTAATAACTGGCGGCACTGGTGGAAGCCCTGTCGATCGCCGATATAATTGCATCGTCGATAAACGCGCGCGCCTTGCTGTTTGCTGCTCCCTCCCGTCCCTCCTCCTACTCCTCTCTTTCTCGTGCGAACGTCGAATCGTGCCGTTTCTAACGAAGAAATGTACGGCTCGGAATCGGCTCGATGGAGAACCTATTAGCCAGCCCTTCTGCGAACGCGAATCGGCGTTTCTCTTCTCTTTGGTATTCGTTCTCCCCCGTTTCCTCGGCCTATTCTTTCTTTCTTTCTTTCTTCCTCCCTTCTCTCCTCTCGCTTTCCCTTTTCCATACGAAGGTTGTTATTCCCTTCCTTCTCTCTCCCGTTCTTTCTCCACCTTTTGATCGACGTAAATTCTCGATATCGTCGCTTGTCCCGTATATCCTCGCGTCGCCTCGCGGATTTTTCATTCGATACGAAAGCTCAGGGTGCGCGACGCGTTAACTACGAATTCGATATTCGTGCGAAATATTCGTATGGAAATTGCGGACGGGCCGCGACTCCGGGAATTTATCGTCGTCGTGGTCTTCTTTCGCGGCCTTTCTATTGCCGGTCGATGACGTCAACTACCGTGGGAAACGATTTATCGCGCGATTTCCGCTGGCCGGTCGACCTCGCCGCGCGAGGAATTGCACCGTCGACGCCGCCGACGCGGCTAACGTTATTTCGCCTAACTCGAAATGAGTGTTCGCGCGGCGACCCAGCCGTGACGTCTCTCTGACGAAATTAAACCGGCGTCGCAGCGAGACTAGGTCGTCCGTGTTGCGCGTACGTGTTGATCCTATTGTGGGAATAATCGTTGAATATTAAAGAATCGGATGTTTTTCTAGATTAAGATGGTTCTTCGCAACGAATTATTTATTAAGCATATGCTATCAACGGATATGGAATGTCAGAACGCGGAAATAAGTTTAATTGGTCGATAGTTCTGTGCCACGTAGGGAGTATACACACCGGTGCAGTAAACTTTTCATTATAAAACGAAGAATTTTTGAAAAATTTCTTATAAAGTCGTATTCTTATAATACCGCGTTTATCCTATCGTCGGGTGACGATCATTTTCTTCCACTGTCTGTTAAGATCAACTCAATTCAACGAAGAAGACACTATAAAATTTGTTATCGAAATACCGTTAAAAAGTTAAAATAAATATTACTTGATTAGTATTTAGTATCATTGTACAGTACTATGTAACTTAGGTAATAAGCTAAGTAAATCCAAGTATAGTATTACATAATTTATATTATTATCATTATTTAACACGTAAACAACAATACTAAAAATACTTGGAACAAAAATTGTTTGTTAAAATAATATCTTAGAATTAAATTGTTCTGTAATGCATCCTAAACTCTCGACACATTTCTTGATAATTATAATTTTTGCACTATTATGAAAATTGCAGAAACATACTTTAGAAGCAAAATTAGCGTGGAGCAAAAGCGGAAATTTACCAAAAATCGGCACGGAACGCGTTAAAAAGGAATTTGTGATTTTACAATGTGTACTCTGATTTTGATTCTGATTCAGGAAAATTAATACCTAATTCAGATTCCACGAATCACGGTGTTTCAGATTAGAAGTTACATAATTTCAGACAGTACGTGTAATTTATTCGTATTTCGTATTCAACGGATTGAGGATATATATAACATTATCCAAATTTCCGTCGTACGTAGGAGATCCGAGCTGACGAGGTAATAGTAGGTACACCGTTCGTGAAGTTCCAGTTCAACAAGTAGAATGTGGTCGTCCTGGTCGGACACCGAGAGATAGAACTGGAGTTTACTCGAACCCTGTCTAATTCAAATTAACAGCGTTTACGCAAATATTCTTCGATATTACCGTCTCAACGTTTACACCCATCTCACCTGAAGTGAAGGCTCTTGAAAAATCGGGATACGAGACGTTCATCGTTATTGTTATTATTAATTTTTTTTTTCTATAAATTAAGTCGCGCGACGATCGACGGCTGCTTCTGAGGGGTGGCTGTTTCTAACAGGCGGCTTTTTGCTTTTCAGACCGGTAACAGTTACAAATCGCCCGAGGAGTCGCCGCATTCGGAGCACAGCAGATTGAGGTGAGTGGCAGTGCCTTTTACGCCTTGCTTGCGGCAGTTTAATTACGTTTCACGACGCGGCGCCTCAAAGAGACGCGCCCCTCCCCCTCCCCGTGTAAACCGGTACGCGCTGGAATTCCGCGCAAAGTATTAGCGGTCTCCTAATCCGCGTATTACTCCGTGCGCGATAAAGTCAACGACGAATTCCCGTGCTCGTGAATTCGTCGTCTACGGCCAATTACGCGGCGAACAATATGGCCACGAGCGGCGTTAAGCCATGAAATTGGCTTCATTCACCGGGAGCGGCGGTTTCTTTCCCAAGGAATATATACGAGACACTTCGATTCGATTTCTCGCGGTTTCGATCGGTGTGTTGAGCATTCCTAACTTGGGAATCAATGAATTTCAGGAATTATCGTCGCTGGGCGAAGAATTGCTATTGGGATTTTTCGTTCGCTGTTTAATCGATTCGAAGTCGAAATTACAGATGCAACGTTTCAATTGTGATTTTCTTTCTTTCTCTTTTTTTTTTATTACTTTATATAATCGTATCCATTTTACAGTTGTAGAAAAGTTTTACGAATCTGCTCCAAAAAGTATTTCTCTTCTCCGATCAAAATCTTGCAATTTTACGAAATTTCAAGAAATCGTGTTTCACCTTTACGAAACAATATTTTACTTCACTGCGGACGAATTATTACTTTCAAATCACGGAAAAATTCCGTGAAAAAAATTTTTGTCTGCGTACATCTAAATCGTTTTGTTGAACTCGATAAAGACTACTTCGCTGCTTGATCACACAGTTCGATCCACCGAACGATACTTTTTTTTCCCGATGACGAATGTTTCTCAACGCGAAATGCAATTTCGAAACTTTTAATTCCAGGCTGACATGAATGAAATAATACGTAGCAACTTTCGCACAGCGTGGACTATGCGTTTCGGTTACCACGCCGGATAACTAGATAGCTTAATTGGACAAAGCTGGCCCTTATATTCACGACTCGCTTCCCTATTAATTCGAACTCGAACCGATCATCCAATTTGAACCTTTCCGTTTCGCGGTTTCCGTAGTTTGGATTAGAAGGTAGCATAGCTCCGAGTTCGGCCACGAAAATGAAGAGTACGAGTTTTCTCGTCACCGGGTGAAATGCAGCAGGATGCTCGGTATTGAGAAACAAGTGTGAGAAACAACGAAGTATAAAAGATGAGGGTCGACCGCGTTATTTAAGGTCGGAGTTCACGCGGAAACGGTGCCCCGTAAAAACGAGAGGATGGAAGAGAGAGAGAGAGAAAAAAATATCGTCGCTGTCGTATTTCACGCAAATAGCGGGAGTAAGGATTTCGAGTAAGGAAATCTTATTGCCTCGATATCGAGTTTATTCTCCTTTCGTAGCTGTACTTCTTCAGACATTTTTTGAAATACTGTGTATTACCTATCCACACAGCTCGGCCACTTTAACGTAGCACTGTGCGACGAGTCTGTCTTGTTAGATCGACTATTCGACCGGCTGTGATAAATTCATTTTCAAATTTCAAAAATTTCAACGAGTTGAGACTTCAAGCGCAACATATTATTTCTAGAAATATTTGTAAAAGACGGTAGCTGTTCGTTGTAATACAATTATGACAATTCTAAAATAATTAAAGATTATTTATGTATATTGTAAGTATCATAAAATATTATCAAATAATTTTTAATTATTTTAGATACGTAGAAAGATCCGATCTGAAACATATTTCTACCTGTTTCATCCCTTTGAGACTCCACTGCCAATTTTCATACGTTCCTGTTTGCCTTCCTGCGTTATTTGCGAATTTCGATGCATTCGCATATATCGTACGCTTGGAATTCTTTATTATTACTATATAAAACAGGGACAATGGAGCTCGACCTCTGATTCGCCATTTATGCGTAATAACGCGATAAATATTGCCAGTGAGCGCGAGACGCTACGATACCCGGGCAAATTTCAATGCCCCATGGTACTTAAAAAGTTAATGGCCACGGTTAATACAGTTAATAAAGTTAATATTCAATTCACGGTATAACGTCCAATGTGCAAAAACGTGCGCGGGTGTCGCACGTTGCCGGTTTATGATTAATTCCAAAACAATATTGTCCAATGTTCACGAAATCAAAGTTTAAAATCAAAGTTCGCACGTGAATCATATCGGGAGAAACTGTTGCAAATCTCCAAACGCAATGCTGTAATCTTCGTTCACGCGGAAAGCAGTTTCACTGCGGTCGCCCAGACGCCATTATTACTACTGTGATTGCAATACTTTTAATAGGGAATCGCTGGTTTCGTGTCGGCGGCGATGTAACTGCGGCGAAAGGGCGAGCGAACGGGAACGATTATCTTTCATTACACCTGCGATTCCCAGGTGCAATGTGTTCCAATTAATCAGAACGAGCGGTTCAAGTCGGCGCTCGGTCGTCAGGGACGAAAAGGGGGGAAAGATGGCGGCGGCGGAAGGTGGTCAGGCGTGGCACGAGAGTCCAGCGGAAGTTACGCGAGACTCTGCGATATTACGAATCGGAGACTCTGACTTCGAAAGGGTGAGAAAAGTAAAACGCGATCGGATACCTAACATTCGTTGGTCTGCAAAAGTATTTGAACATTTTAACCTCGTGAACAACGATCCGTTTGTGCACGTTTTAAAGCGTGAAGCTTCAGCAATTTAAAAATAGAAAAAAAAAAATCATAAAATTTCAGACGTCTGTGAGAACACTGAAAAAAATTTCTTTTACGACTGTATCCATCACGGTTTTGAAGACTGAAGTTACGAACGACACCTTAAAACTCTGCTGTGCAAGTTCTTTTTATAATTTTGTTGAACTTTGAAGTTCAGGCTCGAGCGATGAAGTGTTAGGAATATCCTTGAACTATATCATACGTTTGTGCGCAATTTTAATTTCCAATTTAACTTTGGCACGATTGGTGGAAAATATCTACTTACGCTCGCGCTGTGTGAACGGGCACATCTGTATAAATTAATTGCAGCTAGATGGAAAATTTAGTTTTAGATTGAAGCTGGCAGAGAAGATTAAATTTAAATCGGGAAATAAATCAAAGATTCGATTTAAATTGAAAATAGAATTACATCTAACAGTGGAACTATCGGTGAAATTTGTGCCACGGAAAAACGAGCAACAGGAATAGGAAAAACGTGAGCTTCTATTTTTACATTTTACGAAAAACCGTTGTACGTGAACTTGTGAAATGCCGTGTAACGGAGCGTAAAGGTGAAAAGAAATTTTGTTCAACTTGGAAGCAATAATTATTTGAAATATCCAAAATTCCAAAAAGATCCTTAAAATATCGTCAAAAACAGGCACAGATATAGTTAAGATATATAAGATATATTTAATTATAGATAAGTTAAGATATATTTAAGGTGAGGTGGATAGATAGATGACACATTGCCTGTCAGAAGTAGCAAAAGCGACTTCAGAATGATAAATCATAAACTCGGGTACTTTTATAAGTCCCTTCTGACTATCTAATGGAAAAAATAATTTTTTATTCTGAGATTCCACGAGGCAGACACTCTTTCTGAGTGAGAAATAGGAAAGAATGCCTTAATTGTCAACACGTTTGGAAAATTTGTCATTAAGAATAGCTGACCGATCTCAGCGACAGAACACCGTCAGACATTTTTTCAATTATAGTTTTATAAGAGTAACAGAAACAAGACAAATAGATTTGGAGTCTTCTGTTATGTTCTTTATTTGTTTGTCAGCTTTAAATAATGTCAAAAGCAGAATTCTAGTTTTCAGTATTGATTTGACAAGAGTAACATAGAAAAGAATAAACATAGAAAAAAAATAGTTGTCAGATTCCTTCATCGTTTTATTTACTTGCTTGCTTAGCTTTAAACGAAAGTTTTTTACTGGCATTACGTTTCGAAATAGCGACCAATTTCGCATTTTTAAAAGTTAAAAATCGACTTCAAGTTTCTTCAGCGTAGAGCAGTTTTTTAATTTCTATTTTTATACATTTACGTTTTTTGTGCAAGGCATTTTTATCCGCTCGCAAGAAATCCTGTCCCCTCTATAGCGTTCTATAAACCGTTCAATGTTTTTGCTCTTGATCGCTGACCTACGAGTCTGTTTTAATTATTATTTGTCCATTGTTTCGACGTCGTTTTAGCGTGCATGGTTCAACCATTCGACGTTTGAAATGATTGGTTAGCGTCGACTAGCAAATTTGTATAAAATAGGCTCGTGGGCAGAGAGATACAAAGAAATAGCGAATAGAGTCAAAAAGAGAGAGAGAGTGTATTATCCTCGAGGATTAACGAGAGTGTCATAGTTGGTAATTATGGTCGATCAGGCGAATACACAAATAGATTTGACACCTTCCAATTCATTACAGTTTTGTATAGTTATAGTTTGTATAGTCTACTGCTCAATAGAATAAATTTGTTCGCAATTTTTTTAGTTGGTACACTGTTCTGCAAATTAATTGGAACGTGATTACCACGACAATTTGGCAACAATCTTGGTGCAACGTATAATAAAATAAATAAATTAGTAAATTGACAGTGGAATTCCACTTGTAGAAACTGATCGTTTCAAACAAGTAGTTCTCAATTGTGATTTCTCGTTCGTATCAAGAGGAGTCCGAGTTCAAATAAGTGAATTTAATTCAACAACAAGGGTTCGTTTGATCGGCTACTAATTAAAATTTGATTCAAATAAATGGGCATGTAAGCGTACTTGCGCGTTGCTGCGGCTAAAATGTTCTCTGCATTTGCCTTCCAAAATCCACGAATCGTTGAAAGACGCAACGAAAACGCAGGTCAAAGAGATCTCGCGCACTGGCGCGCACCAAAAACGCGTCTCTGTGCCCCGCAATATCATTCGAGTGACCTCTCCCTAGCCATAACAGTTTGTATAATCAATTGAAGCATTGTTACACAATTCTACGCTAAATATTTGCCACGCGCCAATATGGCTGTTTTGATAAAACGAAAATAAGTATCGATCTCCATCGTGTGTGTATATGTGTTCAAATATTTCCGTGAGCCACTGTTATTCATTACATCGAATATATCATTTCCAATATTCTCTTGCCCGTTCCATTGCTTCTATCCTCTAGCTGCAGAAAATTCGCAGTTCCATCTCCTCGAACTATTTCTGAAGCTTATCGCCGACGAGAATCAAAAGTCAACGGAAGATAACGTATTGCGAGGGCAGAAGTTCGAAATCGAGAAGGATCAAGGGTCGAAGGGGCATCGAGGATCCCGGTAAAACATCGCGATCCATCCTCTCGCCTCTCGTCGACCACGTCGTCGTCCGTGTGATAAATGGCCGAACGAAAAAAATGTTACGAGATCGTGCCATTCTTTCTCTATTCCTCTCTTTCCGTTCTCGGGACTTGCCCCTCTCCTCTCCTCCCACTCGACGCTTCTTCGTATATATATATATATATATATATATACGGCGACGTATAATTTTTCGCGTCACTCGCCAAATAAATACCGCGATCCATCACCATTATCATCGAGCTTGCAGCGAGCGCGTACACACGTTCTTATTCGACTCGTTTAACGTTTTGCCACTGGCAACTATTTCTACCGGTCCAGAAATCTGATTTCGCTCATCCGCAGAATCGAAAATCTGTTTCGATTCGCGAACGCTCGCGTCGTTGAAACGATGCTTCTCGAGGGAGAAATCCCACCCCTAGAGAGATCGCGGTAATTTTAAGTAGTTGCGAATTACTCGAGACGAGAGGTATGTACCTTGGGCAATCTTTCTGAAATCTGACTCCGACGGTTCGAGCCGTCGCCTTTAATCATTTTTAGAACTTTCCCGCTGGGAAGAGGAATCGCTTACGAAAAATAATAAATTGTCGGGGTAAATTTATCTGTACCGTGCGAAACAACGAGACGAGGATACGCCTCTAAGTATCTTCGAAAAAATAACCGGTTCATAATTGATTCACGTCACCTTTGATCTTTCACGTTCTAATTGCTTCGACGAGAGAGATAATAGTGGCAATTTTTCTCCGGTATAATGTTTCGTAAAATTCGCTTTTTCCTTTTCTTTTTTTTTTTTGTTTTCTTTTCTTTTATCGCGCTGGCCTAAATTTCAAAGGCAATAAATTTAGTTAGACAGGACTCGGCTGTCTTTTCGAAATAACTTTCAGGAACGTGGTCCAGTAACCTTTATAATTGATTCATATCATTACCTTTGATCTCTCTCCGTCGTTGGAATTTTTCCTCTTGCAAGGTAACAATGGCTAATTTAGTTTTCTGCGCGAAACTACGTTCCACACGTCGGTGCGAACGGAGGGGCAAAGAAATTGGTAACCGTGCCAATTGCCTCGCCGCCAGACTATCCTATCGATCCTCCGTCCAGAACGCGAGGAACTCTTCCCTGTGACCGCGAATCGCGGGCCCGTCAAATTCAGAGCTCGGTGCGTAAACGGTTTGGCACAATTGGTATTTTCAATGGAATTCTCGCTGCGACGTGTCGCGTTTGTCCCTCCAGAATCGTTCACATCTTCGACACATACTTGTACGTACACGTGCACGTACACGTACACGTGTATATACATACGTACACGTGTGTGCGAGATACGCGTTCACGAAGCAACAAGCACGCGGGAACGAGACAGCCTTTCTTTTCGCCGGTGTTGAAAACGAACTTGGCAAATGACTGGCGGCAGACACGCCGGTGCTAAATGACTGGCAGACGCAGGCACTCCATCTTCCTGTTCCGCTAACACATCGTTGCACGACGAGCTCCTTGCAGCTGCATTTAAACCGCTTAAGCGCCTCGCGCGCCCGTAGTACCACCGGCAACCGATTAATTATGAACATGCGATTAGGCATAGTGTTTCGAAACTGGCTCTGCGTGTGTTGTTGCCTTATCGTCGGCACGCGCACACGTTCGTCCCGAGTTTGCCGCGAGTTGTTCGCGCGCAAAGACGACGAGCATTGCACGCGCGCGCATTCCTCCGAAACCGGCGAGGAGAAAAGAGAAGAGGAGAGACGAGTATTTTCTCCGGCGGTAGGTTGACGCAGGTAATTGGCTCTAGCAGCCGCGAACTTTTAATTGGCTCCCGCGGACCCGGTTTTCGAGGCTGTGCATCAAGAGACTTCAGCCTCGTCGTCGATCCGTTGCCGATCCGGTTTTTCATTTTCGTTCGGCCGTGAAAAATAATCACTGGTTGAGCACTGGAGGATGAGAGGGGGGGCGGGAGGAAGAGAGGAAGCGAGTGAACACCGGGTGAAAACAGCCGGTAGTTGAATTCTCCTCTTTCTAGTTTTGCCACGAAGCGCGAAAGAAAAGTGGGAAAGCGCGGACGAGCGGATTTGGTTTTGTTCCCGGTATCAGTTACGTCGAGGGGATTGTAATTAATGCGAAATTATTGATAGCAACGTGCAACTACATAACCCGGTGCGAGAGAATCGGCGAATATTATTTGCCGGATTAACGGATTATCGGCGATCCCTGACGAAACGAGTAAAACAATTATCATTATCGAGCTTATCGATCGTTGCCTGTTTACGATGCCGATCGTGCGATAGCTCGTTTCGCTGAATCGTTTCGGTCGCAGTCCAATGTCTCGCGGACTTTTGTTTTTTCCTTTTTTTCTTTTTTTCTTTTTCTTCTCGTTCGATTTCTCTTTTCGTTTTAAATCCTGTTAAGAAAGCAATACCTTCCGGCTGATCCGAAAGTGTCCGCGGCGCGGGGATTAACGAATTTCACGGGGCGAGCCGGCTCTTGGCAGCTCGATGAAAAACGATTTTCTTGATCCTTAGATACAGTCGGAGGTCGGGCGTGCGCGGATGCGCCGCGAATCCTTATCCTCGAGGTCGAATTGAAAGAAAATACACCGGTTGTTATTTCAATCGCGGTGCGCCCGAACTCGGCCAGCACGAAGCTCTGATTACCGCCTGGGTTTCGATCCGTCTCTCTCCGCTTGGCGCCGCGGCCAAATAAAAAGCTGACGCTTTTAATCGCACGATCGCGCGTTCCTCGTCACGCGTCGCGTTACGTTTAACGGTGTGTTGGTCGCTGTCGATCACGATCCCGCGAACGAAACGATTTCTATTTACGTTTACGCGAGCGAAGATAATGTGATACGTTACGATTGGTAGTTACGCATTAGTGAGTCAGGTGGTGTTCGAAACAGGTGAAAAAAAAGAGGAAGAGAGAGGAAGCGTTACACGTGATTATTGAAATCGTCGGCGAGATAGACGATCGGGTAGGTAAAACTGCTTAAAGACCTTCGTGTGTTGTTGCTATTAGTGGAGTTGTAGAATAGTTTTAAGAGCAGAGAGCAGTGGTTCTGAAGAACCACTTCTAGTTTCCAATTGACTTTCGTCACGATTTCGCGAAACTGATAGAGCGTTCAAAAACGATTGAAGAATCTCTCTTACCGCGAAGCGAATACCGCGCCGTTCTTCCCGCCACTCGCCATGGCGCACAGTGAGCCGAATTGAAAATTCACACGACATAATTTGTGAATAACTTTTGACTCACAAGAGATACTGCAATGGAATTTGACATAAAAATTAAAAAAGAAAAAAATTCCTTTCGAATGATACGCAACACGATATATTCCGTGTCCGTTTAATCACTATCTTGTTAACGTTACAAACAAATTTAGGAATCGATGTACGTTAAAAAAATATATATATCAAAATGAGAAAGTCGATCTTTTTGGCCAAATGTCGCCGGGAAATAAAAAAAAAAAGGAAAAATACGTCATTTATTCGAGCACTACATTTCCATTAGGATAAACGCGCATTTCCATCGAATTAAAATAGATGCATATACAATGCATGTCTCGGGGCACATTTGTCCGGCTTGCTAGATGCATCCAGTGGCAAGTAGCCAAGCCAAATTCGGAGGCAACTTTCTCCGACACTGAAAATGCACCGCCAGTCCGGTTCTTCTTTCCTTCGCGTGTATTATTAAAATGGCAATTACCCCGCTAAACGACGACCGAGCAAGCTGCAAGCGTTTCGCGTTTCGCGTTTCGCTTTCCGAACAATAAACGCGGCGGAGACGCGACGGATTCCACCCATCCTCTTACCCTCTCTGCCCCCATCCACGCTGCTAGGAGGTGGCTTATTTCCAAGTTAAACACGGAGACGTTCCCCGGCGAGCAACGTACACCACGGAAATATATAGGCACGAACGTATAAACAAAGCGGAAATTTAGGCCGCGTTCGAACCGCGCGCCTCAAATCGACGTCGCGGTTTTGTGTCGCGGTTCTCCTCTCTTCGTCCAGCGTTTCTCTCCAAGATGCTTTTCCTTCTCTGCCCGTGACGTCGAACGTTTCTTCTACTCGGCGGATATTTTTTCGTCGGGAAGTTCCGTAGTTGGAGAATCATATTGCGAGAGGAGTTCAAGAGTTAGGTTAATGGAACATTGGCATTCCATTCGCAGACGTGTTTCAGTTAATTTGACGTTATCGAGTGTGTTGGTCGGTATTTTCAGCCCGAATAATTTTCGTAGGGCGTTTCGACTCTCGAGCTTTTCAAACATTCGAATTTTCTACATTTCGAATTGTTTTTCATCCGCGAAACATTCGAGATGTTCGATCTGCAAAGTTCCCAGAAACGTGTTAATTTTGCAAACTGCTCGATTTCTTTTTTTCTGTTTTTCTTTTTTCTTTTTTTTGGTTTTCAATTTTTCCGAAGCCTCGTGCTGCCGGATTTTTTTTTAATTTCTGAAGTTTCGAGCTTCTCCATTTCCGAGTTTCCCAATTTTTTTCTTTTTTTTTCTGTTTCTAGAATTTCTTTTTCCTTTTTTCTTCTTTCTTTTCTCTCCTTTTTTTTTTTAATTTTCAATTCCTGAAGCTTCAGATTTCCAATTTCCAAACCGTTGAATCTCGCGGGATCAAATGCCTGTTATTGTTGTAAAGTTTACACACCGCTTCGCTACTCGACCCTTTTTCCTTTTCCTTCGAATTACATATTCTGTTTACACGTTGTTTTCCCTTTGACTTTTCGTGCTTGTAAGCCTTTCGTACCCTCTTCCATGAATTAATCACGCGTGCCTTTCTTTTCTTTTTTTTTTTTCTTCCTACGCCCTCGTTTGGAAACGAGCGTGCGTACACGGTGATTATCATTCGAAATCTGCATTGATTAACGAAGTAAATTTCCGAAAAGGGGAACGAGAGAGATGTTGCCGCGCAGCGTTCCATGTACTCGGCACTCGAGTACTTAACCTGAGCTGAGTTTCTTCGATAATAAATTTCCGTTAGTGGGTAACAAATCACGCTCCAGGGGGTCTTCGTACAATACCATTCTCCTTGTTCTTCATTAAAATAACAGACAATACCAGGCCAACTTTCCCGTTGATATTTGTTAATAAACTTTCATCGAACAGCAAGACGCTCCTAACGTGAATTAAAAATATATATTCTCGGCGACGAACGAGGTATTATAATTAGTCGATGTCTGATCGGTAACGGGTACGTTTCACTTGCTGTTAAAGTTCTCTTATAAAAGATTCAGAGAATCTTTTATAAAAGAAAAAGAAAAAAACTTCGACACGCGTCAATTTAATATTAATGTCACGCAAATACGATTCGTCGAAAGTTTTGAAACGACTTGGATTAGAAATCAGAGCCGTAAACTTTGGGGAAATTTTAGTACAGCGCGAGTTTGCAGTTTTCATCGATTATCTTTCTTTGCTTCGGACACACTTTCGCGTAAAATATCGCTTACGCTTTCTAGAGAGAGAGAGAGAGAGAGAGAGAAAAACATTTTTTTTCAAAAGTAATAAGAGTAAAAATCGTTAAATCGTTAAATCGAGCCGTTTATTTTGAAAATGGCACAAATCACAGTTTTTCGAAAGACTCAAGTTGGTGATTACATCGATCCCTACGTGAGTTTTTCATTTTAAAACAATTCAATGCGTTAAAAACACGTTAGATTGTTTTAAATGAATGTGACAGGCACGTTAAAACGCAAAACCCTTAAGTGTCTCGATTTAAAAGCAGAGTGACACTTCCAAGATAAATGTAATCGCTCGATTGTTGGCAGAAGAACGTCGTTTCCGTTTATTTAATTTAATCCACAAAGTCTACAGGGTTAACCAGAGTCAACAACAACAGAAATCTTGTACGTTTTCGATCTTGCATTTGGCGCGAGCCGCGCCAACAACTTAGGTCAAAGTCCCAGCACATCGCGAATGAGAGCAGAGGGTTGCGGGAGCGCGTGATGAATCACGGAAACTTGCCCGAGTTATGCGTTCCGGCAGAAACGTGAAAGCTTAAAACTCGCTTTCACGAAAGCCTAGTTAACGCAATTGTATCCATTGAGACTTCGAGTGCAATATCCCGCCGTATCATCTCGAAACTCTCTCTCTCTCTCTCTCTCTCTCTACACTCACTGTTATTCTAAATCCTCCCAACATCCACCTCTAAACTTCGAACGTAAAGAGAGACCGAACTTTTTATCAAATTCTACGTCGTTTCGAGCACTTTTCAAATTTTCTAAGATCTAGGTGAATATTATTCGTGTTATTATAAAAAGCAATTAAGCAGTTAATTTCTTATTTCTATGAATTTCGAGCTAACGTCGTGAGATGATTGCTTCAGCACTTGACGTCGCTCATCGAATAAACGTGATCGTTCATTTCTCATCTCGGAAATTCGCCATGATTTTAAAATTTCAATATCGAAGATTGATTTTGCAAATAGGTGCTATTGGCTTGGCCAAAAAGTAATTGCGTTTTTCTCTAATGGATGAACGTATATGTAATTAATTCATTGTGCAGTCCGATGCCTGATTGCTCAGACTTGTTTTAGAAAAAGAATAATGCTCGATCTTGTTAATAATTTGTTTCAAAATCGGAAATCAAAAAGGGACATTTTCGTCACATCTTCCTTTCGAGAAAGGAAAAAAAAAATGCTGTACAAGCCTATAATGCGATGAAGAGACTCTGAAACTACAGTGTCAGAATCGGTTTTGTCGACGAATATGTCTGAAAGGTGATCGAACAAAATGGTCAATATATTAATAAAGTTTTCGTTTACACGCAAGCAAACGCGATTATCGAGGGCAAACTGGTGACGACGTTGCCCGCTGCCTTTTTCAAGGCTTTTTCCACAGCGCTGTTGGCTCTTTAATTCGAGTTTCGAACGTTGCGTCGTTGACTTCGTTACGTCCGTTCGGGGGCCGGGCAGGTGCGTTTCTCCATCGACGCGGAAGTTGTGTCGGCGTTTGGATGCGTCTCGCAAATAAGAAATTCGCTTAACGGGCGCCGATATGGTCAACCGTGGCGCGTCGAGTTTCGCGGCCGCGTGTTCGCCTCTTTTCTCCCCCTAGACCTACCACTCCTCCCGGTTCGCCCGGACCGAAAGGCGGCGACGAAACTCTTGGAAAACTTGGCGAATAAACTTTCCTCTTTCGTGAGAGCGGAGCGCATGCAAGAAGAAAGACTGACAGCGAGAAGGACGATAGAGAGGACGAGAGGAGAAAAAGCTATCCCCTCGAAGCCTAGACGACGACGACGACGACGACGACGACGCGGTGTCATCTTGACGTAAAATATGGATTATTCCGGGCATTTGCATTCGGAAAATAAACCGACGAACCGACGCCGAACGGAGGGAAACGAGAGACTCCTTTCTCTCTCTCTCTCTCTCTCTTTCTTTCCATCTCTGTTGTCCCCTTTTCTCCGCCGCTGTCTCTGTTTCCTCTGTCGAGCTCGACAGGAGGAACTTGTCGCGAAAGTTTCGCGGTAATTATCGAATCGTTTGCCAATTCATCGGCAATCGACGCGAAAGCTACACCGGCGCTTCGTTCGGTACCCGGCCTTCGTAACAGTCGAATAACGTCGCAGAGAACAAAAATCCGATCCACCCTCTTTCTCCAGGGAGAGAACAGGGCTTTCTTCCGTCGACGTGTTCACCCACCATCTTTTCGCCCCTCCCTAACGTCGAAAGTCAGTAATTAGATTCCTTCGCATCGAGCATCGCCCGGGTCCGGGTCCGGCCGGCCGGGCCAACGTTCGTCCATGTTAATTACTTTTCCGTTGATGTTAATCGATTCGTATGAACGCGCGCCACTCGTCGCCCCTGTATTTTCCGTGACAACGGAAATCAACGTCGCGGCCGGAAAGGCTAGTCGTTGGCGCCACGCGACACCGTTAATCGACCTCCTCTTCCTCCCACCCGCGCCACGCTACCCCTATGGGCAGCGCGAGCATCGCTCGCTCGTTCCCATTATTTCGACGATCCGGTCGATATTATTATCCGGCCGCGGCGCTGATCAACACCGATTGACATTACCGAAATTTATATCGGGGGATACAACGAGGAACCGAGGCCGCGGGACTAATCGTTATTAGCAGCGACAGGGCGAAGCGCGAGCGCGGGACGATGACGAGATTGTGTTAAACGCGCGGTCCTGCCGCCATGTGTTTGCCTGTTTTCCGAAGCGATTTCGCGCGTCGCGCGCGACTGCACGCCGTGTCGCCGGGGACAGCTGTTTTTCCCGTGTTTCCTCGATTAACGTTGTCGCCCGCTCTTCATGGCCTCTTTGAGCGTCGAGCGCCGTGTCGATGCTTGTTATTTCGTGTCGCGCGACGTCATCGTTCGTTTCGCCTCGGTCCTCGGTGTGCAGCGTAAACGCGTGCGGCCGCGCTGTTTCCCCATCTGGAGCACGATTTTAGAACATTAGGTGAAATCAGATATAATGCAGTCTGTATTTTGCGACAAAGCAAGATCTCGGCGAAGATCGGATCGAGATCACGATGTCCCGAGTCAATGGACCGTTTTCTTATCCGCGCTTAAATTTTGCACGAACTTCGTAGGGATGTAGAATGACGTAGAGTGTTTAATTTCGTCGGAACGTGATGCAAATCACGATCAACTATTCTCGTCGTTGTTAAAAGAAGAAAATGTTACGGGGGCTTCACAAGTTCTTTATGCTTATTATCATCCCGGATAGTTCAATTTCGCTCGAAACGTAACGCACGAAGATTAAATATCCTCGTTATTTCCGAGAAAGAATGCAAGAGAAAATAACGCGAGAGATAATTCACTTGTAAAGATAGATAATTAATTTATTTCGTGTTACTGTCCCCGACACTAGTTCAGAGAGGGAATCTTTTATTAAAAGCAAGATATCGTGAGATTAACCAAAATAACAATACAGCAAGTCGATAATTTAATATCGCGTGACGTTTCTGTTACATTTGCCCTACCTACGCGTGGAAAACCAAGTATTTTTGTGTTCAACTTCTTAACCAGGTCACGTTTCAGTCAGAACTACGGAATTGTTCCATTAACTACGGAGTCAAATGTTAATCTAAATATACCAACTAAGGCACTCGATCTCTAACAGAAACGATCGCGGTCTGCAGAGGTTCGAACGAAATTGCCGCGTGCTCCCGATGCTGAAATATCGAAGCTCGGGGTACTCACTCTCTCGTTCTGAAATCTGTCCGCATCGCGGAGATTAACGATTCCGTTAATAATTCGAAATAGGGACCGTGTCGTTGACCTGGGTCGTGCACGATTAACAGCCTGACTCGTTTCAACAATTTATCGAAACGATCGGGTCCGATGTCTGGCGAATTTTACATCGGCCGCGAAATGAAGGGGCGTCGGAGATTTCGTTCGGTGGAATTCGAGCCATGCAGCGCGCGGTCGGATCGCATTAATAGACCGCAGAGGATCGTTCGGGTGTCGTTAACGAAACCGGTTACTATTTAACGTAACGACATGGCCCCCCTGCCGCCGCCGCTCGCGAAATTCCGCGACCATTCGTTTCACCGCGTGGCCGAGGCACGCCGCTTGAAGAGCATAAGCGGTGCATAGCGGTGGTTTCTACGAAGTTCAAGTAGATTTATGCCACCGCCAGTGTATCTCAATTAATTTCGCCGAGTTGTACACACGCACGCACGTGGCCATGTCCTGGCGATGTCAAACCGGCCAGAAAAAAATCTCAATTAACGTGTTCACCCATTGCGAGTACGCGCCGACAATTAACCGGCTCCTGGCTGGTTTGCGTGCGCGATGTATTATAACACGTAAAAAAAAAATAGTTCAAACGTGTAAAATATATTTTGTACAAAAATTACACGATAACGCACGTGTATTGCATCTTTTTCTCCCTTCCCATCTTTCGCCGGAACAATTACGTTCCGGGGGATTCGGTGGGTAAAAGTTTCATATTCGTCTCGTTTTCATCGGGTTTTTCTAAAAAAAAAAAAAAAAAAGGAAAACAGAAAAAAGAAAAAAACGCTGAATAACAACCCTCATCGCTGCTTTGATTTTTATCCCGTCCATCAAAGAGAAAATACGACAAGGTACATCGGCCGTGTGAAAATCCACGAACGTGAGATTTTTCACGCCATTAAAATGGAAAATATAGCAATTTCATGCTAGATATACGTTCGCCATCCGCCGAATGATGGGAGCGAGAGTTTTTAACACCGAGTGGAACGATTTAAACTCCCCCGTAAACCAGGCGCTTTCGAGACTCTGTCACGTACGTATACCTATGTATGTGCGATTTTCAATGTCATTTAAAACAGAGGACGCGCTTCATGGTAACTTTATAAATTTTAAATCCGTAACCTTGAACGGAACGATGTACCCTTCGTGTTGATTCTTCCGAGACTCGTCCAGATATATCTTCGCCAACTACTCCACCAACTAACCTCGATCGAAAGCGCTCTTTTCTCATCTCCCTGCTCCCTCCCCCCCCCACCACCACCACTGTTCCTCGAACTTTTTTTTTAACAACAGCCATGATCATGTCCAAAGATAACGCGGAATCTCGAAGCGAAAACCAACCAAAGTTTGTATTTCGAGTCCGTGGAAACAGGAGGGAACTCTCTCCTTGTCGTGGTTTTTCCGGCCTCTCCTTTCTTTTCTCACAATGAACGTAGCACTCATCGACGATGATCCGTCACCTGTTTTCGGGCATCGTTGCACGCCGCCCGCAACGAAAGTATCGAGACACAAAACGAGCTCGCGGGAAAACGAGCTGGCGTTCGAAGGCGGCCGGAAGATATATACCAGCGAACTGGCTTGTAACGTGGAAGGAGCAAGACCGAGGAAAAAAGGGGGTGGCGAAAAGAGGAAAAAGAGAGAGAAAGAGAAAGAGAGAGAGAGAGAAGAGGGCAGAAAGGTCTGTGCCCGCTCGCAGATGGCCTCGGATAGGCGCTTTGTACGAAAATGAAAAAGTCACGAAGGCGGAAGTTAAGAGCGTGCACACATAGAGGTACAAATACACGCGTCAAGGAACAGAAAGAGAAATTCGTTGCACCGGCAGCCCTGATACACCGTATGTCGAGAAAATGTGCGCCGAGGCCTGAAATCGATGCCCGCCATCGACGTTCCTAAATATTTCTCGCTGTTTCTTCTCGAGATGGCAAGGCTCGGTCGATAACGCCGTGAGCGTGTCTCAGAAAGAGAGATCACTCCCTATCCTATCTTCTTTAATCCCGTTTACTTCCTTCGGGCAATCATCAGCACGATCCACAAAATCGACACAGGCTATCTCTAGGTACAGCGTTGCAAGTGAGATTTTTAGAATCTCCACTCTCAAAAATCTCTGCTTTTTAGGTTAGGTTTCTAATGAGTAAAAATTCACGTGGCTGCGAAAAGCTATTGGTACTTTTTACGCGATTCGACGTTAAGAGGATGAATTGTTGAACCTGATGAAGGGAATTTCATCGGAAAACATGGGTTATACATCCAAAATTAAATGTAATTACTTTCTCCGCGTCGATTCTCGCTCGGAGCTCAGCTTTACGAAAAGCAGCAGCGAATTGTCTCGCAATGCGATTCTCAAGTTGAGAAATTGAAGAACCGGACCGTAGTATCGGATCTCGAATTGAGTTTTCGAGCATTCGAACGTGTTTATGTGTCGAGTAAACTTCGTCGGGATACCCCTCGGACCCGACCCGAGAAAAATTATCCAACCCGATCGGATCCGTATTTTCGGACACTTGCACACCCGAAAGAGAGTTGTTTTCTGATTCGATCTGGCTGTACCGGGCGCTACGTACAAATTGTGCATAAAGCGACGCGGGGGGAGGAGGGAAAGAAGAGAAAGGACAGTAACGCGTGTTTCTGCAACAAAAGAGGGAATGAAACGGGCTGGATGAAAGAAATTTTTCACTCGGTGCTAGGGTGTAGACAACATAAACGCGTGTCGCTTATTCAAGCGACGTTTTATAGGTGGCAGCGTGCTTTGATAACCCACAACATGCAATCGCTATTTGGGCATTCAGCGAGTTAAAGGGCTTCGCTACCCTATGAATATGCAATATTTCTCTACTTTCGAGTTACGCGCTCTGCGTTTACAACGCATGCATGGACTCGGGGAATAAACCCGCTGCCTCAAGCTCGATTTTTCTTTTCTCTCTTTTCTTTTCTTTTCTTTTTTTTTCTTTTTCATCTCCCCCGAATTCGCGTTATCAAATCGTGAGAATGAATTCCTCGAGATTTAGGATTAGGTTCCTCATTAGGTTCACACGCGACGTTGTTCCATTCGAAAACCATTTCGAAAGGTAAGTACGATTAATTCGATTAGTCCGATGATCACGCGGAAGAATATTTCGTTACGCACGTTGTGCTAAAATCCAAATTTCCGTCTCGTTCGACTCCATTCAGAGGTTGCTACACCACGCGCGGAGGAGTGCTCTCCTTTGTTCGTGCAGCTCGGCAAAGGTTGTTACGCGCTTTTGTTGCAATCGCACAATACAGTATCATAATTACAGCGCTGTCTATTCTACACATTCCATATTTACCGCGGCTCAATGCCACGCGCCTCTAAAAATTTTAAAGCGGTCTTCGAGCGTGCACACCGTTGATTGAAAAGCGTCTGGAGGCGTTGTTGCCCGCCTTTCAATGCCACGTCGCGTCGGTCTTGAAAACGAAAGACACTCGACAGTTCGCGTCCCCCCCCCGAAGCGTCTTCGTTTGATCACTGTCGACTTCCTCTCCTTCTCTCTCTCTCTCTCACACACACACACACACACACACACACACAGAGTCACAGCGGTAGCTTCTTTGCTCCGTTCGTTCGTTGTGTTCCTCTCTCGTTGCACGTGCTTGCTGGTCCACGTTCCTTCCTATCCGTGGACTTTCCCCAGCCGGGCCGTAAAGAGAGTTACGAGACAGGAAAACCTCAATCAGCAAACACACCGTCGGGACCGTCATGAATATCGGAGAATTGGAAATCGGTTGGCCCTCGGGATTCGACGACAGCTCCGCAGGTCGCGTTTCACCGACGTTTTCCTTCGAATATCCCCGTCCTATCCTCTCCTCGCGGCGAGATCTCCGGCGAAATCCTCGCCAGACGTCCTGCGAGGAATCTGGAATTAACGTTCCCGCCTTATGCCCACCTCTCGATATCTCTTACCGCGGAACTCGCCCGCCCGTTAGTCGCTCCCCTCCCCCTCCCGATATTTGCGTTCCACGATCTCATCGTAATTGTACGAACCGGATCGGATAAAGAATCCGGATTCTACTTACAGCCCGGACAGATTTCTCCTTCTCTTTCCCTTCACTTAGGTTCGGAGGATCGTGCGCTCGAAAGTTTTCACCAGGCGAAGTTTTCTGTTACGTAGGTACGTTTCCGGCGGGGAGGAGGAGGGGGAAAGGTCGGAATTTCGAGATTAATGAGATCGGAAGTTTCAAGACGCTGTTATATGGTTCTTTCGAAATCGCAGGAATTTGCGGACGAATGTCAGAAATTGCAACAATTTTTATGGAAATTCGAAAATTTCCTTGTTCGCGCGCGTGAGCGAAGATCGCGTTTGTTCTTCGAAATCTATCTAAAATCATCTAGAGAGAAATGACAAGTTGGGTATGGCTATTTGAAATCAAATAATAAAACAATGAATGTATAGTAATGAAATAACAAATAAATATATAATAGAATAATATCGAGTGTTTGTGGTATCGCGATTTCACGATTTCACAAAATTGAGATCAGAGACCTGTGATCTTACGTCTTTATCGTTTTAAAAAATCTTCGGAAAATCGTCTCGTCGGCTCGCGATCAGAAAACGTAGCACGAGCTTGGCGTGCTTTTAACGAGTCGTTTCAGATTTTCTGACACGCGTATCGTCCCAGATTTATGGAATCTCATCGTAAATCCGCGGCTGTTTCGCTGGCGTTTCGACCATGCTCGCGGAATCTTGCTTGCAGCGTGGAAAAGATTCACCCCCGCCCCGGTATCGGCGTTTTCTCTATATCGCTGGAAACAGGAGTGAAACAAATGGCGTTGGATCGCAATGGCGCGCGGCGGAGGAAACGAGGAAGGAAAGACTGCATGCGGAATCATTGGTGGAAAGAGCAGCTTCCGTTAGATTTATTCCGCGCCTTTATTGAGATACGATCGTTTATATTCCCGGAAATAGAAATCCACTGTTCCGATGCCGCTCAAACGTTTCGTCTCGCCTTCTGCATGACCCTGCTTGCGTGCCGCTATCCCTCCAACAGCATGTTCCTGAAGTTTCGTCGGGAATATAACAAGGGCTCGCGAATCGTTACTATCCGCAGGAAATGAATGGCCTTTGACTGTACGAGAATCGAAGGAAACATTCGAGAAGTTGACGATGGCAGTTGTTATGTTGAGCGTCTTCTTGTCTGTACGTTCCGCGACTATCGTAAAGATAGTTGTTGCGCGAGATAGTTACGATATTGATCTGAGCTTGGTTTTTTTTCTTGAAGCTGCCTTCTAAGATCTTGAAAGATCTCAAAGGATATAGGAATGAAGGATGAATTAATAAATTCGTTTAGGATAAAATAATTTTAATCTGATGTTGTTCGTATCTTATTTTTAAACCACTTTATAAACGATCGTATTAATGGAATATTAATACGTAAAAAAATGATTACATGCATAAAAAATGATTCTCTTTTGAATATATAATATATTGTCGTACTTGTTTGAAATATGTGGGAAACAAGAATTGATGAATTCTTTCAAATTTTAATGTTTTCAAACACGTTGAAGTGTTACACTTGCGTTTAAACAGATTTGTTTAAAAATTAGACTTGTTTTTAATATTTGACTTAATATTTGAGTAGTGTATTACTTGATCTGGAGTTTAAGGAGTTTGCGAATTCTCAAATTATTTTCAAAGTGAGATGCTAAAATATTGTCTAAAGTTTATCAAAGTTCGAAATGAAGAAACACTTTACGATTAGACTGCGGATTTGTTGAGAATGATTTAGTAAGTAGAAAAAAAATATTTCATTGTTGTCCGCATTCCACGTATCTTTCTACCCCGAAATGTTCCATAAACGTACAAAGAACCGCGGTTATACCAATTAATAAATCGATCGAGTTAACCTAACCTAACCTAGAACTGTGCTGTGGATTCGGAGATAGAATAGACCCAACGTGATCCCTGCGTGCCTAGGCGACTAATAGAAAAATTTGTCGTATCTTCACTTCATCTCTTATCTTGGTCACTTAATGTTTTATTTTTTCCGATTGACAAAACTACGTGTACCCAACCCAAATATTGAAGTGTAACATTGCACGTCCCAGGGAAACGACGTTGAAGGCATCGTTCAGATCGCGCGAGGATCTAGGCATGACTTGTTTCTGGCACGGTCCGCGTAGCGAAGCGAATACGCATTTGCCAGGCGGAAGGAGAAGGATGTATACAAACGGCGGTCGTGGTTCACGAGACGAAAAGGCTCCCGCGGGACTGCATTATCATCCGGCGGCATTAGGTAGCTTGTTCGAGGTGAAGGTGAATCCTCGGCGTGTATCGCGTACGCGTACCTGCATCCGTACACGTGTACACGACGTGCGATTTCTATGGGAATACGGCCAGCGGGGGCCGGGTTTGCATCCGAAAGATAACCCTAAATGCCCCCTCTATGTATTATCGCTCTCCGTATCCGTTTCTCTCTCTCTCTCTCTCTCTCTCTCTGTTTCTTGATTTCTCTGTATCTCTTAATCTCTGGCGAACGAATCTTTTCTCTGTGTCAGCCAAGCCGAGTAACGCCAACACTCGTGGCACTCGTCGTATCAACGGGGCCAATCATTCTCCAAAGAAACTGTTGCCCCGTATCCCTGGTTTCCCTTGTATCCCGATTAAATCCACGTGGGATCCGAGCAGATTTTACGCGACACGGCGCCATTAGGGATGCTCGAGGAGAGACGCAGAATTCAACGTTCGTACAACCTGGCGATTGCTTGATTTTCGAGCAATTACGGCGGTATTGTAAATAGATCGTAGACACTGGTCCCAGGAAATTGGGCTTCGAATTAGAGTCACGGGGAGTTTATCGTTCCAACGGTGCGTATTAATTTATGCTCACGATATGTATGTGTTCAGAGTTAGGTTTTTAGATTAGAAATTTCCGTGCAGTTGCCAAGTTGTGAACCAAGTGCGTACCAACGATTGCCAGAAGATGACGAGTTTACTCAATTTCGTGGGGTAATAATTTTAGAAACTGATTGGTTCTGACACGTTTTTTTGCTCTTTGATTCGATTCTCTTCAAAAATTTTTGAAAGAGAAGGCGAAAACTCTGAAGAGTTAATGTCAATTAGTCACGTCAATCATTCACAAG
Source organism: Tetragonula carbonaria (assembly GCA_032399595.1). NCBI lineage: Eukaryota > Metazoa > Arthropoda > Insecta > Hymenoptera > Apidae > Tetragonula > Tetragonula carbonaria. Next base: position 7,282,024 of record JAUCRC010000003.1, read on the forward strand.
AGACAGCTAGTCATGTGAATTAATCATGTCAGTTAGTTATGAGAATCAATTAACCATTCAAGTCAAAGCATTAGAATTACTTATTGTTAGTTTAGTCAGTTTAGTCAGACAAAAGTAGTTATTATAATTTAGGGATCATCAGTTAACTAAAATCAGACTTCTTCGTATTAATGCTCCTTGGCTTAAACAAATCACTTAGAGCTGAGCAATAGCGATTACTACTTTTAAATTTGTACATATTTGTACATCATTGGAGCCAATTCTTGTAAATTTGAGATTCTTCAAAATTCAGCTTCGAATTTTTTGAAATGAAACTGAAAATAGCTTGTTTGCATTGCGACTGAGCAATTTTTTTTTTATCGCCCACTGCAACATTACGATTCGTAACATTTCATTTTCCTCTCATTAAAAGTTGCTCCTTCAATTTATATAGTTATTTCACTGAATTTATGAACTTGGTGAACTTCTCCGCGCCATTGTACGTATAGACAAATTTTGACAAGACGAAACTCTGCTACTGCTGTCGCTAAAAGTTGTTCGCTGACTTCCATTCCTATCCCGCGGAACATGTAGAATTACACGTAAATGTGTAAATTCCCTGACCGAACGTGAACTCCGTTTTCATAACTCTTGCCACTTTCTTCGCTGGTTCCATTTACCTTCTCGAAACTCGTCGAATCGAACTTCGAAAGGCGCAATTACTCCGCGCAGTTATTATGAAAATCGTCGGCTGTCCATCATGCCGAAGTCGTTCCATTTTAGGGACACTTAGGGCACCAGTTTGGGAACTGTGGGGCATCAGGAAATCCGCCTTTCATCGCAAATGAAACATCAATTTCCAATAGCCCTTCGTCATCTATCTATTTTCAAACAAAATTCTATTCTCACTCCCTCGATAAATACATTTCTCATGCAGGATCAAACGTACTATCGATGGAATAAAGTGAAATTTATCACACAGAAAATCGAATCATCGTTTTTTTTTTTTGTTCGCTCGCGTTCAAGCGAGCTAGCAGAGACACCGGAAACTCCGTTGTTCCCGATAGACGTATTAATTTTTAAAGACTATTGAAAACCGAATGTGTTTGGAGAAACTCCGTACTGTCGCGAAAACTCTCGTTCGAGCCAGTTTTACGCTTACTTGTTGAGAAAAGGACTGCAACGACGTTCGAGAAAAAGAAAAAGGAACAGGACTGCGAAGTTAAAGGTCAGTCAGGCACTTTGTTATCCAACGGTCGTCAAACAGAAGTGGAAAGTGGAAAGTTGAAAGCAGAAAGTAGAAAGTAATTAGGTCCGGTGTAACAGTCTGTTTTAGAAGCGACTTCTAATAGCTTTTAGCCGGTCAGTTCCGGTTTCGGGAGCACCATTAGAATCGTCTTTAAAAAATTATTCTCATCATCGTGCATTCTGCTGTCTGCTAAGTCTAATCGGTAATGAAGAAATTCTTGTCAGTCATATTGCGTAGAACACCGAGTAAAATTAGTATAAGCGGGATCATCAGATGTTAGAGATTTAAAAAAAGACGATCTTTTAATTAAAAATTAAATATCGAATATCGAAAATTAACCTTAATTAAATTAATAAATTCGAATTTTTATATCTATAAATTTTTTCAAAACACACCCGTGAATTTTCCTAATGTCTCGGAACAAATGAATGACCTCGAACATGCTTCGATACACCGAGACGCATAAATTCTAACTTCTCGTCGCCAAAGTTTTGCCGCATCGCTGCCGATTCAGGTTCGTCCAAAATCTCAAGGATCATCGATCAGAACTCGCGGTTATTTCAGTGTTACAAATAAATACGCGAGAGAGGAGAAAACTCGATTGTTCCAGATGGTTGGTCACATCGCTAGCCGATGAGAGAGGTTTCCGTCGAAAAATCGAGTTAAGCTCTCTAGTCACGAGACGCGCAGCGTTCAAATGGACATCATCAACCATGGTGTTGATACCAGCGGTCTTACGGCGATCCCATAAACGCGAGACAAATGGCGTTTAAGAGTTTAAGAGTTTTCCCGGGGAGAGCGGGAAAAGTGCCCCAGCGTACCACAGAGGAAAAATATGGTGAACGAAGAAACAGGATACTAATGGGAAACGAAGACGAAACGAGAAGGAACGAGGGTCGTCTAATGATGGAGAACCAACGATTCTTATTCCCGAATTCGTTTTCATCGTACGTACGTAACGGCCGAGGTGCTCGCCACTTATGAGAGCTACACGTTCACTCGGTCATCGTTAACGTTTTCTACGAGATCACGTAGCTCGATGAAAACGTCTTCTCTCGGACAGCGTGTGATCTCTTTTCGGTCTGTGATGAAAATTACCAGCTTTAACGAGAGAAATGACGCGAATAACAATTTTTAATTTGCTAATTTTGGTTAATAATATGAGGGTCAGATTCGGTTTGTTTAGAATCGTTTGGTAGATGAGTATTTTCTAGTGTGATTGACGAATGTTCCAAAAGCAAGTTTGATGCAGAATATTAGAAATGAAGAATGTTTCGAACGAATATCTTAGAGCGTCGTACGAACGTAGAAAATCTATATCGATAAAAAAATTAATAGAGAACGAATGTGCCTTCTCTAATTATATTGTCAGTCAGAATTAAGCATACAAACATTATTCCTCCAGCATTATTAGGAATATTATTACTAGAATAATGTTGCAGATATTACAGATCATCACATACAATAATCACAGTATTTTGTGATAATTACGACCAACAAGAGGCACCGATTTCGCAGTAAATGATATCGTACCTGAAGCCATTAGCATTAGTTGGATATCAAAGGAATATTCAAATCAGTATATAAGATACATAGGCGTTGCAACCATATGGATGATCCTATAGATCAATTGTGGGGCCTTTGACGGGTCTCCTTACTCGGTTTTGTCTCCCTGCACGTGGTACATTGTGTTTTATGTTGTGTTTGTATTAAACGCGTACTACGTACAACCGTGATAATAGCATACTAATCGCATACGGTGATAATAGGAGACAGGAGGTGTCAGAAGCCGAGCGGCTTCGAACAGGCTTGGTATATAGACAATGCTGAGAGATCAGCCAAGTTTCACTGTTTGGTCTCAAAATTTTCCATGGCATTCTCACGGGGCGAGAAGACGATACGCTAATTATCTCTTTCGCGCTGGCATCTCTCTCGAAATTTTCCTCGAGACCACGTTGTAAACTGTAACAGCATCGCTTAATTACAATATGAAAACAAGAAATAAAGAGAAAGAAGAGTTGCGTCCGCCGGATTTCACATTTGTCGACGCGACGCGATTTCAGCGAAGCTCGGCTTTCACTGACCGTGAAGTAGCACAAAAACTGCTTATTAAACGAAATGACGATGTTGAAAAATTAGAGGGCACACTGTCAACGTGGGAGATTTCTACATATTGGTATACACGTCTTTTCTTATTGGTCGTGACCGTTGAAACGAAAATCATGGATATAGGAAAAAGGAATAAGCATTGTTGTTACAATTTCTTATCTCATTTTCCAACCACTCTGTAAATGATCATACCGTAGAATATTAGCGAAAAATGATTACATACGATTTTACCTTTGGTAACAAGTTTTCGATCAAACATATTTAAACGTATTTAAAGTATTCGAAAGTATTGAAAAATATCAGAAAAACACTGAAACCGTATAAAACGTATATATTGATTTATTCTCTTACACGGAGAACGTTTCTTTTTTTTCTTAAACACGTTCAAGAACACGCGTCCGAGACTTTTTACCAGGGATAGAACAACGATACAAACAGATGATTTCGAATCAATTTTACAACGACTGGCTGAAACTGCTGTTGCTGCCAGAGAAAGAGAAAGAGAAAGAGAAGTAAACATTTTCGAATCTTCATCTTCCTTTCTTCAAAGAGTCGTCCTGGGATTTACTACGACGAACGATCGTCCCACGCAGTCGTGTTCGCTCCTCCAGGCGGTCAAACGATCTGCTTCTCGTAGATTCGAGGAAATCACGCTCGTGGGTCGGTTCGTCCTGCTGCCGTCGAGACTTTCGTGGATCCTGCTGCTCTGTGGTACGTCCAACCAAAACGAGCAGCAAACTAACATCCTGAAGTGAAACTTTCGGAATCTCTGGAGAACGAAGACGAGAATACGTTTGTACGCCGCGTATTCCCGGGGGTTTGTCTTCCCTCTTCCCTCATCCTTCCCCCCCTCCCGCTCCCTCTCGATTTTCCCTCTTCAGTTCCCTCCTCTATTATATCCCATCCTCGACTCCCGCGTTCCTCTTTCATTCTGGTAACACGCGGTTGAGCAAGGAAACGGGATACACGGTCGACGTTGCTGTGTTTGGCAACGTTTGACGTCGTCGATACCGACGCTGCGTTGCTGGCTGTCGCACGACGCCGCTTTAGATTCAATGGCAGGTTAGATAAAGTTCCTGATACGCTGATACGTCGAGTATACGTTGCTGCGTTTTGCAGAAACTCGGGTCTGGGTAGGAACTGGCCGGGTTCTCGCCCGAATTTTTACTTTTACTATTAAATAATATCAGATAGAACTGTCGAGAAGTCTCAGAACTCATCCGAGCTCGTCCCTCTGTAAAGTTTAATGAATCTGAATTTTCTTCAATTTATCGCAAGTTGGTTCGCTTTTACGTATATCGCGTTCTATAAAATTTCACGCGCTACAAAGGATGCAATCAGTTATTCACGTGGCGTTCATGTTGTATTTGTTGTAACATTTAATTAAATGCAATATTTATATCATATATTATGTACGCAACATACATACTAGTGTACATACTTGGATCTGGTTAATTGGCTATAATAAATACATTACGATATATTATATTACAGTTATAATAGTTATAATAGATATATTGTAATATATAATCAACTAAAGTATATTAAAAATATATCAAAAGTATATTAAATTTCATACTAATTATTCAATCCTACGAAAAGGATACTTTTCGTAGCTATTTTACATGCTAATTTACCGATAAAAATCGTCTCCAATACTCAATCAGCCATCATCCACAGGGAGCAAATTGTCTCCTTGTCTACGAAAACTTTTCAACTGAACAAAGTCGAGAAACGTGTTCAGCCAATCAGTCAGATAGTTTAATTGTTTAATAATGCAAGCAGATCAAGTTGACGTATATCATTCAAAGCGAAATTTCAATTTTTCTTGCGTGCTTGTCACTGGCCGGAAATTAGGGGCGGCCCATTTGTGCGCCTTTGTGCCGTTCGACTCGCGTGACTTCATTCTTTCCTTCTCTCTTTTTTTTCTTTTCTTTTCCTTTCTTTTTTTTTTTATCGCGATCTCGTAGTCGACCAGCGTGCACGACGTGGACACTTGGCTCGTGTTGGCGACGATGTCAAGCCCGTTCGTTACGCGGCGACGTTCTCGCCGTACACCCGTTGAAAATCCGGCCCGGTTTTCTCCGGAGCTTTGATTAATCGCCGGCTCCGAGGCGCCACGCCGTGTCTTTTTGCGGTGGTAAAAATTTGTTGTGCATTCGACGGGGTGGGAAAAAAATCGTTGCATTTGCTTGACGGCAAAAATTCGCTTGGTGAAGTGTCACGAAGAGAGAGATGGGTCTAATGTTCTTTTAAAACTTCAATCTGCCGTATCTAGAGTAATACCGGGGGATTTCTTTCGTCTTCGTTCGTACTCGAAATACTTTGCACGGTAATATCTTTTTGCCCTTTGTATTTTTGACGAAAGTATTAATCGCAGTTTAAAAAAAAAAAAACGGGAATCCTGTATTTTAAAATCGGAACGTCACGTCCCAATTGGAGTGAACGATTAATATTTCACTTTTTAGAGGATTAAACGGATTACTCGACGATTAAGAGTTTCAATTAATTGGAAATTAATTTCCCCAAAAGCGTCAGGCTTCCCTCTTGAAGGAATCAGGAAGTTTAATCTTCGACTAGGTAAACGATAGTACGAGACAAACAGATATGTTAATGATTCGAACTACTAAGTGTATCGTGATACACCTGGATCGTAGCGGCGCGTAGGTAGAGCACAAGGAGAAAAAGGGGACGGTATTAATAAAGATCAGAGGAGAAAAACGCAGTCGGTCGGGGCTTGGTAATCCAGATTACAGAACATTTCCCGTGCTTTTTCCGTTCCCCCGGTCGGCCTTTCAATTACAGGAAGCTGCGTTTTATTTTTCCCCCTAGTAGCGCAGCGCACCGACCGGTAATTAGGTGGCGTGTATAAATTCGTTAACTCTTTTAAAAGGTTAATGGCCCACGTGGCATCGCCAAAGAACCAGCTTCCTCTTTCGAGTACTTCTGCTTTGTTTTCCTACCGAATTATTTAAAGGACCCGGTGAATCGGGATTGAATGCGGCCGAGCCGCAACCAAGTTACCAATAGACCGCGCCAGCCGTTCCATATTTTCGCTAACTATACCCCTCGGCTATGCCTTTTAATTAAGAAATCGCCGGAAATTTGCAAATTCTTCTGAAATTTTCGAACCGTGTTTTCTTTCCGTGCACCTTCGACCGAATTCGAATCGAATTCGCCTTCCACTCCACTCCACGTGCTCCTGTTTCCTCCAATTGTAATTTCGTGCTCGTTGGCCAAAACCTTCTGCACCTGAAATCCATTTGTATGAATGAGTTAATGTTAAGCTTCAAATATGCGAACTCGGCAGCTGTGCTTCCGTTGTATACAACCCACGAGAGGAATTCCAGTTTCGCGAATTATTCTTGCACGTATGTACGTGTTTCAGAGTGTATGCCAAATGCGATGATTGCATCGAGGAAGTGAATAGCGTCGGACAGAGTAAAGAGACATCTTAAACGATATCATCGATCACTGCGATAGAGATTTGGTAATTAAAAGTATAAGCGAAATCAAGTCAATTCAATCCTAAATCGTTGTAGCCGACATCAAATTAAAAAGTGAAAGATGTTCAGATAGAAAGAAGTTCTACTATGTTTTTATTGCTCAGTCTGTTCCTTCTAATTTTAAATTGACGATTTTAATTCAAATTAGTGATTGTTCCTTCTAGTTTCAAATTAAAATATCATGTTGATGTTATTGTTAAATTGAACGTCTACTCGATACTTCTAATTGTTAAAAGAAATTACATATGGAAAATTACGGTCTTTGTTCATTGTTCCCTACGTTCACGTCACATGTTCGAAATGCGAGAAACTGAGCGAAAGCTAGGGAACAGAACGACATGGAATCCAAAGAAAGGAAGGCTAGACTTCAATAACGCCGAGTATTTGCGCGAGCCGAGTTGTCCGACGAATTATTTCGCTCGATTTCAGCCAGTTTTCATCGTCGGCCAATAATAATCGACGTGCTTACAAAGAGGGGGAGGGATGGAGGGTGGGGGTGGGGGGTCAATTTCTCTCGTGATTACAACAGCGTCCGCGGCGATTTACGGCGGCGGTGCAAATGTTTCAACGATATTTCAATAAGCACACAGGCCCGGATACGCGTTATTACGAGCGTAGCAAAATGACCTTCGAAACCCCGTTCGTTGTTGATACGCCGTTGAATGGATACATATGATGTTTGCAAGAAAGATGTATGCTGATGCTAATGTATCGCGAAAGCGAGCAGCTGAACTCAGTCGGTGTGTGTGCCGGGCCGTCATGCGCGTTTCCACGTTTGGATATTGTTTAGAAGTCCGTTCTAACGTGAAATATATTCAGTGCGACGGTGGAACACCAACCAGTATGTGGCAGCCATTAAGCTCCGGAGTAGAGGATGTATTTGGTAATGAATTGCTCAATTGAAATGGTTACGTACTTGATCCTTTATTAAATATGGAGTATCCATTGTGTGTACTGTACGGGATTCGGGATTTCGCGTTTAATTTAGTAACGCGATTCAGTAATTTACCGTATTAAAATTTTAACTGCGCCATCGGTGCACGGTACTACTGTGCACGCTCGTCGCCGATCTATCACGCGTGAAAATAAAAATAACTCCTCCGTCGTACGGTCGTAAATAAAATTTAATTAAGAGCTCGTTACCGTTATGCGCCATCCATCAACAAACGCTTTTAACAAATACGATCACTACATCCGACAAATCGTCCGATCGTTCATCCGTTCGTTTTATCGCATCGATCCGTGATAGATCCACAGCAATGTTTCCATCGTTCTCAATATCGATCGTATCGCGAGCCGCGTATCGATAGAAACGATCGAAGACTCTGTCGGAATCGAGTAATTATCATGGAAACGCGAGAGCCAGCAAAAGGGAGCCAGCAATGATCGTTAAATCTCGCATTGAGAGCGCGTGTCGGCGGCGTGCCCACGGGCATTCGCATTGTTGATCGTGGCCAGGACGTTCTTTTTTTCTCTTTCTTCTTCTTTTTTTTTCTTTCTCTCTGCCTGCTTCCACAGCGAGGGGCTTGGGACGGATTGGGCCGAGATGGTAGCTCAAAGCGGAACAGCTCATCGCGTTTTCTCTTTGCGATGGCGCCGGCTAAAAGAGCACTTTTCTATTAGCGAGGCACGCGCGCTCACCTACCTATCCTGAGCCGAGGAGAAGGCTCAGGTATTTATTTAATAAAACGCGACTAGAAAGGTGGACGACGCGGTAAGAGGGGGTAGGATTGCAGATTTTCCAGATAAAGGGAAGCGGAATGGCGATGGCAGACAAGCCATGCAACCAACACTAAAGAAATTCCCTGTGCCTTGCAACTTGCTCTCTCTGTCTAACTTGCTTTTCCACCTTCTTTCGCTCTCGATTTGCCTTTCTCTCTCTCTCTCTCTCTCTCTTTCTGTCTCCCGGATACTTTGTATGTGATTTCATACCAAAAGTTTGGACCGCGCGCCTTTAAATGGACACACTTTTTATGCAAAAAAATCGCTCAACATTCAGCGAGCACGTTCGCTTCTGCGCGATCAAACACCGGAGGACCATCGTTTATCCCTTTAAAGCTAACGCGTCGTGAAATCCTTTGAGGGAATTTCTTTTTTCTTCTCCTCTTTTTCTATCTTTTATGTTTTGGTTCGTTGCTGTTGTTTATTGGGGGATCGATGCGAAGGGCAAAGGGGGGGGGGCGGTGGAAGAATTTATATACAGGGAGGGAAGTCACGCAGACGACGGAACAATTTTACCAGAAAAATACACGCTCGATTGAGTACTCTAAACGAAATGTAGGATGCCGGACCGCGAAACCACGTTTCCCTAGTTATCAAATATTTTTAATTGCTTCGACTCTCTTATCGGTTTCTGTTTCTTTTTTTGCTGTATTTTTTTTTCATAAACTTCAAAGAATTACTAGAGATTTGACATCTGGTTTGTCGTTGTCAAATTTTGGAGATTTCTCTAGTGTTCGAAAGATCGTACTATTTAACGATCATGGGATCGTAGAGAAAGTAATCACGTCGAGTAATTGTTCTATTGGAATTTATTAAAATTTTCAGTGACAATGTGTCTGTTGAAAACTTTATTAGAAAATTCCACGCTGTATTGTCCCTTCCATCACCTCTGACACGGGGGCTAATAGTTTAACAATCCCAGTGAAAAAGTTGAACAGAGCTGAAATTCGAATTGGACGCGAGAACCGTTAGGTAATCAGTCATCGTATGATCTATGAAAACTACTGATTTATAACCAGATACTCGCTGTCGAGGCACAAATGGAACCACCGAAACTACAGAAACTAAAATGCACGTTGTCTACGATCGATCAAATCGCTGATCAGAATCGTATCAGAAACGTGGAGAAATTATAAGCGTATAAAAATATAGCAGTCGTCTTTGACCTCTGAGTGATAAAACTTTTCCCAACTCTGGACTCGCCCGATATCGTTCGATCGCTATTATCGAGGTGATCGAACGAATGTACGCGGGCTAATCGCGATTGAATGCCGCCGTGAAGGAATCGAAACGAATGTAGGAGGACTAATCGAGCGGACCAATAAAAGATGTACGACGTTGGAGGAAGTTAACGGAAGATCGGGAGCGGCGGAGGATGCGAGGGGGATTGAAGGATGGAAGCTGAAGGGGGGAGGAAGTATAGCTGGTAGAGCCAGCTCGGTTAAAAAAGGAATCGCTCCCTGTGAACGTTGAACCGAACACAGCTCGACGTCGCTTTTATCCGCGTCGAACAACGACTTGGCTCCACTTTCAACCGACGAGTTCGCGTTCCCTGTCCGTGAAAAGGCGTCACAAGGCCGGGACGTTGGAGGGATGGCTGGACGTTGCTGGAATTTGTTCGTTTCATTTACCACGAGATATTTTCGGCCATGGAGCCGTGGAACAGAAACTAGAGGAGTTAGAGAGAGAGAGAGAGAGAGAGAGAGGGAGATAGAGAGGGGCGGGAGGAGAGGAAAGAGAAGAAGAGAGAAAAAAGGAGTGAGAAAAGGCCCCCCGGTGGTACGGACGAAAGTTATATTGCATTTATTGCGAAATGAAGTTCCTCGAAGCGACTATTCTCGGTGTTCTCTGGCAACGGAGTAACCCTCGACGACGGACTTTCGTCGCTACCAAAACGTTTCTGGCGTTGCCGATACGAGACAACGAACCTCGTCCCCTTTCTCTCTGACACACGTTCGTCCACTATTTCTCTCGCACCGCTATCCTGGCCATCCAGCTTGGCGTACCCCTTTTCTACCCTCTCTCGTCCAGCATCCCTCGCCTCATCCACGGATACAGTATGGCCATTGTCGAGATTTTCATTGTGCGCGGTAGAGGAGAAGAAGGGAGACCGACTGTCCGAGCAGGCAGTAGTTTCTAACGAATTGGTCGGCCGGAAACTGTCCTTCGCCCGGAGCAACCTGCTGGGACCCTGACTAAATAGGAGGCTTCCTGCGAGATCCGGACGTACTCCGTTATTCTCTTATTCTCTCTGTCTCTCTTTTTCACTCTTCTCTGTCTCATTTCCTCTGCCTTCTTTTCTTTCTTTATTTCCGCCTTCCTTCTCTTTTTTCCCCTGCTTCCTGGCTCGTCCGCTACTTTTCCCCTCTTCCTACGGGGCGTCTCGATGGCCGAGCGAGAGAAACCCCCTGCGAGAGAGGTCGCGAGAAACCGGTTATCTCTATTGACTTTCTCGAGTTGTCGGAGCAGGAAGTATTTCCACTATCCCCGCTGCAAATGAATCCTGCTGCGAATCCCGTGCCACGTTAATGAGCCCATCTTGACAAATTTTCCATTCCATTCGAGTCTCTTATGTACCGTGCGCTAACGAGTGCGACGTCGCGTTCATTCATCGAGTTCTCCTCTCCCATTTATTCGATCCTCGCCACGTTTCAACTCGTAATAATTTATTGTGAATAATCCTGCATCGTGAGAGGCAATATCGTCGAGGAGGATCCTTCGTGACGTTTCTCGTGTCATCGGAGTGATCTGCAGCTCTCGTCAGTCACCGATAATAACAATCTTCTCTCCCCCTTTGAAATTCCTATCACGCTGTTTCTATCATCCGCTGTGTACTATCAACGCCGTTCATCCTCGCTACCACGTATCATTAACACCGTTTTAACCACCCTCGAGAGAAAAGGGTGCCAGTGGAGGGAAGACAGGGGGGGGAGGGACCATCGTCCGCCACTTTTAAATCTTCACCTACGCTTCGATCTTGGTTAAATCTTTAGCAAGGATCCACCCGTTCTCGACAACGCGGGGAACTTCGACGACGTCGTGCTTCATCCGCGGTGATTCGCCGTCAGCGAAGGGGGTTCACGACCGATAACAGATTTAATGGGTTCGATTTCGCCGATCCTTTTTCGGTGTACACGGGCCGCTTAGCGTCGATGTCTGCCGCACCCGACTGTGCCTGGCTTTAGAAAGTTTCCAAAGACGGCAGGAATATTAGTTCCTCGGCGGAGAAGCGGCGAGGATCGAAGCAGCCCGTCGTTCCCCAGGACCTCGGGACGAAAATTGAAACGTCGTATAGCGGCTGTTCGGGGGCTCTCTCTCTCTCTCGGGCCGCGAACGTCCGCCAGAGAGATCCCCGGAGGTAAAAGGAGGCACGCTTTGTATCCTCTCCTCTCGTACAACCACTCCTTTTGCCGCCTTACACACACACACACACACACACATACACGTGTACACTGGCACGCTCCGCACAAAGCAGCCGGAGTTTCTTTCTCGCGTTGCCCCGGCGAAGAAAGAGACGATGGTTTCGTCGGCGAGTAGTTTTAGCCCTATCACGAACCGCCACTCTTCCTTTCGCCGTGTGTCACATCGTTCCCTCGCGGTATTGGCAGATCCGGTAAATTCTTGGCCGACGTCCGCGCGCAAGTCGAATCACCGATAAAAGCTACGCCATGGGTTTTGGAAATAATACCCCCGGGATATTTACATCGCGACGAGCGAGACGATACCTTGCCTCGATGACAATTCCGGCGATTCAGAAATGGGCGCGGCGCGATTACGCGTCCGCGTCGCGCTATTTCAATGTTTTACTACTCTGCGAGAGTTTCTTAAAATATTTCTTTTACATAATATCGTTTCATATCATGAATGATTAGTGATGTAATATTCGAGATCTTGCTCGAGTCTTATTTAAATCTGAGATCTCTAGCATGAATCTCCCCGATCTTAAATAAATTTTGTTGGACTCTGGTCGGTTAATTATGACGTATTAACTCTTTGAATTGAAGTACCGAGTTACACTCTTGGTTTCGCTTTGAAAAAAGATTCCCATAGAATATCGCTAAATACAATTTATAGTGCTTCTAATGCTTCACATGTGACAGAACGTAACATATGTTACAACAACTGAGAAGAAATCGTAAGGCAATTAAATTTTTTTTTTTTTGTTAATTACATGTTTGTTTGATTAGCTATGTCGACGCGTAGCTGTGAATATGTATGAAAATGTTAGAGCTGATGTTTCAAGGAAAACGGGAATTATTTTGAACAACAAAGAAACTTCGACGATGCAGAATTCGAAATGGATCATTCGAAAGATCTCATACGTAGTCGGTTTGATGTTATCCCACGACAGTCAGCTGACACGTTTGCATTAGTCGCTTATGGGTAAATCAGTATTAGTCGGTATAATTGCATATGAGTCTGCATGCGCAGATGTCCTGACATCGAGCAGCTGCGTTCAACCATACTGATTAGTTGGATTATCTCGGAAGATCGAGAGACGCTGACAGTGAGAGAGATTCACGGCGAGATATTTTAACAATAATTACTTTGTTCCAATTACACGTGCAACTTCCTTCTTAAAGACGGATCTCTAATGTTCGGAATCTGAGACCTCCACTGACATATGTCTATGACAGAAAATTCCGATATTATTGTGCTTTACTAGAAACTGCTAGTGCATTCGTTAGTAAAGATATATTTAGAAATTCCTTCTCATACATCAAAAGACGTATTTCATTTTTAGAAGTAGCCTCCCGGTTGGCAAATCGATAGCTGTTAAATCCGTCTAATTGACAAAATCGGGACAGCAATGGTCTCCTAACAAGCAGCTTAAGAATAAATACCCTTGAATTCGAGTAACACGCAAAGCTCGTCAGTCCGGAAGGAAGTCGTCCGAGTAACAAAGTTCCAGCACGATACACGTAATGGCGTGATGTACGCCATCAATTGTCCCGGGACTCTCGTTCGCCCGTGTGTTCCAGCAGTGGTTTGCCCGACAGACGTGGTGGTCCCAACGACGGATAATAGAATCAACGTGTGCCAGGCTGAACCAAGGCAAAGAACCTTCTCTCTCTTCTGTCGAGCAGGTTAGGGAACGTGGTAGACAAAATAAAGAGGCAACGAGGACGTCAGTGACAAACAAAGTTTAGGTGGAATCCAGGCGCTGGGACCGAAGCGACGTTCATCTCGCCGAGTTTAGCTCGCCTGCTCGGCTAAATGCCTCGTTCCTCGAATATTTCTCCTCGTTTCTCCTTAACTTCAACCGCTTGGCCAACGTCATCTTTTTTTTTCTTTTTTTTTTCTTTTTTCTTCCTTCGCCAACAACGAAGTAGTCAGTTTATAGGGGGAACACTCCCGACATATGCTTCTTCTCCCACTCCCCTTAAACTTATTGCTTTTCTAGCTGGCGCGCCGCTTCGAACTCGAACCTTTCGCGTTACCTTTCGCCGGGAGATGAGAATATTGGTTCTTAAAAGACACATCACCCCGGTCTTTTTAATTTGTTCGGGAAACTTCAAAGGGGTTAGAGGACCGCTCTCGCGCGCTGCCGCGCGTTTTATGAATCCGCCGAGACGACGGAGATTCCAACGAGGTTCAATTTACCGGGGCCTTCCACCGCCGGGAAGAAGATTCTTGCGAGGAAACGTCGGCCGCGTTTATCGCGACATCAGCGGCCGGGAATGCGCTAATGCGCTTTGACGACGCTCTTATCACTTCCACGTGGGACGACGATCGGATAAAATGGCCGAGTTTCGAATGGATTCGAGGAGAGGAGAGGAGGCGCGTGGCTGACGGAAAAATTCTAATCGGATTGGAAACGATCCGAAACATCGGCGATTAAATTCGGTTGAACGCGGGCGATATTCGATTAGGTAAACGAGCCGGTTAATTAACATTTAGCCGAGCAGGCGAGCCAAACTTGGCGAGTCTAACTTCAAATCCGTAATTGGTTACGCAGCACGATGAAAAATTCATGAAATTTAATCTGTAATTGAACAACGCGTTGCGAATTGCTGATCGAGATTTCCAGTAGATCGAAACGGATGTGTAAGCGAATTCTATGACCTGGGGTCTCTAAAATTATTATAGGCGACGTACGAGCGCGAAATTCCGGCGTTTTTCACGGTAATTGCAGTGTAACAACTGCGTGTCGTGAAATTCTCGAGCCCGAAGAGGAGAATCCGCGAATAACGCGCCGTGTTTGGCGAACACGATCCATTGGGAAACCGCGACCTCTCGTTAATTTTGCTCAATTACTTTTATCTCGTTACGTGTCCGTCAGTGGGAACCCACGGCGAGAGCAAGAAGGCTAAGAAAAAGTCGCGCGAATGGTATCGCGGCAATTCTTGGTTGGCGGTCGTTGAATTTCTCGTCTGTGCCCGGCAAACAGTCCGGTTGAATAATGCCCGGCATTAACCGCTTGCTCTGCAACCACGCGTGAGATTTGTGACGTGCTTTACGAGTCAACGTGCGAGAAACATGGACGTATTAGATGGTGAAATTGCCAAACTCCAATTCGATTTGTAGCTCATTTATAGACCAGTTTATTCGTCGATTACACGTAGCACCGTGTTCCACGCAAATTTAATTAAACGAATTAAAATAAGTTGGAAATATTGAATTCATCAAATATCGAACGAAACTGCGGAGTCAACGTTTCCTAATAGAGGCATTCGTTCGCTAACCGTCGGCCATTTGGGAATTTAGAATTCAAAAGTCGACGCGCAGATCGTTTTCGTTCATATTTTTCCTGGCAAATTTCGCCAGCTATTAACAATCGCTCTCGATGGTCGATTTATCGTGTTTTATCGAGGATTAAGTCCATCGGGGAAATTCGCTACTGAAAACCGTACCGAATTTCCCTGTATAATTAAATTCTATCCGCGGCGGACGGGGAAGTTTCTCGCGGAATAATTGACATTCTGGGACCCGATCGAGCGAGTTCACGGGGGAGGGCGTGTGCGGATTTCGGCTGCAAAAAGCCGACTCTCGCGGCATAGATAAGACGACGATATTGGCGAGGGCTGAGCCGGCCTGCTACACGTAGTGGGGGGGGGGGGGCAAACGTGGCGGTCGGAGGCGCGACCGGACGTCTGAAAGACTCGATTAAGGGAAATCGCAAGCGCAAACTCGACGTCACGTAGAAGTGAATCTGCCTCTCGCGCGGAACACCACTGTCTAACCTCACGACGAGGTCCAAGTTCATCCGTGAGACACAGCCAGACAGAAGCCAGAGAACCAGCTTCGTACACTGTTCCCTTCTCAAGGGGCGGAGGGGGGGGGGAGGAGGTGGGGTGTACGGGGAAACCGACGCGACCTCTTATCTTCACCGTAGATACGTGCCTGTCGGATTAACGCATTACGGAAGTTCCGAGCGAGAAGCAGAGAACCGACCTAAAAGCCAAGAGCTTCGTAGCTGCCTGGGTTCGCCCCCTCCCCCGAGAGAAAGAGAGAGAGAGAGAGAGAGAGAGAGGTTATACCCGTGAGATCCCTGAAACACCGTGCCAGCCTCCCTTCGACACGGTGTTCCGCGCGAATCGAGTCTCGACATTCCGTGCGAAATTCACGCGAAATCCACGCGAAATCCACGCGAGGTCCGCGCGAGCTGGTTGCAGTCGTCGCGCGCCGGTTCGCCCGTGCTTTAACTGCCGGCCTTACTATCATTGTCGACGATCCTCGTAATCCCAACGATGCCAGCCATGGTGCGTCCGTTTCGATATTCGTCTGCGTCGCGAAGACTCGACAGGCCGATAGAACCGCGCGCGCTTTACACAACTCGTGACGCGTTGGTATTTCTATCGACGTCCGTCGTAGCTCGGCAACGAGCGAGAATCTCAACGAGGAGATAGAGGAAGACTTAAGTGGGAGACCGGTTGGAAGCCGGTTGGAAGAGGGATTTTTATCGGTTAACGAGGGGAACAAAGTTGGCAAGGCGATCTGGAATTAAGATAACCCAGTTGGAACACGGTGTAGCGCGGTGGTCGACTGTCCTCGTCGAGTTCACGCGGCCCGGGTAGCTCTAGACTAATCTGCCGTTTGAAGGTTGAATGCATGAAGATGGCAACGGACAACGACGAGGCAGAAGGAGAGCGGCGAGACTACCCGCCGGGATCGGTGGTTGCGACGGAAAGATAATCACCCGTGGGCTACTCGGCACGACCGGCCGAGTTAGAACTAAGCGCGAATAGTTTTCCTCAAAGTCACGGCGAATTCTCTCGCTGTCGTGCATTTTGCAACGGGGACCGTTTCAGCTCACTGGGGAGAGAAAGGGGGGGGAGGGCTCCTTAATCTTTAACAAAGAAAGTTCCTTCCACGAAGGATGAAACAGATGCGCGCTCCTGTCCCCGGAAGTTTCCGGAACTAAATGGAACCGGTTGACATCACGTGGCTCGCGAATGTTTCTTTCTTTCTGGCTCTAGAGCCGAGCACATTTGGACCCGGCCACGTTTTTCATAATTAGCGGCCAAGCATGAAGAACAAACTTTTCCTGACAAAGTTAAAGTTCAGAGAATCGGTAGTCTCTCTCTCTCTCTCTCTCTCTCTCTCTCTCTCTATCCCCCCCTTTCAGAAACGGGATCTCGTAAAGATTCTCTCGTAATTATTTCTTCTTTGTAAGTTTGTCACTCTTTGTTAAGTATTTGTCATTCAACAAATATCAAAAATTAAATTCAAAAAAATTTATTATAAATGTATTTATTAGAGGAAGAGCTAAGTATAAGATTTCGAATCACCTTTGGTTGTCAATCGTGTATCTTGAAAATTTTATTTGCGCAATTGGTATCGAATTGAATCATAGAAACTCTGAAATATAGAAACGCAATGCACAAGTGTCAGTAAACATCGTATAAAAGATAAGTGCACGAGCTAGTCGTCGAATGGAGTGGTTTCTGTGTGAAAACGGATGAGAGCTTTCTGTTATTGAATTGTTAAATTGTTTTGTGTTATCGAGTTGTGCCATTTTATTGTTGTTGTTAGGTTACAATTGGTGAAATTGTGCGAGCGCAACATTTTTTTAAAAATCTTTGTTTTCGCGTCCGGAATTTTTATTTGGCGAAAAATAACATTCGAGAAGAGTAAAACAGCGAAGAATAAAAAAAAACGTGAATTACAAAAAGTGAAAAGTTATCTAACATACTAAAATAGTATTAACGTTAAACGTACTTTATATATTTCTATTTCTATCCATATCAATCAGATGACTAGTTATGAAAAATACTTTTACGAAAGGAATATAAACAATCGTCAGTTTAATACAGAAAACAATGTAACAAAATAACTTTTAATAATAAAGTTATATACTTTCATTTTTTCTTTTTCTTTTTAACAAGAATTAAACGAATGAACGAAGAATTTTAAATCAAATTTTCGATCAGCTGATCGAGCGTGATACGTTTACTATTGAACAATCCTCCAATTGTTTCCAACAGTGCGTCCATTTACATTAATCTTCGTTCATAAAACTGTCCTGCAAATCCAACAAGAAAAAAAAAAAAATTCCTCCGATATTGGCACTAGAGTACTACGGCGAGCAACCCTCGTGACAGGTCAAACAGTTCGTTCCGAACGAGCCCCTTGCATCGTGCAAGAAACACAAGCAGCGCGCGTGTGATAGCGAAGCGAGGGGGGAGAGGAAAATCTGCGACCGCAAAGGGGTTGCGAGGGAAGGATGGAAAGTAACGGAAAGGTTGGTAATCATAAAATCCAACTGCTATCTGTTCGTTTGTTTGGCTAGTAAGCCTCACGGGTAACTGGATAATATAACCTGATAGAGCGGCGGGGGAGGAGGCGACGCAGTTTGACTTTAGCCGCGGTGAGCCCGCGCAAATGTGTGTCTAAGTGTGTGTATACACGTAGCAGCCGACCGAGGGAGGAAACCAAGAGGGAAACGCGAACGCGCGCGGTACCGGGAGAGAGAGAGAGAGAGAGAGAGAGAACACGAGTCGGTGGCTACACCAATGTTTGAGTTCCGTCTCGGATGTCGCTTTGCTGGGTCCTCTGTCGCTCTGTCTTTCAAACCCGCCACTTCTCCCGTTCGTTTCCTGCAGCCCCCACTACCACCACCACCACTCGACGACTGTCTTTCTCTCTCTCTTTTCGAGCTCTTCGTTTCACCCCTTGGCTCTTCGACCGCCTTGACTTCTGACCTTGCCCGGGAAAGTTTAGTCCGGACTTACGCCGGGCTGGGCCGGTTCTTTCGCTGCACAAATCCTCGTCGTCGTCGGACAGCTGCTCGGAGAACGAACGACCGACACGCAACGCCCACGTGCCAAGAGCTTCTCACGACTGACCTATCGTTGTTTCGTTCTGTTGCTCGAGCCTTTTCCACCGTAGCTTTTCATCGCGGCTCGGACAAGGAAATCGATATTATCGTGTCGTCGAGGCAGGAGAGCGATCCGGAGATCGGTGAATCAAATTGCGCGTCAAAGTACGCAAAGAAAGTCGGCGCTACAATAAAATTAAATATTAAAGGAAAAACATAAAACAAACACAAAGGACCCTCGGATCCTCTAGGATTTGCGAAATCCCTAGAAGGAATAAGAATGCTACCCAAATGACACTCGGAGGTAAAAACGGAAGTCAATTGGATTCTACACGAGCCATCGAACGAGTCGGACGGATCGCAGTGCTTTTGAATAAACGTCGAGTTGCACAAAGTGTATAAATTGTATAATTGTATATTCTTTAAACAACGAAAATACCTGGAGGAAATTCCGAAGGATGAATTGGAAGTTTACGATTAAAAGATGAGAAAGAAGAATTACATTTGTACAATGGAAAATCGAAATAAATAATCTCGGTACGTTAAATACCTTGGTTTAATACGAAACAAATCGTGTACTATAAACGAAAACGCAATTTTCCTTCTACGTCGATTCCGTAATGATTTTCATTCGCTGTACCACGAAACAACGGGACGAGTTGCCTCGACCTTGGAGATCGACGCAGATAACGACGTTTCCTCTTCGCGATTTCAACGAGAGACTCGATAAAATCGGTGAACGACGATCGGGGATCCGATTACTCGTTGCCGGTAATTAGCAGGATTAAAGTTTACCGGGTAATTCTCGTCGAGTTTATTGACTTAGCATCAACCGATGCCGGCTGGTTTCCGCGTAAAACGTTGAACGCCGCTTAGTTTCGAGTTAAACTTGACTGAAACCACTAGTCGGGTCCGAGGCTTCGGACTTCGGGAAGCTCGGGTCAGAAGTGGGCTAGTTGAACGTGGACGAGCCGTGCTCGGGACAAGCAATGACCTCTCCGACTGCACGGAATTGTATTAGGCGCGTTAACAGTGCGGAATTGTATTCGCGTTGCGCATCGGCCGGTGCCTGCCCTGACCAGACGACAATCCGTTTAGTCTAATTCCGCGAGACGGGAGCGTAAACTCGTGCCAAATTAATCAAACGTTGTCCCTCAGGCGGATGTTGCGTTCGCCTCGAAGACGTTCCACTCGGCAAACTTTTCGTCCGTTTCGGCGAACAGTCTCGAGTCCCCGGGAACATCCTCCTCCTCCTCCTCCTCTCCCCCTGGTTGAAACACACCGTTGGCTTCTTCCACACTTCCAACAACTTCCCAAGTCTTCAAGAGCGGTTTCTTTCGGTGAAATTATAATTACAACTAGTGAGAGAGAGAGAGAGAGAGAGAGAGTGAGAGATTAATTTGCGACCGAGGAGGATAAGCGCCGCGCCAAAAATTTGTAATTATAATCGGCTTCTCTCTCTCTCTCTCGTGGGAACCTCGTGCCCGGGACTTAATAGACGACCTTAAATCTCCGAAAGTGCTCGTGCTACTCTTCTTTTAATACTCGACAGGTTTTACCAGACCGATCGCCATTCCGTCCGGATGCTTTTATTGGCCACCAAGTTTATTAACCAAGTTTCTCGCCAGGAGTCACCGGGAGTATTAACATTGGGAATTGCCGGAACGATCGTCAGCGATTTTACACGGCTGGCGATATCGGTTTTTTTTTTTTAAATTCTCTGTCTCCCTTCTCTTTTCTGCCGATAAACGAACCTCGTGGAAGTAAATGATTCGTTCGTCGAGAATTGATTTACTCACTTTTTGACAAAGTTGAGAAATTAACAAGAAACGAGTTCACCAGTTTGACTTAAAATTCGAATAGTTCTTGAAATTAAAGTTGATCAATCTCCCATCCAGCCTTTAATTATCACGTCATTGAACTTACGATATGTGAAAGAAACCGTGAATAATCAAATAAATAGAAATGCTTTATTCTTGGAACCTCGAGGAAAAACAGGTTACGCACAGTGAAAAATAAACGAGAAATAAATGAGAGAATATTTGAAAGCATTTTTAGACTGCATCTCAACGCGAGTACAATATTGTTTCAGTGTTCACTGGTAATTCGCTTTGCAGCGTTCTTCCAGTGGCTTTCACCAGATCCGCCGTCGCTGATTCATAATATGCAATACAAAAAGAAACAGTTAACGACAAGAACATCAAGACAGTAAATCGAACTATAAATAAATCTGTAAAGAAAGAAAAAAACAAAAGAAGAAAGGGAAGTTACAAAGCAAGTTGTACCAGAACGGGCAACTTCATTCGAAGAAGTTATTGCTTGTCCTCCGATCTTTTAATTTGTTACTGACAGGTTGTTCGCATTACGTAGCAAATAATATAAACTGTAAATGTACGAATAACGCGAATAACCGTTGCAGTAAATAATTAAAATTAAATTCACTTTCGATGAATGATTCGCGAGAAAGCCATCGAAAGGAAAGTGAATTGACATTGACTTGTCAAACGGTAAGTCAACGTTTTACCTCCGGATGGAATCGCGAATGGAACGAGGTAGTTTCTCGCGGTGTTCGCTCGCTCTCGGAGGAAGGAGCAAAGGATCGAAACCAGTACTACGCAGGACGAGCATTTAATATTTCCTTTACGAGCGGGCACGATTCCATTAGCAAAGTTTCGGGAACCGGCACCAGGGCCAAGAGGGACCGACCTGTTCGTTAACGCCCGCTGTTTTATTCATTCGATTAGTTTCACCGGCGAGTAAAGGCACGATGTGGGATTTTCCGTGTGCCGAGTTGTCGGGCTGGTTGTCGTGTGCGATACCCGCACACGTACGCGTACAACGCGAAACCCAAGCCCCCGAACTCCGCCATTTTCAGTGCTTTGGAATACAATTAATACCGGATCGACTCTGATTCGCACGGCCATTGCTATTGATCCCGGCGAAATAATCGAAGTTCCAATGCCTGTCACGTTTTCGAAATACCGAGCACTTCTCTCCCCTCCCCCTCCTCGCACGATCGTTGTCTAATTAATCACATCGGCTCGGAGATTCTAGCTCCATCGGCCCCGCACGCCTGCAAAGAATTCTCTTTTATCTATTTTTGCAGAAGTTTCTTTGTCATACTAATTACGCGAGAACATTGAATTGCAGCCGGGTCTTTTGGTACTTATTAAGCGCGTTATTGTTCGGCGATTTTTTTTAGGAATGGTTATCAAATTATAATTTTTTAGATTAACGGACGTGTAAAATCTTTTCTACGCGATCGCACATGCAATTTTTGTATCGTTCTCTTTGTCATCGCTCGGGGCACATTATTACGTAATTCATACGTATCATTATAAGATAATTCGACACCGAGAAGAACGACAAAATTCCTCGTGCACGTTTCGTTATATTAATAAGAAAAAAAAGAGAATGTATCGTAATTTCCTTCGCGTATAATTCTCTGTTATTACGTCGTAAATAATCCACGGCAGTTGCTCAAGCGAAGCACATTAAAGAGGCCGATTTATATCGAGCGTGCGATAATTTTTCTCTCGCCGATGTTCCAATATCCGTCCGACTGAAAGTTGACTCAAAACGCGACCGTAATCTAGCGTGTAACTATCACTCTCGGGCTCGTACAGGCTGCAGGCTCGAAACCAGAGATTCAAATCCCTCTGAATTTTCCCTCTCAGCTGGCCGAATCCGTCTCACCCATTTAACTGTCGAAGAATCGGGGTCGCAGCACCGATCGTTCAATCGGCCAGGATTTAACGCGTAAACTTCGTCGCGACGCCATCCGCTCACGCCTAACGGACGAACGGTAGGGTGTGCACGAGCATACACGCACGAACGTGAACATGAGAGAGTAAGTGAGACGGAGCGAGGAGAGTGAAAGAGACAGAGAGAGAGAGAGAGAGAGAGAAGAGTAGGAGAAGGAGGGAGAGGGTAAGCGAATCGGAACATAAAATATTGCTAACCGCCTCGCGGCCGAATTTAATTCCCCGGGCTGAACTCGGTGGAGAACGTCGAGCGGCAGAGGGATTGCCGGGGGTGTTCGTGGAGGAAAGAGGACGGGTTAGTCGACGGTGCTGGTCTCGTCGAGATAAATCTTCCTGTCGATGGCTCACCACCGCTCGGATTAGAGTCTACATTTGCACCTACTCTGCCCCTGGCTGGCTCGCTCGCTCTTTTCCACTTCGTCCTCTCCTCTGCTCGCCCTGTTATACCTGCCTCCTCTTGCCCCTCGAACCCCTTTCGAAACCTGCCGATACGGCTGCCATCCGTGTGCGTTGGCTCGCCTCTTCGTTCGACGAAAAGACCATCTCATAAATTCGCCGCGGCTCGTTATAAATTCAACTCTCGTTGGACACGCAGCAGCCAACTGACTACAGAACACTGTGAAACGACGAAGACGACGACTAGGCTACGACTAGACAACGAGCACGAGGACGCTGGATTTGAGTAGCGAGGCGTGATCGGATAGCACACAAGGCGTTATTGGGGATTGTCGCGATGAACGGGAGTGGCAACGGTTCACGGCCTCCGGCTGCGGGATAGATGCGTTTCTGATATGAAAACGGGATGTTCGCAGCGGTAGCGTGAGAAGTGAAATACAGTGTCCCGGCTGGCTGGCTGGATACGCGCGCATGCAGCTTGTTCTATTTGTAGGTATCCGAGCAGTCGGGAAAGTGATTCGGTTTTATGACGAGCGGAATAATGTTTATGATAATGGTGGTTGAGTGTCTGCCGCCAGCGTTGAATACTCGAACGTAGTATAAAGGAAACGTCTTCTTTTATTTGAATCGCTTTATACCGGTGATACGTTGAATAGGGAATGGGCGAAAGAGTTTGATATACCTACGTACCTGGAATCTTCTCAGCCGTGACTTGGGTAACATAATTGATGAAAACGCTAGGAGAAGTTGATTCCGAAAAGTTTAAAAGACCGACGAATGCAAATTGAGAAAATCCCATAAATTTTGATCGTAGAAAAAATATTTCCTTTTCTGAGCTTTGGCTACTTAAAGATTCTTTTTTTTCAATCTCAAAAACACGTTGTCAGATTTATAATAATTAGAAATACAGGGGTGTTCAATTCTACAAAAAAAGGAATACTGATCGTAGAAAAGAGAAATATATATATATATATATATTTCTTTGTTTTATTTTATATCAGGGATCGAAATTAACAGATTCTCTTTGTTTCTAAAAAAAATTCTGTTCGAACTTATTTCGCATAAAAAATATAAAAGTGTTAGTAACATTTTCGAATAGCGTTATCACGCAACAGACATTTTGGTATTTGTATAATGTATAAAGTTCTACAGAAACGGGTTATTTTGGAACGTTGAATTAAAAATTCATTTTCATATTCGAGTTTTACTCATGAATATTGAGAAATTTTTAGTATTAACGAACAGAAATTATCTATTCCTCCGATGGAAAAATTTTTATTTTTGTATTCTATAAACTCTACGTTTAAGAATTATTTAAGAATCGTACTCGCCGTTCTCGTCGAGACCTTATGTAATGTAAAGATCATCTTTCGAAAAAGTTCTGCGATCGATGCGCTTCGAATAGAACATATTTAAAAATTCTTCAACTTTTCCCATCCCTAATGTAAATTAAAAGCGTTTCACTTCAATTAGCAATACGCCGATGTCAAACAGTCAAACAGTCAAAGATTTTAGTATATAAACTTCTGGCAATGAGCATACGGGACTGAACAAAATGCTTGTTAGCAAAAGCATTTTGTAGTTCGATACTCGGAGTCATTTGCACATTAATTGAAATTTTAAGGGCGCGCGATATAGTGACACGTAACTTATTTGCTGCAAACTCGCTTTAACTAGCTATCGCACTTACGGTTTATGACGCTTGGCATGTGGTGGTATGGCACACCGATGCCTTCCTACGATTTTCCCCCTTCCTCCCCCCTCCCCTCCTTTACATTACAGGGCCAACTTAAAGAGTGATGCGCCAAAGTATAGTTATTGCCGTTACCTATACGCCACGTATAAATTCCCCTTTGATACTTATGCTTATGCACGATGGCTTCGACATCTCCAGAATACGTTTCCACCAATCGATAACGCCAATTTCAATCCCCTCCCCCCCCTCAGCCGCGATCATACGATAAGACGTGTGCCATTCTCGTGAGTTCCTCGCCGATCCTTTTATTCGCTAGATTTTGATTCCTTGCCTTTGACGTTGTATCCTTATTTTCCGTTACATCTACTTATCGGCTCCCACTTCATATTGTGTCTTGCAATCACGCGAAAGTACGATTACGAAAATGTTGGACGAAATACGAAGTGATTATCCGTTAATATTCCGAAATACGAAAATATTGTTATTACATAATAATAAACTCGGGCTTAGTTTGAACGACTCGTGAAGCCTCTACTTTCAAAATATACAGTTCGTTTTATTCCAAGATATTTTTGACAGAGCGAAAACAGTTCCCTTCTCCAGAATGCTATGAATTGTGTAACACTATTTGAAAACATTGGAAAATTCAGTCTTCGTGACCGAAGATCCACAGTGGATTTCGAGACTGATTTCAAGCCCTCCTCCTCCCCTTTGCAACTCCTCAAAATTTGCTGAACCGACCTTCCTTCGGCAATTTATGAAACTTTGAAAATGAATGTAACGATTTCTGGAATTTTCTGATTCAAAGTCCAAGCCTAATACTCAAAATTCAATAAAATAGCTTCGAAGGATCGTTGCAAAGAAGCGGCTTCAGTCTTCAAACACATGCTGGACTGGATCATGAAAAAAATTCCGCAATGATTTTACATGTCACGACAATTTATAGCACTGTCTAGAAGAAAAATGTTTTCATTTTCTTATTTTCTACGTAACGTCAAAACATCGTGGAACACAATGAAAGGTACGTCCCGAAAGTAGAGACTCTGGGACTTTTAAATAATCCCAAATTTGTTCGCGTACGATTCTTCTCTTGTTATATGTATAAAATTATGACAGTTTCAGTACTTGGTGCTCGAATATTAACGAGGGTACTCTTGGATTTAATTAATTAATGTTAATGTTAACATAGAGAAGTTGATGTTCAAATATCGTTTATGACAACTGTAGTTGAACAATTAGTCAGAAGCGCGTAATTCCCCCCCGTGGAAAGCAGCAAGGAAACTTCACGTAGATGCCTTGTATTGTAAGAATGATAAATCGCAGAAGATGGATTTTCACTCGAGAGTACAAGATGGAAAGAGGGTACATCAACGAAAAAAGAAAGAAAAAAGGGAGAAGAAAAGAAAAGAAAAAAAAAGACGTCTAACGTACTCTTAGAACTCCATTTCGTAACCGCGCGGTATACTAAAACGCGCGGCATTGAGTCGCGCAGGTTAACCGAAAGGAAATTCGAAATAAAAACGTCGCGCCGTGGTAACGTTCGCTTTGACGTAACGCGATGATGTAACATTTCGTTTCATATTTCAACGCGGCGTCTGCGTCGTTGACTGATCGCGAGACTGAAAAAAAAAGAAAAAAGAAAAAGAAAAAGACGTCGTCTTTTTGAAATCGAGACTGGGAAAACTCGAACGTTTTCCCCGACTAATCCATCCTTTGAAATCCAAATGAATCGTCGTCCGGGCAGCTTGAAGCTGACGCGAAATAAAATATCTCGGGGCTCGCTTAGAGTTCGATTCGAAGTGAGAGCTTCCTCCCGAAGGACGCTGGCCGATGTTCTGCGGTCTCGCGAGATGCGATGGGGGTTGGGGAGGGGGAGAGGGATGTCAGGTCTCTCGGCCTGGCCACCGGGAAATGTCAACGAGACCGAAGGTAAAAGTTAACGGATATCCCGGCGTGTCGCGGAGACACACGACGACGTCGTGTTTCGTTTGTCGAATGTCTGAAACGAGCGATGCACGCGGTGGTATTTCACGGCAACGGGTGTCTAACAGCTACACGCGGTTCTGTCTTCGTGACTCGAAAATGATTGCTCCGCCTGACACGACCGGGAGTTGCCAGGGGGAGGGGGGGGGAGGCAAGAGCGTTTCGTTGGGCTTTCTGAACTTTATTATTCATGCTACATCTGAGCCGAGACGAAGATTGAAATTATCCTTCGTCGTTCGTTCTGGTGAAGCGTTTCCAGTACCGGGGAAGGATGATGCATAAATTAGAATGACTGGAAGAGCGTTTGACATTGTACGGGGGAAGGGGGAGGGAGTAGTAGCTTTATACGTGAGAACCGCGTCGGGAAGAAAAATTCCTCCGCCAAAAGCGTATTCCAGTTAACGTTGTTTGTACAGGAACGACCCCGAGAAACTGAAGATCGTTCCGTCAACGGTGATATTTCGTTCATAGTGTTCTCTCTCTCTCTCTCTTTCTCTCTCTGTTTTTCTTCTTTTTCTTTCTTTCATTCAATTTGCGTTATTGAGTTCTGTCTTAATATCGCGGCCATGAGAAGGAATTCTAAAGATTTGTTTGGCATCCTTCTTCTGTTTTAGGAACGTTCGTAGCATTATAACAATGACCGTGTTCGCCTCCAAATAACAGAAATTCTTCGAATAACCTTTGATTCGTACAGGCATCAATTACGCAATTTGCGCAACTTCCGCTTCGTGAGTGATTTCGCGCAACGTAACGTAAGAGAGATAGAAGGACGCGCGTCAGAACGGGAACTACGAAATTTTATTCCGCATCGGGAAAAGAGAAGAAGGAGGAATTCGAAGAATGGAGAAAAAAAAAGAAAAAAGGAAAGGAAAACGAAACGCAGGAACGCGAAAACACACACATAGTGGAAAAACATTCGTAGGTTAAACTGGCCCGTTAAATACATACAAAACGTATACTCTGTCAATTAATTAATCCAGCGACGTAGTCGACTCGTAGTGCGGACGTAACGCGGCAGAATAAATCGAACGGCCGCGAGAATTTATTTTTATTTCCAATTTATTCCGCCGGCTGAAGCTAAGTGGAAACCGGGGGCTTTCCTTAGGGCAGGTTACGGTCACAGTCGAAATATCGAGTTTGGTGAGAAAAGGCGGCCAGGGGATAAGAACAAAATAGAGAACGCGCGAGCGAAAACGGCAAAGGGGAGAGAGAAGGAAGAAAAGGATCGTCCCTAATCCGCGAGATCGAGCCGGTAACGCGATCAAAGCGGCTCCCTTCCGGTCTCTAAACCGATTTCCTTGGATTCGTAGAAACCTACCACGTGGGTCGATGGATTTCCCTTCTTCCCTCCCTCGTCTCTACTTCTTCACCGGCCTTTTTACCTCGCCAAAAAGTAACTCTCTCCTTCCCACTCCACCTCGTCCCTTCGTCCAGCTTGATATCAATTACTTCACTATCTCCGCGCCTCCGGTGATATATGTAACAGAATAAAGATAACAATCTCCCTTAAATTCCCGACCGCGCTGAACGGACCGTGGTTCCCTAATAAATCTGGCCGGTTATCCGGTTTCGTTACATTTATTGATAATTGTTTCGTTTTGTCTGCTGGCTAATCGATATCATTTACCCGGGGTTCATTAAACCGGCCCCGGTAATCGAAGAGCCGGTTTTTGAATGTTCGTGCGCACGAAGGGATGTATTGTGAAGCGAGAGTAGAAATATATGTTTCGTAAAATAAACCTGGATTTTATTATAAATATCCACGGTTATTCGCGTATTACTAAAAGCTGTTTGCAAAACGTTGAACGTTTGCGAAATGTACGGAGCAAGTTTGATCTATCTAATTTTCTTCTGTTTCTTTTTGCCTCCTTTCCCCCCCCCCCCCACGAGATAGATAGCGTTTTCAGCGTAAAAGCACTAACGAATGGATCGAGTTAGATAAATTGATGAATTTAAACCAAATTTATAACGTTTCGACCCGTATTGATTCGCGTTCTGCGAGTCACTTCCCAAAGTAGCTAATTTCCAAATTTTCTTCATAATTTCACCACGAATCTCGATATTTTTCTAACCTAGTAACGTTATCCATGTTGGAATATTATC
This sequence comes from Tetragonula carbonaria, assembly GCA_032399595.1. Lineage (NCBI taxonomy): Eukaryota > Metazoa > Arthropoda > Insecta > Hymenoptera > Apidae > Tetragonula > Tetragonula carbonaria. The sequence goes on from JAUCRC010000003.1 coordinate 7,310,792, forward strand.
ACTCGGTCCATTTAAAACACAAATGAACGTGTTTCGTGTGTTAAAACCGTACGATGAATCGAATGAAACAGAGTGGCCGGTTCGAAGTAGGATTTTTATCTAGAAACGGAAACGTACGGAGATTCATAACAGAGTTCATCAAACACGAACGTTATTTATCACTCCCTTTACTTATCTCCTAGATCCTATAACCATATACCGTGCTTTTATCTTTCTACATCTTCTGATAAAGCTTCGTCAAAGAATTGTACGTCTTTCGTTTAAAAAAAAAAGAAAGAAAAAAAAAAAAGAAAACAAAAAGATAATAATTTATAATCGTGAAGGTGTCTTTTCTTTTTTGTTCAAGTTTAACGAGCGAGCTTTACTTCGCGAATAGCCGATGTTTTCAAGCTATTTTAACGTAATAACCGCGGAGCGACATTTTCTTTTTTCTGGTTGCTCAAAGACTCGGTCGGGTCGAGGGCGCAAACAAAAGCGTGGCCGGAAGTTATGACCTGTCCGGATCAAAGAGCAAGTTTTCAAATTTAGCTGCGGAATACGAGGAAGGAGGAGCGGGCGTTTTTTTTTTGAGATTGTCCGAGAGGTATGTATTTAAATATCTATCTATGCGAGACCGACTAGTTCCTGACTAGTGGTCGAAATCAGAAATTTCGTCATACCAGATGTCGAAGGTCTCACGTCGCTTTGTAGCTCGCGACCCTTTCTCCTTCGCTCAGCGTCAGGATCGCCTTTGTCAGACGAGCAGATTTCGCCGGGAAAATCTTCCTGATGTTTCCTACGCTGCGACTCGCATCGCAAATAGACGCTTCGGGGAAAATATTTTCACAATGTTTAAAAAGACCTCTCTGTCGGCGATCCCTTTCTTGGTCCCCTTTCTTTCCGAAGAAGCTTCTGTACCATCAGAAATGCACGTGAAAAAAATTATCGACAAACACAAACGTCGAACAAAAAAATTCATGGTAAAATTACGATGCAAATTAGAACCATATACATGTAGAGCAATGGAAATTAAAACATTCCAATTGAAAATGAAACGATCCATGAACGATAACTTTTCTTTCTCGTATCTTTGTTTTCAATTCTTTTTTTTCTTCTTTTTTCTTTATTAGAAATTAAAAACATAAAATTAAAATAGCGTAGAATTCGAACGATTCGTCGACCATCGTAAATGAGCACGGGGGAAATTAAAATGCCACGTGGAGGAACGTGAAAATTATATCTGTTCTGAAGAACAATTTGTTCCCGTAACACAATCGAGTTCCATCGAAGGAAGAAAAAGAAAGGGAAGAACATGACAGACGCGCGTCGCATTTCTATAAAAACGCGGTCGTAGAAAAATTGGCGCGGGTCCGGCCAGATCTGTGTAGCGTAGCAATCAAAGAGGCAGTGTACATCGGGAGGAAGGGGTGGAGAGGGGTGGGGGCGCAATCGAGCCAGCGTTATTAACGTCGACAGATCAAACAGAGGGACGACAAACAATTTTACTCGGTCTCGCTTCACCTCTGATTTCATCCCAGCACCGATGATTGCCTTCGCGATATTATAATTTTCATTACCTTTCTCCCTGCGCGCACAAAAGACATTATTAAAAGCATTAACATACGCGGTCGTAGTTATGAAATACATATATATATATATACACACGTACACACGCACATATGTACGTATATACATAGGTACACTGACATATAGCATATTCGTTCTCATTGGAATCGTTTGCCGCGCTGTGCACATTGCTCAGCAAACGCAAGTCGGCCGCCGATTTCGAGTCGTGAAATCGATGTTTATTCCCAGCTTGTCTTCGACAACAGTATCGAAGGCGGTTGATCGATCATCGGCGGCGGTACTATCGCGTGAGAAAACCGGCGGAAATGCCGGGATGACGATGATTGATATTAATGACGAGAACGCGAGGCGGCAGCTCTCCGGCGCGATGATCGAAAACGTATCGAGAAGAGAGAAAAAAAGTGTGTGTGTGTGAGAGAGAGAGAGAGAGAGACAGACAGACAGACAGACAGACAGACAGACAGACAGACAAGACGATAGAAGAGGTCGGTTCGGTTGGCGTGTATGCGGGCGTTAATAATCGGCGCATCTGCCCTTTTAATTTAGTTCGTCGGCCGTTCCACCGATAAATCGATGATAGAGCCGAATGATTGCCCTGTAAATGCTTATCTGCCCGTTAAACATAACCGCGCCTGTGAAACGTGTGTGCGCGGGCCCGCATCGGACGCGTGTCCGCGCCGAATCGTTGGGAATCGTACGCGAGAGCCAGATCCTCGGCTCGATAAAGTATTTATATTTTCGCGATCTCTCTCACTCTCTCTCGCTCCGCCTCCCCTTAATGGATATACATCGGCGCGCGTAAATCACCGTACGATTCGCGTTTTAGGAAATCGTCGGTGAACGGCGACGATGCCGGTAAATACCGCCTGACCACCGGGCCACGTATTTCACGCGGATTCTCGTCGTGCCGCCAACCAATACGTCACGCCGATCGTCGCCGCTCCACGAGACCCGAATGGGATTTTTCGGGCTTCCACGGTCGGACTATCTATGGCCGCCTCTGAAACGTTTTGCCTGGAATTTTAGAGGCAAGTTTTTTTTTTCGCTTATTTTCCTTTCTTCTTTCTTTCTTGTTTTTTTTTGTTATGTTTTTCCTCCCTCTTCTTTTTTTTCTCTTTTTCCTCTCTTCTTGTCTTTTTTTCTTTTTTTTTTCCGTCACGGGTTTTCGAACGGTGGAGTGTGAGGATTATGGCGGATATCGGGGGAGGGGGGGGGGGGATGTCGTGGTCTCCCAGGTTTTAATTCATAGCTGGATTTTCAGGTGCAAATAAACTGCTCGGCATCGGTGGATTCGGCACATGAAAATGCGCACCTTTTTTTGAATAAACAAAGATACACCGAAGTTGCACGAGCACGATCAACGCAATTTACTCGTCACTTTTTCGTGATAATTCTCCCACGGCAATTTCCTCTTAAAGTCTCTCTCTTATATATATATATATATATATATATATATATACACACTTCGCTCGCCATTGATATTTTCCAATTATCCTTATCGCGAAATTACGATATTAAAAACACCAACGGAGAATTCATTTCATTCGGTTCGTCAGTGCATTCGCAAACATTCGGCTTTCCGAGCGTTCGCCAGCTCTTCAATCTGCGCGTCCGTCCGCGCTCAATTTGTATTTTCAAAATAACACAGCTCCGCTCCGCCGGCCGTTCTGGCAGCTGATGGAAAGAACCCGTTGGCGAGTACGCGTCAAACTACGCGATTCCTGCGAGACGGACAAGATTTTTGTAATTGCCCGACAACGGGTAATCCAGTTGCCGGGCGAAGCAGCCCGGCAGATATGACCGAATATCACCGCGGCGGGCAATTTTATTTCAATAAACTGGCCGATGCTGTAGAATTGTAGCGACCTGACGAGAGAGAGAGAGAGAGAGAGAGAGAATAGGCGAAAAAACGCGTGTATCTCTGTATGTGTGTGTCTGTGAAAAAGTGAAAGAGAAAGAGAGAGAGAGAGAGAGAGACACGCACACCGCACAGAACGAGAAAACGAGAGAAAGAGAAGTGAAAGAAGGTAGCGTAATTTCCGCGGCAAACTAGACGAGGACACGCGGCGGGGTTCGTTGCGGTCGTACTGTAAACCTCTGGCATTTTTCATGGAAATTGCCGAGCAATTTCCGCGCTGTCCTACCGGCGGTAAGAATAGATGCTGGATGAAAGGAGGAAAGAAAGGAGATGCCAGGATGAACGGTAGGGGGGAGGGGGAGGGAGGGAGGTGGAGGACGCAAGAAAAGGAAGCTTCTCGATGCGAAGTCGTCGTACGACTCGGACGTAGCTTTTTAAATGCCACGACGAATGGGTCTTTATTAGCGGCAATTCGCGTTAAACTATGTTTGGCTTGCGGCAGTGGTGGCGGCCAGCGCCCCACGAAAACCAGACAGCGTAGACGCCAACACCCACAGCGTGGCACCGACACCACCACCGTGTCGAACGACCGTCGTCGACGTCGTCTCTTTCGTGTTGCGAAATGCTTCTTGAATCGACCCCTTTGCGCCGTTCCTTGCACGCTCGACAGCCGCAGAGCTGCGGCTCTCGACTAACCGCCCGATAAGCCGTTGGCTTTCCGTCGCCAGGAAAATAATTAACCTGTATGCTCTTGAACCGGCGCGCCACAGCACGCCTATCCCCCTCCCCCCCTCCCGGGACTTTTGGGAATTTTGACACCCGTTTTTTTGGTTTAGAAATATTACGATAGTTACGAAAAGTACTTGAGCGAGGCGGAGAACTTGCAAGGGAATTGTTGAATGTTTGCACTCGACTGTCCCTTCTGAGGGGACATTTAACCCTTAACGGACCATATAAGCTGCATGGCACTTTTACTTACTGGGTCCAATGTCGCGTATATGGCGGCAAAAACCAATTTATTATTTTTATCACTGTTAGAGTTGTCATATTTACTACTAACGCGTTAAGTATTGTGCCATGTCATTTCTGTGAATTTGTTTTCGCTCGTTATCTATGTTCTGTTATCTTTTGCCGTTTTTGTGTACGTGCACTTTTGTGCTCTTCGCATGCAAAGTCAGTCTTGTGTTTGATTTTTCAAAAGAACGTGCGCGTTATCGGAGTTCTTTTACAGAGTTTAGTTTGTTATATTTTATTTTGTTAATAAAACCGTAAAATATGGCCGGAAACTCTGAAAGAATAATACACGATTATAACGATAATTTCAATGATATTAGCAGTAGTGACGACGAGTTTGAATTCGATATTTCTATCGACGAAAATGAAAATATGAGAAGCATTACGTTTTCAGACTATAATGATAGTGACAATAGTAGTGATAGGGAAGTAGTTCCTAGAAAAAGAAGAAAAATTCCAAATATAAGTTACAGTGAGGATGAAGAAGATGAACATGATACTGCTGATGAGAATACCGAGTAGAAAAATGTTACAGAAATTGATGACATCCCACCTCGGATACAATTCAATACTTTTTCTCTTCGTATGAAAAATAGCTTGGACCTGGTGGGAAGTAAACTTGAAATATTTCCGGACCGTTAAGGATTAAACCTAGCCAACAGCTTGGACTTTCTCTTTTTTTTGTAATGAACGTATGTACGTTTAGCGTTGCATCATGCGATGAATAATACTATAATATCTGAACAGACACCCATAGAGTGAAAGCTAGAATAACGACGTGAGAAGAACGAAAGAATTTCTGAAGACAGTCGTGAGTGAATTTAAATAATTTGGAATAATTCACACAAACTAGACTTCTTATTGTTTCTGACGAAAGTTCAGGAAATGGCGGAGGATATTATTTTATTAACTCCTGTATGTTATACTTGTTCGAGCAACTGGTTGATGATTGCTTCGAATTTAAACGACGTCACATATTAGAAAGATATAATGCACAAAATCCATTTGAATGATCATTTGCTATATCATTTGATTTACGAAGTAATGCTGGCAGATGATACAGAAGTTTGTTGATGGCAAAGGATTAAAAGAGTTATGTCGCAACATGTGTTGACATTCAATTTGTTGGAACGATGATTAATCTGCCCCTTCAATTTCGACACCCAGTGCACGACGTGGTAGTTTCTTGGCATAGTAATTCATATTCAACAAACATTAGTAATCAACTTTCCCCAGGGAATTCAAACGAAGAACGTTAATTAATTTCGAAGTTGCAGTGTTTAATGTGAATATCTTTCTACTACTCATCCCCGGACTAACTGTCACGTTTTCACTCGATCGATCAGTCATGAACGTAACAACAGCTCGAGCTGTGTGTTCCTCGATCGTAGTTACGAACCTATTTTTCTTTGTAAACGAACGTCAGTCGGAAACTTTGAGTTACGAGGGCAGCTTACTTATTTAATACCCTGTTGAGTGCGAATAACAAATGTCTGAAACAAAATAAAGGCCGGCGTCCCGGTAAATTCCAGGAGCGCGCGGGGTCTGTATGCACCGTCTGAATTTACGATATCCATAGCGTGGACTTAAGAATGCAATGCATATCAATTGTACGAAAAAGCTTCGCCTGCGGAACATTCATCACGAAAACGCTCCGGCCACGAAAACAATTTTTCCCAAGAATATCGTCGCCTCCTCTCCTCTACCCCTGGTAAAAACCTTCGCGATATAAGCTTACAAATTTCGCGATTAACGTGTATCCGACTATATATATAACGCCACTGGATGGAAGTTTGGTTGGAACGTGGTCGCTGGAGAATAATTGCTGCTCGTCGAAAATTTGAAAGGCTACTTGACTCCATCCGAAAAGGTCAATCTTCCCGGGAACTCGTCGAAACTGGGATAGCACAATGGAGGTAGTTCGGCGGATTACGATCGACAGAATTCCTTTAGACGGCTGGCGTGGCTCGAATAGGAGTAACGATCACGCTCGATGGGAATCTTGGCCATCCACCGAGTCCCTTGGAAACTATTAGGCTGAACGTTCGTTGTCGCGAAACACGCGCGAACGAGCTTCGAATATCTCCGCGACGTTATTAACGTGCATTATTCGGGCTCGATCGTTGCGTATAAATTAGTAATCGAGCTGAACGATTACGGTGAACGTTACTGGAAATTTAGGTTACCTGTTGGAATATACAGCGGTGGTTTGTTTATTATTCAGAACGCATTGTTTAAACATTGACGTTTACATTTAACGTCGGCGGTCTAATTTAACAGCTGATTCAGAACGTTCCGCTAATAGCTTATCGAGCAATGAAATAGCTGCGCGTTTTCGAAACGCCCGGCGTTTAAATAGTTGCGCATTTTTAAGAACTAACGAATATCGCGTCGCGATATATTCTACTATAAGTAACAGTGCCAATTATAAGGATTGAAATTTTATGCAGTGAAAAATAAATGTCCGCAATACTTTCCAACGCTATCCATCAAAAGGTAAGAAAGTGATGATCGATCGTTTTTCTTTACAGTCATTATAGTGGAATAGAAACCAGAAATAGACAAAAAGTGGAGTGTGTGAGAGAGTGAGAGAGAGGGAGAGGAACACTGACGAACCTGAAAATCCTCTCGCAGAGATGAAGCAATTACATTACAACTCTGTACACAGAATAATCTCGTCAAAATGAGATTCGACTCGGGAAACCAATTAGTCGATTCCGGTACTTTCATTTGACCTGTATATTTCGTATAAATACGAACATATTTCACCTCCGTGAATTAATCACGTTGTCGTGCATGACGGATGGTTAATATCCTTATTACCCACCCTAAAATCGAGATTAATTTTCAGTCGCTGTGGTTTACTTAATAACCTTTCCGTCACATTTACTTGCCACCGTTTCGAATTTAATTAACCATATAAAGGCTAAAAGCTCCATGCTTCCACGCTTCCACGTGCAAAAAAATTTCTCACTTGGCAAAAGCCATGTCAGCTTGCGTCTGACACTCGCAATGTCAGGTCAAAGATCTCTTCCCCATTTGCGTTCATTGATCTTTACAACTTCCTTCTCCCCTGAATTCTGCAAGTCTAAATTTGAACATTAGAATTTGACTTTTGAATTTTTTATTCGATTCTAAAAGCGACGGACTTCGAAATTAATTGAAAGCTTCAGCAGAGAAACTTCCGATCTAGATGCTGGAATTGAAGAAATTGAAATCCAATTTGAGTTGGAAAATTCAGCCTCGTGCCGAACAAACACACAGATCGGTGATGATCATCAGTTTCACACGTACTGAAATCACACACACACACGAACCGTTGCCCTCTATGAAAACACACTTCCTACGAGCGACGTCATTGATACCTCGCGCGATATCATAATTCACCATCCGTCGCTGGAAACCCGGTCCCATCTTCATTCAAGATTTTCATCTTCGTCGACAATTTGGAATTCACGGCGCGCGTGTCCGCGTGTCCCGCATTCGAAAGCCACAATTTCGGCTGTAAGCAACCGGCCACTCGTTTAATTCATTTTAAACAATGCGCTATTTATCACGGAAGTTATGCGGCCGCCGGATGAGAGTGGTTTGAGAACGGGGCGGGACCGCTGTGTTCCGAGGACGAGACGGTCAGGGGGGGGGAGGAAAAAAAAAAAGAAAAAAGAACACGGTGTAACACGGTCGTACGTTAGTACAGTGATAATTTCGCAACTTGTAATGCTCTTTGAGCTTGAAACCGTAAAATTATGGCGGTGGCCCCCGCTAACTTCGCGTTACGTCAAAAGTTCCCACCGCCCGTTTAACATACGTCCGACGCTATTTATGATCCGACGTATATTTCCGCTTTGTAATTGCTCCTTGAACCTCGAGTCCCGCCGCTTCTGCCGGTTCGCTCGCTCCCGCAAGCCGAGCGGTAACGACTTTTGAATGCGCGTAAAACTACCCCCTATCCCCTAAAGGTGTTCGATTCGACTTTAAATATTCGTACGGTTTATGTGGGGCAGGAAATCGTGTTCTCTCTGGGAATCTGTTCCGTTAATTATGCCTGTGCGGCTTTTAAAGGAGGACGAGAGGCAGAATCGTAGAGAGTGAAAATCCCTGCTAACGGGGATTAGGATCATTAAATACGTACGTGGATAATCTTCGTTAATCTTCGTGGATGTTTCGTTTAAAAGTCCAAGCGGAACATGGTCAAATCGAGTGTGGCATGGTTCGATATTTTTTAAAACTACGCCACTTTCTTTCCTTACGTCTGTACCGTTTGTAATATGCTCTTCTGTTTCGACAATAATTTACAAAATACGATTGAAAATATATTGTGTTTCTCACAGTCGTTGCAGTTATTAATTTAAATGTTGACAAGAAACGCCTTTACGATTTTACTTTACGGAATTTCACCTCTGAAATATGTCGCGTATTCCAAGGGTAGCCCGAATGTCGGTCATTTCGTTCGTGTTCAATTCGTCAGAGAGAGAGAGAGAGAGAGAGAGAGAGATTTTTAGCTCGAGATAACGAATTCCAGATTGGTTATTCGTTCCGTAACGACGGTTTACCGGTACTGCAAAATATTTCTCCGAGAGCATGGATGCCCGGTAATTAGAATGTCAAGCCTTCTAGTCGCTTAATTCCACGTGGTCGGTTTTTGTTCACGGCATCTGTGAACGGGCAGGGCGCCAGAAATTAATATTGAAAATCGGGCCCGGAATCCGAAAAAGCTCGCCAGATTAAAGACCTTTGTTAAATAATCTTCGATGAGGCGTGCAGCTGTGGC